>OZ004625.1:4747500-5347500 GCA_963924575.1 Pycnomerus fuliginosus | reverse complement strand
AAATAATCCTTCGATTTCGCGCAGGCGATAGTAATACGACGAGTAGTCTCTTGATTGCCGCGGGTTTTGACGTCCGACTGGTTGTCAATAATTACGAGTCAAAATGGTAGATTCTTTGGCCGAAAAAAATCTACCATTTGACAAGTAGTGCATCCATGAGGACTCAACAAGGCAACCAAGAGACTACGAATCGCATTTTGCAGATTATTTTATAAATTAAAGTATTGAGTAAGTAGTGTCAAGTTGACGTTGTAGTATTATCACTGTAATCAGGATTTGATTGGTTACTGGTATACTAAATGCTGCTTTGGATTGGTTGATTACTTATTGAATAAAATAATCATAGGAACTTTTTATATGTTTCGCGAACACAATGTATGCTTGAATCAGTGTTTTCGTGAGATATGCGGCTTTGATTAAAGAATTCTCCTATAATTAATAGGAGTTAAGTTTTTCACCTATTTTTCTACCAATAGATAAAGTCTGAACTGTTTAGAAAGTGCGTAACCTGGAAATTTTTGAAAATTCTCACCCCCTGTCCTCCCAGCTTCCGTCCAACACGATCGAGGTTTATTATTTCCGAGATTATTTCTGTTTTATTTTGAGCTAGAACGAATACGGCCCTTGAGTGTATAATTAAAGTTGAATGTCATACACAAAAATCACAATTTATTCAATGACCTTTTGTAACTTGAAAATAATTCTTAGTTATTAGCTTAAATTCAGTCACATTATTTCACATTGCAACATTTTGTATGTTTGGTTGCATACGAGGTTGCATACATATCCATGTATTGACACGTGCAAATGAAAATGCAACATACATAGGGATATGTTGGGAATTAAAATTATATCATACTTAACTCACGTATAAAGAAACAATCTTTTTTGAGCTCGTTGAAAAAAGTTTCACTTTACGCTCTTGTTACACTTACTGACAATAAAAACAAAAAGTGGACAGGTTTTTGACACTGTTAGGATGTGGTCTACGAATGTCAAATTCCGTGGATAGAAGAATGTGACTATTACCTATTTATATTGTTGTCTTGGAGGTACAGTCGGGGACTTTGAAAATGCGCACCCCACGGCGACGAATCACTTGGTCGACTGGTGCTGCCACGCGGCTAATGTGTGCTAACCTGTCAGGCAAACGTCAATCAAACCGCAACGATGCAGTCGACCAAATGAATCGTCGCCGTGGGGTGGGCTTTTTCATTGTCCCCGACTGTACCAATGTTTTCTCGAAAGTCAATATTTTCAGTAAGTGATGTGCGACTTGCTATCACGTTAATAAGGGTTTTCAGCATAAAAGGATGGAAGATGTGCCATGTCAGACCCCCTATGCGCCGCCATAAACAGTATACCATCTGCGCATAGTGCGCTGCCGCTTGATTGGCTTGACGTCACAATTAGAAAAGGACCCTCTTATACTAAAAACCCTTATTGACTATTGGGAAATATAAAAAAAATTTGACTTCAAAATTGATATCAGCTCTCTGTCAAGAATACTCCTTTTTCTTGAATCGTTTTTGAGTTATCTGTTAGCTGTCGTTTCTCAAAATCTGGAAGGCCTAGAAATCTTCTGTCAATGTCATTGAATTGACAGCTGTCAAAGGTATAAAAGTTTTAAGCTTCATTTGAATGCCACCAATCGTTAAAAACATGTAATTTTCTTTTTAAAATCGCGATTCTCAGTTTTTTCGGGATAACTCTGGAACGGATCAAGATATCGGGGAATTATTTATAGATTCTTTGATCACCTTGCAAAAATCTGTTTCCCAATGGTTCCCAATGGTGGGCAACGAAAAATTCACCACCTTATACAGGGTGGCGCTAAGAGAATCGGTTAAATTATAAAAAAGTTGCACTTTTTTGTGATGATTAAAAATCTGTAACAAGTTCTTCGATATCTTGATTCGTTCTTGATTTATTCTCAAAAAACTGAAAATCGCGTTTTTGGAAAAAAACTGATATCTTTCTTACGGTTGGTGCTATTTAAATAGAACTTGGGACATTCATGATGGTTATGACAGCTGTCAATTGAATGGTGTAGACAAAATAGGCTTTCTGTCAACTGTCAACTTTTCTTTTTCTTTTAGGCGCCATATTAGATTTTAACACAATTAGCTTTTGGCTTTTCAAAAATCTAGCCAACATGTGCTTTTTTGACAGAGCGTCAAAATTTGAAATTGAATATGATAAAATAAGATCGGAGTAATCTTATGAAAAACTTATGAAAAGTCGTGTAACTTTGAAATATTTTTTGAAAAAGCCCATATTGGAAACATTTTTGAAAAGTCAATTTTTTTGTGTATCTAATGGTGCTAAAATTCAATATGGCGACCATAAGAAAAAGAAAAGTTGACTGTCGTTGCTCAAAATCGAGAAAGCTTACAAAATTTCTGTCAACGTCATTCAATTGGCATCTGTTAAAAATATAACAGTTCCAAGTTTCATTTATCTAGCATTAACTGCGAGGAAGATTCGTATTTCGTTCTGGCGGTGCGTTTCCCTGACGGGTCCGCTGCATTCAGACCTTATGGTCCATTATGCCCGCACTGTGACAGTTATCCATTTCCTACAGGAACCCCGGTTCTGCAAAGACCCAGTACTTCTGCTGTAGAAACTGAATAGTGTTAATCGGGTGCTAGAAAAGCCACCCCGCTTTGCTATACCACGGCGGGTACTTCTGCTCTTTAGGGAGTTTGTTGAAGCTTCGTCCCGCGAACCCACTATAACCGGCAGGTCTTTTTCAGCCCTGCCGGATACAACTGGTTTCTTGGTGTCGAAGGCAGCTTAAAGTGTACCCTTAAAGAGTTCAGTTGAGGTGTCAATTTATGTCCCTCTATGTTACAAACTGCAGACATCTTCCCCCAGTGTGGCCGACGGTTCTTGGTGGACAGCCCCATCAGCCACAACTGGTTGTTGGTGCCACAGTCCCTGAGGGTCTGCCAGTGTCACGGTACCTGTGCAGCTGTGGTATCTTTTTCAGTCCCATCAGTCACAACTAGTCCCTAGCGTCCTGCGCAGCACTATTATAACTACCCTTCCGTACAGACTGCAGACATCTTCCCCCCGTGTGGCCGATGGTTCCTGGTGGACAGCCCCATCAGCCACAACTGGTTGTTGGTGCCACAGTCCCTGAGGGTCTGCCAGTGTCACGGTACCTGTGCAACTGCGGTGTCTTTTTCAGTCCCATCAGTCACAATTAGTCCCTAGCCACAAAAGTCTGATAGGTCCAGTTGTCAACCTGTCCCTATCGCAACCGCGAGGTATTTTTTATTTTTTTTTCCCTCCGTACAGACAACAGAAGTATCAGTCTTCCAGTCCCTCTGTTCAGACTGCTAGGTCCCGAAGTCTCAGAGCAGCTATGGGTGTCCTTCGACCCCATTTGCCGCATTGAGGCCTCCAGTATCCTGTTAAATCTGGTCTGAAATTCCCAGTAAACCCCGGGAATTCGGTCCGCCCTCATTCCCTGAGGGTCTGCCAGTGTCACGGTACCTGTGCAACTGCGGTGTCTTTTTCAGTCCCATCAGTCACAATTAGTCCCTAGTCACAAAAATCTGATAGGTCCAGTTATCAGCCTATCCCTATCGCAACCGTGAGGTAATTTTTTATTTTTTTTTTGTCCCTCCGTACAGACAACAGAAGTATCAGTCTTCCAGTCCCTCTGTTCAGGCTGCTAGGTCCGTAAGTCTCAGAGCAGCTATGGGTGTCTTCCGACCCCATTTGCTGCATTGAGGCCTCCGGTACCCTCCTAAATCTGGTCTGAAATTCCCAGTTAACCCCGGGAGTTCGGTCCGCCCTCATGGAGCCCGGCGCATGAGGGTAAGGCTATTACTCTGAGAGGGCGCCCGGTGTCTCAGAGGGGTTGGTTCGCGGTAGCGGCTTTGGTACAGACACGTGAGGGTTTTAAGCCCCAGGTCTGCACGTATGGCCGTAACTAACCAGCGGACTGGCCATTCCCCTGCACCACCCGGGGACGCGCCCGATGGGCACCCAACCGCACCGAGGAAGATAGTCTCTGCTTATAATACTGCATTGAAGAAGCAAATAAAACATTATTTTTATTATTATTATAGATCTCAATAGCGCGAAACGAAAGAATCGCCACCCTGTATATTCTATATACCTATACCTACTTTATATATTCTAGAGTGCTATATCCAGCTACAATTCGTAAATTCAACCAGAACCTTCCTCGTTAGTCCTTCATTAGCTTCGTTAGCTGGGGGTTGGGCTTTTCCATACCTGACAATTAGATTTTAGATAGCGGCATCCGTCTTTTATTTAACATCATTATTTAGGCTTAATTTTTTGCGAATTTTCTTCTTATCTCTAAACGCTTAGAGATTATGGAAAATCGGTGGATTTTTTTTGTTATAAATACATATATTATGCAATCTTGTTCTGTCTAGCTATAAATTAAGGATAATTAATTTACAACTCTAACCAAATTGCCCGCCAAGTTTTTGTGGTCTCTGCTTTTAGTTATAAATTATGCGATTTATTGTGCTGAAGTACAAAAAATTGAGGAATGGACTAATTTTATATTCGAAGGAAATCTTGGAAAGAGAAAAAGAAAGATTTCAATGCTGTGAAATAAACATTCGTCAATGGATAACGAAACCCCATTGGCGTAAATAATGCTGTTAAGGTTCAAGTACACTCCATAAAAAAAAACTGTAAGTTCAAATGTGATGAAAAAATTACCGATAATGTCATTAGCTGCAAGGAAGCTTCACACAAAATTTTAAAAAAATTGTTCGTCCTGGGACCTTGAAAAAAAATAAAAACGCGTTTTTTTTCAGTTTTTATTTTTTTATGGGCCTCACAGACGAGCGATTTTGCAAATTTTTTTTTCGTTACTTCATTACATATGATCAAATTGTTGGTAATTTTTTCGTTACGTTTGAACTTACAGTTTTCTTGTAAAAAAATCAAATACTATAAAAGTTGTCATAATTCGCATATTTATCAATAAATTACAACGAAATAAATATACGTGAAAGATTAACATGGGGTTTAAACGTTTACATGAGAACTTAAACTTAAACTTAAAACTGACGGCCTTTCTTCTCCGCCTAGAGAGGTGCTGCCAATTTACGGTAAAACTTGAAACTAAATCTGCCTTCTGTTGGCCGGAAGTCAGTACTAAGTCGCTAATGCAATAACATCTACATTGTTGCCAGAATGACTGAGCACAAGGTGCAATCTGAAGCCTTCTTTCTGACCGCTGAGATGTCTGGTCGTCCCGCACAGTCGGGGGTAAATTGTTTAGCACAGGACGTAGGTAATTAGGAGAGGCAACAAGATATTTTGGTTGTGGGATTTGCCAACATTATAGACACCCCTTATTAAGGCGGCCTCTCGGCCGGTTCCCGCCAAAATAGTGTTTTTTGCTTCTGATTTAAATTTTAGAATTACTATCAGCTTACAATTGCTATTCTACCTGCACGTTTAATTCTGTAATACGCTGGTTAACAAATTATTGTTAAAACTACACCGGTTTTTCAAATTTGTACAATAATGATGTTTTTTGGCGCAAAATCGGAAAATTATACAAAGAAAAACCAGTGCAGTTTTAACAATAATTTGTTAATTATTCATGTCTTCGCCTAGTTGGGGGGTATTCAATATTAAAACTGGAGTAAGGGTCCTCTCTTCCCCACAAAATTATAAAACAATCAATTTAGCAATATATATACAGGGTGAGTCAACAAGGCGACGGCGGTCCATAACTTCTGTACCCTTCCAGATATGAAATCAATTCAAACGCCATTATGTACAACACCGCCAATTCTACATATAAAAAATATTTTCGACTATATAGGGTGTTTCAAAACACTTGCAACGCATGGCAACTTGATTTTTTAAAATGGAACACCACCATTTTGATGCCATATTCTGTATCACGTATAACATAGCTTTACATCGACATAAAACATTCGATGTTTAAAGTAATTAATTCTTTATGAAAAATTGTGATCACTGCGGGTGCTTCTTAAAAAAATTCCTGAGAACTCAATTTTGTATCTAGCGAGCTAAGATTCGGTATGAATATGAAGGAAGGTCTATTCTATCTATCTAACATGATAACTATGATTATCACTATACAGGGTGTTAAAAATTCTATGTCAAGTTTTCGAAAATTTCAAATATGCCAAACTCCATTTTTTCAAATGGCACCCCTTGTTATTATTGTGCCATGGGGTTCGGATCAAATATTTGAGAACGACAATAAAAACATGAGGCTTCATCAAAACACTTTCGTTATTGCCAATAATTTTTGTTGCGACAAAAAATTTGTTAACTATTTTTGTGTTTTATATAAAAAATCTAAATATATAAATAAATTTTTGCTTTTGTACAAGGCGGCTTCCCATACATACCTACTAAACTCATTTTACCGACAGCGGGGAAAGATTGCATGAAGTGAACATTTTAGAGTCGTACTCAAACAACAAAAGAAGCAAAAGCTAATCGGTACTACTTTTGCCAGTTCAGGGATTTGAGAACTAATAAATTAATACATAGTACGTTTATTGTTTCATGAGAATTTGTTTGATTATAATAATTCGAAAATCTTAATATTAAGCGATCGAAACAACCGTCCTGGTATGTTTGAAATTTACCTGGAACAGGCGAGCGCGAAAACGCCTGACTTTAATTTGAATGGATGTGTTTGGTTTGACAGATCTTTGGGCAGTAGAGCACGTGGCAACACTGGTATACCCTGCTTACAAACCACCTTACGGCGTACTGAAAAATTACCGATTCGAAACAAAGGGATCTAGCAAAGATCGAGCGAACGGGAAGAAGCTGCAACCAGTCATCCGAGGGTACTAGTGCACCCTCGGATGACTGGTTGCAGCTACATTCGATTTTAAATCCCCCCCTGCTGCCCCCTACTGCCTGAGAAACGAAATAATTTGCTGTGGGCTTGGATGTTAAATAGAAGTTTTTATAAGAGGCACAAGAGGGTGGTGCTATATCTAAAATCTAATTGGTGGTATCGAGAGCCCCAACCCTCATTTACGCCCTATGTAAAAGCTAACTAAGATACAAGGAAAATAAAAGTGGACTGGAATTTTTTTGCCCCCCGTTAGTATAAAAAGCGTGTTTCATATAAAGCGCTAGTAGTCCGAGAAGCAGTGAATATTTTTTGTATGTCATTTCAGCGAACTTGATTTAGCAATTTTCTAGTTATTTTCATGCTGTAGATTACTAAAACAGAAGTCTGCCATAAATCCTGCGGGACAGAGACTAATGGCAGTCATTTTAATTTCTCAAAAAGTGACAACTCGGATACCGTGAAAGATACTAAATTTTATTAGATTAGAAAAAAGTTGTGTTTTTCAGTGTAGATTAAGAATCTGAAAAGAAATTGAAAATATCTGGTTTAGTTATTGAAATATACTGAAAAAACTGAAAAATGTCATATTTTAATCTAAACAACAATGAGTCGCCATGGAAATTGGGTGAATCTTGGTCGTGTGGATCCCGGACAGATTTAGATCATTTAATTCTTCATGTAAGGTAATGTGATTGAAGCAAATTTCATAATGATCTGCCGATTAGTAACCAAGTTATAACGCGTTGTCAATTTTCAGTCTTTTCAGTATATTTCAGTAACCAATCTAGATATCTTAGATTTCTTTTCAGATTCTTAATCTACACTGAAAAATACAACTTTTTTCTAATTTATTAGTAATCTCCAGCATAACTACAAAAGTGCTAAACCAAACTCCCTGAAATGACATACCAAAAATGTTCACTACCTCTCGGACTATAGGTCCTTTAAGGCACTGGTGGGGGTTTATTGCGCTTGGCCCCGTATGATACGCATGCGTTGATCTTGTGTCATTTCCAGTCATTTCTAGTGCATTTATATGTCATTTGTCACTACTGTCAACAGAATCTGGGAACTTTCACGTTTACCACGTGCTATTTTAACCTACAATGCTGCAAAATGACACATAACTGACAGTAGACATTCAAGTAAATTCTGTCGGCGGTCAAAAAATGACTGCGCATACGGCCATACATGGCGGCATGACGTCACGCTTAAAGGACCTATTATCGCAACGGATTTTTAAGACTCGGGGTTTTCTCCTTCGATTTCCAATGTTTTTTTTATTATACTATTTTGGGGTTCCTAGAGCCTCAAGACGTAAACGTAAAGATCTGGTGTGATCTCAAATTTAAAAATTTTAGTGATTGAAATAACCTATGCGGCTCCCTTTGCGCAAAACGGATTGATCGATCATAAATTCGGTGTTAAAGGTAGTTAAAACCAGAACGTCAGAAGGAAGCAAGTGCCAATTAAAACACGGAATTTAAAAAACCGACTTGAATCATGAAGCAAACAAGTCTTCATGATCTTTGAAATTCTAATATCTTTAATTCTCGCCGCATTAATCAAGTTTAAATATCTGCAAGCCTCCCGAGCGGTCAATTTAAATAACTGCTTGTAGCCGAATTTGTATCCGTCGAAGACGTGTTTCGAGATCGGGTTCTTGAAGCTTTTAGCACCATTTCCTGTAGTAGATACGCATTACGTACTTCTGCCTACATACGAAATAATCATGAGCGGTCTCGCCTGCGGCTAATAACTCTCCAGAGCTGTCCATCAAACGTCTCCTTCGAGGTTAGGTACATACGTTTAGGTTGCTCGAAAACTAATCCGGTCCAACAATCCTCAGCGTTACATAAGAAATATAAAACGATCACTGAAGTAAAATGGGAAATCCAATTCATTATCAAAAGATCACTATATCGAATCGGCCGCAATTGAACACCGCCAAGGTCCCGTTGTATTTTTTTACAGGCGCACGCTATATTGCATTTCCTACAAATTTTTCATAAAAATATATAGCTACAACCACATAATAGAGAGGGACAGGTAGGTGTTAAACATTGAACATGACCATGCTATTGAATTTTGAAGGTCGCGACTGGTCGAATGGAGTCTTTGTTCGCCGACCCGCGCAATACGTAATTCGAATAATAATAATGTTAATAACTTATGAAAAAATTCCCACTTGTATTTTAGGAGCAATTAGCTGAAATATGTGTCATTAGCGAGTGGAATAGCGTAACCGGGAATTAATTTGATGCCCTAAACCAGTGGCGTAACGTGCGGTTTCAAAAACTTTTCATATGTTGAAACTTTTCACTTTTTCTTGAAAAGTTGTTGAAACTCTAGTCGTTTTAAGTACTGAAAACAGTGAAATGAAGTGAAATACTACTTAAAAGATGAAAACAACGATGAATTTTAATATTTAATACTTTTATTTTGACTTATAGTCCAGGCAACGAAGGGGTTGTAGAGAACATGGAAGGGGGAGAGTTTTTCTCTTCGGGAATGTGTTGGGGGTAGTTAGGAAGTAAACATACTAAAAGTCCCCGCCCCTACCACCTCCGCTTCAGAGGGGGAGGGGGGTGGAAAGGTCCCTTTTTTTGTTTTTTCGCTTATAACTCGAAAATGGTGCGTTATAGCGAAAAAATTCTTGTATGAAAATGAAAGCCTATAAAATTTTCTACAACTCTGCTGTTATACATTATTAAGGAAAATGCGCCGTTTTCGAGATATCCGCTCTCAAAAGACGGCAATTGTCGAAACAAATTTTTGCTTCTAATTCCTCAGTCTTTGGTTTTGCAGAAAATTCGTCAGGAAAAAAGTTTTAGAGCGTTAAATTTACTTCAAGAAAATATATATACAGGGTGGTTCCGTTTTCACTGCTCACCACTGGCGTCTTCTAAACGGTAAGAGGTACGAAGTCGGTTAAATTAGAGAAATATTGCACTATTTAAATTTCACTTGGAGCTTTTATATTATTGACAGCTGTCAATTCAATGGCATAGTCAGAATTTTTTTAGGACTTCTACGGTAGTCAACTTTTTGTTCTCTTAAGGTTTGTTGTAGAAGAAAGCAAAAAAAAATTAATAAAATGTATTTACTCCGCTTGCTAGGGTTTAAGGGTTGTTAGTAGCGTAAGGGTTGGTTTTAGGTTGAAAACTCATAAGACTTTTTTCAATGGTATCGAATCCCCTAATTTTATTCCACCACTTACATGAAAAAATGTCCAATTTCAACCCTTAAATTCCATCGCCCTTGTTAGATGTTAATGAAAATTTGCCCATCCGCCTATACGGTGGCGCTGTAAATTACCACATCAAGTTCAGCCCTGATACGTTGAGCAGTTTTTGAGTTCTCGCATTTTTGTGTTTCGGCATGTTAAGGGGTTGTACCGCCTTTAAGGGTCGTTTTTCGCGAATGATGAATAAGACCTTTTTTGTACCATCAATAGAAAGCTATCGAATGGTATTATTTTCAACTATACTTATTCATTGAAAATTCGAGTTTCCACCCCTAACTTTCATCCCCTTCGACAATTTTCTCCTAAAATTCACTATTCCCTTCTCGAGGATGCAGTGTGTAAGATGTCACAGTTTCGCAGAAGATATTGCTTCTCTGTGTCAAATTGCAGGGTTTTATGGACGTTTCACCCCTAAACTCCAACGCCCTATTTCACCACCCCCACATGCCCTAAAGGAAGTTGTGTTTTCAGTTTCACTACCCTAACCCAATTCGTTGAAAAATTCCGGTGATTTGTAGATTCATGTTTTCAACCCCTCATGATTTCGCCCCTTTATGATTTACAGGGGCGAGTTTATTTTTCCGGTGTTACATAACTCCTTGCGTATTTACTGACTTCAGTTGTTCATAAATAAATCAATAAGGTTTCAGAAAAAATAAATAAAATATATTTATCCGCTTGCAAAGAGTTAGTGGTGGTTAATAGCCTAGGGGTTGACTTTAGGTTGAAAACTCATAAGACCTTTTTTCATTAGTTGACCGAAATCTATCGAACCCCGCAATTTTATGCTGCCATTTACTTGAAGAAATTCCAAGTTTCAACCCTTTTTCATCCCCCTTGTTAGATTTTAGTGAAATTTTGTCCATCAACCTACCATGTCACTGAAAATTAACACACCAAATTATGCCTTGATACGCTGAGTAGTTTTTGAGTTTTCGGATTTTTGTGTTTCTGCATGTTAGGGGTTGTAGCGCCTAGGGTGGCTTTTCTCAAAATATGAATGACACCTTTTTTGAATCATTAATGGAAAGCTATCGAATGACGCCAATTTCGACAAATACTTATTAAGCGGAATTTCGAGTTGCAACCCCTAATTTCCACCCCATCTGTTCGATTTTACGAAAAAACGCATCCCCCGCAAGATTTCACCGATATATGTGTGTACGTTGAGTTGCGTGCAACCCTTGCGGAGCTATCATATTTTTTGTGGTTTTCATCCTCTAAATTTCATTCCCCGAAATTAGCGTTTACTTTCAACAGACTTGAGGGTCGAACGTATATACCAAGTTTCAGAAAGATACGTCCACTACACCCGTGTACAAAATTTCAGCTTGATATCTGCTTTCGCTCTCAAGTTATGCGATGGACAGAGTAGACGGACGGACGGTCGAGCGAGCGAGCGAATTCACTAAAACTATAGTGCCTCGCATTTTGCTCCGGCACTAAAAGCTCGAAGTGAAATTTAAATAGCGCAATATTTCTCTAATTTAACCGACTTCGTACCTCTTACCGTTTAGAAGGTGCCAGTGGTGAGCAGTGAAAAAGAAACCACCCTGTAGATATATATTCTTGAAGGAAATTTAACGCTCTAAAACTTTCTTCCTGACTACTTTTCTGCAAAACCAAAGACTGAGGAATTAGAAGCAAAAGTTTGTTTTGACAATTGCCGTCTTTTGAGAGCGGATATCTCGAAACCGGTGCATTTTTCCTTAATAATGTATAATAGCAGAGTTGTAGAAAATTTTATGGGTTTTCATTTTCATACAAGGATTTTTTCGCTACGACGCACCATTTTCGAGTTATAAGCGAAAAAACGGACCTTTCCACCCCCCTCCCCCCCTGAAGCGGACGGAATCGAGGCTGGGACTTTTAGTATGTTTACCTCCTAACTACCCCCAACACATTCCCGAAGAGAAAAACTCACCCCATTTTGGTCATTCGTTGCCTGGACTATTATTAATTAACTTGTTTACCTATACATTTACTATTTTTGTCATTTAATATTATATTATGTTCCCTATTCAGCTGTTGTAGATTTATTTATAAATTCTCCAGAATACTTTATACTACCGTAGGACAACTTTTCATTTTTTTTTTGAAACTTTTCAAAATTTCATGAAAAGTTTCAAGTTTCATGAAAACTAACATCTCTACATGCGGTATTTTGTTGCAGGTTTTCGGCTCTAAAGCCGAACTTCAGTTGCACACTCAGGCACACATGCGCGAAGCGAAACCTTACAAGTGTTCCCAGTGTTGTAAGGCGTTTGCCAACAGTTCCTATCTATCACAGCACACTAGGATCCACTTGGGTATTAAACCTTACCGGTGCGAAATCTGCCAAAGGAAGTTCACACAGCTCAGCCATTTGCAGCAGCACATCCGCACCCATACAGGAGATAAACCTTACAAGTACGTATGGAAAAATCGTTAAAGTTTTTAAAATATGTCTGAGCAACAATTAAAATGCATCAACCCTGGCCTTTTGCCATAAATTTCTTGCTAGCTTATCGTCTAAGATAATCACATCATCCCCTAGTCTACTTTCTGCCTGACATAGAAATGGGAATACCCAGAAACAATCATTTTTGGTTTACAAATAGGTTGGCCCTACAGCGTGACAAAATTTTCAGCCCCTTCGGTTTAAATTTTAACTTCTGTTTTGTCTGACATTTGCCTATCAAAAAGATTCATTCAAAGTCGTTCTGCAAAGTTTTGCGGGCACACATACGCTTTCTCAACGTTAAAATCACGTTGAGGTGGTTGATTTCACGTTACTGGTTGGAAAGGTGACGTTGAAATTTTGGTGAAATCAGACACGTCATTTTTTCGACGTCAAAATCACGTTATCTTATTGGACATTTTGTGATTATGACGTCTTTTAAAGGTAGATATTCGTTCGTTAAAATGACGTCTATTTGATCACGTGCATAATGCGTCAAAATATATGTGTATGTGTTATTTTGACCATTATAACTACGTTATAATAATAACATTCTTTAGTCGTGTTTGAAGTAATGTTCAAATCACGGCTTAAAGTGGAATATTTCTAACCAACGAACACTTTTGCACGTTGAATAAACGTTCCATCTGCAACGTTAAACTTTAGCCTTTTTATGCACGACTTGAAGACGTGTCAAAATGGTGCTGCAGTTCACCATTAAATATGTGTGTAATTTTGAACGTTATAAGTACGTTACAATATTAGCGTTCTTTAGTCGTGTTTAAAGTAACGTTCGAATCACTACTTAAAGTGGAATCGTTCTAACCAACGGACACGTTGAACAAACATTGAATTTATAACGTTATATTTCAGTCTCTATACATACGACTTAAAAACGTGTCGAAATATACCCATGGCGTTCAACGTTTAATAAGTGTGTAGTTTTGGAGGTTATATACACGTTATAATGTGAATGTGTTTTAGTCGTGTCTGAAATGACGAAATTGGGATGTTTATAATTATAGCGAGCACTTTTGCACGTTGAACGCACGTTTTATTTGTAACGTTATATTTAAGTTTTTCTATAGACGACTTAAAGACGTGTCGAAAGGGTGTAACCACTGATGACGTTCAACGTTAAATATATGTATAATTTTGGACTTTATAAAAACGTTGTATTATTAAAGTTTTTTAACCGTTTCTGTAATGAGGTTGAAATCCCGACTTAAAGTTGAGTTTCCTGTGTAGTTGCGTTGAGGGAGTGTAGGTGGCGCTGACAGTTGAAATGAGCCGCTATTACTTAGCAAACAGTGTATAATAGCTGTAGACAACATTTGTAAAATCATTCCAAAACATTTACTTACTCACAGTACCTCTCAGCGTCGACGGATAACGCGCACACGTCAAATTTTAAACGATTTTTAAACACACTGTTAGAAAAATGACGTTTATTTTATAATTTTTTAACGTTTATCTGTTGACGTTAAAAGATAATGTAAAAGTTTACGTTAAATTTCTGACGTACAATTAACGAGAAGACGTTGCAAATCACGTTGATTTCGCGGACACTTCAACGTCATTTTAACGTACCAATCCGGTTTTTTAACGTTTTTTCAACGTCCGTGTGTCCGCTGGGATTTCAGCATAAAGTGGTTTAAACCAATTGCCACAAGCAAGAAGACCTACAATTTCATCAGTATTGTTGGGCTTCGCAAGGGTGGTTTTTCATTTGGGAAAATCGCGGTTCATGTTAATCGCAATGCTTCCACTGTTATGCAGATTTGACAAGTATGGACTGAAGAAGGAGGGTAAAGCAAAACAACCCCCATGGACAGCTAAGAAAAATCACACCCCCTGAAGATTGTCGCTCGGTGGGAAATGGTCTATGTTTGGGGATGAACGATGGCCATGAGGGTGAAAAAAGGCGTGAAGAGAGGCTTTGGAAGCGATGTACTGCCAGCAAAGGAGACATTAACTGTTGACGCCAAAAGAGGGGCGCTAAAGACACAACAAACCACTGGTCTTCAATCTGTAGTTCAGTGGAGAATAGGTCTTTCTTTGAGAGCCAACTTCTTTAACCGACAATCTTCAGGGGGTGTGATTTTCCTTGTCTGTCCAGGGGGTGTTGTTTTACTTTATCCTCCTTCTAACCAAAGTCGTTTAACTAATGAAATTCAACTTCTTCTTACTGACGGCAATTGGTTTAAAGCACTTTATGCTGAAAATGCCGAAATCAATCCGAAAAAGTTTGCAGAACGACTACGAATGAATCTTTTTGCTGGGCAAGATGTCAGACAAAGCAGAAGGTAAAATTTAAACCGAAAGTAGGGCCAACGTATTTGTAAACCAAAAATTGTCGAATAAAAATGATTATTTCTGGGTGTATATATTGCCCTTCCTTGAACCATTTCGTAGATAGAGCAAAACTTGTGCTTCGCTGCCAGAAAATAACTGTCAGCTCTTGAGTGGCCATAGCTTTGGAACCGATTAAAAAATGGTTAGTTATTGCTTCTTCATCATGTGGGTCACACGAAGTATAAGTTAATGGTCTGGAATTAATTATATTTTCGACTTGAGCAAACAAAGTCCTTTCGGGAAGCAGCTGACGCAGAATATTCTTTACTGATTCAATTAATCTCTCAGCTAAGAACCGCCCATATGTGGAGCCAAAAGGTGTATTAAAATTCCATTGATTCCTTGAAGAATTTCTTTCTGACCCCAAACTTTGATGGTTTTGCCAAGTTCTTTGTCGGCAGCTCTAAAATTGGCACGATTATCTGAGTACATTTCTTCTGAAAAGCCGACAAAACATGGAGAAAATTCAGTACTCAGATCATCCGCATGAATAGCCATAGCGTTCTCCTTTTTACGGTTATTTCAACAGGGTCGAAAAGGTCCACGCCAGTTTTAATAAATGGGCGAATCGTAGTTTCGATGCGGTTTGAGGCAATTTACGATGGTTTGCTTGCCTTGGTGACTCATTTTAACGTGGTAATGTTCCACAAGAAGATATGCTGATGCCTTTTATCAAGAATTATCAGACTTTTCACGTTATTTCTCCTAGATGAGGGTTGTTATTTAATCCAGACACAATAGTTGCTTCTCATTCATTTTGCAGGATATTTTCGTCAATTTACTCAAGTGTTAAAGATATTTCCTGATGGTTGAAGCTGTCTGCTTGAGGACAGATAACTCATTATTTCGAAATTTTTTGCCAATAAATCGAAGCATCCACACTGTCGATCGATTTTCAAGCCCTCCTAGCCACCGTTTTGAAATCTGGAACAGGAATAACCACTTTCAAGTCATTACCAACATTCAGTAACACTGTTTCCTTTCGTTCTTCTCCTTGCGTTAATTGGATCTTGTTTTTTTTTCTTGGTCATCTATCTTCGGTTAGTTTAGAAAAACTGGGACCAGAAAACCATCGAATTGTCGAAAAATCAATAGCCTTCTTTCACTTGGTGGCCTCATCAGCGATCTTTCCACTTGACGTAACATATTTCAAATGGGCCGAGGTCGTCAGTTCTTGTATCTGCCTCAACCTTTTGCCACAAATATATTTTGAATCGGAGTTGATCCAAGGCAAAGCAGTCTGAGTCGTTCCAATAGATCAACACTCTTGGTTCAGGATAGACATGGCTTTAGGCATTGCCAGAATCAACCCTGTGCAAAAACGATCAATTGAACAATTTGCAATTTAAGAGATGTCCAATTTGGACGCTAACAGTGCAGCTTGCAGTTCAAGACGAGGAATTGACGTTGGTTTTAGGGTAGCTACCCTTGCCTTTGAGGAAACCAGCGTCACTTCTTTCTCAGATCTGTCAGATCTAAAGTTGTAGATTTTTGAAAATCGTTCGACCAAATAAAACTCTTTTCTGGAACGTTCTTATCCCATCCAATCTTGCTTCTTCAAATTTTTTGCAACAGCATTTCTCCATAAATAATAAAATGTGATAGAAATCCCATCGGATCGAGTATGGACAATTGGACATAGGTCTGTAATACCTCTCGTTTGGTTGGAACTTGGAATCTTCTTTCTATTGAAGACATCTGGATTAATTGTTCTGGAAAATTAACATGTCTTCTTTTGGATCCCACCAAAGTCCAAGTATACTTTCAGGGAGCAAAGAATTGATGTCTACACCCGTTGCTACGGCTGGTGTGAAACTCTTACCTCTCTTTATCAGTTAAATTGCTTGTTTCTCATTGTCTACACCCCCAAGACATAGTCTTAAATCGTTCAGCGTTCTTATTTTTGGCTTCCTGTGCAACGCAGGGTTCACAGGTAGAACCGAAAAACGCAATTTTTCTGAAGTTGAATCACTACCAAATGAATTTAATACGTGTGGCCCTCTGAGCAAGTGATCATTTAGGCTAACTCCCATTGATTTTGCGACTCCAAAATGTGGCAAGTACCACACCTCTTCTTGAGGCGCCGATAAAATTTCTCCATCTGAGAGTTTCTTTACGTTTATCTTCTAAGTCACAGAGATTTTTCCATTTATTCATTTTTCTTTCAACAGATAATAATCTTTTAAATGCGTTTAGATTTATTTGCTGGAAATTTGAAATTCCATTCTTTGGCCAACATTTTTTAACGTGTTGCCGTGCTCTCCGATCTTCTTTCGAAAAGCGAACCTTATTTTCAGTGTCCATTATGCGGTTATCCAATTTTCGTCGTTGCTTGACCAATTCGTCTAAATGATCTTCCTCGTGGCCAACAATGTGACATACTGTTTCGTGATGTTCTGATTCGCAATTTCTGTTTCGAAGATCTCCATGAACCACACGCCCGATCAAAATTTTGCGTATGGCTTTTTCGTAACCTGAAACTTTACAGGGTTTCGCTAATTGGTCATTTTTGTCACCGTTGCAAAATTGGCATTTCAGTACCTAATTTATTTTCTTGGGTGGTTAAAACAGTTCCTTCTTTTTCCTTGTTTTTATTGCCTTCTGTCTTGTCGTCTTGCAGGTATGTTGCAGTTTTTGCTTTTCTACCCCATCTACACCATCATCTTTGTTTGACCAATCGCCACGCACCTAAAATAAAGGCTAATTTATAGTTCGCCCGTAAACGGAAACGCAAGCGGATACGGAATCGGATACGTACGAAACGTAAGAAATTGCGGGGATGCAATTTGTAGATTCACGCAAGCCGAAACAGGCAACGCAAGGTTTTCTGTAGACTCAATGGAAACACTGGACAATACTGCTGTGGAAAAATGCACTGTCAATAGAAACACCCCACTATACCGAAACACTTGATTTTCACTGCTGACGCGTTTCGAACACAATGTGTTCATTATCAAAGCCGAAGCTATACAACCCTAACTTCCAGAAAACTGAAATATTTATAGGCCCCCGCGCAGCTCCACCCCTCGGCTGTGAAAGTTAGACCAATCACAGGTCGAGATGGTCACGCATGGGTGATCACGTATAAATATAACGAGTCCTCCCTAAAGTAGCGTAAACAGAGGTGAATATGCGATTGGGCCTGTATCAGCGTTCATAAGCCTATCTCTAGACTTATAAATGACGATACTTTCCATCGCATCTAGCATTTGCTGGGCAAAAAACCTTGTCAAACCTCTTGTCAACTGAGGTTCAAAAGGTAATGCGACAAATTTTAAGTCCTGTTTTTGTTCTTCAGAGCGAAAAGTCGTGGCATTTAACACTTGCTATTTGAATTTTAACTTCCTAATGATGTCTAATATGACAGGTTCAAATCCGTTACATTTCGCTATGTCTTTCATTGTTTTGGGTTCTTTCTGATATTTTTTGTTGTTTAAAGGTACATTCAGAAGACGGTGTGCCAAAAAATGGAAACTTACACACACACACAATGCCGGATTCTTTCCTAGAAACGTCAAATTTTAACTTATTATTATTTCTAGTCACTAGTGTTTAGAAAAGGGACCATTTCTCGACCTGTGATTGGTCTAACTTTCACAGCCGAGGGGTGGAGCTACGCTGTTTTCTGGAAGTTAGGGTTGTATAACTTCGGTTTTGATAATGAGCGCATTGTGTTCGAAACGCGTCAGCAGTGTTTCGGTGTAGTGGGGTGTTTCTAGTGATATTTTCTGTAGGTCAAAGATGTGCTACAAATGACAAAATGCAACGTTTTGTCAAGTTGACATTTGGTTGACAAACGTTTAACTTTACTTTCAATCCCAATTAATTAACCACTTTTAATATCATGCTTGTTTTGGGGTCGTCCAGCAACCAGCAATGCAGCTGGTATGGATCGGGAAGTTTCGTTGCTACTCGTGAAGTCCTCGGTGGCGTCCTTTTATTTGATTGGTCGCCCGCAAGAAACGCAACGCAACGCGAGAGATGAAACGTACCCATCTCTTGCGTATTGCTTGCGTGCCTTACGTATCCGTTTACGCTTCCGATCGAACTTCGATATCCTCCGGTCTACCTAACCAACAGTTTGTCGCATAGCAACGAGTGTTCTGATTTGCTGTATCCTAGCAACTAACCGCTGGTTAAGTAAACTGGAGGTTATCGAAGATGGAAAAACCGGGCCTAAATGCACCCCTTGAGACTCGATAGGTTAACTTTCTTGCGCTTCCATATCCGTTTGCGCTTCCGTTTACGGGCGAACTATAAATTGGCGTTAAGCCTTAAAAATACTACGGTAGCGCCATCTGTCGTAGTTTCTTACACAGCTGGAAAGCTTGATTTTTTAGCTTTAATTTAAGACTAGTTTTGTTCAAATCGGTTAAGAAATGGCTGACTTATTCCGAAAAATACTTTGTTCGGTTTTTTTTGGACACCCAATTTGTCCAGTTCTTTCTTTTTAATTTCTGTCTCGGTTTTTAGCTGTTGACGTTTTTGATTTCCTTGATTCACAGGGATGTGGGACTGGGGGGCAAACCGCATGGCATGTCAGGTGTACAATTTAGGGGATGTCCGGGGATTTCAGAGGATGTCTGGTGTACAAAATACGGTTAGCGGTTTACCCTCCATGTGGGACGTACCATACGTATTTTCTGAGACTTTTGGCGTCGTGACCTTACCTGCCAGACTCTTAAACCTTGCAGCAAACCGCTGTCAAAGTCCTGGACATATTTTTTCCCTCCCTTAGCTTCTATGCTTTCCAAGGATCCTTCTTTAAGTCAATAACGGCTCGAAGGACCAGTTTTGTACGGGTTTTAGTCCGCTTTTCAAGAAATGAAACATGTCTTTTAAATAACTGAACAATTAACAATGTCTGAACGTCTGATGGATCAATAAACTTGCAGCAAACCGTTGTCAAAGACCTGGAGCATATTTTTCCCTCCCTTAGCTTCTATGCTTTCCAAAGATCCTTCTTTAAGTCAATCACGGCTCGAAGGACCAGTTTTGTATCGGTTTTAGTCCGCTTTTCAAGAAATGAAACATGTCTTTTAAATAACTGAACAATTAACAATGTCTGAACGTCTGATGGATCAATAAACTTGCAGCAAACCGTTGTCAAAGACCTGGAGCATATTTTTTCCCTTCCTTAGCTTCTATGCTTACCAAGGATCCTTCTTTAAGTCAATCACGGCTCGAAGGACCAGTTTTGTATCGGTTTTAGTCCGCTTTTCAAGAAATGAAACATGTCTTTTAAATAACTGAACAATTAACAATGTCTGAACGTCTGATGGATCAATAAACTTGCAGCAAACCGTTGTCAAAGACCTGGAGCATATTTTTTCCCTTCCTTAGCTTCTATGCTTTCCAAGGATCCTTCTTTAAGTCAATCACGGCTCGAAGGACCAGTTTTGTATCGGTTTTAGTCCGCTTTTCAAGAAATGAAACATGTCTTTTAAATAACTGAACAATTAACAATGTCTGAACGTCTGATGGATCAATAAACTTGCAGCAAACCGTTGTCAAAGACCTGGAGCATATTTTTTCCCTTCCTTAGCTTCTATGCTTACCAAGGATCCTTCTTTAAGTCAATCACGGCTCGAAGGACCAGTTTTGTATCGGTTTTAGTCCGCTTTTCAAGAAATGAAACATGTCTTTTAAATAACTGAACAATTAACAATGTCTGAACGTCTGATGGATCAATAAACTTGCAGCAAACCGTTGTCAAAGACCTGGAGCATATTTTTTCCCTCTCTTAGCTTCTATGCTTTCCAAGGATCCTTCTTTAAGTCAATAACGGCTCGAAGGACCAGTTTTGTACGGGTTTTAGTCCGCTTTTCAAGAAATGAAACATGTCTTTTAAATAACTGAACAATTAACAATGTCTGAACGTCTGATGGATCAATAAACTTGCAGCAAACCGTTGTCAAAGACCTGGAGCATATTTTTTCCCTTCCTTAGCTTCTATGCTTACCAAGGATCCTTCTTTAAGTCAATCACGGCTCGAAGGACCAGTTTTGTATCGGTTTTAGTCCGCTTTTCAAGAAATGAAACATGTCTTTTAAATAACTGAACAATTAACAATGTCTGAACGTCTGATGGATCAATAAACTTGCAGCAAACCGTTGTCAAAGACCTGGAGCATATTTTTTCCCTCTCTTAGCTTCTATGCTTTCCAAGGATCCTTCTTTAAGTCAATCACGGCTCGAAGGACCAGTTTTGTATCGGTTTTAGTCCGCTTTTCAAGAAATGAAACATGTCTTTTAAATAACTGAACAATTAACAATGTCTGAACGTCTGATGGATCAATAAACTTGCAGCAAACCGTTGTCAAAGACCTGGAGCATATTTTTTCCCTTCCTTAGCTTCTATGCTTACCAAGGATCCTTCTTTAAGTCAATCACGGCTCGAAGGACCAGTTTTGTATCGGTTTTAGTCCGCTTTTCAAGAAATGAAACATGTCTTTTAAATAACTGAACAATTAACAATGTCTGAACGTCTGATGGATCAATAAACTTGCAGCAAACCGTTGTCAAAGACCTGGAGCATATTTTTTCCCTCTCTTAGCTTCTATGCTTTCCAAGGATCCTTCTTTAAGTCAATCACGGCTCGAAGGACCAGTTTTGTATCGGTTTTAGTCCGCTTTTCAAGAAATGAAACATGTCTTTTAAATAACTGAACAATTAACAATGTCTGAACGTCTGATGGGTCAATAAACTTGCAGCAAACCGTTGTCAAAGACCTGGAGCATATTTTTTCCCTCCCTTAGCTTCTATGCTTTCCAAGGATCCTTCTTTAAGTCAATCACGGCTCGAAGGACCAGTTTTGTATCGGTTTTAGTCCGCTTTTCAAGAAATGAAACATGTCTTTTAAATAACTGAACAATTAACAATGTCTGAACGTCTGATGGATCAATAAACTTGCAGCAAACCGTTGTCAAAGACCTGGAGCATATTTTTTCCCTCCCTTAGCTTCTATGCTTTCCAAAGATCCTTCTTTAAGTCAATCACGGCTCGAAGGACCAGTTTTGTACGGGTTTTAGTCCGCTTTTCAAGAAATGAAACATGTCTTTTAAATAACTGAACAATTAACAATGTCTGAACGTCTGATGGATCAATAAACTTGCAGCAAACCGTTGTCAAAGACCTGGAGCATATTTTTTCCCTCCCTTAGCTTCTATGCTTTCCAAGGATCCTTCTTTAAGTCAATCACGGCTCGAAGGACCAGTTTTGTACGGGTTTTAGTCCGCTTTTCAAGAAATGAAACATGTCTTTTAAATAACTGAACAATTAACAATGTCTGAACGTCTGATGGATCAATAAACTTGCAGCAAACCGTCGTCAAAGACCTGGAGCATATTTTTTCCCTTCCTTAGCTTGTATGCTTTCCAAGGATCCTTCTTTAAGTCAATAACGGCTCGAAGGACCAGTTTTGTACGGGTTTTAGTCAGCTTTTTCAAAAAATTTAACATGTTTTTTAAATGTCTAAACGTATGATGGATCAATAATTATTAACCCCCTGTTTTCCAGGTGTCGGCATCCTGGTTGCCAGAAAGCATTTTCCCAACTGAGTAACTTACAGTCACATTCGAGATGTCACCAAACAGATAAACCGTACAAATGCAATTCTTGCTACAAGTGCTTCAGCGACGAGCCGTCCTTACTAGAACACATTCCTAAACATAAAGAAAGCAAACATTTGAAGACCCACATATGTCAATACTGTGGAAAAAGTTACACGCAAGAGACGTATCTCAGTAAGCATATGCAGAAGCACGCAGAACGGACGGACAAGAGACCGCCTATAGGCCCAGGCTTAGGTAAGTTTCAGCAAAATTTTCAGAAAAAATCCATCCCCTGATCAGAAAATATCGTTCTAGGCTTGAACCATCGAGGGTTGGATCATCCCTACTGGCCGAAAGTGAGTCCAGACAGTGCGGAAAATATGCACGACTACCCCAACGACATTCCCCGTCAGATCCACGAACAAAACGACGATCTGGTGATAATCCGACAACAACTGAGCCAAAACCCACCCCCACCCCCAGGTACCCCCAACACGAACCTCGCCAACAGCTACGACACGTCGATATCAAAGTCGAACGCAAATTCTGCGTTCACACCCATCAATTCCATGTCCGGCCATTTGAACCTAAACCACCACCAATTGGCGCCCAACCGACCCTACATTTACGACGCCATCAACTTCCAGAAGCAAAACAGTTTAGATTTGCCCAAAAACCAACCCTCAAACGGCTTTCCCAACCAATTAATCTCCCTGCATCAAATTCGGAATTACGCCCATCAACCCAGTTCGAGTCTAATGGAACATTCCATTTTGGGGCTCAAAGATAAGTAGGGAGGGGGTGGACTCTCCAGGCTCAGAATGATCTCGTTTTTTTGGCGCGGGCGCGGCCGTGGATAAGGGATGAAAGCTCAAAATCCACTTTGGATTTTTATTACTAAACTGCCAAATTCACCCAGGGTTGATTTTATCGGCCTAGTAGCTGCTAGCGGCCTAGTTAACTGTTTTTGACAGCATTTAACGGAATTTTAGTAAACTGACTCTTGATTCTTTAAGATTTTAAGTTTTAAACTGGCGCAGTCGGTAGAGAAATCAAAGTGCGTTGATTCCCATAAGCGCGATTTTTGTGTTAAATGGCTTATTTGGGTGTACATTTTAAGGGTTATGTTTTACACAAAAAAATTCCAACCGGAAGTGGGTAATTTTTTTTTTTTTTTTTCTCAAAAAGGTACATTTTTTCACTTATATATACAGGCGAAACTGTTGAGAAACTGGTGAAAACGAAAGACACCTTCAATTTTCTATAGTCTCTGACAAAGACAACGGCGTCAACCGCAACTCCCTACATCTAATAGTTTCGGAGACACAGCGGTTCACATTTCGAGCAAAAATTTCGAAAATCACCCAAAAATATCTACTTTTGAAATCTTGACTGGTCAAACATTTGCAACGCACCGTACGTGAAAAATGCATATTACCTTTTTTGATCTAGACTATATTGTGAATAATTTGCCACCAACCGGAACTCTCTACCTCTAATACTTCCGGAGTTTTAGCGGTCGAAAATTAGGGTTGAAAAGTCAAAAATTGCTTGAAATTTACAATTTTTTGTATTTTGCTTCGCCAAACATTTGCAACGTAGAATGCGTTTTCCTATACTATATTTTGTGAAAGAATTTTGACTTTACCTAAATTTTCAAAATGCTATATCTCCGAAACTATTAGAGGTATGGAGATCCAATTGGCGGCATCCGCTTCTCCAAAGACTCTAGATTAAAAAATGTCTTATACATTTTCCACGTGCGAAGCTTTGCAAATGTCTGGTACAGCAAAATACGAAAAATGGTCATTTTTAAGCGATTTTTTTGACGTTTCAGACCTAACTTTCGACCGCTATAACTCCGGAAGTACTAGAAGTAGAGAGTTCCGGTTGGTGGCAAATTATTCGCAATATAGTCAAGATTAAAAAAGCTAATGTGCATTTTTCACGTACAGTGCCTTGCAAAAGTATGACGAGTCAAAATTTAAAATTTTAAACAATTTTCGAAATTTTTGCTCTAAGTTTGAGCGGCTTATCTCCGAAACTATTAGAGATAGAGAGTTGCGGTTGACGTCGTTGTGTTTGTCAGAGACTGCAGAAAATTAAAGGTCTCTTTCATTTTGACGAATTTCTCAACAGTTTCGCCTGTATAGCCCAATAAGTGAAAAAATGTACCTTTCTGAGCAAAAAATTTTTTTTTTTTGGGAAGTGCTTAAATTTATTTTCTACTAAATTATTCAATCAGTGCATACTCACCAAAGCAAAAAAAAAAAATCCAAATGTACACCTAAATAAACCATTACCCCAAAAATCGCGCTTATGGGAATTAGCGCATTTTTAGGGCAAAATTATTCGTTTATTTGTTTGAACGATGACGTAACTGCTGTCAAAAACTCATCAACATTCCACATTTCATTTCGCGGATTTTGAGTTTTGTTCCAAACCGCGAGTAAAAAATTTGACAGATCGTCAAGTGTCAAATTTGACTGTGATTAGGGGTAAATGTAACCCCTGAGGCAATATTGATGGTTGAAGAGTAGGCATTTTAAATAAAAGACAATTTTTGTGAATAATAAAAATTGTACAGAGAATAGTTTAATTTTTAAGCCTCGAGGGTGGAAGTCCGTCGCTTTTCTGATCATGTAAGAGGGATTTCCACCCCCGCCAACCATAGCTCAATATGTAATAATATAATTTATTCTTTATAATTTCATTCTCATTTTCTTTATTAGTTTAAGGGTTGAAACAACAACAACGCAATCGTTTTTTTTTTTTCGTTTTTGGTATGCATTTGATACATTCAAAAAGCTCAATTCCATTTTGCCAGAGTATTGAATAATATATTGTTAAGTTATTGATTTGGTGCAAATAATAGTTTAAAGTTTTTTCGAATAGTATTGAGATAGTGCAGTAGGCAGGAATCACGTGATCGTTTCGTTAATTAGCATTTCCCGCCAAAACACGTATACGTATACGTATACATAGAAGCCACCGGTTTCTTTGTTGTTTATGTAAATAAATTGCAATTTACGTTATGTTAACGTTGCGACATCTGTTAAGTTTTAAGTGAAAGAAGCTTTAACTGCGAAGTGTTAAAATTATTATTTTTTTTTTGTATAATATCTCGTATTTAGGCTTTTCCACTGTAAGTAGCTTTGTGATCTACAGATATGTTGTATTTATAAAAAATTATCGGTTTTTGTTACATACTTTATTAATAAAAATTACTTTGATTTATTTTTAATTTTTTACTTTATTATTTTAACCTTGTAATTTTCTACACTAAATGTTTATATAACTGTGATAATTTTTCGTACTGAAAGGTTAAAAGTAACATTTAAGAAATAGTCAATTTGTACATAAACTATAAAAAATAATAATGAGATTTTTATGAAAGGAATGTAAAAACGTTAAGAAAAAATCTTAGGTAAGCGCGCAATATTCAAGAAAAAATGCAAATAAAACGATCCGACCCTCTAAGGAATATATGTCTCTCTTATCTCACTATTTCAGCGTAATAAAAGTTGTAAAAAAATTAATGTCGTCGTTGTAAAAAAAAAACACTTAAAGCTATACTTTCAAATTTTCGAGAAATACGAACAATTAATTATACAAAAAGACAACACAACGAACTGTTACTTTTTTTTGTTTTGATTTGTCGAGTTATGTTACGAGGACAAAAACTAGAAGTTTACCCCCCCAGCACATTAGAAGTAATTACCTTTTCGAGTTATTGGTGTCTTTGAAAATTTAATGTTATGGTATGTTTACTGAATGTAAAAATAAATAATTTTAAGTCACAATAATTATAATTTTTCTTTTCCTTTTCTTAGCTTTTTAAATATCAATAAAGTATACCGGGTGGCCCATTTAAGACTAGTAATAACTTTTGAACGGAATAAGATATCGACTTAAATCCTAAAGCAACATTAATATGCCGTCTACTTTGTCCATCGCATAACTTGAGAACGAAAGCAGATATCGAGCTGAAATCTTGTACACAAGTGTATACCCCGAAAATCTCGACGGGGATTGTTTTTAGGCCATATCGGACAAGGGGGGTGGGAGTTAGGGGTGAAAACTGAAAGAAATTACAATTTCCGACGTTTGATCGCGAACGCTGCCTCAACGCTTGAAGCTAGAGCAAAAGTTTGTAAAGAGGAATTGTCGGCAATGAAAAGATCTACAAAAAAGTCCGCGACGGTATATAGCTATCTACGAGGGGTAGCCCACCGAGATCGTTTTTGTGTTTTAATTTTTCACGAAAATAGCTTCAGTGGCTTATTGTCGGCTATCCGTAATAGATATTTATATGCTGTCGCGGACTTTTTTGTAGGTCTATTCGTTGTCGACGTTTCTCCCTTATACGATTTTAATCCATCTTCAAGCGTTTAGGCAGCGTTCGCAGTAAAATCGCGAGGTTTTTTCTGGGCCGAAAAATTATTAATTGTAATAACTCGAGAACTCGTGGAGATATTTTACTGAAACTTGATGTGCGTTTTTGACGTACAAGTCTGTTGAATGTGAGGGGGTGTCAATTTTGGAGGATGAAATTTAGGGGTTGAAAATCACAAAAATACGAAAACTCAAATATGTTGCATATGGAGGTCTGAAAACACATATATTTTGACATTATTTGATAAGGGATGGTTTTTTCTGCAAGATGAAACAGAAAGGGGTGCAAATTAGGGGTTGAAACTCGAAATTTCACGTGTTGCTTGAAATTCAAGCAATTCGATAACTTTTAACCAATGGCCCAGAAAAAGTTTTGAGCATATTTAGTTCTTAGACCCTTAGATCACCTGCGACAGGAAGAGAAAAAAATTGCACCTCTAAAACTCAACCCCTTCAACCTTGAAACAAAAAATTTCAGGAAATGTAACCCTTGGACCACCTATTACCGGAGGAAACTAATTGAACCCAAAAAATTGCACCCCTGAAACTCGCCCCCTTCAACCCCCAACCACAAAAACTTGACTTGGAGGAAATTTAACCCTTGCACCGCCTACAACCGAAAGAGTTGAATTGAACGAAACGACTACGCCCCTAAAACTCACCCCCTTCAACCCCGAAACACAAAAAAATGACTTGGACGGAATTTAATCCTTTTACCACTCGTTATCGCAGGAGATTATTTTGAACGCGAAAAATTGTACCCCCAAAACCCTCGAACAAAAATAATTGATTTGGATGAAATTGAGCCATTGGACTATCTACAACAAAAACAGACTAAACTGAACGTAAAAAGAGGATAGGTACCAAGTAAGCGCCCCCGAAACCCACCCCCTTCAATCCCTGAGGATAATAATTGAACGGAAAAAATTGCACCCCCTTCAACCCCCAACACAATAAATTGACTTAGTGGAAATTTGGTGCTTAACCTATATGTACTTACAATCGGAAGATATGTACTAATTGAACGCAAAAAATTCATCAATTGATACACCCTCACGAATTCTTTATCATGAGCATATGCTTCGGCACTACTACCACCAAGTCCAACTCGATATATGAATCATTCACGGTGAATAAACATCTACAGGAATACACATCGCATTAATATACATCTTCCGTTGGCTTTTAAAGCCAGACTTTGGTAATAATTATATTTTGTAATGGTAATGGAGGTATATAAAGCAGCAATTTTCAGCCAAATCGGTCTGGAAGTTTTGGCTATAGGGTGTTTTTTAATGTTCTTCTAAAACCTTCATTTATTTGGCCTAAATAGCACTAAGTGTGAATACATTTTTTCTCTTTTTTTTAGAACCAAAATTTGAAAACTCTTCATTACATTTGAAAGGAGGGAGTTTAATGTTAAACTTTTTTTGAAATTTAAAAATTGATGTGCCAAAATGGCACTTGCCGTGGACAGATTGCTCCCAAAAACTGTTCGACTCTTCTAAGGGTAAAACAATCTCCACATATCAAATTTCAGCCAAATCGCTGCAGCGTGTTTCTAAAATGCGCTAAAAATCTAGAATTTTCGAACTTTTACCCAAAAGGGCACTAATACCGAATACAATCATCCCTTGGAAGCAGAATTTTAAAGCGGTGATGTCAAAATTCAGCGAAAACCCCCTTTTAATGGTGATGTCAAAAATAGGGGTTGTAAAAGCTTCAAAGTTGACGTGCCAAAATGGCATTTCCTGTTGCACGATTGGCTCCAAAAGCTTTTCAGATCCAAGTTAGGTTATGAGATCTTCATTTACCAAATTTCGGCCAAATTAAATAAGTACCATTTTTTATTGAAGTGACAAAAAGTCAAAATTTGAATTTTAGGTTGGTATGAGGGAATTTTGCAAGGAATTTAACTAACAGGTGAAGCGATTTCCATGCGATACGTCAGAAAACATGACAAATGTCAAAATTTTGCAATTGCTCTGAATTGGCCCAAAATGGCCTGTGCGTGCAGTTTTGAGTAGTGTAAAGAAAAATATTCATGAAAAAGCCTCAGGTTTGTCTGTGACACTGCTTCTAACAATAAAAATAAATCCTAGAAGATTGGGTTATGTAATGTTTTTGCTTTCCCGCCAAATTTCGATCAAATTGTCAACCCTTACAAATTAGGGTTGTACAGTTCCAGAAAAATTTTAGATCTTCGATAGAAAATGAATGGAGTTTAGGTAGTTTGGGTTGCAGAGGGTTTACAAACATATTTACGTAACATAGCGTAGGTAACATAAACGGTTTAATGTTATGTTTGGCCAGGATAGGGGACTAGATCTTCAAACTAATTCTGGTTTCCAATAAAAAGAGATAGACGATTTTTACTCAAAATTTGACAAAGCCCGGTATGTAAAAGCAATGCAAAAGTCTGTCATTGTCAAAAATGACGTCACAAAATAGAGAGAGACCTACAGATGGAAACCTTCATTGCAGTATAACCTCACATTTTGTTAAATTGCGTGGTTGGGGAGGTTAAAAAAGTAAAAAAACTAATAAATAAAACTCGTTGGATTTCTAATCAGTCATATTTTTAGTCTATCCTCAAAAACAAATAAATTTTTCATTGAACTTTTCATGAATTTCTGTTAATTTGTCAAAGACCTCAAATCGATTCTTATTTCCTTATTTCTTTGAAATTCAAAAGTTATTAAAATTGGATTAACGACGATGGATTGTCTTAAATGGGGCACATAACCACCCCCAACCCCCGTAGGTATACATTTGTCCCTGACCTCGTATAACAACAGCGGTAATGATAGATTCTTGGAGTCAATCTAAGACGAAAATTCCTTTTCCAAAATTGGAAGGATTCCACAGATTTTAAATTTGAAACAGTTCAAATTCGTCAATCAGAATGCACCATTTAAGTCAATGAGATGTAATGTTGGTTGCCGGGGTCTGCACGCCAACTCCGTATTATAATGGTCGTGCTCAGCCGACACAACGGTTGTGCAACAGTTGACAGTGGTTGCATTCAACCGACGGATCTAAAACGGTTGTCGCTCCAACCGTTGTGACACAACAGTTGCACATAATTTCAACCGAATTATGTCGACTGTTGCACAACAGTTGTGTCAGCTGAACACGACCAATGCGTAACTGTTGCGTCACAACGGTTGGAGCAACAATCGTTCTAGATCCGCCGTCGGCTGAATGCAACCAATTATTAAACATCATTTAATTAGGTAAGGTTTCCAATCTTGTAAGTCTTCTCTTTCTATTCGGTGACGCCATGCACAAATGTGTAATACAGGCAGTCGAAAAGTCGTTTACCATTTTGGGCTAAGAAGTATTTTTCCTTCAGGGGATGATTTTCAAATATTTTCCTCAAAGTTTAGGAACTGTTGCAATATTTCATTCAATAATAGCTCTATAAAATATCTAGTAGGTAAAATGACAGCAAAAAATTAATTTGGTACATTATAAATTGTTGCCTGTGGTTGTCATCTCGCATTTTTTGGCAATACGTTAATATTACATGTTTTCAGCAGTTTCCAAACTTTGAGGAAAACACGAGGGAAAATACTTGAAAATCTTATCCTGAAGGAAAAATGCTTCTTAGACTAAAATTGTAAAGGGTTTTTCGGCTACATTTCTCATGGTTTGGCCGCCCTTAAAACTACACGGTACCATTCCCTAACACCCTGTATAGGCAAAATTTGACTGATGACAGTATTAATGTAGGCTTTTGACCTTAAATGACCTTAAATGATCTTTTCAAAAATCCGTACGTTCGCGACTGGCAGCACAGAATCGGCTGGAACCTCCCCATCGCGTGGGTCTATGATTTCCGTGTTTTGTATTTAAAATTTGATATGCCTAAATGGCACTTTCCGTTTACCAACTGCTTGCTAAGGCCTTTCAGCTTTTCAACTGTTCACCCAATCTCCATGTACAAAATTTCAGCCAAATCGATCCAGTAGTTTGGGCTATAATGTGTTTTTTAGTGTTATCACAAAATTTCGATTCTTTCACCCCTCGTTTTACCCCAAGGTCATGTGTGAATGAATTTCGTCTTATTTAAAACCAGAATTTGAAGACCTTTCTGATGGTGACAATTTTTTCACAAACTTGTTTCAGATTTTTTGGCACTCGGTGTTTAGAATTTGTTGGTGGCGCTCTGTACAATTTTGATGTTTATTATTTGGCCGTTTAAAATATTGTAGCTTTTAGGGCAAACCTTCCTCTTACCTCCAGCATAATTTTTTTCGTAATCAATTGCTCGGTTATTGCAAAAATAAATATTTTGACTTCTACCAAAATTGAAGGTCAAAAAACTTCTGCCCCCAATAGGTAAGTGACTGGAGCGGAAATTCTTCACCGAGCTTGTGATTGTACATCTTTCCCCTTGTAGCACCACCCAAATTTATTGGGGGTAAATCACCCCCCTGGCTCCTAGAGGGTGGCCAAACTTAAACCGACATTTTTACAGGTTGGGAGGGTAAGTTTGGCCGCCCTAGGACCCGGGGGGTGATTTACCGCCACTAAATTGGGGTGGTACTACAAGAGGAAAGATGTACAATCACACGGTGAAGAATTTCCGCTCCAGTCACTTATTTAGTGAAGTTGAGACAGAAGTTGGGAATGAAATTTTTATATGAATATTGCCTATTTTTATAAATAAAATATCTTTTTGACGTTCAATAGAATATAATGCATTTATCACAGAAAATATGCGTTACAAGGGTTTTATACCGTACAAAAAATCGTACGCAACTCGAGTTGTATGGCAATTACGTACGCACTGTGGAATTATAGACTCGCCGCACAACTTCTTCCACACGTGCGTAATACGCCCCTTATAACTCTCGTTACGAAATATGCTATTACGCATCAAGGTCGAAGCTGCCAGGTATTTCCTCGAACACAAACGAAACTGAGTGTGTTCATAATGACATGCAGTGGTCTCTTCTGTGTAATTTATCTCGTAATTGCATGTAAGTACCTAGCCAAGTGTTTCGTAAATTTTTATTTTATTTTATTTTAATCAACAACCTTGCAGTTGCAATCAAGAATTCAGAAAGTGTTTGTAAGCCACCGAGAGTGCCAAGAAACGGATTTTGGAGGCTTCCAAATCACGTCGACAAAATAATTCTCGATGACGGTCTTTTGGAAGGAACGACAGTGCAGATATTTTGTGCAGAGAAGTTTTACCTTGAAGGCGATGAGTTTCTTCAGTGCAGAAACGGAACATGGGGTGCAGAAGTGGGCTCGTGCTTGAGTAAGACTCCCAAAATAGATAATAACGTTTATTTTATATCAAAATTCAAAATATAATGCTGAAACGATTATTGAAGGCCGTCAACTTTGCCAGAAATCGGAGTGAAAAGTTACGTATTTTAACTAAGGTCGGGCGTGGACATTGCTGCTCATTTACTAAAATGTAAAATACAAATGATTTTCACCCCTAAAATTACATTTTTCGCAATGGTTTTAGATCCAGCAATGCAACAGCTGTCGAATTCGATAATAATAATAATATGCCTTTTTGCTAAGAAAACTTCAAAAAGGAGATTTTTTGACCCTAAAATGGAAATTCTTAGTGCCCTTTTTGTATAAAATCGAGAAAATTGAGAAACTATAGATATATTCACATTTTGGCATAAAATCGAAAAAACTGAGAACTTCGAAATTCACCAAGTAAAGGTTTTGGAAAACTTCATAACTTATAAACCAACTGAAAAAACCGTTCTTTTCTATACGAGTGGCCGAAAAAGATCAGTTGATATTTCATTTTCAAGGCTTTCAAATCAGTCTTCGCTTGGATTTAATTATAACAATGATTATAATTATTTTTTGTCACCCTTGCCGTGATCGAACCCTCAAAGAACTCTTTAGTGTCTTGTACAATATTAATACATGCAGTGCAGTTTAGTAGTCCTAAAAAAGTTTTTGGAAATACCCATTCGCTGCCTTTAAAACCTTTGGTAAATGAAATGCGAAGTGATGCGGATTTTCAAAAATTTTATTTATTTAAGTATTGGTATACGCTTGATAATATGTAATAATATTCTGTTAGTCCAGTCAAATTTGCGTGATTGCGTGATTATTTTATACATTAAGCATTGAACCAATCCAAAGCAGCATTTAGTATACCAGTAACCAATCAAATCCTGATTACAGTGATAATACTACAACGTCAACTTGACACTACTTACTAAATGCTTTAATTTATAAAATAATCTGCAAAATACGATTCGTAGTCGCTTGGTTGCCTTGTTGAGTCCTCATGGATACACTACTTGTCAAATGGTAGATTTTTTCGGCCAAAGAGGACTTTTTTTAGCCTAAAAAAATCTACCATTTTGACTCGTAATTGACAACCACTCGGACGTCAAAAACCACGGCAATCAAGAGACTACTCGTCGTATTACTATATTGATTATTTTATACATTAAGTATTGAACCAATTCAAAGCAGCATTTAGTATACCAATAACCAATCAGATCGTGATTACAGTGATAATACTACAACGTCAACTTGACACTATTCACTCAATACTTTAATTTATAAAATAATCTGCAAAATACGATTCGTAGTCGCTTGGTTGCCTTGTTGAGTCCTCATGGATACACTACTTGTCAAATGGTAGATTTTTTCGGCCAAAGAGGACTTTTTTTAGCCTAAAAAAATCTACCATTTTGACTCGTAATTGACAACCACTCGGACGTCAAAAACCACGGCAATCAAGAGACTACTCGTCGTATTACTATATTGATTATTTTATACATTAAGTATTGAACCAATTCAAAGCAGCATTTAGTATACCAATAACCAATCAGATCGTGATTACAGTGATAATACTACAACGTCAACTTGACACTATTCACTCAATACTTTAATTTATAAAATAATCTGCAAAATACGATTCGTAGTCGCTTGGTTGCCTTGTTGAGTCCTCATGGATACACTACTTGTCAAATGGTAGATTTTTTCGGCCAAAGAGGACTTTTTTTAGCCTAAAAAAATCTACCATTTTGACTCGTAATTGACAACCACTCGGACGTCAAAAACCACGGCAATCAAGAGACTACTCGTCGTATTACTATATTGATTATTTTATACATTAAGTATTGAACCAATTCAAAGCAGCATTTAGTATACCAATAACCAATCAGATCGTGATTACAGTGATAATACTACAACGTCAACTTGACACTATTCACTCAATACTTTAATTTATAAAATAATCTGCAAAATACGATTCGTAGTCGCTTGGTTGCCTTGTTGAGTCCTCATGGATGCACTACTGGTCAAATGGTAGATTTTTTCGGCCAAAGAGGACTTTTTTTAGCCTAAAAAAAATCTACCATTTTGACTCGTAATTGACAACCATTCGGACGTCAAAAACCACGGCAATCAAGAGACTACTCGTCGTATTACTAACGGGTGTCCTAAAAAAAACCGAACGAAATATTTTTGGGGACAACTCATCCATTTTTTAACCGATTTGGATGAACATGGACTTAAATTAAAGCTAAAGAATCAGGCTATCGATTCATTCAAGAAACCACGACAGATGGCGCTGCCGTAGTAGCCTTAGCTATGCTTGTTTTAAAGGCTTACTTTAAGTGCATTACCAACCAATGGTTATGAGATAAAAATAACCTTGAAGCAAGTTTACTTTTCTTCAAAAAGCTTCTTTCAGAAGTTCGTTATGATTGACGAATAAATTATCTGTGATTTTTTAAAAATAATATGTTTTCCCTTATTTTCACGCCTAATGACCACAACTGAAGTAACAGTGATGCATTTTCAGCTTAATTTTCAGTATTAGTGGATCTAATTAAATGAAAAACACAAGCGGATGCGAATTGGAGGAAATTTAAAGGTTATTACTGAGAATTAAGCTCTTGTTGCTCATGGTTACTTTAGTCATGGTCATTCTGCATGAAAAAATGTGAAAACACATATTTTTTAAATAATCACAGAAAGTCAATGCGTGAACCAAATTAACTTCTGAAAAAAGATTCTTGAAGAAAAATTAACGTCCTTCACAGTCATGTGTGTCTCACAACGACTGGTTAATAATTGACCAATCCCCACGCACCTGAAATGAACCTTTGAGACAAGTATCACTAAGAGATCTGTTGCAGCACCATCTGTCGTAATTTCTTAGACAGTTCGAAAGCCTGATTCCTTGCCTTCAATTTAAGGCCAGTTTCTTCCAAATCGGATAAGAAATGCACGAGTTATTACCAAAAATATTTCGTTCGGTTTTTTTTAGGACACCCGTTATATTGATTATTTTATACATTAAGTATTGAACCAATTCAAAGCAGCATTTAGTATACCAATAACCAATCAGATCGTGATTACAGTGATAATACTATACAACGTCAACTTGACACTACTTACTCCAATGCTTTAATTTATAAAATACTCTGCAAAATACGATTCGTAGTCTCTTGGTTACCTTCTTAAGTCCTCATGGATGAATAGAAAATCTATATCTTACATTTTTTAAAGTAGATTGCAAAAAGTAGATTACTACAATTTGTGATCAGAAGAAATTTTTTCCTTCCAGTAGTTTCTGAGTTACAGTTTTTCAAAATTCAACAACTATTTGACACTTTTACACGAAATGCGACTTGCCTCTTTATTGAATCTCTACAGGGTGACCCGAAATTAAGGGGCCAGACTTTACTAGTAGACTCTTCTAAAACAAAATGTGAAAAAGTACTTATGAACATATGTATGTCGAAAAATACCCCTAGTGTTTTTTTTCTAAATATCTTCAAAACTGTTAAAGATAGCAACGTGAAATTTGGTATCTTTATTAAGCTTTTGATGCTGAATTTATCACCGTGGAGAAAAATTTAAAATTTTGATCATAAGCGTGTCGTACAAGCGAGGCTTAGAACTAAATTTTCTCAAACAGACGTTTGTAAGAAGTTTTTCTCAAATTTGATTCCAGAATCTGAAAATTTGAAGCTTTTTATGTAAAAAAGGTACTTACCTACTCTTGTTGAACGCCGCTAGAACACACTGTTTTTGAAGAAAATGGTTGTTCATTGATTCAGGGCTCCAAAATTTGTGATTGAAAACTTCCAAATACTGTAAATACTTCATTCTAGAAAGAAAAATTCTTATGGACATGGGTCGAAAAATGCTTCCTAAGGGAGCTATGGTCAATGCCCATAAAAACTTTTCTTTTTAGAATGAAGCAAGGAACCCTCCAATGGATTTGTTTACAGTATTTTGATGTCAAATTTTGGAGTCTTGAACCAATGAAAAGCCATTTTTTTGGAAAAGAGCGTATCCTATCGCAATTTTTACGTAAAAAACCTAAAATTTTCCGATTCTGATATCAAATTTGAGAAAAAACTACTTACAAAAATGTTTGAGCAAAAGTGCTAAGTACGAGAGAGTAAATTTTAAAATTTTCTCCACAGTAATAAATTCAGCATTAAAGACTTACTATAGATACAGAATTTCACGGTCACAAGGTATTTAGAAGGAATCGAGGGGTAGATCGCGACTTAAATTTTGTACACTACTGCCCCGTATCAGCAAGTATTACCCAGTATTACGTAGTATTACCTCGGTATTACCCAGTATTACCTAGGTATTACCAAGTATTACCCAGTATTACCTAGGTATTACCCCGGTATTGCCATTTTCGCTAGTACTTAACCATGAAAGCCACTAATATTAGTGTTGTAAAATTTCATTTCATTAAAATATTTCACACCCCATGAAATATTTCATGAAACTTATTTTTAAAAACGCGCGCAAAATGAGTCGACATGACATGAGAATGACATTCCACCCACCACCGAGGTTCGTATAACTTCAAAAATGGGGAAATTTTCCAGAAAATTTAATAATACTGTGCTTCGCAGATGAGCACATACCTAAAGATTTTCAGATCTGCAGTTTTTTTCATTTCTTTTGTTAAAATGTCTAACATTGTTCTAAATTTTGACGAATTTCTCATACAATAATTAAAAAGTAGTGTTGAAACTTGTGGGTTGTAAATTTTTAAACTAGACAAAAGTTAGAATATCTTTGGTGAAACATTTAATGAAATACTTCAAAAAAATAAGTTTCATGAAATTTTTACAACACTATTCATATATGTATAAATATCCATATGTAGTACTGGGGGGTAAACCGCTAACCGTATTTTGTACACCAGACATCCTCTGAAATCCCCGGACTTCCCCCTAAATTGTACTTACCTTGAATTGTCGCTGTCAAATTGCAGCCATAAACACTTTTGAGGTTAGAATACTTTGTCAACAATCACTGCGCATGCGTAAGACATATTGATGACCAATATTTCCCATTATTACCCGGTATTACCCAGTATTACCCATGGCTTGTACACCAAATTACCTGCGCGGTTGGCCCCTCGGAAGGAATACTTTCGAAGTGGACGCATTTTTCGACATAAGTCCACGAATTTTTTTTCATACTTTTCATTCAAAAGGCCTCCTAATTTAGGGACACCCTGTATAGGACGGGTTTCTCGGCTTATCCCCCCCTCCAACCTCCTGACAAAGGTGCCTATTTTGGAAAATTTTGCTGAACTTTGAAGAGCAGGAACACATAAACTACTGATGTACATTCTGATCCCAAATTGTAGCAAATTTATCCTACTTTAAAAAAGGTAAGCCACAAATTTTTTGGCAGACGCTTAGTTGGACCGTTATTTGGCAAGAACGGAAAAAGTCCCAAAAATTTCAATGTTTTTTGGGGTATCAACCCGCACAACATATGAAAAAATTAGCCCTACCGGAATTAATGCATCTATTTTCGCTATTTTGACTGGACTATGTGATAATCTGAGGATCGAGATGAACAATGAACATACTTACTCAAAATGTGAACGTAAAATAGAGATTTTTTATTTGGAAATTTTATTCAAAATATTTTAGCAAAATTCTGAAAATACAGGGTGGGCCCGTAAAAGTTGGAACAAACTTTGGCTGCTAATAAAATTTTTATTTATAATGCGATTTCAATGAAGATTTGTGAAGTTGTTAACTCAACCTTTCTACGTCGAGGCCACTCATTTAATACACCAACACTCATTTAGTTTCTGAAATATTCTTCAGTAAATGAAGAGGTAACATTTAGGGTCGCTGCAAAATTAAATCAACGGTGATGGTCTGCTTCTCTTTATCTTAGAATCATATTTGAAGTTTTCTGAGCAGAGTAACAACAAAAAATTAAGACATTTTTTGTTCTTTTACTCAAAAATTAATGAATTAACATCTGCAGTTTCGCGAAAAACTCGAAATTGTAAGTCAAGTTGCCTTGTAGAATTCACTTCTGTCACATTGTCAAGCAAATTAATCTGTTTAACATGGCTCGATTATTACTAGAAGATAAAATTTTAATCTCCTCCAGTTCCACGAGCGTAATTTTGGACCCAGAAGAATCTGGTGCATTACTGCAACTTTTCTGATGGCTCTAGAATTACGCTCTTGGGGCGTTTTGATTAAAATTTCTCTTCTAGCGATAATCGAGCCATCTTAAATTGATTAAAATTTGCTTGTCAGTGCGACAAAAGTAAACTCTAAAGGCAACTTGACTTGCAATTTCAGGTTTCTCGCGAAACATTGCAGATTTTAGTTAAATTAGTTTTTGAGTAAGAGAACAAAAAATATCTTAATTTTTCAGTGTTACTCCGCTCAGAAAGCTCCAAATATGACACTAAAACAAAGAAGAGCAGCCCATCACCGTTGATTTAATTTTGCAGCGATCCTAAACGTCACCTCTCCATTTAATGAAGAATGTTTCAAAAACTAAGTGAGTGTTGGTACATTAAATGATTGGCCTCGACGTAGAAATGTTGAATTAACAACCTCACAAGATTTCATTAAAATCGGATTATAAATAAAAAATTTATTAACAGACAAAGTTTGTTCCAACTTTTACAGGCCCACCCTGTAGGATCCCTGTACCTACTGTGCAATTACTCCGTTTTGTCGAGAATTTCGTATAAACTGTGTCAAACCGCCTTTATAGGAAAAAAGCTCAAAAAAGTTTAGAAATAAAAAATTAAACTTTCAAAACTTAATCTGGCGTCATAAATACCTAATTCAAAAGTGTATTGAAGTTATTTTTACTTTTTGCAATCTTGTCACAAGAATGAATACAAAATATGAATGATCAACGTTTTAGTGGTCAGGTGATAGCAGGTAAGGGGTGGGTTTGGAGGCCAGGTATAAATTAGCCATCCGCCCTTTCGTCAGGGTCATTAGCTGGGGTTTTCCCCAACCCTCTGTTAAGCAGGAAATAGCAAATTTAAACTTTTCTACGAATATTGACCTAAATATCGATGTCTATGCTCCCGTGTCTCTAGAAATTGTTATACGAATACGCTAGTGTCAAAATTTTGTATGAGTATACGCCATTTACACAAAACCATACGTCGAATTACAGCACTGACATAATCACGCGAATTTTAGGCAAATGTCCGTCGATTTATAACACCACGGCAATGGAGGCAAAATGTACTTTTCAAGGCCGTCAATTGGAGGATTGCCTCAACCCCCCAAATTCTACAGTGGTGACCTTCACTTGTACAACTTATTATTATGGAGATCATGGATCAAATGCAGAATGTCTCGATGGTGTCTGGAGTGATTTTAACCCCCCTAACTGTCAACCAGGTTAGACGACGTGACGTCACCAACGCCATGTTTGTTACATCTGTCATTTTAGTATGCGGCAACAAAGGAACGGATGTCATGCCATTAATCCTGGGTGGCACTGAGGCAAAATCCGTACCATGGCACGTGACAATTTACGCATATGGGCTAAAGAAATATGCAAACAGGATAAATAATGTCTGCTCAGGGACGCTTATCACACCCCGCATGGTTTTAACCGGTAAAAATCAAAAACTACCCTCCATTGGTTTTCTATTGAAGTGACGGAACGTCAAAATTTGAAATTTATGTTGGTATGGGGAAATTTTACTAACAGGTGAGTTGATAGAAGCGATTTCAATGCGATACGTCAGAAAACATGACATATGTCAAAATTTGCAATTGCTCTGAATCAGTTTTGAGTAAAGTGCAAAGAAAAATATTCACGAAAAAGCCTCAGGTACGTTTATCTCTGCTTCTAACAATAAAAATAAACCCTATAAGATTTGGGTTATGTAATGTTTTCGCTTTCCCGCCAAATTTCGATCAAATTGTCAAATTAGGGTTGTACAGTTCTAGTTTTAGATCTTCAATAGAAAATGAATGGATTTTAGGTATTTTTTAACAAAAATTTTGCAGTGGCACATTGCATGACCGACGCTACAGGCTCGCCTAGTTTACCAATCGTCAATTATATTCTTGCAGTCGCTAAGTACGATACAAAATTCAACTCATCCGCAGATCCTGAAGCCCAATATTCACCCTTGAAGCACATGTTTGTCCACAAAAGCTATCGAGGAATTAAAAATAATTACGACTCTAACATCGCAATTTTAGCGACAGAAAAACCTTTCAAATTATCAGCGTTAGTGCAGCCAGCTTGCCTAAGTTTCGAGCAAGGAGATTTTACTGAGGGGTGGGTAGCTGGATGGGGTTGGTACAGCCTTAATGGGACTGGACCCTCTGAAACTTTGTTGGAAGTAAAAATGCCGCTGCTAAATCGTACTTCTTGCGAAAGTATGGACAAAGTCAAGGTTGCTAGCGAAACTTACTTCCTTTACGATAAAATTTGCGGGGGTGATCTTCAGAAAGGAATAAATACGTGCGTGGGGGATGCTGGGGCAGGGTTGCTTGTCCAGAATAAAACTGACGATAAATTTTATATAATTGGCATTGTGTATACGAGTATTGGTGCTTGTTGGTTAGAAACACACACCTATTTCACAGACGTTTCTCTTTATCCTGACTTTATAAACGACGCAAGAAATAGAATGTAAGTATTACATTTTTTGTATGAAAGTGGCAGCCAAAAAGCATGAAATTTTACCATAATTTAACAATCATTCGCATTTCAATGATTATTTCATACATTAAGTATTGAACCAATCCAAAGCAGCATTTAGTATACCAGTAACCAATCAAATCCTGATTACAGCGATAATACTACAACGTCAACTTGACACTACTTACTTTAATAATCTGCAAAATACGATTCGTAGTCTCTTGGTTGCCTTGTTGAGTCCTCATGGATGCACTACTTGTCAAATGGTAGATTTTTTTAGCCTAAAAAAATCTACCATTTTGTGGTGAAACTCGCCACGAATGATCAGCACTGTCAGGAGACTCTAAAAAGAGTAACTGTCATTAATTTTTCAAGTGAAAAACCGAAAATGTCAATTTCAGCAAGAGGTATATACTGGAAGGTGATTTTTTTTAAAACCGTTAGCGACCTAAAGTGTGACCCATCTTGCTTCCTCAAATTTGAGGGAGAATCAATTGGCGTAAATTTCGAACATCTAAGAGCCACACACTTCGAGAAAAGTAGATTTTCATTGTTTTAAAACTTCAAAATTCAATAAAATCATGGCAAGTTTTAGATTAAACCGGATTTTGTATTATAAGAGATGCTAGTAAAACCGTTGCCACCAGCTTTTCTAAGAAAAAACTTAAAGCGCCGAAATTCAGTAGAAACTACATATTTTTACGTTTTCTAAAAGTTTTTGCGACCGCAAGTGTGACCTATCTTATTTCCTCAAATTTGAAGGAGAATCGATCGGCGCAAATTTGAAACTTCTAGGCCTCGCACACTCCGCGAAAAGTAGCTTTTCTTCAATTTAAAGTACCAAAATGTAATAAAACTTATAAATATCGGCAAATTTTAATCAAAACTACATTTTGTATTATCAAAGACTCTAGTCAAACCAATTGTTAGTAATTTTCCCGATAAAACTTTAAAAACGCGAAATTCACTAGAAAGCGTACATTTTGTAAAAGTTTCTTGCGACCGCAAGAGTGACCTATCTCATTTCCTCAAATTTGAAGGAGAATCGATCGGTGCAAATTTAAAACTTCTAGGCCTCACACACTTCGCGAAAAGTAGCTTTTCTTTAATTTAAAATATCAAAATGTAATAAAACTTATAAATATCGGCAAGTTTTAATCAAAACTACATTTTGTATTATCAAAGATAATAAAGGGTGGAAAATTGGAGAGATTCATTTAGCACATTTTAGGCTACATCGGTAACTTCGGCAAAGTGACTGCCCCTTGTACCGAACCGATTCGATTTTTAATTAATCTGATTTTTAGAGAAAACGATTGTTTTGAGGATTGCAAAGAAAAACCAAAAAATTTGGCAGATTGCCTTTTGCCGAAGTATCCAAGAAACGGCTTCTGGAACGCCCTCAATAACGCCACCCTATTTCCTGGCAAGAACGCCACCTCAGGTACAGTTTTAAACGTATTCTGCCATCGCGAGTATCTCTTGGAAGGAAAGGACTTCATCACGTGTGAAGACGGAAAGTGGAGGAAAGAAATTGGTAAATGTTTAGCCAAATGCCGCCCCGTTTTTAGCACATCCAAAATGGAAGTTAAATGCAAATTCAACAATATTGAAACGGAAAATTGCACAGACGTGCCGAGCTTTACAGTGGCTACTTTTAAATGCAAAGAATACTACCAGGATTTCAATTTGTTCAAAACTGGAAATCGCGTTTGCAAGGACGGAGTTTGGCTGCAGGATTTTCCCGATTGTAGATTAGGTGAAGGCCAATCTCATCTTCTCCTATAATTATTTATTTTTAGTTTGCGGAAATAGAAACGGTACGGATGCTAAGTTGTTAGTTTATGGCGGAGACGGAACTAGAATTGAAAACTTTCCCTGGCAAGTTGCCGTTTACAACAACAAGAAAATCTTAAGTTGTGGTGGTTCTTTGATCAGCCAAAACATCGTTTTAACTGGTAATTGATCTTCGAAATATTTTTTCTAATCTCAGTAAATTCTAGCTGCTCATTGTGTAACTTCGTTATTTGAAGGGGCTGTTTTTCCTAAAGAAAATTACGAAGTGGCTACTGGAAAGTACTACAGAGAGTACAAAAGTGCCAAGGAGGGATCGGAAGTCCAGTACTCCAACGTATGTCAAAATGAAAGCTATGAAAATAGCACTCTAAGGGTCGGTTTATCGATCGCGAAAATCAGCAAAGTGTCTGACATCTGGTGGCAATACTTTAACTACACTGAGAGACCGGATACGGAAATACTTTGAAACGTCTGTCATCATAATCTCGGCTTACGTCAGTCAGTTATCAGTTGCGAGGTTAGGTAGTTGTTTTGTTCGGAGACAATCCTCTCGCTGACTTGAAATTTTGGGAATAATTCTGTGTAATTTTACGTTTTGTGTACCTAAGTGGAACATCGTAAATCCAGGAAAATTTGGCTTTTAAAAAATCCACGTATCGATGTCACTGATGTCACCAACTGACACTGTCAGGCACGTCACGCTAGAATTCTCACTTCCGGCTCCCCAATGGGGTGAGACCGCCATTTTGTGGTTTAGCAATGCCATCTATTAGCAGCTGATTTTCGCGAATTGATAAACAATTTAACTGCCAGATAACGCTAACTGTCAGATATTTTCATTTAACTGAGCATCGATAAACCGGCCCTTAGAGGAGGATTCAACTCAAGAAATCGATGTTGAGGTTATGGCTGATTCTAGTGAGAAAGGGTCTGAGTCCAATGGTGTTATCAGAATTTAAAAATTCTTTACCGTTTTGTCATTTAGAAAAAGCAGCGGGAAACATGACGTCATCTTTCCACGGATGACGGTTGGTCGGTCGGTCGGTTGGTTGGTAACCTACCTAGCAACCAACCTACCAAGCTATACCTAGCTACCAACCTACCTAGCTACCAACCATATCTATCCATCCATCGTCTTCCCTCGTTGGTTGGTTGGTTGGTAACCTACCTAGCTACCAAGCTACCTAGCTACCTAGCTACCTAGCTGCCAACCTACCGACCTACCTAGCTACCAGCCTAACGACCTACCTAGCTACCAACCTAAACCTACCTAGCTACCAACCTTTTTTTTTTTTTGCCCGACCCGCATCTTCGGCTTAGTGGGGGGTCGGGGGGGAGAGGAAATCGTCATGAACACCCCGCGCTTGGATGTCTATCGCGCGGGGTAGTGCCGGACTCTAACCGGCTAAAACCTCTCCCTCCTGGTCTGGAACCGCCTTGGCATTTCCTCAGACCTTTCCTCTTCCTTCTTCTACCTGTTGTTTCCCTGTCTTTTCCTCTGCCTTTCATCTCCTTCCTTTCTCTTCATTATATTTTCCACCATCGTAGCGATCTCCTTCCAGTTCTTTTCGTTCTCTATCATGATGCTCACCATGTTGTCCGGAGTTATGTCTCTTTTCAGGGCGTCAGCAGCCCCCTCCCTTTCCTCTTCCCACCTCTGGCAGAAGAACAGGGTATGCTCTGCCGTGTCACGCTCTCCACAATACCAGCAGTTCGCCTCCTCTGCCAAATGGAAGCGTTCGAGATACGCCCCAAAGCAACCATGTCCGCTTAGCGCTTGTGTTGTGTGTCTTTGTCCACGGGCGTACATCTGGTATTAGCCTCTTCGTCCATTGTCCAACTTCCACCTCTTGTCCCCATCTATCTTGCCATTCTTCCAGTGTGTTCTCATTTATTTCTAATTTCGTTTTCGCATCTCTTCCATACCCCTGTGCTCTTTCTTTCACCAATAGGTCAATCGGTTTCACCCCCGCTATAACTTGTAGCGCTTTACTTGATACCGTACGATACGCACTGCATATCCCTATGCAAGCCTTCCTTTGTGTTCTCTCGTATATCTTCCTATAGCTTTCCGTTTACATTGCATTCTGCCATATTTTGGCAGCATACAGAAGCACTGAGTTAGTGACACTGTACAGGATCTTCCTCTTACCCGCGCTTGCTCCCCCGCAGTTTGGCGTAATTTTTCTTAAGGCCATGGCTGTCCTTTCCGCCTTTTTCGCCGTTTCCTCGAGATGCGCCTTCATCCTGCAGTTGTGGTCAAAATGCACCCCCAGGTATTTGATGGTTCTCTTACTTTCTATTTCTGTGTCTGCAAAGTTTATCTTAAGTTTATCGAGCTTTCGTCCGCCCTGTAATATAACCATCTCGGTTTTATGCGCTGCGAGTTTCAGCCTATGGGTCCCCATCCAGTCTTCTACCGTCACCAGTGCTTGCTCCGCAACTGCCTTGAGGATTACTTCTGACTTGGAGGCTATTATGATCGCCAGATCGTCCGCGTATGCTATGAGTCTTGCCTCCTCAGGCATAGCTATCCGTAACACATCATCGTAGTATAGCTACCAACCTACCGACTTACCTAGCTACCTAGCTACCAACCTAAACCTACCTAGCTATACCTAGCTACCAACCATATCCATCCATCCATCGTCTTCCTTCATTTGTTGGTTGGTTGGTTAGTAACCTAGCTAGCTACCAACCTACCCAGCTACCTAGCTACCTAGCTACCAACCTAAACCTACCTAGCTACCAACCTAACGACGTACCTAGCTACCAACCTACCGACCTACCTAGCTACCTAGCTACCCACCTAAACCTACCTAGCTATGCCTAGCTAGTTACCAACCATATCCATCCATCGTCTTCCCTCATTGGTTGGTTGGTTAGTAACCTAGCTAGCTACCAACCTACCTAGCTACCAACCTACCGACTTACCTAGCTACCTAGCTACCAACCTAAACCTACCTAGCTATACCTAGCTACCAACCTACCTAGCTACCAACCATATCCATCCATCCATCGTCTTCCTTCATTGGTTGGTTGGTTGGTTAGTAACCTAGCTAGCTACCAACCTACCCAGCTACCTAGCTACCGACCTACCTAGCTACCAACCTAAACCTACCTGTACTCTGTCCGGGATCCGCACGACCGAGATTCACCCGATTGAGATTCACCCGATTTCCATGGCGGTTGGTTGGTTGGTTGGTTGGTTGGTTGGTTGGTTGGTTGGTTGGTTGGTTGGTTGGTTGGTTGGTTGGTTGGTTGGTTGGTTGGTTGGTTGGTTGGTTGGTTGGTTGGTTGGTTGGTTGGTTGGTTGGTTGGTTGGTTGGTTGGTTGGTTGGTTGGTTGGTTGGTTGGTTGGTTGGTTGGTTGGTTGGTTGGTTGGTTGGTTGGTTGGTTGGTTGGTTGGTTGGTTGGTTGGTTGGTTGGTTGGTTGGTTGGTTGGTTGGTTGGTTGGTTGGTTGGTTGGTTGGTTGGTTGGTTGGTTGGTTGGTTGGTTGGTTGGTTGGTTGGTTGGTTGGTTGGTTGGTTGGTTGGTTGGTTGGTTGGTTGGTTGGTTGGTTGGTTGGTAACTTTACCGACTGCGTGTCGTTGGACGGCCTTTTCTGAAGCCGAATTGGTTTGGCTGAAATCCTCCGCCCGCTTCCACTTCTTGGCAGATTCTTGCATTAATGTGCGTCGTTCTAATTCCTTCGTCGTAAAAGTAGGGGCTGTCCCGTCTATGCTGTGGATGGTTTTACTCTCCTTTTCTTCGGAAATGAAAAGTTTACTAAAATTCTCTATCTTTTGCTCTATTGTGAGATTTACTTTGGATCGACTATCTTGTAGGCGTGACCTAAGATATCTCTATCAAGGTCTTGGCATACTTCCTTCCATTTGTCTCGTTTTGCTTTACCGATGGCTTCCCTTAGGCTTTTCTTTGATAATTTGTAATCGTCTTGTAGCTGTTGCCATCTTGTTTTGTTTTCCTTTTTATCGCACTTCTTTATCCTAGTCCTTTCTTTGTCGTCAATTTCATTAACCTTGCTTATCGCTTTCCATGGATCCATAACCATTTTTTCCTTTACATTCCTTTTTTGTTTTCCCCTATCTGCCTATAATTCATTGTCCTTAAACGTTGCGTGGTCTGCATCGGTTCGACGTTGGATGCTCCCTTTATTCGTTTTTTGGCCTGATATGTGAAGTCTTTCCCATTTCGACCAGCTTTTGCTCTTCGTGGCACTATTTCATCATCTTCTGGAACCTTATTTTTACTTCTTTGCCTTTTTGCTTTTCCTCCTTTGCCTTCAGCTTAATTTTTCCTTTGAATATCTTCATTTTATCGTCCCACTCAGTTATTTCCACGATGCATCGTTTTTCATTTATTCTATGGACTTGCTTTATTTTAGCTTCAACCTTAATTTCATGTTTCATCTTTTTAAATTTTTTCCTTCAAGACTTCGTTGTTTCTTGCTTCGGTGATTATTCCCGTTATTACCAGATTGTTTCTCGAGTTGGATCCTCCTTTAAATAATGCGTTTATATTTAAGAATCTTTAAATGACACTAAATAATACTTACCGTAGGTTAAAGAAATAGTGATTCACGATTCCTACCGAGGATTTCTTCAACACTACGTGGCAGATATTGCAGTACTGATTACAGAAATTACGTTTCAACTCTCTTTAAAAGTGCAACCAGTTTGTATCAGTTCTTCGCCAGATATCAACAAAGATCTAGAAACAAAAGGATGGGTAAGTTGATAGAAATACTTAATATTTGCCAAAACTATGAAACATTTGCAGATTCCTGGATGGGGTGTTACTGAGGATGGCGGGATATCCGAAACGCTCAAAGTGTTAAAAGTACCGATATTGGAACAAAAATATTGTGCCAGCTCACCGGCATTTACCAATAATTACCTGACACACGACAAAATGTGCGTGGGATACGTGAATCAAAGTAAAATCGAAGGAATTGAGTCAAAAAATTAATTTTTGTTTCAGGTAAATCTGTATGCAAGGGTGATAGTGGTGGTGGTTTGGTGTTTAGGAACCGGAACAATGGAAGGTATTACTTGAAGGGGTTGGTCAGTCTTGCGCCGCCAAGTGAGAGTGGATGTTCTAGCGAAAATTTTGGGCTGTTCACGAACGTTTCTGTTTACATTGAGTTTATAGATGAAGCTAGAAACAAAATAAAGTAATTTTTTGCGTTTTTTGCTTTCTTTATAGAATCTGTTCCAGTTGTTATTCTATAGGTAGATAGGTAGATAGGCAGATGGTCAATAGGTAGATAGGTCGAACTTCTACAGGGATTACCGCAAGGCAGAATCTTCTCCCCCCTTTTGTTTACGCTTTTCACCTCTGATCTTCCGTCTATATTATCACCACAAGTCTTTTGCCACCTTTTTATGCGAAGTCTGTAGAATTAGCATCGCAGGCAAGAAAAAATTTACTGCTGGTAACTAGAAATAACAGAATAACCACGGAAAATAAGACAATTTTGCAAATTTATGCTTTGGATGAAATATTGTGAAGAGAGTGGAAATGAGTAAATGATGAGTAATTATCGGAAAAAAACAAAATTCGCTGAATTTTGTAAAATGGCACTCACTGGTTTGAAAAATTGCGAAGGAGAATAAAAAGTTAAGACGAATGAAGATTACAAAATATAACACGAACATAAGCCAAAATTCAATTTAAACTTTTGTAGGGGTTGAAATATACAGGGCGAGTCAAACGGGAGGGGCCACCCGCCGACAGAATTTACTTGAATGTCTACTGTCAGTTATGTGTCATTTATCATCATTGTAGGTTAAAATTCGTTAAAATATCACGTAGTAAACGTGAAAGGTCCCAGATTCTGTTGAGAGTAGTAACAAATGACGTATAAATGCAGTAGAAATAGTTTGAAAAAATAAATATAATGTATTTACTCCGTTTGCCAGGGCTTAGGGGTTGGTTTTAGAGTGAAGACTCATGAAGCGTTTTTCAATGGTTGACCGAAATCTATTGAAGCTGATAATTTTATTCCACCACTTATATTAAAAAATTTCCAGTTTCACCCCTTAACTGTCATCCCCCTTGTTAGATAATGAAAATTTGCCCATTCCTCCCATTCCCCTACAGTATCAGTTAACACACCAAATCTAGCCATGATAGGTACATTGTGCAGTTTTTGAGTTCTCGCATTTTTATGTTTCGGCATGTTAGGTGTTGCAGCCAGTCTATGGGTGGTTTTTCACGAATGGTGATTAAGACCTTTTTTGTACCACCAATAGAGAGCTATCGAATGGAACTAATTTCAACCCTACATGATTCAGTGAAAATACGAGTTTTCACCCCTAAATTTCATCCCCTTTGATACATGTATCCTGAAATTGACTCCTCCTTTCCTGAAGATGCAATGTGTAAGACCTCACAGTTTCACGAAGATATTGCTTTTCTGTATTAAATTGCAGGAATTTATGAACGTTTCAACACCTAAACTCCAACCCCCTATTTCACCACCCCCACATGCTCTAAAGAAAGTTGCGCTTTCAATTTCAATGAGAGATTCATGTTTTTATTCCTTCATGATTTCACCCCTTTATGATTTACAGGGGTGTTTATTTCTCCGCGATGTTACATAACTCCGTGCGTATTTGCTTACTTAGGTTGTTCATAAATGAATCAATAGAATTTCAGAAAATATAAATAAAACGTATTGCCTATTAAAAGTAAGCAGCAGTACTACGAGAGCTTTCCCTAATGTTATCCAAGTTTTGTATAAATACCGTGAAAGGGGATGAAATATTTGTGGATCGGTTAAAAATTAGTGAAAATCACAAAAAAGACAGAAATAAAATGTATTTATTCCGCTTAGGGGTTGGTTTTAGGTTGCAGTATGCACCGGAGTCGAACATGCACCATTATAATGAGGAAAAAAGTAAAGCGAACTAGAGTTGAGCGCTGAGCTTCTTCCGACCGTACGTAGCGCCAAAACCACTAGTCGTACGAAAAAAATGTATAGGTATTACCTTTTTTGTAGAAAATTAAATATCCCATAACATCGCATAAGGCATGTTTTGGCTTAAATCCAATAACAATTGAGATAGGTATTTGCAACTCAAAGTTTTTGACATTTCTGCATTTTCGGGTACTTTCAGTTTTCCAATTTTGTAATTTTAAGGGTGGCTGCAGTGCAAACGGCCATAATAATAACAGCACAATGAGGTAAGTATAAGTAGGTACGATATGACTCCCTAAGCACTAGAAAATAAACATTTATAATTTTCGGGTGGGTAGGTACGGTCAGGAGATAAAGTTTTGACCCTCGATCCGACAGATTCTTATAAATTCACTCAAAATAGGTTGGTGAAGGCTTGTATCCCACTCGAGTCGTTTTAGCAATTTTAATTTTAACCTCCCCACTCCACTTTACCACTTAAAAACATTTGCATTTAAATTTTTTAAATTGATGTGCCAAAATGGCACTTCTTGTGGGCCAGTTTAGCCCAAAATCTTTACAGATCTTCCGAAATCCATAAGATGTCCACGCTCCAAATTTCAGCCAGATCGGTCCAGTAGTTTGGGCAGTAGCGTGTTTACAGACACACAGACATTTTTTCAAAAGCCAATTTTTTGGGTTCCCAGTATCTTAAAACGCAAAGATTTTTTGGCGATTCGATTTTTCTGAATTTTTCGATCGATTTTGAGATCCAGATGTGTTAGGGTCTCAGGACCCCAAAAATGGTTTTAAAAATGTGTCTTATGTGTATGTACGTATTGTAAACATGCCACAGCCAAAACTACTAGACCGATTTGGTCGAAATTTGGTACGTGGGCATCTGAAAACCTAACTTAGATCTGAAAAGTTATTGGAGCGAATCGTGCAACCGGAAATGCCATTTTGGCAAGTGAAGTTCGAAATTTTAAACACAGAGCCCCATTTTTGTGTTCAGTGTTCACTCTAAGTGCCCTTTTTACAAAAACACTAAAAAATCGACATTTTTAACGTACGTACTTTAAAATCACGATACAGTCCAAACCATTGAACCGATTTAGCCTAAATTTTGTACATGAAGATTGTATTACCCGTCGAATAGCCTGAAAGTCATTTTTAAGCAATCAACCAACGGCGAGTGCCACTTTGGCACATCAATTTTGATTTTATTTAAATTGTATTCATTTAACAATTTAAATCAAGTTTGTGAAAAATTCATTGTCACCATCAAAAAGGCGTTGAAATTTTGGTTTAAGTAAAGCAAAATGCATTTATACTTTGTGCCCTTTAGGCAAAAAATCGAAATTTTGCAACAACAATCAACAAGATTGGACAAGATGTGGACTAAGTTTTAATAAAGTCCACATCCCCGTTATTTTGGTGATGATCCAAATCTCAACTTCATTTGCGCTCAATTAGTATCTTCCAGTAACAAGTAGTCTAAGGGTTAAATTTCCAACGAGTCAATTATTTATGTTTGTAAATTTTTCGAATTTAGGGGTTGAAAGGGTGGTTTTCGGGGTTGAAACTTTTTGCGTTCAGTTAGACTGTTTCTGTTGTAGATAGTTCAAGGGCTCAATTTCATCCAAGTCAATTATTTGTGTTCGAGAGTTGAAGACCGTGGGTTTTGGGGGTACAATTTTTTGCGTTCAAAATAGTCAGCGACAATGAGTGGTAAAAGGATTAAATTCCGTCCATGTAATTTTTTTGTGTTTCGGGGTTGAAAGGGGTGAGTTTTAGGGGCGTAGATTTTTGTTCAATTCAACTCCGGTTGTAGGCGGTGCAAGGGTTAAATTTCCTCCAAATCAAGTTTTTGTGGTTGGGGATTGAATGGGGCGAGTTTCAGGGGTGCAATTTTTTGTGTTCAATTAGTTTCCTCCGGTAATAGGTGGTCCAAGGGTTACATTTCCTCTAAGTGAATTTTTTGTTTCAAGGTTGAAGGGGTTGAGTTTTAGAGGTGCAATTTTTTTCTCTTCCTGTCGTAGGTGATCTAAGGGTCTAAGGACTAAATATATGCTCAAAACTTTTTCTGGGCCATTGATTAAAAGTTATCAAATTGCTTGAATTTCAAGCAACACTTATGTGAAATTTCGAGTTTCAACCCCTAATTTGCACCCCTTTCTGTTTCATCTTGCAGAAAAAAACCATCCCTGATCAAATAATGACAAAATATATGTGGTTTCAGACCTCCATGTGCAAAATATGTGAGAAGTTTTCGTATTTTTGTGATTTTCAACCTCGAAATTTCATCCCCCTCACCTTCAACAGACTTGTACGTCAAAAACGCATATCAAGTTTCAGTAAAACATCTCCACTGGTTCTCGAGTTATTACAATTAATAATTTTTCGGTCCCGAAAAAACCTCGCATTCTCGCGCTTTTATTGCGAACGCTGCCTAAACGCTTGAAGATGGATTAAAATTGTATAAGGGAGAAATGTCGGCAACGAAAAGACCTACAAAAAAGTCCGCGACAGAATATAAATATTTGTTACGGATAGCCGACAATAAGCCACTGAAGCTATTTTCGTCAAAAAATAAAACAAAAACGATCTCGGTGGGCTACTCATCGTAGATAGCTATATGCCGTCGGGGACTTTTTTGTAGATTTTTTCATTGCCGACAATTCCTCCTTATAAACTTTTGCTCTAGCTTCAAGCGTTGAGGCAGCGTTCGCTATCAAACGTCGAAAATTGTAATTTCTTTCGGTTTTTCACCCCTAACTCCCACCCCCTTGGCCCGGTCCCAAGTAACAATTTTAAGAATAACCAGTCTTGCCTAAGTCTTATGACAGGTTTATAATAGAATTACAGAAGTCAGCAGTTTTATAAAAGTTGTCTTAAATAGCGTTAATACTGTAAGACAAAAATGTTTTATAAATAAGTTTTATGTGCATCCCTAAGAATGAATTATAAAACTACATGGTCTCAACGCCGACAGCTCTTAATGCTGTTTTATTGCTGCTATGTAAAATACCTCGTTAAATGTATTTCATCTTAAGAAATTCTTGAAGTCAAAATGGACTTGTTAAATTAATAAATAAGAGCTTAACTTTATGGCTGCTTTATTAGAGTTTTATAAATGGTTTAAAAACTGTTTTTTAAGTGTAACAGCTCTACAGGTTATTTACTCTCAGACAACGGTCTTTGCCCTTAAGATAGCATTTAGCAAATCTGTTTCAATTACAAATCGTTTTAATATTTCTAAAAAAGTTTTTACAAAACAAGCTAGACTTATTAAAACATAATTCAGTAGTTAATAGTTTTATGAACAAATACGCCATGATTGCAGCCGAAATATTCAGGCACCATATTGATGAAATGAAATGTGGAAAAAAATGTAATTGGAACTTTTTTAAGTAATATAGGTAAGGTTTTATTGAATTCAATTTGAAGATCTTATTAAAACTCGAAGGTTTTATTAAAGTTTTAAGCAAAGTTTTATAGATTACTTGACAATGTTAGCAACACTGTTGCATTAAGATGGAAAGGTTTTAAGAAGTTTTAAAAATTATACTGAACCTCATAAGATTCTCCTTTTTTACTTTATAACTGATTTATTACAGTGTTCAATACTGCTTCAAGGGAGAGTAGCTTTAAAGGAATTCTTGTTAGTAAGTTTTATAGCTGTCTCGTAGATTAAAATAAAACTTAAATTGTTACTTGGGATATGAAAAATCCCCGCCGAAATTTTTGGGGTATACACATGTGTACAAAATTTCAGATTGATATCTGCTTTCGTTCTCCAGTTATGCGATGGACAGAGTAGACTGACGGCCGGCCGAGCGAGCGAGCGAATTCACTAAAACTACAGTGCCTGCGCATATGCTTCGGCACTAAAAGGAGAATGAAAATTCGTATTCCCTCAAAATCAGGGATGAAAACCCTGATTTCCCCAAATGAGGGGTTACAAATTTTTACCCCCTGATTTCGGTAATGGGGGATTAAAATCAAATCTTAGCATACGAAAATAAAGCATTAAAATCAAAGGAAACGGCTCGATATTCGAAATAAACATTTAACTTCATTCATATCGCACTTTTTTCTGTGCCGATAACTTTTTAACGCCTCAAATCAAAACAACAAAACTTTCAGTCGTGAGTCCATCCGTAAACATAAAGCATTGTAATAAAATGGACGGTCAGGATTTCGATGATTTTCTTTTCTCGGGAACAAGCTATGGATTGATAGAAACTGTTTCGAATATATTTCCGGATGCTTCTCCACGATACATAAAAAGTGTTTGTAAATTTAATGTTTTGAGTGATTCGTCTGTGAATGCCGTCGTTAATACCGTTCTGAAAAGTAAGTATTTACTATATTTATCTTTATAAAAAAGACGAATAGAAGAAATAGTTTATATATTTTTGAAATGAAGAGCCGAAAAGCTCTCACCCCCCAAGTGTGTGCTTCATTCCTTATTTGGCAAAAACCACCCCCAAACCTGACATGGTGCTAGTTTTTAGCATTTTTCGGCCAAAATTTCACAAATATATAAATAAGTTCTACTCAAAAATCTATTTTGACTGTTCTACGAATTCGGACGTCGTTTGCGAGAATTAGGTGGGGATAAGCAACATAATCAAAAAGAGCTTTTTAATGCAGAATTTCATAAGGAATGTTTTTGATTTAAATAAATTTTTTGGCAGTTGGATAGCTTCGCCGAAAAATGCTAAAAACTAGCGCCATGTCACATTTGGGGGGTGAAGCGCACACTTGGGGGGTGGGAACTTTTCGGCATTTCATTTCAGGTGCCAAAATTTCAAAAATATATAAATTATTTCTTCTAAAAAACCTAACTTGACTGGACTATATTTTTTTAGCTAATGGTGCATATCCGAAGAAAGGGGGCTTTATTAAAGCTAAGGGTGGTGATTTTTTTACCCCTGACTCTGATTCGGATTCTGATAGTGAAGGCTTTTCCAGTTTTGCAGCCACACTACGGTAAGACATTTATTAAATATCGGGTGTTCCAAAAAAAACGGACAAAATAGTCTTTGAAATAAATCAGAAATTTCTTAACCGATTTGGCTAGACTTGGTCTCAAATTAAAGCTAAAGAATCAGGCTTTCGAACTTTGCAAGAAACGTCGACAGATGGCGCTGCTGTAGTAGCCTTATGATACTTGTCTTTAAGGCTTATTTTAGGTGCGTGGGGATTGGTCGGGCAACAACCAATAGTTATGAGACCCAAACAGCCTTGAAGATCTTACTTTTTTCTTCAAAAATCTTTTTTCAGAAGTCCATTTGGCGTAAGCATTCATTTTCTGTGATTGTTATAAAAAAAGTGTTTTTGCGTATTTTTGCTTCCATAACCATGACTAAAGTAACATTGATGCACATAGGGCTTAATTTTCATACAATCGAAAGCTTGATTCTTTGGCTTTAATTTAAGACCACGCTCATCCAAATCGGTTAAGAAATGGCAGATTTATTCCCAAAAATATTTTGGCCGGTTTTTTTTACCTACTTTGACTTTTTCAGCAAATTTAGGCTACTCGATGAAGAAACAGATATTTTCATGAAAACGTGTCTATCCTGTCATCACAAATTTTTCAGAGAAGACGTTTTTAATTGTGAAAACGGGTGTGCTTTTTGTAAGGGGTGCATTATTGGGCACGTTGAAATATTTTTCTCAGAAGGGATAACCGAGTTTCCTTGTATTTTGGACTGTTCTTCTAAATTTAGTTCAAATACACTGAAAGTAGGTATTTTTGGCATTTAATTCTTCACTTTTCATCAAAAATCTTTCAGGAAGTCCTTCCACCAAGGTTGTATTCGTCGATAAGTAATGCTAGCAAAGATATAATGGGCATCGTTGAAGCAGACAAAAATGAGATACTTTACGAATATGTTGAGGAGCAAGAAACCTCAGCTTTATATGCAAAGTGAGTGATTTCTACGGGGGGTAAATCTAGGGGTGAAATTATGGGGGTGAAATCAGGTGAAATCGGGCGAAATCAAGGGAAATAGGGTGAAATCACCAAGTGTAATGAGGGTGAAATCAAGTCACACTGGAATGTACGAAGGCCACAACAAAGTCTTTCAAATTTTCAGAAAAAAAAACTTTGTTGCAATAGCAAATTGTCACTTATAACTGACAATAAATTGACAACAAATTATCACTTGTAACCGACAATTGTCACTTGTAACCGACAATTGTGACGTGTAACCGACAATTGTCACTTGTAACCGACACTTGTGACTTGTAACCGACAATTGTCACTTGTAACCGACAATTTGCTATTACAACAGTTTCTTTTCTGAAAATTTACGAATTATCGCGAGCTACAAGTGACAATTGTCAGTTACAAGTGACAATTGTCGGTTACAAGTGACAGTTGTCGGTTACAAGTGACAATTGTCCGTTACAAGTGACAATTGTCGGTTACAAGTGACAGTTGTCATCTGCAAGTGACAATTGTCAGTTACAAGTGACAATTGTCACTTAACAACTGACAGTTGTCAGTTACAAGTGACAATTGTCACTTAACAACCGACAATTGTCACTTGCAAGTGACAATTTGCTATTACAACAGTTTTTTTTCTGAAAATTTACGAATTATCGCGAGCTACAAGTGACAATTGTCGGTTACAAGTGACAGTTGTCGGTTACAAGTGACAGTTGTCGGTTACAAGTGACAGTTGTCGGTTACAAGTGACAATTGTCGGTTACAAGTGACAGTTGTCATCTACAAGTGACAATTGTCAGTTACAAGTGACAATTGTCACTTAACAACTGACAATTGTCAGTTACAAGTGACAATTTGCTACTGCAACAAAGTTTTTTTTTCTGAAAATTTTAAAAACTTTGTTGTGGCCCCTCTACGCCTAGGAATGGGAAATCAGTGTACAAGATTTTGCTCATAGATTTGCCCCTCGGATTTCTATCTCACAGTAGCTAGAATTTTCAACAAAAAATATTTCAGCGGCTATACAGGGGAGACCGTTACATGCAATTGCTGCTACGACGATGAAATCCAACTCCAAGATATCTACGGATGTGAAAAAGGATGCACTTTTTGCAAATCCTGCGTCCTTAAACACGTGGAAATCCTATATGGAGAAGGCAAACTGAATTTTCCATGCCTGCAAGATTGTGGCTCTAGCTTTAATCTGCGAACTTTGAAGGTTTTGTTGAATTTTTGTAATATGTGAAATTAGTTGTAAATGTCGTAGGATCTACTGCCCAAAAATCTTTTTGACAGATTGTCGCAAAAAGTAGCTCTTGCAGAGGTAAAGGCTGCTGGAATTGCCGAGTTGAAAACTTGTCCTTTTTGTGAGTTTGCTACAATATTGACAGAAGGCGATATGGTTTTTATATGTATGAATCCAGAGTGTATGAAGAAATCGTGTTTGAAATGCAATGAACCGCTGCATGAAGGGATGCTTTGTGAAGAAGTGGAGAAAGATCAAGAGACGAAAGCTCGGACTATGGTTGAAAATAAAATGACTGAAGCTTTACTCATGTGAGTATCAAATAACAAAAAAAAACTCTTCCTCATTATGTTGTTTGTTTTTCTTTGATATGTAACAATCTTGTTCTTATAAAAAAACGGTATTCTGGACGTGATTTTCAGTTTCAGTTGAGGATGAGTTATTTATTTTGAATCGCTCGATAGTCCTGTAGGTAAAGTCCATTCATTTACTAGAGCAGAACTAAATTTTTTCTGGAACTGTACAAGTACAACCCTAATTTGTAAGGGCGTGTACTTTTGACACTCTTTTATTTATCTCAATTTAATGAGATATTATTTCAATATAATGAGATGTTATCTCAATATAATGAGGCGTTATCTCAATATAATGAGACGTTATCTCAATATAATGAGACGTTATCTCAATTTAATGAGATGTTATTTCAATATAATGAGATGTTATCTCAATGTAATGAGATATTATTTCAATATAATGAGATGTTATCTCAATATAATGAGACGTTATCTCAATATAATGAGACGTTATCTCAATATAATGAGACGTTATCTCAATTTAATGAGATGTTATTTCAATAGAATGAGATGTTATCTCAATATAATGAGACGTTATCTCAATATAACGAGACGTTATCTCAATATAATGAGATGTTATCTCAATATAATGAGATAATAAATAGGGTGTTATTCAAAGGACCGTAGCTGCCTTGGGAAGCGTTTACCGTCATGTCCAGTTGAAATTTTCTTTCCAGAATGGTACAGGTGATGGTACAGGCAATCAGTCTCTGAATTTATTTTTGCTAATTTCAGAAATAAAATAAAATATTTCCTCACCGTGTTCGTTCTCAGCCAACTAGTCATTGTATTCGAAAACCATCTGTTCTAACGGCTTCTAAGTTCCAACTAGACTATAATAACTAGTTTATGTCTAATTTTGATATAAAAAGAATGCAGACAAATAAAATCCTCTCACATCGCCTATAACGAAAGGGCGTAAAATTTTGATTTTCATTATTTGCCATTTTAGAATATTGTAGCATACGGCGAACATTCCTCTTGCCGCTAGAATAAACATTTTCGTAATCAATTACTGGAAAATTGAGGGACAAAAAACCTATGTCTTCATTACATAAAAATGGACTAGGGCTATTATTATAGTCCAATTAAGTTCCCTTTTGTCCAATTTAGTTCAATATGTTCTAGACTAGTCCGATTTAGTCCAGTCTAGTCAGCTTTAGTTCAATTTAGTCCCATTTAGCCCTGCTAGTCATTAAGTCTGGCATAATCCTAGTCCGTGGTACATTTTTTGTGAGTGGTTGCCCCCTCGGAAGGAATGTACTCTTGTTCGAAGTTGCTTCGAATAAAATGGTTCTCAATAGTTTCAAAGATGGCAAACATTGTGGAGAGATTTTATTTTATTTATGAAATTAGGTACTGGTGACGCAATGATAAAAAAAAATAAGAAAAAACACGGAGTTACTACTGTTAATGATTGTTGCCATTTGACATTTTAAAGTTGGGGTTGACCGGGGTGGGGGGGTGTTATAAAATTTCACCAAACAGAGATTTTTCCTCAGATGAGTCCGAAAGGAAACGATCTGGATTGCCTCTTTTCAGTGAGATAATTCATCCCTTTATATTGAGATATTTATCTCATTATATTGAGATATTATCTCATTATATCGATATATTATGTCATTATATCGAGATATTATCTCATTATATTGAGATATGATCTCATTATATTGAGATAAATAAAAGACTGGCATGACCCCTAGGCTCTCTCGTAAAGTAGGTACCTATTTGTATATTAAAATATTTTCAGAACTTGCTACAAATGCAAAGTGAAGTACTTCAAGGTGGATGGTTGCAATAAAGTGAAATGCTCCTGCGGTGCCTCTATGTGTTACATATGCCGAAAACCAGTGAAAGATTACACTCATTTTAATGGTCAAGGGGGTAATCGTTATAACTTGTAAGTTTTTCAGTGCTATTAATTGCATTTTCTATATAAGTACTTACCTTTCCTTTTCAGATGCCCTCTGTTCTCCAATAACAATGAAACGAACAAAAATAATGTCATTAGGGGTGCGAAACAGGCAAAGAGAGAACTTGGGGATGTTAACCTTAAAAATGATCCAACTAAAGATATTGAGGAACATTATGTGAATAATCCAATGGTAAATTAAGTAGGTACACCACAATTCATGTTCCTATATTCATACTCCTAACTCCATTTGAAAAAATTGACTTTTTGACAAATGAAATCGATGTTTAAAATTTTGCAGAGAACACCCTGTATGTATTTGACCCAATTTGAGTCCAGGGGTGGATACACCCTACATTTGACTTCATGTCAAATTAATATCGTTTTCTCATTTCGTACTGTAAGGATGTGACAGCTTTTTGAAGTTAGGCCTGCACTTGACATAAAAAGTGAAATTCTCGATTTTCTCAAAAATTGTTCATTTTTGGCATAGCAATTCTTAGTAAAAGTTCACCTAAAATTAAACGTAGAATCCAAAAATATTATGAAAAACAGGGTGTTCCATTTAAAATAAAGAAGTTAGGACCTATTTCCGATTTAACCAAATATTTTACGTCGATTCAAAATTAATTGAAACTCCTGGTTGCAAATTTTCATGACGATGCTAGAAACGGCTAACTGACGCTCGTCGAGGGATACCCTGTATAGGAAGTGTGAATAGATTTTTAGAATCAGAATTTAATAATTTTTCAATGATGACATAAAAAATGAGGCGTTGTAGTTAAAATTTTAAAGTTGATATGATGCCTAAATGGCACCCTGATGTGTACCAAATTTCATCCAAATCGATCCAGCATTTTGGGCTATAATGTGTTTTAGTGTTATTACAAAATTTTGGTTTTTTTATCCAAATGCGAATGTTTTGTCTTTAAAAAAAATCCACCTATACTTTGCGTAAAATAATTCCGTTCTGTTTCTTTAAATTGCAGGAGAACAGTTCAGTGGACGATCCTTACTATTCAGATTAGAGCACCCGATAAGCGTTTTACAATTATTCAATTATCTAAATTTTAAATCTTTTATCTTATTACACATTATATTACATTAATAATTATTATAAAATATATGCTAGCATTCTTATTGTTTTGTATTTCTTGGGGCGCAGGAACGGGTTAAGTTTTGACTTTTGGGAACTAGAATTATGGTTATAGTTTTTCAACAACATTTAAAAGGGTTGAATTCCGTCCAAGTCATTTTTTTTGTGTTTCGGGGTTGAAGGGGGTGAGTTTTAGGGGCGTAGTTTTTTGTTCAATTCAACTCTTTTGGTTGTAGGCGGTGCAAGGGTTAAATTTCCTCCAAATCAAGTTTTTGTGGTTGGGGGTTGAAGGGGGCGAGTTTCAGGGGTGTAATTTTTTGCTCCAAGGGTGCGTTGTTAGATTTTAGTGACTATTCAACTTTTACTTTATAAACCAATCAAAATTGACGAATTAACCGCTTCAGCCAATCACAGCGTGATTAATATGACGATTTACCCATCTGCCTATACAATGTCACTGCAAATTAACACACCAAGTCCTGTCTCGGTCATACGTTAATGAGTTCCTAACTTTTGAGTTCTCACATTTTTGTATTTCTGTATGTTAGGGGGTTGTTTTTTTGCAAAATATAAATAAAACCTTTCTTGAATTGAATCATTAATGGAGAGTTATCGAATGATGCCAATTTCGACCAATGCTCATTACCCCCCAATTTCGCGTTGCATTGCATCAACCCCTAATTTCCACCCCATCTGTCGGATTTTGTACAAAAAGTATCCCCCGCAAGGTTTCAACGAAACATGTAGGTATGACTGTTTCAATTAGCTGCGGGTAAATAAACCCCCGCAAGTTATCATATTTTTTCACGTTTTCACTTCCGAAATTTGCACCCCCTTGCCTTCAACAGACTTTAAGGTCGAACGAGCGTACCAAGTTTCAGTAGGATACCTCCACTACTTCTCGGTTTTTCACTCCTATATCGCCCAAAACCTTAATTTTCTGCAAGCAAAGCTGTATACAAAGTTCCAGCCTGATATCTCAATCCGTTCTCAAGTTATCACTCGGACAGAGAAAACGAGCGAGCGAGCAAATAATCAGGAACTAAAGTACTTCCGCAAAAGCGCACATGGAATACATAACCTTAAAACACGGCGGATTGACAAAGGGTTAGTTTATGACGTCATAACCAACACCCTTGAATGCTACCTACTGGTAAATTGCCGCTACCGGTTTGTCGCTGAAAATGGGATAGACGGCCAAGCAGGAGTGCGTTCATAAACTGACATTGAGCGCAGAGTTGTTGACGTCAGCAGGAGTGCGCACAGAGTGTTTGAACGACATCGATGAGCATCTGTCAAATCTGACACTTCAGATGTCACTGTCACTTGTCCGGGTATTCGCGATTCTAGCTAAGGCGAACGCCCTCTGGTGTGTGACGTCACACCCAACCAATGAGGAGCGCTGAAATATAATGACAGTCATTTTTGGTGACATTTGATTGGACGCTTTCAACAAAATATTCCTGTGTGATGTCACAAAGTTTATTTGAATCGCGAATAAGGGATGAAATGTAACAATTCGCGAAAATCAGCTGGTAATAGTTGGCACTGCTAAACAACAAAATGGCCGTTTCACGTACCTGACAGTGTGAGTTGGTGACATCAGTGACATCGCTGCCTGGATTTTTTCAAATCCACGTTTTCCTGGATTTACACTGTTCCCACTTAAGTGCACAAAACGTAAAATTTCACAGAATTATTCCCAAAATTGCGAGCCCCGAACAAAACAACTACCTAACCTAACTGACAACTGACTGACGTAAGCCGAAATTATGATGACAGACGTTTAAAAGTATTTCCGTATCCGGTCTGTCAGTGTATAGTTAAAGCATTGCCACCAGATGTCAGACACTTTGCTGATTTTCGCGAATAACAAATCAAAACATAACCTCTCGACGTTCGTAACCACAATGAAATTTTCCAGCGATAGTTTTTCCGCTTTTCTACTGATTCTTGCACAAATAATAGTCACGGTACATAATGCGCATGGACGCTCTGGAGAGCGGAGACGCGCACAATCCGCGCTCGAGTGTCATTTATGAACGCACCCCAGCGGCGGCAGGCTGTCGTCAGTGTTGCCAGATTGGGCGATTTATCGCAAACTGGGCGATTTTTCAAAGGAATTTCCGGTGTAATTTTACAGAAAACCGCAAAAATTTTCTTCCAACAAGGGCAATGTTCTCAAGATTTAATTCAAAAAGCCAACGGAAGATGTATATCAATGCGATGTATATCTCGGTAGATGTTTAACAAGTTAATGTGTATGTAGGAGCGGCTGGTCTTACTGGTGGAATCGGGTGCAGATTTTATCAATCTGCACCTAGTAGTAGTGCCTCCGCAAACGCACAGATGTGTCAAAAAGGCGAAATGTTAAAAAAATGTTACAAAATTTAAAAATAGAAAATGAACAGGAACGAGTAAATGAAAAGAATTACCGGAATTAAAAAAAAATTTGGCGAATTTTGAAAAATTAACACTCGGAAAAATTGTGAAAGGGGATGAAAAGTCAAGAGGAATGAAAATTAAGTGGGATTAAGTAAAATTACGAAATAAAACACGAAAATAACCAAATTATGCAATTAAAACTTTTGTGGGGGGTTGAAATACGCAAATACCTACCTATTGCGAACGAAACAAATCACAGAAGAAAGCAAAAAAAATAAATAAAGTGTATTTACTCAGCTTGCTAGGGCTTAGGCGTTGTTAGCAGCGTAGGGGTTGGTTTTAGGTTGAAGACTCATAAGACTTTTTTCAATGGTTGACCGAAATCTATCGAACCCCATAATTTTATTCCACCACTTACATGAAAAAATTTCCAGTTTCAACCCTCAAATTTCATCCCCCTTGTTAGATATTAATGAAAATTTGCCCTTCCGCCTACAGTGGCACTGTAAATTACCACATCAAATTTAACCCTGATACGTTGAGCACTTTTTGAGTTCTCGCATTTTTGTGTTTCGGCATGTTAAGGGTCGTTTTTCGCGAATGATGACCATCAATAGAAAGCTATCGAATGGTATTATTTTCAACTATACATTATTCATTGAAAATTCGAGTTTCCACCCCAACTTTCATCCCCTTCGATAATTTTCTCCTGAAATTCACTCTTCCCTTCTCGAAGATGCAGACTGTAAAATGTCGTTTCGCAGAAGATATTGCTTCTCTGTGTCAAATTGCAGGGTTTTATGGACGTTTCACCCCTAAACTCCAACCCCCTATTTCATCACCCGCATGCCCTAAAGGAAGTTGTGTTTTCAATTTCACCGCCCTAACTCAATTCGTTGAAAAATTCCGGTGATTTGTAGATCCATGTTTTCAACCCCTCATGATTTCACCCCTTTATGATTTACAGGGATGAGTTTATTCTTCCGGTGTTACATAACTCCTTGCGTATTTATTGACTTCAGTTGTTCATAAATAAATCAATAGGGTTTCAGAAAAAATAAATAAAATATATTTATCCGCTTGCAAAGAGCTAGGGGTGGTTAATAGCGTAAGGGTTGGTTTTAGGTTAAAAACTCATAAGACCTTTTTTCAATAGTTCAGCGAAATCTATCGAATCCCGTAATTTAAGGCTACCATTTACTTGAAGAAATTTCAAGTTTCAACCCTTAAATTTCATCCCCTTTGTTAGATATTATTGAAAATTTGTCCATCCACCTATAATGTCACTGGAAATTCACACACCAAATTCTGCCTTGATACGTTGAGTAGTTTTTGAGTTCTCGTATTTTTGTGTTTCTGCATGTTAGGGGTTGTAGCGCCTATATGGGTGGTTTTTCTCAAAATATGAATGACACCTTTTTTGAATCATTAATGGAAAGCTATCGAATGACGCCAATTTCGACCAATACTTATTAAGCGGAATTTCGAGTTACAACTCCGAATTTCCACCCCATCTGATCGATTTTGCGAAAAACACACCTTCAGTTTCAACAGGCTTGAGGCTCGAACGTACATACCAAGTTTCAGAAAGATACGTCCACTAGTTCTCGAGTTATTGCAATTAATAGTTTTTCGGTTTTTCACCCCTATCTCCCACCCCTGTGGCCCGATATGGCCCAAAAGGGGTCAACTTTACTTTAGCGGAAACCTTGTATGAACTGAAACTGCATATATTCCTGTTCAGAATGATGAGCTGAGTACAACAGTACCCGATTTTTCTTGCGCAAACGCCCTGTTGCCAAGTTTCCCCTAATTTTATGAGGTTCTTATGTGAATACTTTAGCAAAAACCATGCAGTATATCTGGGAAGGAAACGACACGAAAATACGTGCAAATCCTCTTCCCGACCCTATGACACAGATCAATGAGTAGTGTTTCGTATCGCTCAGCTTAATATCGGTATTGTAAAAATTAAGTTTAGGTATTTTAGCTGACAAGGAGATGGTTTTCCATATGGTTTCACTGAACTTATCCATTTTATATGGAGCCTCAAATCCTCTTCCCGACCCTAAAACACAGGTTAATAAGTAGTATTTATTACTTTTCGCTTAGCCTAATATTGCTAGTTAAGAAAACAAGAATGTGAAGACGAGGTGAAGACAATCATTTATTGTCATTTATTCGCTCCATATAAAAATGGATACGTTTGGTGACACCATATGGAAAGCCTTGTCAACTAAAATAACTAAATTAAATTTTTACAATATATCGATATTAAGCTGAGCGATGCGAAATACTACTCATTGATCTGTGTCATAGGGTCGGGAAGAGGATCTGCACGTATTTTCGTGTCATTTGGTTTTTGCTAAAGTAGTACCATAAGAACTTCAAAAACTTGTTGAAACTTGACCACAGTGCGCTTGCGCAAGAAAAATGACGTGACGCTGAATCAGCTCGTCATTCTCAACCAGAACATACAAAGTTTTAACGTGCACTGCGCTCACGTTAACTGTGACTTGGCAACGTTGCTTTTGCGCAAGAAAAAACGAGTACCGTTATACTCAGCTCATCATTCTCAACGGGAGTATGTGTAGTTTTAGTGCTAACAAGGTTTCCGTTAAAGTAAAGTTAACCCCGTCCCTACGGACTTTAGTTTAGCGGAAACCTGTAAACTTGGCAACGGTGCGCTTCCGCAAGAAAAAACAGGTACCGTTGTACTCAGCTCATCATTCCGAACGGAAATATGTGCAGTTTCAGTACGCTAAAGTAAAGTTAAGCCCCCAAAAGCAATCCCCGCCGAGATTTTCCGGGTAAACACCCGTGAACAAAATTTCAGCTCGATATCTGCTTTCGTTCTGAAGTTATTCGACGGGCAGACTTGAGGAGCGAGCGAATAAGCTAAACCAAGAGTGCCTTGCATTTTGCTCCGGCACTAAAAATGTATGAAAATCCGAACTGCGAAAACAACGAGGCTGCTGATATTGTAATAATAAACGGTATTAACACTAAAAAGCGTTTTATATTTTTTTAAAGTAGTTTTGCAGCAAAATTTATCTTTGGGCGGTTTCTCACGAACGAGTTTGCGCCTTGACTTTTAGATATCTGGCAACACTGGCTGTCCTGTCACTCCTGTCAACCTCAACCTGTCACTTGTCAAATCAACTCATAACCTTATTTTTGGTGTTTTGTTGTTTGTTGTCAAGATAAAACAACAGTAATATTATGGATTCCGAAGACGAAGAAGTGAAAAATAAAAAAGTGGAAGCAACAAATGTCCAAAAATATGACGCAGAAATAACTTTGGCTTTTCGCTCAGACTGCGCAGCGTTTCTCAATGAATTCAGTTTGTACAAAGTTGCCAACTTTGAGATTTTTGCGGGACACTGGAAGCTCAAAAGTTTTATTTCTATTTTCGAGTAAGTTGGTATTACCTTTACGCAATCGTTAATTTTTTTACACTTCAGGAAAGAAGACCATCTCTTAAACATTCACAGCTTTGTTGAACATATTTTTTTTGTCATAAAGCAATTTTTGTTTGATAAAAATATGTTCATAGCTGTTGGAAGTCTTTATATGTTGTATTCACTTTATTATAAACAACCTATTAAGTAAGTATTAAATCAACTCATAGCCATAATTCTGTAATTACTTAACTTTTCTAGGGAATGGGTAAAGCTACGCTTGACTCTCTCTGAAGTAGACAGGATTAATGAAATTATCGAGTTCTACAAGAAAAAAAACTTTTATCAACCCCTATTTATTTATAGCAAAATGCAGTTTGATCAAGCATTGGAATTCTGCATCATACCAAAACCAAAACCACTCGATGTGAGATTTATAAACCATTCCACTTTATTAGCTGAAAACTTTGAAAAATCACCTAAAGAGTCAGTTATTGACAAATTTAAGAATATGATGGAGAATGATCCTAGTTTATTACAAATTGAAGACACGGATAAAGAATATAGAGATTTATTGGCGAAGTATAATAAGGTGCATGGAAATGTACCCCCTTTTCCTTCAGTCATTGGAAATGAGCTGAAAATGGCTTATTGTAAAGTATTTGATTTACCTTTTGGAGATCCATTGGCTGGTGTTGATGCTACTGAATCAGTGAAAAACATTAAGAAGAGGGCTATGTCTAATATGAATGCTGTATATAGAGCTGACAGATCAGTAGTTATTACCAATGTGGATAATTCACCTAACAAATAAATAGTGTAAATTTCCACCGAGTCAATTATTTATGTTTGTCTATTTGGGGGTTGAAGGGGGTGGTTTTCGGGGTTGCAACTTTTTGCGTTCAGTTAGTCTGTTTCTGTTGTAGATAGTCCAAGGGCTCAATTTCATCCAAGTCAATTATTTGTGTTCGAAGGTTGAAGACTGGGTTTTGGGGGTACAATTTTTACGTTCAAAATAGTCTGCGATAATGAGTAGTAAAAGGATTAAATTCCGTCCATGTAATTTTTTTGTGTTTCGGGGTTGAAAGGGGTGAGTTTTAGGGGCGTAGTTTTTTGTTCAATTCAACTCCGGTTGTAGGCGGTGCAAGGGTTAAATTTTCTCCAAGTCAAGTTTTTGTCGTTGGGGGTTGAAGGGGGCGAGTTTCAGGGGTGCAATTTTTTGTGGTCAATTAGTTTCCTCCTGTAATAGGTGGTCCAAGGGTTACATTTCCTTTATGTGAATTTTTTGTTTCAAGGTTGAAGGGGTTGAGTTTCAGAGGTGCATTTTTTTTCTCTTCCTGTCGTAGATGATCTAAGGGTCTAAGGACTAAATATGCTCAAAACTTTTTCTGGGCCATTGATTAAAAGTTATCGAATTGCTTGAATTTCAAGCAACACTTATGTGAAATTTCGAGTTTCAACCCCTAATTTGCACCCCTTTCTGTTTCATCTTGCAGAAAAAACTATCCCTTATCAAATAATGCCAGAATATATGTGGTTTCAGACCTCCATGGGCAAAATATTTGAGAAGTTTTCGTATTTTTGTGATTTTCAACCCCTAAATTTCATCCCCCAAAATTGACACCCCCTCACCTTCAACAGACTTGTACGTCAAAAGCGCATATCAAGTTTCAGTAAAATATCTCCACTGGTTCTCGAGTTATTACAATTAATAGTTTTTCGGTTCAGAAAAAACCTCGCATTCTCGCGCTTTTACTGCGAACGCTGCCTAAACGCTTGAAGATGGATTAAAATCGTATAAGGGAGAAATGTCGGCAACGAATAGACCTACAAAAAAGTCCGCGACAGCATATAAATATCTGTTACGGATAGCCGACAATAAGCCACTGAAGCTATTTTCGTCAAAACTTAAAACACAAAAACGATCTCGGTGGGCTACCCCTCGTAGATAGCTATATGCCGTCGCGGACTTTTTTGTAGATCTTTTCATTGCCGACAATCCCTCCTTACAAACTTTTGCTCTAGCTTCAAGCGTTGAGGCAGCGTTCGCGATCAAACTTCGAAAATTGTAATTTCTTTGTTTTTCACCCCTAACTCCCACCCCCCTGGTCCGATATGGCCCAAAAACAACCCCCGCCGATATTTTCGGAGTATACATCCGTGTACAAAATTTCAGCTCGATATCTGCTTTCGTTCTCGAGTTATGGTGGTGAAACAACTACTCAGAAGGCTAAATATCCCTACCTGCATTGAATTACACTATAATGTAGAAGGTATGGTCAGGGCCGGATTAAACAATAGTGAGGCCCGGGGGCTAATCAATATGAGGGGGCCCCTTTGGTTGTGGGCCAGCCAGGATGTGGTGCGTATTTCATACTGTCAGGAGACTCTAAAAAGATTGCCTTTTCACGTGAAAAACCGAAAATGCCAATTTCAGCAAGAGGTATATACTGGAAGGTGATTTTTTTTAAAACCGTTAGCGACCTAAAGTGTGACCCATCTTGCTTCCTCAAATTTGAGGAAGAATCAATTGGCATAAATTTCGAACCTCTAAGAGCCACCCACTTCGAGAAAAGTAGATTTTCATTGGTTTAAAACTTCAAAATTCAATAAAATCAATAAATCATGGCAAGTTTTAATTAAAACCGGATTTTGTATCATAAGGGATGCTAGTAAAACCATTGGCACCAGTTTTTTCTAAGAAAAAACGCCGATATTCAGTAGAAGCTACGCATTTTTACGTTTTCTAAAAGTTTTTTGCGACCGCAAGTGCGACCCATCTTATTTCTTCAAATTTGAAGGAGAATCGATTGGTGCAAATTTAAAACTTCTAGGACGCACACACTTCGAGAAAAGCAGGTTTTCTCTCATTTAAAATTCCAAAATAGAATAAAACTAATAAAAATTGCATTTCGTATTATCAAAGGCTCTAGTGAAACCAATTTCCAGCAATTTTCCTGATAAAAACTTTAAAACGCGAAATTCACTAGAAAGCATAATTTTGTAAAAGTTTTTTGCGACCGCAAGTGTGACCCATCTTATTTCCTCAAATTTGAAGGGGAATCGATTGGTGCAAATTTCAAACTTCTAGGACTTACACACTTCGAGGAAAGTAGGTTTTCTCTCATTTCAAATTCCAAAATAGAATAAAACTAATAAAAATTGCATTTCGTATTATCAAAGGCTCTAGTGAAACCAATTTCCAGCAATTTTCCTGATAAAAACTTTAAAACGCGAAATTCACTAGAAAGCATAATTTTGTAAAAGTTTTTTGCGACCGCAAGTGTGACCCATCTTATTTCCTCACATTTGAAGGAGAATCGATTGGTGCAAATTTCAAACTTCTAGGACTTACACATTTCAAGAAAAGTAGGTTTTCTCTCATTTAAAATTCCAAAATAGAATAAAACTAATAAAAATTGCATTTGGTATTATTAAAGGCTCTAGTGAAACCAATTTCCAGCAATTTTCCTGATAAAAACTTTAAAACGCGAAATTCACTAGAAAGCATAATTTTGTAAAAGCTTTTTGCGACCGCAAGTGTGACCCATCTTATTTCCTCAAATTTGAAGGGGAATGGATTGGTGCAAATTTCAAACTTCTAGGACTTACACACTTCGAGAAAAGTAGGTTTTCTCTCATTTCAAATTCCAAAATAGAATAAAACTAATAAAAATTGCATTTTGTATTATCAAAGGCTCTAGTGAAACCAATTTCCAGCAATTTTCCTGATAAAAACTTTAAAACGCGAAATTCACTAGAAGCATAATTTTGTAAAAGTTTTTTGCGACCGCAAGTGTGACCCATCTTATTTCCTCAAATTTGAAGGGGAATCGATTGGTGCAAATTTCAAACTTCTAGGACTTACACACTTCGAGAAAAGTAGGTTTTCTTTCATTTAAAGTTCCAAAATAGAATAAAACTAATAAAAATTACATTTTGTATTATCAAAGGCTCTAGTGAAACCAATTTCCAGCAATTTTCCTGATAAAAACTTTAAAACGCGAAATTCACTAGAAGCATAATTTTGTAAAAGTTTTTTGCGACCGCAAGTGTGACCCATCTTATTTCCTCAAATTTGAAGGGGAATCGATTGGTGCAAATTTCAAACTTCTAGGACTTACACACTTCGAGAAAAGTAGGTTTTCTTTCATTTAAAGTTCCAAAATAGAATAAAACTAATAAAAATTACATTTTGTATTATCAAAGGCTCTAGTGAAACCAATTTCCAGCAATTTTCCTGATAAAAACTTTAAAACGCGAAATTCACTAGAAGCATAATTTTGTAAAAGTTTTTTGCGACCGCAAGTGTGACCCATCTTATTTCCTCAAATTTGAAGGGGAATCGATTGGTGCAAATTTCAAACTTCTAGGACTTACACACTTCGAGAAAAGTAGGTTTTCTTTCATTTAAAGTTCCAAAATAGAATAAAACTAATAAAAATTACATTTTGTATTATCAAAGGCTCTAGTGAAACCAATTTCCAGCAATTTTCCTGATAAAAACTTTAAAACGCGAAATTCACTAGAAAGCATAATTTTGTAAAAGTTTTTTGCGACTGCAAGTGTGACCCATCTTATTTCCTCAAATTTGAAGGGGAATCGATTGGTGCAAATTTAAAACTTCTAGGACTTACACACTTCGAGAAAAGTAGGTTTTCTCTCATTTCAAATTCCAAAATAGAATAAAACTAATAAAAATTGCATTTTGTATTATCAAAGGCTCTAGTGAAACCAATTTCCAGCAATTTTCCTGATAAAAACTTTAAAACGCGAAATTCACTAGAAAGCATAATTTTGTAAAAGTTTTTTGCGACCGCAAGTGTGACCCATCTTATTTCCTCAAATTTGAAGGGGAATCGATTGGTGCAAATTTCAAACATCTAGTACTTACACACTTCGAGAAAAGTAGGTTTTCTCTCATTTCAAATTCCAAAATAGAATAAAACTAATAAAAATTGCATTTTGTATTATTAAAGGCTCTAGTGAAACCAATTTCCAGCAATTTTCCTGATAAAAACTTTAAAACGCGAAATTCACTAGAAAGCATAATTTTGTAAAAGTTTTTTGCGACCGCAAGTGTGAACCATCTTATTTCCTCAAATTTGAAGGGGAATCGATTGGTGCAAATTTCAAACTTCTAGGACTTACACACTTCGAGAAAAGTAGGTTTTCTCTCATTTCAAATTCCAAAATAGAATAAAACTAATAAAAATTGCATTTTGTATTATTAAAGGCTCTAGTGAAACCAATTTCCAGCAATTTTCCTGATAAAAACTTTAAAACGCGAAATTCACTAGAAAGCATAATTTTGTAAAAGTTTTTTGCGACCGCAAGTGTGACCCATCTTATTTCCTCAAATTTGAAGGGGAATCGATTGGTGCAAATTTCAAACTTCTAGGACTTACACACTTCGAGAAAAGTAGGTTTTCTCTCATTTCAAATTCCAAAATAGAATAAAACTAATAAAAATTGCATTTTGTATTATCAAAGGCTCTAGTGAAACCAATTTCCAGCAATTTTCCTGATAAAAACTTTAAAACGCGAAATTCACTAGAAAGCATAATTTTGTAAAAGTTTTTTGCGACCGCAAGTGTGACCCATCTTATTTCCTCAAATTTGAAGGGGAATCGATTGGTGCAAAATTTCAAACTTCTAGGACTTACACACTTCGAGAAAAGTAGGTTTTCTCTCATTTCAAATTCCAAAATAGAATAAAACTAATAAAAATTGCATTTTGTATTATTAAAGGCTCTAGTGAAACCAATTTCCAGCAATTTTCCTGATAAAAACTTTAAAACGCGAAATTCACTAGAAAGCTTAATTTTGTCAAAGTTTTTTGCGAAAGCAAGTGTGACCCATCTTATTTCCTCAAATTTGAAGGGGAATCGATTGGTGCAAATTTAAAACTTCTAGGGCTCACACACTTCGCGAAAAGTATCTTTTCTTTAATTTAAAATTCCAAAATGCAATAAAACTAATAAATATCGGCAAGTTTTAATTAAAATTACATTTTGTATTATTGAAAGTCTAGTGAAACCAATTGCTATTTTCCCTTAGGATCGTAGATATCCCTTTTTGGAAATCACGTTTCAAAATGAAATTATCGTGAAAATACAAAGTATAATCACGCGTGATTGGAACTTCTTGTACTTTTGGCTCGAAATAAATCGAAAAGAAAGAGTAACGTTTTGCGCTCAAATGGCTCCTCCTAAGGGCGCAAATACGTGAAATTCGAAAAAAATTCACAAGAAAGTCCATTATTCCACTACTAGTCATGCTCAAAACTTCAGATGTCTGTAATATTCTGCTTAGTTACGATTAATTCTCATCCCCTTTACGATTTTTCAACCCCCTAAGTGTTCATTATGCAAAATTCGCGTAATTTCGTTTTTCTTCGGTAATAATAATTAAACTCGTTTTGATTCAGTTTACCTTTTACAATTTTCCAGCCTCCTTTACAACTTCAAAATATTTCATCCCCTTCAAAATATAAATTTGCGAAATTGTCTTATTTTCCGTGTTAACTTTGGTATTTTAGAATTTCTATAGAAGACTTTCGAGATTTGTAATGCGCTGTAAATGGTACCTAATGAGCCTAATGAATCGTAAAGGGAAATAGAGACCAATTTTTAATGAAAAAGCTTATAAAAAAACTGACCGTATTTGTAATGTAAGTACCGCTATTGCATTGAAATGTAATGGTCACCCCTGCAATTCATTAAAACCCATTACAACACAATGCAGATGATTTCTAATGTGTTTTCCCATTACAAAAATAGAGTCAAAACAGATGGCGCTGGATGATGAAGATGGCCAATCAGATTCATACAACGAACATTATTGTGCCAAGAGGCTATTAATTTTTAATGGAAAAGCCTAACTGGTATTGTACTGAAATGTAATGGTCACCCCTGCAATTCATTAGAACCCATTAGAACACAGTGCAGATGATTTCTAATGTGTTTTCCCATTACAAAAATAGACTCAAAACAGATGTAGGTACTGTGTTGTAGTGATTGTGTTCTATTGGAAACCTATTACAGTTTCTAATGAAATCTAATGAGAAATTTCTGGAATATTCTCCATTACTTTTCATTAGAAATCAGCTATTGTTTTTGTAATGGGTTGATATGGTAATTCCCAGATTGTCTAATGAATTGTAATGGGAAATCTGGGATTCTTAGGTTTGTAATGGGTTGATCTGGGAATTCCCCGGACAAATGCCTAACCCATTATAACTAAATACATAATTTTTTTGATGTATTGTATTGTAATGGTCATTTGCAACAGGGTTATTACAAATTTTCGATTTTTCTACCGAAAGGGTACTAAATGCGAATGAATTTTGTCTTATTTAAAACCAGAATTTGGAGACTACGATCAACATGTGTAAAATTTCAGCCAAATCGGTTCAGGGGCTTGGGCTGCACCGCGATTTGAAAATCCGATAAAAATCTCGAATATTTCGCGAAAAATCCCCTTTGAAGTCGATTTTATAGCTTTAAACGATTTATCTGTCAACAAATCTTGTAACATTAACCATTTCCCATCTGGCCGTATAAAGAAATCAGTTAGAATCGCAAACGGTTCATGATCATGCGTCATTTGGTCGAACGACCAGATGACATTAACCAGAAAATTTCCGCGCCGAAAATCGCATATCAGAATGACAAACAAATGACGTCATCAACCACACCACAATATGGCGACAGACAGATAAGGCAAACGTCAACAATTATTAATTTTATTTATTTTAAACATTCTTTCGCCTTATTTTCGTTATTTTTCGTTAACCACCCCTCCCGTGCGTTACTTTAAATGCAAACGATCAGTTTTGAGTAATTTGCGATTTATTTTCGTTATCTCCAGTGTGATAAGTGAGCCCCGTAATCTTTTTATTGTTCTTTTTGTTCTGCGATAAACAGCGTTATTTGGGTAAGTCCATCCTGTTTTTGGTGAATAATGTTTAAAAATCCGAAAAGGGTTGGTTTTAGGGTTATTATGGAGAATCCATCCGGAAGCAGCGGGAGAGCCCCCAACAAACTGGAGCAAACTCAAGCCCAAGTCAATGAAGTTGTAGGGATTATGAGGGTTAATGTGGAAAAAGTGCTGGAAAGGGATCAAAAACTTTCGGAATTGGATAGCAGGGCTGATGCCCTTCAGGAAGGGGGTAAGAGATTTGAGCAACAAGCGCAGAAATTGAAGCGGAAATACTGGTGGAAGAACCTGAAAATGATGATTATTCTTGGCGTTATTGGTTTAATAATCCTCATCATTATCATTGGTATAATTTTTTATCTGATACTGATATAATAATTACTTAAAATTGTTTACAGTTTCCATTAGCAATTCCATAGGAGGTGATGACAGTAGCACAACTGTAAAAGCAGGCGCAGTTACAGCTTCTCCACCCCCTTCTGGTTAAAAAAAGACACCAGCAATCACTATTTCCATAAAATGCCTTTTTACCGGTGCCTTAGTGGTAAAAATTAGCACAAAATCTATATTAAAGGTTATGTATAAAAAAGTATTTATATAACTATGTTTAGTTGGATGTTTATATATAAATTAATGTTATTAATGTTTATTTGGGCGTAGCTTAAAATTTACGACTGGTTGGAAGAGTTACTGATGTAATGATTTCGATTGGTTGTAATTGACGTACTTTTTGTTTGTGATTAACGATCCAAATATAAATATACTATCATTTATGTTCAAATAATTATAAATCTAAAATATATTGTTTGTGACTTTGGTAATTGTAACAGGAGATTCTTTCCAATTTCTAAGGGGAATAGGTACAGGGTGTCCCGAAATTTGTGGTCAAAACTTTACCAGTAGATTTTTCTATGAAAAATATGAAGAAAAGTCCTTATGAGCATATAAATATCTTCAGGGGCTTAGGGCTAAATTTGCTCAAACATTTTTGTAACTAGTTTTTTCTCAAATTTAATTCCAGAATCTGAAAATTTGAGATGTTTTAAGTAAAAATGGTGTTTGATTCTTAAATCAAATTTGAGAAAAAATTACTTAGAAAAATGTTTCAGTAAATTTAGTCCTAAGCGGCTCCTGTACGAGACGCTTATGATCAAAATTTTAAAACTTTCTCCACAGTAGTAAATTCAGCATCAAAAAATTAGTAAAAATGCCAAATTTTCCGTTTTGAAGATATTTAGAAAAAAACACTTTCAAAGTGGGCCTTAGCTCCCTTAGAACTTATTTTTCGACATATGTTCATAGGGACTTTTTTTCATATTTTTCATAGAAAAATCTACTGGTAAAGTTTCGACCACTAATTTAGGGACACCCTGTATACAGGCTGTCCCGTAATTATGATGCCTACTTCTAACCAGGGCTTCCTTACATAAAAATATCTGAAAAGTTCCTATGAACCATATGCCAAAAGTTAATCGTTTCCGAGTTATTGGGCTTAGAATGTGACCACATTGAGTATGTTTTTTTTTGGTTAATATTTCAGAAACCACTCTATCTACGGTTTTCATATTTTGCACATTTAATTAGCTCTTGAGTACTTATGTTTTGATACATTTTGTTTATTTATCAGCAAACACGACAAGGGCCGTGAACTGAGTATTATATCTGGATTTATGGGTTTTAATCAGTCCAGTAAATGTTAAAGGATTTCGAGTTCCAGAGCCAGTTCATATTTATCAGTGTAACTTTTGAAAGAGTCGATGGATTTCAAAATTTTACTATAATTTTATACCCTTCCAAATGAGTTCACAAAATCTAATTGTCAAATTCGAGTATAGAGGGCACTGGGGGTTAACGAATGTCAAAGGTTTTTACAGAATTGAACTCGCGAAGAAATTAGCTTTCAAATGATGTATCACAAGTGGGGGTTGCCTTTTGAAGTGGGGGGTAGGAGTTATTTTGGAAAACTCCATCATCAAGTACGGATTTAAGTGTGTCCCTCCAAATAAAAGCCACCTTAAGATGTACATCAATGCGATGTGTATCCCTGTAGATGTTTATCACGTTATCTAGGGGCCGCCTGAATTTACTGGTGGAATCGGGTGCAGATTTTGTCAATCTGCACCTAGTAGTAGTGCCTCCGCAAACGCACAGATTTGTCAAAAAAGCGAATTGTTGGAAAATACAATATTAAAAAACTGTGTTACAGTGTTTACCGGTTTCAGGCGATTAAAGCGTTCTTAACATGCATAAAAATAGGCTGGTAAGCAGATCATAACGTTATCTAATGGTTTCTAGACAACAAGCCCATTAACCATTCATGACAACAATGACCCCATTCAAATGCTGTCATCTCGATTGTCAAAATGACGCGAATTCATGCAAAATTTTATTAATCTAAACCGATAAACTATTGAAGAAACTTTGGAAGTTATGAATCATAACAGATTTAGATGTCTTAAAATCCTCGCTCTCCGAGCTCGGATTTCAATTGACATCTGCGTCTGTTATGATAGTCATAACATTCCTATGTTAATAGCTATTGCAATAGAGAATGAATAAAAAAACAAAAATTAAGCGAAATCTGTAGAATTAGCACTACAGGCAAGAAAAAATTACTGTAGTTAAGTAGAAATACCAAAATTAACACGGAAAATAAGACAATTTTGCAAATTTGTTTTGGAGGGGATGAAATAATCAACAGTTAAAGAATTTGGTCGTATTTTTTTGCTTTTGCGAAAACGTTGCAGAAAGCAAGAAAAACTAGACAAAAGAAAACCGTTCAAAACCACCTAGAATTTGCACCTCCCTTCCCTAACAGTTTACGTCACCTATCAACTCGGTCAGGACCAATGAAATTGCAGCAATTGGAGGTGTTCTGTTTGAATTGACGACGTTGCTATGACGACATCCAATCGGTTGAGTTTGAGAGTTGACGTAAGCATGATGTCGGGTGGCTGATCTGTTTTCGCGCAACCTACAATTTTTGCAACTATAATTTTACAGATTTCTTGCGTGTTTCTTATACAGGGTGTTCTAATGAAAAGGAGCCACCCCAAATATTTCGTAAACCAAATAAAATATGAAAATTCGCTCGGACAGGTCGATTTTTATTGCTTGGAGAAATTTCAAAACTCACCCCCTGAAATGCTTACGTAGAAATCTTTTTTGCAACCCATAAGAAGTTAATTTGAAAGGCATTTCTTATTATTAGTACTGATCAAAATTTACAACTTTCTCCTCACTTTTTAGGTTATGTTACTCCAACTAATAGTGAAATGCTAAATATCTGCTATAAATGATAAATATACAGGGTGTTACTTTTAAAACTTCCCACCTTGAATGTCTTTGGATGTAATAAAGATATTGAATTGAAATAAAAGCTTACCAATCCCGCACGGAGGGGGACACTTGCACGTATATCGAGGGAATTTTTTCCACTTCCGGTTTAACCGGAAATGACCTTAACTTTGTTTTTTCAAATGGAATGACACCTTTTTCTTAACGGATTAGGAATCTACGATTTTTTCTGAGTTAGAAACATATACCATACTTGACCGGAAGTGCATTTACGGAGGCCCTTTTCAAAAACATCCAAGAAATCGGTGAAATATTGAGATTTTCGAAAAACGCAAAAACGCGTCGTTAGTTTTTATATGCAAATTTACCTGAGCCATTTCATTTTTTGATTTCTCTTATTTCTACCAAATTTTCTCTTATCTGTCAAAATCTCAAAAGTAAATAAAAAAAATTGTCAATGGGCAGATGAATTTGCATCAAAAAATGAAAGTACACGTGTTTTTGCGTTTGGTCACATCCAAAGATATTCGATCAATTTGGGAAATTTTAAAAATAACACCCTGTATAGGAGATTAATATCAAAATCGATGTAAAATATATCATTTTGCTAAATATAATCATTCACAAGACTACCATACGCAATTGCCTATTTGTTTAGACAAATCCTTAACGTTCACTTTCACTCGAGTGAAATACCTAGTTTCAGCAAGATACCTCCACTAGTTCTGGAGTTATTACAATAAATTACCCTATTCCCTCGTGTAAAAACAACAAAATAAGTAGGCTGCTACTTTTAACTTTTACTGTCACGATTTTGACGTTAGCTTTGCGAAATTCCGCCATGGTCAAAAATACAAGTTACGCGGACGAATTTAATCTAAGGGTAGTGATATAGCATTTTGATAACCGAACTTCTATTGCTAGAGCAGCAACAGAAATTGTAGTGAACATACTCTTTATTCATTTTTGCTTGTGTGATTGCTTCTAGTGTTAACCAAAATAATATCAGTTTGACCGTGGAGTATTTGCGAAAAGCCTGACAAAAGTCAAAATTAGCAGCCTACTTACTTTGTTGCTTTTACACAAGGGAATACGGTAATAGTATTTCAGGATACGTAGCTGTACACCAAGTTTCAGCTCGATATCTCCATTGGTTCTCAAGTTATGGCTACCACTATTCTTGCGTTATCATTCCTAACAGAATACCTAATCGAAATGTTCTAATTATCAGCCCAACTCAGAACCCAAATTTTCACTGTCAACATAATTTGTGATAAGAGTATTTCCTATGCTTCCAAATGCAAGTTTGTATTTGAAAACATAACCACCGCCAGAAAACGGTTAAAGTATTTAAATTTTCACTCATTTCTGTGAATAATAGCTGACATCAGAGATGTGCGTTTACGTGTAAACAATAATTGTTTACGTTTACATGTAAACAATTATTTAAGGTTAGATTTACTTAACCTAAAATATTGACTTTTCAAGTCGTGAATGCAAAATCGCAGGGTGCGAAAGGGCGATACATTATCATGCAAAGTGCCTTGTTTGCAATAAACAGTTAAGCAATTCGGAATCTTGGCTAAAATCGCACCGGTAAGTTAATCTATTGCAATTAATTTTACATCGCAACTCTATTTGTTATACCTAATATTTCTATAGAATAACTAGCCACAAATATTTAGGAATGTCTGCAAGGCTGATGATATTGTCAGAGAAAAAAAGGCAAAGGCAATAGTTTGTGTTAATACTACAGCAAAAGTCAGAATTATAATAGTTTATCTGCATTTTCTAGTTGTTTACATTGTTTACGTGCAAAATTTGGAGTAAACAATTTTAGTTGTTCACTTTACATTGTTTACGCGCCCATCTCTGGCTGACATAGTACCTAGTAGGTGACTGTATATAGACACAAAGTGATACATCTGAGTTCCATTCTATCCGTTTTTACACATTATAATAAACATTTTAAAAACATTACTAAACTTTATTAACATAAGACAGGTATTGATATGATGGTTATTATCAACTGAAAAACCTTTAACTTTTTTCCAAACTATTGTCATTAGAGTAATCCTGATTATTCTCCAACTGTTGCTTCCACATCGACGCATAAACCCCATCCTGCCCAATCAAATGTTCGTGCCTAAAAACAAACCACAAATTATTATCAAATCATTCATTTATCAACCCTTCGATACTCACCTCCCCCTTTCAATTATCTCCCCATCTTTTAAAACCAAAATTTGATCGGCGTGAATAATAGTCGACAATCTATGCGCAACTATAAGAGTCGTCCTACTTGCGCACATCCTATTCAAAGACTCTTGAATATTCCTTTCAGTCTGTGTATCAAGTGCGCTAGTTGCTTCATCCAATAAAAATATCGCTGGTGCTTTCAAAAGCGTTCGAGCAATGGCAACACGTTGCTTCTCCCCTCCACTCAACCTCAGCCCTCTCTCACCCACTTGTGTATCATACGCACCCGGAAAAGTTAAAATTTTATCGTGAATGTCAGCACCACGTGCTGCTTCAATGACGTCAGCATCCGTTGCCGACAATCGTCCATATTTAATATTATATTTAATCGTGTTATTGAATAAAACCGTGTCTTGAGGTACAACCCCCACGGCTCTTCTGAGCGATTCCTGAGTCACGGTTTTAATATCTTGACCGTCGATCATGATTGATCCTGTTTCGACGTCGTAGAACCGGAAAAGTAGACGAATGATTGTACTTTTACCACTTCCCGAAGGACCAACCTAGAAAAAAAATGTGTTTTAAGGGAGGAAAAAAGAGAGGGTTGAAGATTTTACAAGAGCGATTGTTTGCCCTGGTGGCACGGAAAATGTCACACTTTTTAGGACTAGTTTTTCGGGTAAGTACCCAAAAGAGACGTCTTTGAAGTCGATTGCTCCTTTTTTGACTGACACAGGACTGGCGTTTGGGGCGTCTATCACTTCTTGGTCTTCGCGGAGCAAATCGAACATGTTTTCCATGTCCACGAAGTTTTTTTGGATCGCCCTGTAAAATCCATCATAAAGGGGGTTAATTCGGCAGAGGGTCACAAGAAATTTGGAATTCATGCTTTATATTCTTTTTCTAATACTATAAAAACACGCCATGTGCTTATAACAACGTGTTTTAAGGGTTGTTAGCAGTCGGAGCCTGCAACCAGTAATGCAGGCTTTGGATGTTATGCAACCAGTAATACAGTTCCTAGCGTGCATGTCGTTGGTTGTTCTCAAGGCCGCTACCAAGTGGTACGGTTACAATGTGGCAACACTGTCGGCGTAACGGCCATTGTGAACCATGCTTTTGCCTTGTGTAATACGTGCCCCATGAGCGTCCGATCATTATAAGGCTAGTAAATGAAAAATCTTTGACATTTATCACTTGAATTGACAAGAAAATTCAATACAAACTTTAAGAGGGTGATTCTGTAACTTTTAACATCGATGCTAGGGCACTATTTAATGTTAAAATGACAGAAATTGCATTGTCTAGAGTTTTTCAACTTTGAATTTCGATCGGCGCATTATACAGAATCTTAGACGACCATGTCGATGCTTCGTCCGATTATTATAAGGTTAGTAAATGAAAAATTTTTGACTTTTATCGCTTGAATTGACAAGAAAATTCACTACAAACTTTAAGAGGGTGATTCTGTAACTTTTAGCATCGATGCTAGGGCACTATTTAATGTTAAAATGACAGAAATTGCATTGTCTAGAGTTTTTCAACTTTAAATTTCGATCGGCGCATTATACAGAATCTTAGACGACCATGTCGACGCTTCGGTGCAGTATGCGTATTCTTAATTCTTAATTTGGTTCAAAATGATCATTAAATCAGTACATTCAAGAGTTTTTCAACTTTGAATTTCGATCGGTGCATTATACATAATCTTAGACGACCATGTCGATGCTTCGTCCGATTATCATAAGGCTAGTAAATGAAAAATTTTTGACTTTTATCGCTTGAATTGACAAGAAAATTCACTACAAACTTTAAGAGGGTGATTCTGTAACTTTTAGCATCGATGCTAGGGCACTATTTAATGTTAAAATGACAGAAATTGCATTGTCTAGAGTTTTTCAACTTTAAATTTCGATCGGCGCATTATACAGAATCTTAGACGACCATGTCGAGGCTTCGGTACAGTATACGTATTCTTAATTCTTAATTTGGTTCAAAATGAACATTAAATCAGTACATTCAACAGTTTTTCAACTTTGAATTTCGATCGGCGCATTATACAGAACCTTAGACGACCACGTCGATGCTTCGTCCGGTTATTATAAGGTTAGTAAATGAAAAATTTTTGACTTTTATCGCTTGAATTGACAAGAAAATTCAATACAAACTTTAAGAGGGTGATTCTATAACTTTTAACATCGATGTTAGGGCACTATTTAATGGTAAAATGACAGAAATTGCATTGTCTAGAGTTTTTCAACTTTAAATTTCGATCGGCGCATTATACAGAATCTTAGACGACCATGTCGAGGCTTCGGTACAGTATACGTATTCTTAATTCTTAATTTGGTTCAAAATGAACATTAAATCAGTACATTCAACAGTTTTTCAACTTTGAATTTTGATCGGCGCATTATACAGAACCTTAGACGACCACGTCGATGCTTCGTCCGGTTATTATAAGGTTAGTAAATGAAACATTTTTGACTTTTATCGCTTGAATTGACAAGAAAATTCACTACAAACTTTAAGAGGGTGATTCTGTAACTTTTAGCATCGATGCTAGGGCACTATTTAATGTTAAAATGACAGAAATTGCATTGTCTAGAGTTTTTCAACTTTAAATTTCGATCGGCGCATTATACAGAATCTTAGACGACCATGTCGAGGCTTCGGTACAGTATACGTATTCTTAATTCTTAATTTGGTTCAAAATGAACATTAAATCAGTACATTCAACAGTTTTTCAACTTTGAATTTCGATCGGCGCATTATACAGAACCTTAGACGACCACGTCGATGCTTCGTCCGGTTATTATAAGGTTAGTAAATGAAAAATTTTCGACTTTTATCGCTTGAATTGACAAGAAAATTCAATACAAACTTTAAGAGGGTGATTCTGTAACTTTTAACATCGATGCTAGGGCACTAATTAATGTTGTTTAAATGACAGAAATTGCATTGTCTATCCGTCATTTGTCATTATAACATCCATGTTAAAAGTTACAGACTCAGGGGGTAAAAGGTCGTGTTAATATGGTTAGTTGTTGTCGTCTTAATAGCTATAAGAGGATATCGTATCAAAGCCTGAGAATTTTTATGTAACATAGATAAACATTACGTCTTTGAGGGTTTTTTTTCATTTTCAAAGGCGAAAAAAACCTTCGACTTAATAATCCAGGGGGTGGGTCGAAAAATCGCTAGGAAAATGGAAACAAATTAAACAGAGAAGTTAGGTTTGTTTTTAATTTAAACTAATTCTCAATTGCGTTATTTTCAACGTCCATTCAGGTCTATGTCAGGTAAGGTCTGCAGTAGGGAAGGAAAGATGGAGCGATATACCCCCCACCACTTTTCACTTCGCCACGCCCACCGGCTGCTGCACATGTCCCCCAATCCAATCACAGCGCTTCCCCACCAACACCCCACGACTCTTCACCCACAAGCCACACCTTCTCCCACTCTCTCGACCAATCCGCTTTCAGCAGAGCGATATACCCCCGCCACATTCTCTCGGTCCTGTGTGGCGGGGGGTATAACGCTCTGCTGAAAGCGGATTGGTCGAGAGAGTGGGAGTGATTGGGTGATTGGGTTGGGATATGTGCAACAGTCGGTGGGCGTGGCGAAGTGAAAAGTGGTGGGGGGTATATCGCTCCATCTTTACTTCCCTACTGTCTGCTGCACGAAAAAGTGGTTTTTAGAAAATGTCTGTTTGTGTGTTATATATACAGGGTGGTCCAACGAAAAGTTTACACCCCGAATATCTTGTGAACGAAACGAAATACAAAAATTGGCTCGAACAGGTCGATTTTTATCTCGAGGGAGACACCTAATAATTCGTCCTTGGTGAAATTTTTTAACACACCCCGTAACTCCCGTTAACCCTGGCAACCCTGTATAGTAGGCATAGCTTGTTTAATTCAATTTCTGACCTACCTTGGCCCAAATTTGAAGTAAACAAGCTTTACCACTAGGGTAGGTTTTGCAATTGAAGGTTAACCAATCAGATCTGTCAGTTATCCAATCAAATAAGTCCATTTCAAAACTTTCTGATGATCTGATTGGATAATTAACACATCTGTAGGTTAACCTTCGATTGAAAAACCGGCTGGTGGAAACGATATTTGGGAGACCCTGAAAGCCGCCTCATTAAGGGGGTTGCAACTGTGACAATGACGCCCCGCTGCGCGGACAAATCCAGACGTTTGGCTTGCCTGCGGCTCATGGATATTTTAAAATTCATTTTCATTATCTAACAAGCACAAATCGATTGATTATAGACAATGAAATACTACTAAAATCATTGCACAGGCACTTACAAGAATAAAGTTTTGACAAGTCAAGTAATTTGGAATTAGAATGAGTTTAAAATTGACGAGAGACATAAAACGTAGCGTGCATTTAAAAAAGTACGCTGTTGGTAGATATGTCTTCTGGGAAATAAGTTTGTTTCAGAATTCTTGCTATTTCATTTCTTTCCGATTATTTTTGGCTAAATCGTTCTGTCTCTATGCCAATGGCAATGTAAATAAGCTTTGTTCTGTTCTAGCCACATAAAGTGTTAAATAAATAATTGTTTATCTTTCTAGTATGTTCTCGAATTTCTTAATAATGTGTTGGTATGCTTTAAAACTAAAATTGTCGAGTACGGCCAGTGTGAATAAGTTTAAAATACCCACCAGACACCTGTGTTTGTCCACGCAGCGGGGCATCATTGTCACAGTTACAACCCTCATAATGAGGGTTGAAACATGTGATCAGAAATATTCACTCACCTGTAATAAGTACCAAACCAATTCAAAGGAACGTACAACTGAACGATGTAACTCGCAAACAAAACGTAATCACCCACACTCAATCCTTCGTGATGGACCACTCGATACGCACACAACAAGCTCCCAGCCAAAAGTCCAGCATTAATTATCACATTTTGGACAGTATTTAAAATATTTAACGTAATGTTCGATTTCCATTCCTCATCTTGAAAACGTAAAATCGCATCGCGAAACGCATCCACTTCGTACTGTTCGGCTCCGTAATATTTCACGGTTTCGAAATTTAGAAGCGAATCGACACTCCTTGCTCGAGTTTCGTTATCTGCTAAATTCATTCGTCTTTGGAATTTCGTTCGCCATTCTGTTATGGTAACGGTGGTAGCTAAAATAATGGAAAATAATGGAAATACTGTGCATTGTGCAACTTGGGTGATTTTCACTGCTGACGCGTTTTGAATACAATGTGCGCATTATCAAAGCCGAAGCGATAGCGTTATAAATGAAGATAGTTTCCATCGCATCTAGCATCGTTCGACCGGCCGTCCGTCTACTATGTTCATCGCATAACTTGAGAACGAAAGCAGATATCGAGCTGAAATTTTGTACACAAGTGTATACCCCGAAAATCTCGGCGGGGATTGTTTTTGGGCCATATCGGGCAAGGGGGGTGGGAGTTAGGGGTGAAAACTGAAAGAAATTACAATTTTCGACGTTTGATCGCGAACGCTGCCTCAACGCTTGAAGCTAGAGCAAAAGTTGGTAAGGAGGAATTGTCGGCAATGAAAAGATCTACAAAAAAGTCCGCGACGGCATATAGTTATCTACGAGGGGTAGCCCACCGAGATCGTTTTTGTGTTTTAATTTTTGACGAAAATAGCTTCAGTGGCTTATTGTCGGCTATCCGTAACAGATATTTATATGCTGTCGCGGACTTTTTTGTAGGTCCATTCGTTGCCGACGTTTCTTTCTTATACGATTTTAATCCATCTTCAAGCGTTTAGGCAGCGTTCGCAGTAAAAGCGCGAGATGCGAGGTTTTTTCAGGATCGAAAAATTATTAATTGTAATAACTCGAGAACCAGTGGAGATGTTTTACTGAAATTTGATATGCGTTTTTGACGTGCAAGTCTGTTGAAGGTGAGGGGGTGCTAATTTTGGGGGATGAAATTTAGGGGTTGAAATTCGCAAACATACGAAAACTTCTCAAATATTTTGCACATGTAGGTCTGAAACCACATATATTTTGACATTATTTGATATGGGATGGTCTTTTTCTGCAAGATGAAACAGAAAGGGGTGCAAATTAGGGGTTGAAACTCGAAATTTCACATAAGTGTTGCTTGAAATTCAAGCAATTCGATAACTTTTAATCAATGGCCCAGAAAAAGTTTTGAGCATATATTTAGTCCTTAGACCCTTAGATCACCTACGACAGGAAGAGAAAAAAATTGCACCTCCAAAACTCAACCCCTTCAACCTTGAAACAAAAAATTCACTTAGAGGAAATGTAACCCTTGGACCACCTATTACCGGAGGAAACTAATTGAACACAAAAAATTGCACCCCTGAAACTCGCCCCCTTCAACCCCCAACCACTAAAACTTGACTTGGAGGAAATTTAACCCTTGCGCCGCCTACAACCGAAAGAGTTGAATTCAACAAAAGAACTACGCCCCTAAAACTCACCCCCTTCAACCCCGAAACACAAAAAAATGACTTGGACGGAATTTAATCCTTTTACCACTCATTACTGCAGACTATTTTGAACGCAAAAAATTGTACCCCCAAAACCCACAGTCTTCAACCTTCGAACACAAATAATTGACTTGGATGAAATTGAGCCCTTGGACTATCCACAACAGAAACAGACTAACTGAACGCAAAAAGTTGTAACCCCGAAAACCACCCCCTTCAACCCCCAAATACGAAAAATTATGGGAACTTTTTTTCATATTTTGAGCTGCAGAATCACCCCCCGAAATATTTCATCGTTATTTTCGGACACCCTGTATGTTATTAAGTGGACGATTTAATGGCGTCATTTAATTGAGTTTTGTCATATAATTTACAAATATGGTTTTACACATATTTTTCCAGCAAAAAATAGCTAAAATACATACTTTTATTTATTTATTATCGAATACCAAACTGAATCACCCGGTATAGTAAGCGTCGTGACAATAACAAAAAAAATCATTTAAAATAAAGTTCCTACATTTTGACGCGGGGGTTGTATGAGTGATTATTTTATACATTAAGTATTGAACCAATCCAAAGCAGCATTTAGTAACCAGTAACCAATCAAATCCTGATTACAGCGATAATACCACAACGTCAACTTGACATTACTTACTCAATACTTTTTTTTTACAAAATAATCTGCAAAATACGATTCGTAGTCTCTTGGTTGCCTTGTTGTTGTCAAACGGTAGATTTTTTTCGGCCATCGCATTCGTAATTATTGTAAAATTAGGTCAAGCGCCGTAAAAACACCCCAGAGATAAATTTCCACCCCAAATTTAACACAAAATTCTTCAGACAGGCCTTATTTTAGGAAATTTAGGATTTCGTTGTCATTTTTAGGAGAATTTTAGGGGTGGGAGGCCTGCAAGTGTTAAATGCCACGACTTTTCGCTCTAAACGACAAAAACAGGACTTACGAATACTTCAGTTTTCCGGCAGGTAGGGTTGTATAGCTTCGACTTTGATAATGAGCACATTGTGTTCGAAACGCGTCGTGATAGTGAAAATTATCGGTACCTACCTATATACAGAGCCATGGTGATAAAAACAATGGCGCCAAACCACACGTCCTTAAATTTAACACTCAAAAACACCACGGCCACCAAAATATCGACTATGGTTGGTGTAATTGAAAATAAAATATAATTTAATAAATTATTAATGCTGTCAGTTCCTCTGTCCATCACCCTTAAAACCTCCCCCGTTTTTCTTGCAAGATGCCATCTCAAAGACAAACTGTGCAAGTGTCGAAAAAGCTCAACCTATAATAATAATAATAATTGTAATAAAAGTAATAAAATAACAAACCTCGACTTCTCTAGTTGTGTACTGTTGAACTTTAATCCATAAAAACGATCTTAAATTATTCAACAACCCCATCCCCCCAGTTCCCCCTCCTTGAAGGAATTTCACCCCCACGTAAATCAAAATCCAATCCCATCTAAACACAGATCCCGTCAAGCTATCAACTGAAATCGATAAAAAAGTCACCCTGCAACCCTTAGACACTTGTCAAACTTACCTATCATTTGATTGTAAATAGGAACGTAAACGTTGAGAACTCTCCCCCCGATCAGCAACAAAAAACAGAAAACCACCCTTAACTGAAGGAGAACATCTTTCTTGGGCCAAACGAAGGGCAATAAAATCCTGAATTTCTTCCAGAAATTCCTCCACGTCGACTGGTTATCATCCCGATCCTGCGAAAAACAAGAAACGAATGACTGGTGACGTCACGGCCACGTGATGTACCTTAAATTTAATGTTAACGTTGATATTGTCAATTTGAACATTTTTTTTGACGTATTTCTGCGACGACCAATTTTGCTTCTTGTTGAACATGTCACTTGGATTTTGATGTAAAGAAACAAACGAAAGTGCTGACGTCACAATAATGAATGACTGGTGTATTTAAATAGAGATAATTTTAGTTAATCTTAGCATCTGCTTTCGGTGAAAATGTTGCCGAAAATTACGCAAATAACGATGAAATATTTCGGGGGTGATTCTGCAGCTCAAAGTATAGAAAAAAGTTCCTATAAACTTGTATCCGGAAATCGTTCCTAAGGGGCTACGGCCTTCTGAAGGGGGTGCCCCAAATTCGGTTTTTATGGAATAACTCAGGTACCGCTTAAGATACAGTGACGACTTTTTGCCCATTATCTAACATCAGTAAGCGCCATCAGATTATGGTATCTACCAAAAGCAGATTCAACCAGGGGCGTGGAAAATAGGGGGGCTTCAGCTTTCCCCACCCAAATTTTTACGTGTTATTTTTTAGACAATTTCTCACCGGAATATGGTTTCCTGACTAAAATTACATAAAAAAGCCTCTCTTGTTATAATACCGTAGGATCAACCGTTTTCGAAAAAATTAGATTTAAAGATACATTTGCATTTTCTAGGCTTATCAAACGATTTTTATTAAATTACGAAACTGAACGGATTTTAAAAATTTGTATCTAAAGTAATGTAATGTTGCTTATCGATGTCAGATAGTATGCAAAAACTTAATAATTGACAAAATCAATCGAATTTCGAGCGCCCCCTTCAGGGGGCCCTAGCCCCCTCAGGAGCGATTTCCGGACCCATGTTTATGGGAACTTTTTTTCATATTTTGAGCTGCAGAATCACCCCCAGAAATATTTCATCGTTATTTCCGGACACCCTGTATAGAGGGTGGTCGTTTTATCTTGAGACAAATATCTCGGAAAGAAAGCATTCTAGAAAAAAATGTTTTGTATAAAAGTTTTATAACATCGAGGGGGAAAATGGATGGCATCGACGCCATTTTGATTCAAGGTTATTTTCAAGGTCAACTTAATTTTTTTAAATGGAAACCTACATTTTTTATTACAGATTCTTATTCCCCGTAAAAAAACAAACAACCCTCATCTAAACTATTTTTTGATCCGATGGATAGTTTGTCAGATATTTAAATGAAAATTTCAATCTTCTTCGAAATCCATTGCCTAGCAACAGCGGCATGGCAAAAACAAAATCTACGACAATTTTTGTGGTTTATTTATCTAGAATTCATCGTTGCTAAGTTACAACGGTTGTTTTATTTGTTTTGTCTTGCCGCTGTTACTCCCTTGGGATTAAAGACGGTTTTTTGAATGGGGTCCATAAATGAACTTTTTCTCCTAAAACGATGTAAGGAACTTATTTTCAATAGTTAGATATATAAAACAAAGTCTCCCAGCTAATATTATTTTAATAGAAAAATACTTATACCTAAAAAAAATTGGAAAGAAAAACTGACCAGGAATGCATGCACCCCTCAGATTCGCATCACCAATAAATACTTTTGGAATAAATTGAAAAAAAGTGAATTTTACGTAGCCCTGTGGAGGGCGTATCCTCCCTTAGGAACCATTTCAAGGCAAAACGTTGATGCTTACTGCTTGTCTTATTTTTTTTCCCCTAATAGCATTACCTGCGATTTTCTTCAGTAAATTTCCAATAGGTTAACTTTTTTTTTTTCACCTCAAAATGCGGCCTTCACCTTTGATTCTAAGGCCTAAGGGAAGCGCAAATTTGATCCAAGAAAATGTAGTAGTAAATACAGCGCTATTCAGAAAATATGTGATAACGGGAGGCGAGACTATGGAAACAAGAGAATGGCTAAAATAAGTTCGTACAGACCCCAAATAACATGCGAACGAAAGCAGATATCGAGCTGAAATTTTGTACACAAGTGTATACCCGGAAAATCTCGGCGGGGATTGTTTTTGAGCCATATCGGATAAGGGGGGTGGGAGTTAGGGGTGAAAAACTGAAAGAAATTATAATTCTCGACGTTTGATCGCGAACGCTGCCTCAACGCTTGAAGCTAGAGCAAAAGTTTGTAAGGAGGAATTGTCGGTAATGAAAAGATCTACAAAAAAGTCCGCGACGGCATATAGCTATCTACGAGGGGTAGCCCACCGAGATCGTTTTTGTGTTTTAATTTTTGACGAAAATACCTTCAGTGGCTTATTGTCGGCTATCCGTAACAGATATATATATGCTGCCGCGGACTTTTTTGTAGGTCTATTCGTTGCCGACGTTTCTCCCTTATACGATTTTAATCCATCTTCAAGCGTTTAGGCAGCGTTCGCAGTAAAAGCGCGAGAATGCGAGTTTTTTTCAGGGCCGAAAACCTATTAATTGTAATAACTCGAGACCAGTGGAGATGTTTTACTGAAACTTGATATGCGTTTTTGACGTACAAGTCTGTTGAATGTGAGGGGGTGTCAATTTTGGGGGATGAAATTTAGGGGTTATACGAAAACTTCTCAAATATTTTGCACATGGAGGTCTGAAACCATATATTTTGACGTTATTTGATAAGGGATGGTTTTTTTTCGCAAGATAAAACAGAAAGGGGTGCAAATTAGGGGTTGAAATCGAAATTTCACATAAGTGTTGCTTGAAATTCAAGCAATTCAATAACTTTTAATCAATGGCCCAGAGAAAGTTTTGAGCATATATTTAGTCCTTAGACCCTTAGATCACTTACGATAGAAAGAGAAAAAAGTTGCACCTCTAAAACTCAACCCCTTCAACCTTGAAACAAAAAATTCACTTAGAGAAAATGTAACCCTTGGACCACATCGAAAAATTAACCACCCTGTACATCCTGTACGAATTAACTTTGTACAGCCCTTATCACATATTTTCTGAATAACACTGTATTACTATTAATAGTATAGCGATGATGGGTAAATTCCCATTTATTGGAAATTCCCGGAAAGTTTCCATTAAAAATTGCCGAAAGCTTCTAAAAATCTTCGATTTTGCTTTAAATGAAACTAACATACATTAAGTCCTATTAAATCATTGGCAGGTATAAATAAAGTGTTAGTAGATGCTCATATTTACATTAAACAAGGATAGAAATACAAGTTTTTCTTGCGTAAGACAAGGATAGAACTATGAGCAAAAGCTCAGCTACCTTTTATTCATACCAGCCATTATTTACGCGAATCACAATTTACAACAAGAAGTAACAAGATGTTTACCGAATTTTACTTATCAGGCAACGAAGGGGTTGTAGAGAACATGGAGGGGGGAGAATTTTTCTCTTCGGGAATATGTTGGGGGTAATTAAGAGGTAAACGTACTAAAAGTCCGCTTCAGGGGGGTAGGGGGTTGGAAAGGTCCATTTTTTTGGTTTTTCGCTTACGACTCGAAAATGGTGCGTCGTAGCGAAAAAATCCTTGTATGAAAATGAAAGCCTATAAAATTTTCTACAACTCTGCTATTATATATTTTTATGTTAAAGTTCGCGTGGCACGACTTCTAGATTTATTATATTATCGTTCAAAATTCAATTGTTTTTGACGTCATAAGAGATGAAAAAGGTGTACTTTTGAAATTTTTTTCATTTTACAACTTAATCAATTTTCAAATTTTGACGATCTGTCAAAAAAGTCCATTTTGATTACATTTTTGAAAAACTAATTTTTTGTGTGTCCGATGGTGTTAAAATACAATATAGCTACCATAAGAGAATAAAAAGTTGACTACCGTTACTCAAAATCTAGAAGTCCTAAGAAATTTCTGATTATGCCAATTAATTGACAGCTGTCAATAATATCCAGCTCAAGTGAAATTTAAATAGTGCAATATTTCTCTAATTTAACCGACTTCGTACCTCTTACCGTTTAGAAGATGCCAGCAGTGAAAAATGAACCACCCTGTATATACATATTCTTGAAGGAAATTTAACGCTCTAAAACTTTCTTCCTGACGACTTTTCTGCAAAACCAAAAACTGAGGAATTAGAAGCAAAAGTTTGTTTTGACAATTGCCGTCTTTTGAGAGCGGATATCTCGAAAACGGTGCATTTTTCCTTAATAATGTATAATAGCAGAGTTGTAGAAAATTTTATAGGCTTTCATTTTCATACAAGAATTTTTTCGCTACGATGCACCATTTTCGAGTTATAAGCGAAAAACCAAAAAAAGCGACATTTCCACCCCCTCCCCCCTGAAGCGGACGGGGGTAGGGGCGGGGACTTTTAGTATGTTTACCTTGTAACTACCCCCAACACATTCCGAAGAGAAAAATTCTCCCCCCTTCCATTTTTATATTATTATTTCTTCTGGAAATATTTCTATTTTGAAAACTTTCCATCTCTCATTAATAGTAATAATATTATCTCTCCATATTGTTTTAGTAACCACTCAGACTACCTACAGACAATAGAGACTTAGAAAATGCAGAAAAAACTTTTAACTAACATCATTTTTCTTTGTCCACCATTGGCAAACTTGGAAACTACAAGAGATGGAAATTAGGTTAAATTAGAGACAAGTTGCGGTATTTCGAGGTGATTAAGAATCTGTAAGCAATTTTTCGATATCTTGATTGGTCCCTTAGTTATCACGAAAAATCTGAAAATTTCGAGATTTCGGAAAAAATTATACAGTGCTATTCAGAAAATGTGCGATAACAGGAGGCTATGGAAACAAATGAATCGTAATATGTCGAAATGACAGACGCTTCCTATACGAACTGACTTTCGACAGACGTTCTTTCAACAGACTGCGATTCATTTGTTTAAGTAGGCACCCGTTATAACATATTTTCTGAATAACACTGTCTTCCTAACGGTTGGTGACTGTATTTAAACGAAACTTGAAACGTAAATTTTTTAACAGCTGTCAATTTAATGGTATTGACAGAATTTTTTTTTCTTTTGGCCGCCATAATATTGGATTTTATCACCATCCGACACGCAAAAATTGGCTTTTCAAAGATCTTTAATAGCATCAAAATTTGAAAATTGGCGCGTCCCCGGGTGGTGGATAGGGGAATGGCCAGTCCGCTGGTTAGTTACGGCCATACGTGCAGACCTGGGGCTTAAAACCCTCACGTGTCTGTACCAAAGCCGCTACCGCGAACCAACCCCTCTGAGACACCGGGCGCCCTCTCAGAGTAATAGCCTTACCCTCATGCGCCGGGCTCCATGAGGGCGGACCGAACTCCCGGGGTTAACTGGGAATTTCAGACCAGATTTAGGAGGGTACCGGAGGCCTCAATGCAGCAAATGGGGTCGGAAGACACTCATAGCTGCTCTGAGACTTAGGGACCTAGCAGCCTGAACAGAGGGACTGGAAGACTGATACTTCTGTTATCTGTACGGAGGGACAAAAAGAAAATAAAAAATTACCTCACGGTTGCGATAGGGATAGGCTGATAACTGGACCTATCAGATTTTTGTGACTAGGGACTAATTGTGACTGATGGGACTGAAAAAGACACCGCAGTTGCACAGGTACCGTGACACTGGCAGACCCTCAGGGAATGAGGGCGGACCGAATTCCCGGGGTTAACTGGGAATTTCAGACCAGATTTAAGAGGATACTGGAGGCCTCAATGCGGCAAATGGGGTCGAAGGACACCCATAGCTGCTCTGAGACTTCGGGACCTAGCAGTCTGAACAGAGGGACTGGAAGACTGATACTTCTGTTGTCTGTACGGAGGGAAAAAAAAATGAAAAATACCTCGCGGTTGCGATAGGGACAGGTTGACAACTGGACCTATCAGACTTTTGTGGCTAGGGACTAATAGTGACTGATGGGACTGAAAAAGACACCGCAGTTGCACAGGTACCGTGACACTGGCAGACCCTCAGGGAATGAGGGCGGACCGAATTCCCGGGGTTAACTGGGAATTTCAGACCAGATTTAAGAGGATACTGGAGGCCTCAATGCGGCAAATGGGGTCGAAGGACACCCATAGCTGCTCTGAGACTTCGGGACCTAGCAGTCTGAACAGAGGGACTGGAAGACTGATACTTCTGTTGTCTGTACGGAGGGAAAAAAAAATAAAAAATACCTCGCGGTTGCGATAGGGACAGGTTGACAACTGGACCTATCAGACTTTTGTGGCTAGGGACTAATTGTGACTGATGGGACTGAAAAAGACACCGCAGTTGCACAGGTACCGTGACACTGGCAGACCCTCAGGGACTGTGGCACCAACAACCAGTTGTGACTGATGGGGCTGTCCACCAGGAACCATCGGCCACACGGGGGGAAGATGTCTGCAGTCTGTACGGAAGGGTAGTTATAATAGTGCTGCGCAGGACGCTAGGGACTAGTTGTGACTGATGGGACTGAAAAAGATACCACAGCTGCACAGGTACCGTGACACTGGCAGACCCTCAGGGACTGTGGCACCAACAACCAGTTGTGGCTGATGGGGCTGTCCACCAAGGACCGTCGGCCACACTGGGGGAAGATGTCTGCAGTTTGTAACATAGAGGGACATAAATTGATACCTCAACTGAACCTTTTAAGGGTACACTTTAAGCTGCCTTCGACACCAAGAAACCAGTTGTATCCGGCAGGGCTGAAAAAGACCTGCCGGTTATAGTGGGTTCGCGGGACGAAGCTTCAACAAACTCCCTAAAGAGCAGAAGTACCCGCCGTGGTATAGCAAAGCGGGGTGGCTTTTCTAGCACCCGATTAACACTATTCAGTTTCTACAGCAGAAGTACTGGGTCTTTGCAGAACCGGGGTTTCTGTAGGAAATGGATAACTGTCACAGTGCGGGCATAATGGACCATAAGGTCTGAATGCAGCGGACCCGTCAGGGAAACGCACCGCAGAACGAAATACGAAATACGAATACGCCTTTTTACACTTTTTATTTTTTTTCTAAAAAACTGCATGCCAGAATGTTTTCATACTTTGACATAATGAATTACGTATGAAGACGAAGGCCTCCAAAGCTGTGTAACAGAGACTTTCTTTCAGGTTAGAAATCCGTCAAATGTTTGTCAAAAGGGTTGTCGCGCAATTTTTTTGTAAAGTCAAAAAATTTAATTGAGCTCTTTTCACAATCTTCCCTTAACCAAATCAGCAGCAAAACGTTCTTACACCATTATTCTGATGAAACGAATTAAAATTTTTCTATATTTTTTATGAAAAACTTCAAGAGAAAAACGTTTGGCTGACACATTATTTGACACTGTCAGATTTGAAGTCTAAAATTTATATTATTACGCATGTCACATTTGAGAGGTTTTATACCTAGAACGGGTATCTATTCTCGAATTGTGTGACATTGCATGTTTATACAGTGCTATTCAGAAAAAATGTAATAAAGTGAGGGTACGAAAACAATGGAATCGCAATCTGTCAAAAGCACGCTTGTCTAAACTTAGTTCGCAATTCCCTATCATGCCCGTAATGCCGGTAAATTGACAGATGACAAACCCTGTATGAACTAACATTGGACAAACGTTCTTTTGACAGATTGCGATTCATTTGTTTTAATAGCCACCCCCTATCACATATTTTTAGAATTGCACGTTATACTGTCCTGGTTTGAGAAAAATCAAGCAGAAAAACGTCGGAGATTGGTGGAATACAATAGGGAAACAGGAATTTACAGATGTCTTTCAGTGACATTTGACAGACATTTTGAGCGTTTTCAGTTTTGTAGGCGTACACATTCGAGATCACCACCATTAGGTGCAGATACGATCCCAAAATTTGCAGGATCGACCTTGAGTCCTCGATTGCATGGGTTTACATGGGGGTATTCAATACGAAAACCGTATTCAGCTCGAACTCAATACTAATGTAAACGTAGCGTTTACACTACAGATACTGTCTGTTAAAGTACCTACAGTAAAATTGACAAATAAAGTCGATATTTTTTTGACCTGACTAACTAAAAAAATATGGATTATACTTACTGGTAGTATTAAATTCCTTGTATCATCAAATTGATGGTATTGTGTTATTCCTGGAGCTGTCAATCCCAGCAAGAACATCAGTAAACACGAAACATATCTTGCAACAAACAACCCCATCTCTATTTGATCAGACAGCCTAAAAGATACTTTTTTTTTAGTAAAATTACATCAGTTATAAAGCTAATTACCTACCCTTGTAATTTGAACCACCACTTTTTCTGCCCTAAGTTCAGAAAAGCTAAGTTTTCTGATACACAAGTTAATGCCCAAAATAATAATAATATAATTCCATGCCCCCTAGTCGGCACTGATGGGAGTAAAAAGTGTCGTTCTACTCTCACCACTAAGAGGGAAAATGGATAAGCAATTAATGTCAAACATAATGAAACTATCTAAAAAAAAGGGATTTATTGTTGGCCACTGCATATACAGGGTGAGTCTGAAAGCCTCCACAGAATCTACTGTTCAAATGATGAAGTTTGGTGCAAAAATTATTGGTCAATTGTGATTCCTCTTCATTTTGAAACGTTTTTTTAAATATCTTTCGAAAAATGTATAGTAGGATTTTCAATTCTTGCACAGCATTGTTACAGACCAAGAAACAACTGTTGATGGTACTTAAGACATTATCCAAAAAGCGGATCTCTGTTATACAGGGTCCCGATGTTATTTGCCCTTGAACTTTTTTATGTTTGAAAATATTACTAATTTGCCCAAGCGGCCGTATTCGCCGTTCAATTCCAAAACTTTTTTGGCTCTTGAAATTTTTCGAAAAAACTAACCCCTCACGAGGAAAATTGAAAAAACCGAAAACATGATGCAGGTAATCACCTTAAAACCAATGAGTCTACCTCATAGAAAAGTGAAATTACCATCAATGTTTTTTCTTCAGTTGCGAGCAATGGTTTTGGGCAACACCTTCAATGCAAAAACAGTTGAAATGTGATGCGTGTCAACGTACACTTTGATTTTTATTGAAATTGTAGGTTTCACGATGATCATGTTTTCGGTTTTTTCAATTTTCCTCGTGAGTGGTTAGTTTTTCCGAAAAATTTTAAGAGCCAAAAAAGCTTTAGAATTGAACGGAGAATACGGCCGCTTAGGCAAATTAGCAATATTTTCAAACATAAAAAAGTTCAAGGGCAAATAACATCGGGGCCACCCTGTATGACAGGGATCCGCTTTTTGGATGTCTTAAGCACCGTCAGTAGTTGCATCTTGGGCTGTAACAATGCTGTGCAAAAATTCAAAAAGCGAATCTGTTATACAGGGTGGCCCCGATGTTATTTGCCCTTGAACTTGTTTATGTTTGAAAATATTGCTAATTTGCCTAAGCGGCGGTATTCCCCGTTCAATTCCAAAACTTTTTTGGCTCTTAAAATTTTTCGAAAAAACTAACCCCTCACGAGGAAAATTGAAAAAACCGAAAACATGATGCAGGTAATCACCTTAAAAAAAAGTGAAATTACATCAATGTTTTTTCTTCAGTTGTGAGCAATGGTTCTGGGCACAGATGTAGGACACCTTCAATGCAAAAAACAGTAGAAATGTGATGCGTGTCAACGTACACTTTAATTTTATTGAAATTGTAGGTTTATCGCGATGATCATGTTTTCGGTTTTTTCAATTTTCCTCGTGAGTGGTCAATTTTTTCGAAAAATTTTAAGAGCCAAAAAAGTTTTAGAATTGACCGGGGAATACGGCCGCTTAGGCAAATTAGCAACATTTTCAAACATAAAAAAGTTCAAGGGCAAATAACATCGGGGCCACCCTGTATAACAGGGATTCGCTTTTTAGATGTCTTAAGTGCCATCAGCAGTTGCATCTTGGTCTGTAACAATGCTGTCCAAAAATTCAAAACCCTACAACACACCTTTCGAAAGATATTTAAAAAAACGTTTAAAAATGAAGATTTTTGGCGGATTATCATCAAGAGGAATCACAATTGACCAATAATTTTTGCACCAAGCTTCATCATTTGAACAGTAGATTCTGTGGTATGTGGAATCTTTCTGACTCACCCTGTATAATTCACTTACCATGTATCCATAAATCTGTTTATTGTATAAAATAGTGGCTTGTAAGCTAAAACGAACCACTTCCAGCAAAGGTATAAGCAATGTCACAAAGATTTGAAAAAGGTACAGCTTCGACTTAACTAAATGGTTTGGTGATATTTCCGTACCATATTTTCGGTACATGGCTAATTGTATACTTCCGGCTATTAAAATAAATAAAGCTATAGCTGAAGACGAAACAGTGTCCATAAAGCATTGCGAAGTGCCGTGATCGATCCAAATATTAGAAATATTAATGCCCGGAGGGCAGTAAGACATCTTTATCATTTTCACCCTTGTCTGCCTAAAACTATTTACAATGTTATTCACATAAAAACGAAAATTACATCATTTACCTGATTTTATATCACTTTATATAAAAAAAATTATTAACAATCATCGTTTTGAGATTAGTATTGTTTAGTCATCGTAATGATATTTTTCGGAACTGTCAAAATTTGTAGGTTATGTAGCTAATTTGGCAGATTTCTATAGCGGTTTTTTCGCGCTGATCAGGTAACGTCACCAGGTTACCAGTCAGCCGTTATGTGTTTGTTTCTGTTTGTGACATAACGTAAGAAAAAGCGCGACAACAATGTTCACTTTTTTCAAAGATACGAGGAAAAAGATTTACCGGAACAATTTTTCATTTAACAGGTGGATTAATTTTTGATAACATCCGGTTGACCTAAATAACAGTTTGTCGCATAGCAACGAGTGTGATTGGCTGTATCCTAGCAACTAAAATGCAATCGTGTTTGACGTTATTAGCTTACTTTTTTTAACTGGCTGCTCTGGTTTGAGCTTTTTGTTATTTATTCAAATTGACATCGGGTATCACTTATGCAACCAGTAGCACGATTTTATTTAGGTGTGTTTAGTGTACGCTTAGCATTTATTTCTGTTGTTACACTGAAATGTCAAATGTTACGTCATCTGTCATAAAAGAAGGAACCTGTAAAAAATTACCCTCCCATAATTTCATTACATTATGTCCACAATGAGCTTTGCGCTGAAATAATTGAATCTACACAATGAAATTCTCGTTTTGTTTAGCTTCATTGCCATGGTAACAACCTTAACCTAGCCCAACAAAGATGGCGGACCTACGTCACGCTAATAGCCCGTAATGTCAGATTTGAATCGTCCTTTCGAGAAAAATTTGAAACTGACTGCAAAAATGACAGTATTTCAATACAAATTTTAAAAAATAGTAAGCTGACCAATCACCGCCTATAAAATCGCGAAAAAACGCCTTTAACATGACGTAGTTCCCCCACCATCCATTGAGTGTCAGCTGTTTGAAGCTAAACATGTTCCTCAAGCCACGAAAAAAATCGTGTTTTTCGAGTGAATTATGTGTAAAAAGTGACTGTTTTGTTTATAAAAGACTTTAACATCGGAAATTTGAGCCGATTAACCCCTTATATCGTGGACAAAAGTGAGTTTAAGGGTGGAAATAACTGCAGAAATATTTTCTAACCTAATTTTTTCGGTAGGTTGTTGTTGTTGGTGGTTTTTGATTGAACATAATAATATAACCGTAATACCAGCCATGGGAATGTGTTGGGCTCCAGATTGCAAACATTATAATGCCCGCGAGACTTGCAGATTTTTTAGGTTTCCAAAATTTGGAAAAGAGAGGGCAAGGTGGAAGGGGTTGTTGAGGTAATTTTATTTATTTCATTTATGATTATTTATTTATTTATTTATTTATTTAATTTTACTTCCTACAAACACAATAAACTAGTAGTTATATACAAGAAGAGACAAATATAAGTATATCTACAATATACACTATCACTAGAAACACCTCACTACACCGAAACACTTGATTTTCACTGCTGACGCGTTTCGAACACAATGTGCTCATTATCAATGCCGAAGCTAAACAACCCTACCTGCGAGAAAAGTGAAATATTTATAGGCCCACACGCGTAGCTCCACCCCTCGGCTGTGAAAGTTGGACCAATTATAGGTCGAGAAATGGTCACGCGTGGGTGAACACGTTTAAATATAACAAGTACTCCCTAAAGTAGCGTAAACAGAGATGAATATGCGATTATTATTATTATAAGTCTATTTCTAGAGTTATAAATGAAGATACTTTCCATCGCATCTAGCATCTTTCGACCGGCCGTCCGTCTACTCTGTCCATCGCATAACTTGAGAACGAAAGCAGATATCGAGCTGAAATTTTGTACACATGTGTATACCCCGAAGGGGGATTGTGTTTGGGCCATATCGGACCAGGGGGGTGGAAGTTAGGGGTGAAAAACTGAAAGAGATTACAATTTTCGACGTTTGATCGCGAACGCTGCCTCAACACTTGAAGCTAGAGCAAAAGTTTGTCAGGAGGAATCGTCGGCAATGAAAAGATCTACAAAAAAGTCCGCGACGGCATATAGCTATCTACGAGGGGTAGCCCACCGAGATCGTTTTTGTGTTTTAATTTTTGACGAAAATAGCTTCAGTGGCTTATTGTCGGCTATCCGTAACAGATATTTATATGCTGTCGCGGACTTTTTTATAGGTCTATTCGTTGCCGACGTTTCTCCCTTATACGATTTTAATCCATCTTCAAGCGTTTAGGCAGCATTCGCAGTAAAAGCGCGAGAATGCGAGGTTTTTTTCGAGACCGAAAAACTATTAATTGTAATAACTCGAGAATCAGTGGAGATATTTTACTGAAACTTGATATGCGATTTTGACGTACAAGTCTGTTGAAGGTGAGGGGGTGTAAATTTAGGGGTTGAAAATCGCAAAAATACGAAAACTTCTCAAATATTTTGCACATGTAGGTCTGAAACCACATATATTTTGACATTATTTGATAGGGGAAGGCTTTTTTCTGCAAGATGAAACAGAAAGGGGTGCAAATTAGGGGTTGAAACTCGAAATTTCACATAACAACCCTACCTGCGAGAAAACTGAAATATTTATGGCCCCACCCGCGTAGCTCCACCCCTCGGCTGTGATAGTTAGACCAATCACAAGTCGAGGAAATGGTCACTTGAGGGTGAACTCAGATAAATATTGTTATATCTACTGTGATAGCTTCAAATCCGTTACATCTCGCTATGTCTCAAAAATTTCCCACATTTCCTTTAAGATTTCCCATCATTTCCCCATTTCCTCCAAAAAATTTCCCCATTTCCCCCAAAAATTGTTATGACTTCCCATATTTCCTCCAAAATTTCGAACATTTCCTTCAAAATTCCTAACATTTCCCCCATTTCCTCAAAATTGCCTATTATTTCCAGCATTTCTAACAATTTATTTTCCCATTTCCCCAGGAAATTTGATGTTTTTCCTAAAAATTTCCACTCTCACCTCAGCCTTATTTCTCCTCATAAAATCACAAAGCTTATTTCATAAAATTATTTATGTACTGAAAATGATTTGATATCTACGAAGGCGTAGAACGGACACGAGTAAAAAATTTTCATATTTTCGACTTCGAACTCGAAAATTTCGACTTCGAACTCGAAAATTTCGACTTTGAACTCGAAAATTTTGACTTCGAATTCGAAATTTCGACTTCCAACACGAAATTTCGACTTCAATCACGAAATTTCGACTTCAATCACGAAATTTCGACTTCAATCACGAAATTTCGACTTTAAGCACGAAATTTCGACTTTAAACACGAAATTTCGACTTCGAACTCGAAATTCCGACCTCAAACACGAAATTTCGACTTCAAACACGAAATTTCGACTTCAATCACGAAATTTCGACTTCAATCACGAAATTTCGACTTCAATCACGAAATTTCGACTTCAATCACGAAATTTCGACTTCAATCACGAAATTTCGACTTTAAGCACGAAATTTCGACTTTAAACACGAAATTTCGACTTTAAACACGAAATTTCGACTTCGAACTCGAAATTCCGACCTCAAACACGAAATTTCGACTTCAATCACGAAATTTCGACTTCAATCACGAAATTTCGACTTTAAGCACGAAATTTCGACTTTAAACACGAAATTTCGACTTCGAACTCGAAATTCCGACCTCAAACACGAAATTTCGACTTCAAACACGAAATTTCGACTTCAATCACGAAATTTCGACTTCAATCACGAAATTTCGACTTCAATCACGAAATTTCGACTTCAATCACGAAATTTCGACTTCAATCACGAAATTTCGACTTTAAGCACGAAATTTCGACTTTAAACACGAAATTTCGACTTTAAACACGAAATTTCGACTTCGAACTCGAAATTCCGACCTCAAACACGAAATTTCGACTTCAATCACGAAATTTCGACTTCAATCACGAAATTTCGACTTCAATCACGAAATTTCGACTTTAAACACGAAATTTCGACTTCAAACTCGAAATTAAATCTACTGCGCATGTCCTACTTCCTAACTCGAAAATTTTATTAATGCGCATGTGCGACGCTTGCGCCGTTCGAACCTCGCACATGCGCATTATAAAATTTTCGAGTTAGGAAGTAGGACCTGCGCAGTAGATTCAATTTCGAGTTTGAAGTCCAAATTTCTAGTTCGAAGTCGAAATTTTCGAGTTCTTAGTCGAAATGTCGTGTTTAAAATCGAAATTTCGTGTTGCAAGTCGAAATTTTGAGTTCGAAGTCGAGATTTTCGAGTTCAAACTCGAAAATACGAGAATTTGTTACCCGTGTCCGTTCTGCGCCTTCGTAGATATCAATTACAAGTTTACTTGAAAATTTTTTATTACGTCAAACAACAAAACTTACACAAAATAAAAAAATTGCTATTTATGTAACAAGTGGGAAAAGTACATCATTTCTTTACGCGATTGCTTATTGCAGAACGAGGCGAAGCCGAGTTCTGTAAGCACGCAAGTAAGGAAATGATATATTTTCCCAATCCCGTGCGAAAAATGTTGTTTTTCGTACTCATTTCCCTGCAATTTCCTGCCATTTCCTATGCGCGGGACAAGAATTTCCCTCGTGACCCACCTCTCGACCCACGCGTGACCATTTCTCGGCCTGTGATTGGTCTAACTTTCACAGCCGAGGTGATGTACATCTTTTTCGTGGGTGGTCAACCCCTTGCTTCCAACTTTCTCAGCCATCTTAATTGCCGACCTAACTAAATATTAAAAAAACATTTCATGTTTCAAATCTTAAACAATTTTTCTCCGAGGGGTTAACCACTTTTTGGTGTAGGTATTTTTTTGCAATTTTATACAATTATAGTGATTTTTAGCAATTTGTATTGCAAACTAGCCTTTTAGTGTAGGTACACTAATTCGCCTTGTGGTTAACCCCTTACTTTTTCCCTTCATAAGTCTTTGAGACGAAAACGAAAATAAGATGTAATTTAATATAGTTATTATTATTATACATATGATTTGGAAATTACGAGCGGTTGACCACTTGGATGTTGTGGTGTACATGCATGAGAAATTGTGAAAATTATTAGGAAATTGGTATACACATTTTTCGTCGGTGGTCAACCCCTCGCCTACAACATAATATGCAATACACATATTACGACTCATGAGACATGAAACACGATTTAATTTCTCCAATACTTGACATTTGTTGTTGCATTGAGTTAACATATAATTTCACGGAGAACAATCTGCAGGATTAGTATGGAAAAGTTTCTTAGGGGTAGTTTTGAAGTTAATTTTGGGAACAGCAAAATTTATATTATTTACAAGTGAAAATCCACTGTATTTTAGATAATTTAAAATAAGGAATATGAACAGCAAGCGTGTCAAAGTTATGAAAAAAAAGTATGAAACCAAGTATGGATAGCAATTAAACTCCCTAACATACAAATATCTTAGAAATTTCTTTTGTACTTTTCACCCTTGCTTATGTACCTAGGTAATTTTTTGTTTTCTTAGGAGAGATTGTGAACCAGGTCCAGGGGCTTTTGTTTGTAGTTGTCACTTTCGGGAGGGTAAGAAACAAAATGGTCCAGAGTTATTCTTGCAAAATGTTGCTAGACGGTCCAAATTTCAAGCCAAAACATCAGAGAAGAAAGTTAAAAAGAAGAAAACACCAAGGAAGAAACTACCCCTATCTGAGGAACCCCAGGAATTAGGGTAGGTTTTTAAACGTCCAAAGTCTGGAGCAATCTTTATGTAAACTTAAACTGTAATTAAATGGATTTTTAGCCCCCCAAGAGCCAAAATTCTCACCCCACCTCCATCTACATCAAAAGAAGAAATTGAACCACGAACGAAAGTTACGAATACTTTACTGGAAGCAGAAGCTAATTTCCTCAAACAAGAGGTTGAAAAACTTAAAGAACAATTACAGTACATTTCTATAAACTTCTGTTATGACAATATCAAAAACAATGATAAATTTATTGTCTTCTACACCGGCTTACCTAATAGTAAAATCTTCGAATCCTTACATAACTTAATTAAAGATGTTGAATTAGAGTACTATTTGGGGTGGAAAATGGTAAAGTTAAGCCAAATTGACCAACTTTTATTAACTTTAATGAAATTGCGATTGAATTGTCCTCACAAGGATCTTAGTCGACGCTTTAATATTTCACGAGCTGCAGTTTCACACGTTTTTTTGACAAACGTTCAAGTTTTACATGAAGTTTTATATAAACGAATGATGGCAACGATATCATCACGGCAAAAGAACAAAACATGTACAAATTGTAGAGTTGCTATAGATTGTACAGAAATTCTTACAGTTAGAAGAAAATCAATGAAGAATCAAAGCACATACAATCGTCGTAAAACTTTTAAAGGCTTGGTAGGGGTAGCACCTAATGGAGTGATTACATACGTCAGTGAATTGTATGTAGGATCGACAACGGATCAGAAAATTGTAGAAGACTGCGGCTTTTTAAAACGCTTGGAAGTAGGGGATGATCTTTTAGCTGACGAAGGTTTTCTTTTACAAAATATATTACCACCAGGGGTGAGTTTAAATATTAAATGCACCCTTGAGCAAGTGAATTGTACAGAAACTGTAGCTTGTGACAGAATACACGTTGAACGAGCTATACGCCGCATGAAGTGTTACCGTATTTTAAGTTTAATTCCAGAATCTTTGCGTAGTTTTGCAAATGTAATTTTTTGCACAACAGCAGCTCTGACAAACCTACAATATCCACTAGTTAAAGAAGTTGGAGAATTGTTCAGTTCTGTAATTGATGAATAAATATTATACGATCATGTATTATCTGAAAGTTTTAATTTTGTATCACTCTGTTTACTAATTAAGTGCTTTAATGTTAATATTTATTGTTTAATTTTACATCAATCTGTTTACTAATTTAGTGCTTTAATGTTTTGTTTACTAGTTGCTTAATGGCCGTTTGCACCGACGTTGCTTAATCTTAAGCGACACTTAAAATGACAGGAATGACATATTTCCCATTGTTTAAACGTCATTCTTGTCATTTTAAGTGTCGCTTAAAGTTAAGCAACGTCAGTGCAAACGGCCAATCGTATTAATTAAAAATTCATGTTCCTTTGGTTTTTATTCACAGAAGTTAATACATTTCTAAGTTAAAAGTGCTAACCTAATGCCTACACCAACAAAAATGCAACTAAAATCGTGGTTTCAATCATAAAAATAAAAAATGTTTGAACATTCTGCTATTGCATTCTATTTCCTAGAGTTAATAATTCCTGAACTAAAAAGAATACAACTTAAATCAACTTTATGAACTTTATACCTAATACTGGTTAATATAAAAGTTTCTAAATTGGATTCTCATTTTGGATCTTAAGTGCATTTGTCCCTCCCTGTTGCAAATCACAGTAGAAACCATTGAAAAAAACTTCTAGTGGGTTCTATTGGTTTAAATGTGTGTATTTGCACTGGAAATTCCCACAACAATCCAATAGAACATTGTTCTGGTTCACACTGGGCAGTTCCATCAGACACCAGTGAAATCCACAAGAGATTCCCATAAAAACACAGTAGGATCCATCAAAAATATTTTCAATAGTAATACGCCGCTGGTTTTGACGTCCGAATGGTATACATGAGAAGACAACAGGACTTGCTTGATTGCTATTGGCTCAAATTCTGCAACTGACGCATCTACTCGCTAATTCTAATGGATTTTTCCAGTACGAATACAAAGCCAATACAATCCATTAAAAATTACAAGAAATAGTTGTCTCATTTCTACTGGTATTTCCAAGTAGAGTCTACTGGACCAGTAACTTTCCATTAGAAATCATTATAAAAATCAATTCGTTGGGTATTCCAAGTACATTCCAGTTGTATCGTTCCAATACAAACCAGTAAACACCAATACAGACTAGTGACAAATTATATGTTAGCAGTGCATGGTGTAACTGTTACATGCTCAAAACCTAACAGTGTTGACTGGAGTACTATTATTTTTCCAAACTTTTTTTGCCAATATAATCGAAATTGCGGTAAATTTCCATTTTCCATAAGATCGCATGTTAACTTTTCTTGAATTGAAACTTTTAAATCAATTCCAAATTTAAACGAGGGCTTTAGAACAACGATAAGAATAATCTGCGAAATTTTCATTAACTTTGGTACCATTTTGGCTTTCCCCCTATACATCCTTTCATCCTTAATCCATTTATAAGAAAATAATGCTTGCATTTTCAGTTCTGGCAAATTTTGCTTGTCTTATGTCCTTGATACTAATAATAAGACGTACCTACTAATGCAAGTGTTTATTTTTACAAAAGCTATTTCTTTACAATAAGATTGATAGGTGGAGGTCTCGGTGGAGATGGAATAATAATTAATAGGTAGGTAACAATAATTATTGGTAATCTCATAGTTTTACGACGGACCTGAGTAGATGAGATAGGTAATCCTGATAGTCGTAAGTCTCTGAATGGAAATTGAAAAATCTAAAAAAGAAATGGTTTAATAAAAGAAAACAAATCTGAACTGCATAGGTACACTCAGGAAATAAAGTAATGGCTCTATATATTGAGTGTCTTTTCCAAGAATTTGTCGACATTGTTCGCGGTCGAGGGCCAAAACTTTATCTCCTGACTGTACAGCAATCGACAAAGATAAAAAGCGGTTTACATATTCCCTGGCATATTCCTTTTGTTTAAAAGCAGGAGGAATTGACAGTGTAGCTATCTCACTCCCACTCATTCAAAATTTCACACGTGACTAAACTGAAAGAGAATAAAATTTGCACCAAATAAAGGGTGGCCCATAAAAAATTATGCAGATTAATCTAAATCAAAAACGCCTGCAGAGTTTTCATCGTCCCTGTACTTTTTCTTGCAAATTATGCGATTCATGGATTAATTTTCATTTTGAAGGACATTTTGGAAAGAGGAAAGAACGACTTTCAATCTTGTCTAGACGTCATTGTCATGTGTCAAAGGGTAAAAAATATCGTACAAAAACTAACGAAGATATACAAAAAAGACAACTGTTCGTGTTTTTTATGGGCCACTCTTTATAAAGGAAAGCCAACGGAAGATGTATATCAATGCGATGTGTATCCCTGTAGATGTTTATTCACCGTGAATGATTCATATATCGAGTTAGACTTGGTAGTTTTGATCTGCACCTAGTAGTAGTGCCGAAGCATATGCTCATGATAAAGAATTCGTGAGGGTGTATCAATTGATGAATTTTTTTGCGTTCAATTAGTATCTTCCGGTTGTAAGTTCATACAGGTCAAGCATCAAATTTCCACCAAGTCAATTTTTTGTGTTGGGGGTTCGTTTCGTTCTGCGGTGCGTTTCCCTGACGGGTCCGCTGCATTCAGACCTTATGGTCCATTATGCCCGCACTGTGACAGTTATCCATTACCTACAGGAACCCCGGTTCTGCAAAGACCCAGTACTTCTGCTGTAGAAACTGAATAGTGTTAATCGGGTGCTAGAAAAGCCACCCCGCTTTGCTATACCACGGCGGGTACTTCTGCTCTTTAGGGAGTTTGTTGAAGCTTCGTCCCGCGAACCCACTATAACCGGCAGGTCTTTTTCAGCCCTGCCGGATACAACTGGTTTCTTGGTGTCGAAGGCAGCTTAAAGTGTACCCTTAAAGGGTTCAGTTGAGGTATCAATTTATGTCCCTCTATGTTACAAACTGCAGACATCTTCCCCCAGTGTGGCCGACGGTTCTTGGTGGACAGCCCCATCAGCCACAACTGGTTGTTGGTGCCACAGTCCCTGAGGGTCTGCCAGTGTCACGGTACCTGTGCAGCTGTGGTATCTTTTTCAGTCCCATCAGTCACAACTAGTCCCTAGCGTCCTGCGCAGCACTATTATAACTACCCTTCCGTACAGACTGCAGACATCTTCCCCCCGTGTGGCCGATGGTTCCTGGTGGACAGCCCCATCAGCCACAACTGGTTGTTGGTGCCACAGTCCCTGAGGGTCTGCCAGTGTCACGGTACCTGTGCAACTGCGGTGTCTTTTTCAGTCCCATCAGTCACAATTAGTCCCTAGCCACAAAAGTCTGATAGGTCCAGTTGTCAACCTGTCCCTATCGCAACCGCGAGGTATTTTTTATTTTTTTTCCCTCCGTACAGACAACAGAAGTATCAGTCTTCCAGTCCCTCTGTTCAGAATGCTAGGTCCCGAAGTCTCAGAGCAGCTATGGGTGTCCTTCGACCCCATTTGCCGCATTGAGGCCTCCAGTATCCTCTTAAATCTGGTCTGAAATTCCCAGTTAACCCCGGGAATTCGGTCCGCCCTCATTCCCTGAGGGTCTGCCAGTGTCACGGTACCTATGCAACTGCGGTGTCTTTTTCAGTCCCATCAGTCACAATTAGTCCCTAGTCACAAAAATCTGATAGGTCCAGTTATCAGCCTATCCCTATCGCAACCGTGAGGTAATTTTTTTTTTTTTGTCCCTCCGTACAGACAACAGAAGTATCAGTCTTCCAGTCCCTCTGTTCAGGCTGCTAGGTCTCTAAGTCTCAGAGCAGCTATGGGTGTCTTCCGACCCCATTTGCTGCATTGAGGCCTCCGGTACCCTCCTAAATCTGGTCTGAAATTCCCAGTTAACCCCGGGAGTTCGGTCCGCCCTCATGGAGCCCGGCGCAGGAGGGTAAGGCTATTACTCTGAGAGGGCGCCCGGTGAGGGGTTGGTTCGCGGTAGCGGCTTTGGTACAGACACGTGAGGGTTTTAAGCCCCAGGTCTGCACGTATGGCCGTAACTAACCAGCGGACTGGCCATTCCCCTATCCACCACCCGGGGACGCGCCCGATGGGCACCCAACCGCACGGGTGTGTTGGGGGTTGAAAGGGGTGCAATTTTGTCCGTTCAATTATTATCCTCAGGGGTTGAAGGGGGTGGGTTTCGGGGGCGCTTACTTGGTACCTATCCTCCAATAACCCTGGTCCAAATGTTAAATTCATTTGCGCTCAATTAGTATCTTCCAGTAACAAGTAGTCTAAGGGTTAAATTTCCACCGAGTCAATTATTTATGTTTGTCAATTTTTCGTATTTGGGGGTTGAAGGGGGTGGTTTTCGGGGTTGCAACTTTTTGCGTTCAGTTAGTCTGTTTCTGTTGTAGATAGTCCAAGGGCTCAATTTCATCCAAGTCAATTATTTGTGTTCGAGGGTTGAAGACTGTGGGTTTTGGGGGTACAATTTTTTGCGTTCAAAATAGTCTCCTGCGGTAATGAGTGGTAAAAGGATTAAATTCCGTCCAAGTCATTTTTTTGTGTTTAGGGGTGCAATTTTTTGTGTTCAATTAGTTAGGTTACATTTCCTCTAAGTGAATTTTTTGTTTCAATGTTGAATTTCGAGTTTCAACCCCTAATTTGCACCCCTTTCTGTTTCATCTTGCAGAAAAAAAACCATCCCTTATCACATAATGTCAAAATGGTACAGTCGGGGACTTTGAAAATGCCCACCCCACGGCGACGAATCACTTGGTCGACTGGTGCTGCCACGCGGCTAATGTGTGCTAACCTGTCAGGCAAACGTCAATCAAACCGCAACGATGCAGTCGACCAAATGAATCGTCGCAGTGGGGTGGGCTTTTTCATTGTCCCCGACTGTACATTCCACGTGAACTCGGCCACCTTTTGGCAGCCAATTTTATTCTTTATCCGATTTTGACCATCATGACATATATGCGTTTTGGAATGACCAAATAACATATTTTCACCCTTCATAACTTAATTGATGGTAATATACAGGGTGGATTTTTTTGAAACATTGGTTACGAAAAAAATTTTTTTTCGAAAATTTTCGGAATAAAAGACAGATCTTTTAAGTGATTCTTATAAAAAAATAGATGCTCTTTTCGACTAGTAGAAGCGTTTTTTGGTAACTGTTTAAATAATACTTGAAAATGGTGTTTTTTTCAATTATTGCGATTTTTCACAAAGTACATCGTTTTTTATTCGATTTAAAAATTGCTCAAAATGAAGCTTATATCATCTAAATTTAACCCCCTTTTGCTTTACGTTGGGCAAACATTTCATAAAAGAGCTGTAATTTTTTTTCTATTGTCATGTTATTCTGATTTTTAAGAAAATCGAGAAATAACAACAAAGTAGTTGTAATTTTTCATAATCTGAAACAAAATTTGATTCAATAAGCTATTGATTTATTTGGATTACCTTTTCAAAATTGTTGTCATTTCTCGAAATATATGTGGTTTTAGACCTCCATGTGCAAAATATTTGAGAAGTTTTCGTATTTTTGTGATTTTCAACCCCTAAATTTCATCCCCCAAAATTGACACCCCCTCACCTCAACAGACTTGTACGTCAAAACCGCATATCAAGTTTCAGTAAATTATCTGCACCGGTTCTCGAGTTATTGCAATTAATAATTTTTCGGTCCCGAAAAAACCTCGCATTCTCGCGCTTTTACTGCGAACGCTGCCTAAACGCTTGAAGATGGATTAAAATCGTATAAGAGAGAAATGTCGGCAACGAAAAGACCTACAAAAAAGTCCTTGACAGCATATAAATATCTGTTACGGATAGCCGACAATAAGCCACTGAAGTTATTTTCGTCAAGAATTAAAACACAAAATCGATCTCGGTGGGCTACCCCTCGTAGATAGCTATATGCCGTCGCGGACTTTTTTGTAGATCTTTCCATTGCCGACAATTCCTTCTTACAAACTTTTGCTCTAGCTTCAAGCGTTGAGGCAGCGTTCGCGATCAAACGTCGAAAATTGTAATTTCTTTCAGTTTTTCACCCCAAACTGCCACCCCCCTGGTCCGATATGGCCTAAAGACAATCCCCGCCGAGATTTTCGGGGTATACACTTGTGTCAAAATTTCAGCCCTGCCCTTTTACATTCTAATTTAATACATATTTACATGTTTTGGTCTAGTTTTTTTTTCTTCTTCGGCTACTTCTTTCTCTCTCGAAGATATACAAAAAAGAAAACTGTCCGGTTTTTTACGGGCCACTCTTTATAAAGGCAAAACTTCTGAGCTACCCTACGTCCTCCACCATTTTTTGAAGATTGCGGCTATAACGCACACACAAGATTTGTCAGGACTTTTAGTACGTTAAACAGTACATTAAGTAGAACATCTCAAAGCAAAAAACCATTGTCTTCTAATTATTTCCACATTTTCGTGTAAATTAGCAACAAATTTCCCCCCCAAACAAAATAAATTGTATTGCTGGCTGCAGTTTCCTCTCGTAAGACGCCGTCTAATTCTATCTCATCGTGCGAATTTTAAAATTCAAGAGGCTTGAAGTTTATTTTATTCGTTGTGAAACAACACGTGAGTGTTAACCTGACCGGTGTTATCGTAATGTTCGTGAACATGATTATCACCTCTGGCTTGTTTATTTACCAAGTGTTAATCAGTTGTGACAGTGATTTAAAATAATAATTTTATCTTATTCTCTGACACAGTTTTGCACCTCTTCAATATCGCCGTGATTCTTCTTATCAACGGATTTATACGCGATTGAATCATTTTGATTTGTGATCCAGCCTCGGGAGATGATATTTTTATAGGTAATTTCGTTAACTTTTATTTTTTCTATATTTCGGTCTTACGCTAATAAGAGGCTGCCGTTTAGATAGCGAAACAATTATATGACAATGATTGTTTTGCTGCCAAGAAATCCTCCCCTAAACCAAGAATAGAAGCAGAATCCTGATTAAAATTTGTCCTTGTTTGGAATCGCCTCGATTTCTTGAAAATATGTTTTCATTCATCAACATTAAAGAGATATTTCCAATTGTGTTAAAGGTCATTAACAATTTATTATTATTTAGAAAAGTAAAGAGTTACTTTAAACATCCAGGACCAACTTTAATAACACTGCTGGCTCTCGTCCAACATTCAACAATCACGATAATTTTCTATTTTTGTTTTGAATAGCTTTAATTTAGTATAACAATCGAATTATAATAATTTTGTTTTTGCGTGAATGGTGCGTTTGGGGCAGCCTTGAAATGTCGTTTTTTTTTCCTTCGAACCGCAAAGCCACAAGATTGAATCGATTTATTTTGCAGATTTGCAGGAAGTAACGACGATCAGCAGGCCAACAATTTAAAGACGATATGGACGGGACGGAGGCTGGAAATAAACTCTTGGACGTGGACAACAAAAACAATGAACGATATGGCCTGGGATACCAAAATACCATTGTAAGTTTGGCTTTCAAGATAAATGTATTTACTTACCTATAGGGTGTAGAATAGGGCTGTGCAAAATAATCGATTAATCTGATTAAATAATCGATTAATCGGGCTCGATTTAATTTGAGAATTTAATCGATTGTCGATTAATCGATCTTTCGATTATTCCGATTAATCATATTTCGATTAATCGATCTTTTACGGAAGCGTAGAAGTGCCACATTTTTCTCTTTTTTATTTTCCAAATTATCACAAAATATGTGTAAATTTCGGAAGAAAAAACTGTAAATTTACACAAAAACTGTAAATTTACAGAAAAACTGTAAAACACAAGAACTAAAAACTGTAAATTTACAAAAAAAATGTAAATTTACACAAAATCTGTAAATTTACACAAAAACTGTAAATTTAGAGAAAAACTGTAAGTTTACAGTTTCTCTGTAAATTTACAGAAAAACTGTAAATTTACACAAAAACTGTGAATTTACACAAAAATTGTAAATTTATACAAAAACTGTCAATTTATACAAAAACTGTCAATTTATACAAAAACTGTCAATTTATACAAAAACTGTCAATTTATTTTAAAACTGTAAATTTATACAATTTATACAGTTTCTCTGTAAATTTACAGAAAAACTGTAAATTTACACAAAAACTGTAAATTTACAGAAAAACTAAAACACAAAAACTAAAAACTGTAAATTTACAAAAAAATGTAAATTTACACAAAAACTGTAAATTTACAGAAAAACTAAGTTGCAAAAACTGTCAATCTATACAAAAACTAAATTTATACAAAAACTGTAAATTTACACAAAAACTGTAAATTTACAGAAAAACTGTAAGTTACAAAAACTGTAAATTTATACAAAAACTGTAAATTTACACAAAAACTGTAAATTTACACAAGAACTGTCAATTTATACAAAAACTGTCAATTTATACAAAAACTGTAGATTTACACAAAAACTGTAAATTTACACAAAAACTGTAAATTTACACAAAAACTGTAAATTTACACAAAAACTGTAAAATACAAAAACTGTAAATTTACACAAAAACTGTAAATTTACAGAGAAACTGTAAATTTACAGAAAAACTGTAAATTTACACAAAAACTGTGAATTTTCACAAAAATTGTAAATTTATATAAAAACTGTCAATTTATACAAAAACTGTAAAATACAAAAACTGTAAAGTACAAAAACTAAATTTATACAAAAACTGTAAATTTACACAAAAATTGTAAATTTATACAAAAACTGTCAATTTATTTTAAAACTGTAAATTTATACAAAACTGTAAATTTGCACAAAAACTGTAAAATACAAAACTGTAAATTTACACAAAAACTGTAAGTTTCAAAAACTGTCAATTTATACAAAAACTGTCAATTTATACAAAAACTGTAAATTTACACAAAAACTGTAAAATACAAAAACTGTAAATTTACACAAGAACTGTCAATTTATACAAAAACTGTCAATTTATACAAAAACTGTAAATTTACACAAAAACTGTAAATTTACACAAAAACTGTTAATTTACACAAAAACTGTGAATTTACACAAAAATTGTAAATTTATACAAAAACTGTCAATTTATACAAATACTGTAAATTTATACAAAAACTGTAAATTTACACAAAAACTGTAAATTTATACAAAAACTGTAAATTTACACAAAAACTGTGAATTTACACAAAAATTGTAAATTTATACAAAAACTGTCAATTTATACAAATACTGTAAATTTATACAAAAACTGTAAATTTACACAAAAACTGTAAATTTATACAAAAACTGTAAATTTACACAAAAACTGTAAATTTATACAAAAACTGTCAATTTATTTTAAAACGGTCAATTTATATAAAAACTGTAAATTTACACAAAAACCGTAAATTTACACACAAACTGTAAATTTACACAAAAAATGTAAATTTACACAAAATCTGTCAATTTACACAAAAACTAAGTAAATTTACACAAAATTTACAGTTTTTTTTGTAAATTTACAGTTTTTACTTCAGTTTACACATTTTTTGTGATAATTTGTGAAAATAAAAAAGAGAAAAATGTGGCACTTCTACACTTCCGTAATCTTTCGATTAGGTCTCCCAAGGAATTTTCGCTCTCATTATACAATATTGGTTGGGGCTGAGCTTGATTGCCCTTATTTTATTATTCCATGCTTTTAAATTTTCTAGAGAGATAATATCTATGATTTTGTTCTAACTTTCGATAAGAAAATAATAAGTTATTGTAGTTGAAAAGCGTTTTACCTATTTACCTACGTATTTTAATGACGAAAAAAATTTTGCTGATTCTTGACAAAGATAACATTATGATAACTTTTAGGGAAACAGTATGGAAAGTAATTAATTGAAGCAAATATTGGAGAGTATTTTTACTCAAGGCACCTATAATAAACAATAATAATCGGGCAATAATTGCGGGAAATTAATTATTGTAAAATCGATTATTAGAGATTAGAGATCAATAGGAAAAATCGATTATTTTCAATAATCCATTTTTCGGCATACCTATAATAAGTAGGTACTTATACAGGGTGGTGAATTTTTCGTTGCCCACCATTGGCAACTCGGAAACCATAAGAGATCGAGGGTAGGTTAAATTAGAGAAAAGTTGCACTTTTTCAAGGCGATTAAGAATCTTTACAAAATTTCCCGATATATTGATCAGTTCCTGAGTTATCCCGAAGAAACTGAAAATCGAGAATTTAAAGAGATTGATATCTTTCTAATGTTATTCAAAAGAAACTTGGAGCTTTTATACAGGGTGTCCCAATTGTCACAGGCACATATTTAAAATATATTAATGTATACAGGGTGTTTCCCTAAGGAGTAACGACACAAACATAGGTTTTTTTAAATGGCACACCCTGTATGTAAATTTTTTTTTGGATTCTACTATGAATTTTAAGTGACATTCACCAGTCATATTTTCCTCTGAAATGAATAGTTTGAAATTGGCAATTTTATAGGAAAAATTACTTTTGCGGTACCTGTTTTAAAAAATCACCCAACAAGTAATTTTCAACCTTTACTTTTGGAAATTCTGCATGTTATTAAGGAAGGTTTGGTCTACCCTTCACGCTCTTGCAAACAGTTTTAGCTTGATAAGCTCGTATCCAGTAACATTATGAACTTTGGAATGTTTAGACGTTAAAATCCTGATATTTTCAAATGGCACCACTAGTAAATGTTATAACCATCAGTTGTAAAATTAAATTTGCTTTCATCTGATATAACATATCCCTATATCCAAGCCTCGTATTTTTCGTTTTATTCGTTAAAATACAATTTTCATAATTTTTTACTGTCTTCGTGATATTTTTAGAGGGTGGCAATGACCACAGACGTCTGACAGAACTTCGGGCTATGGCGTGTCCAAGCCACCTTTTAAAAAACATTAAGCAAATAATACAAATTTTTAAAAATCATATTTTATTGAATAAGACGAATATTTCAAATTTCATAATATTGCAGGAAACAAACTTAGCGAGCTAGGGCCGTTTTTAACAGCTTGAATGGTAGGCCAAACCTTCCTTAAGGTCTTGCAGAATTTCCAAAATTAAAGGTTGAAAATTGGTTGTAGGGTGATTTTTTAAAACAAGTACTGCAAAAGTAATTCTTCCCACGAAATTGCCAATATCTACCAAACTATTCACTTCAGATGAAAACATGATTAGTAATTGTCACTTGGAATTCAAGAATAAAAAAAAAATTTGATACACAGGCTGTTCCATTTAAAAAAACCTATGTTTGTGTCGTTACTATCCTTAGGCAAACACCCTGTATACATAAATGTATTTAAAAACTTTGGATTAAACAATTTTTCGCTCTCTCTAATGATAATGGAAATATCGACCGAATACAGACAATTGGGACACCCTGTATTTTAGTTTAGGTTGATTTTACAAAATTATTCATACCAATTTTCAAATTTTGACGATCTGTCAAAAAAGTCCATGGTGGTTACATTTTTGAAGAGTTAATTTTTTTGTGTAACGAATGCTGTTAATAGAAGAAAAGTTGACTGTCATTGCTCAAAATCTAGAAGGCCTAGAAAATTTCTGTCAAGGCTGGTGGGTTGACAACAAACTGTCAACAATATAGAAGGTCCAAGTTTCATTTAATTACCCCAAAATAGTTAGAAAGCTATACATTTTTCCTTAAATAAATCTTTTTGGGATAACTCAGGAACGAATCAAGAAAAAGGAGAATTCTTTGCAGAATCTAAATCACCTTGAAAAAACGCAACTTTTCTGCACCTCTTACGGTCTCCTACTTCCCAAACGAGAAATTCACCACCCTGTATAATGCCTACAATAACATATTTTTTTTATACCTACTTACAAGGTGTTGCCAATTTTATTGTCCCACTATTGGACTATTGGGATCTCGGAAGCTATCAGAGGCAGAGGTGGAGAGTTGGTTAAATTAGAGAAAAGTTGCGATTTTTTGGTAATTAAGAATGTGTAAAGAATTCTCCTTTATCCTGACTCGTTCTTGAGTTTTCCCGAAAAAAATTGGCAGTCTCGAAGTAAAGACGGTAGAAATTTCTACTTTTTCACAGAATTTGTAAATGTAGCAATTACCAAACTATCTTTAACCGTTTAACCGGCAAATTTTGAAAATTATAAACAAAATAAAACGTAGAAGTTAAAATTAATGATTAACATAAATTAGAAAAGGAGCTTTTTGCCGCTAAAATATCACTTTTGCGTAAAACATCTCCCCCCCCCGACCCGCTACCGCAAACTGCCGGTATCCGTTTAGTGAGACGCGGTAAATGCAAAACAACCCAAAAAGTTAAAAATGTTTTTCGCCCCTAACCAGAGACAACCCTAACTACCTAAAATGACATTTTTTGAAAAATTGCACTCAGGTTTTCGATCCGGTAATACAACAGCTATCGAATTCGGTAACAAAAACTCAAACCCCTATAAAATAGCAATTTTCGAAAAAATTGCACTAAGGTTTTTGATAATAAGTATTTCGGCGATCTATCAAACAGGATTGTTTAATGATGGTTGGCGGAAAATGTTCAATAATTTAATTTCAATTGTGCGAAAAATCATATACGATGCACGGTTGTTATACTGTACTTACCAACCTAATATCGTAATAAAGTGGAAGTGAGCATACTTGCAAAGATTGATAATATTAATAAGTCTGTTAAATTGCAAGACGGTGTGAAATTTCTGGGTGTTTATATTGACAAGTATTTAAAATGGCATGAACATATTAATCACTTGAGCAATCGACTTGCTTCAACACCTTTTGTTATCTGGAGGCTCCCGAAAGTGTGACCACCGATGTCTTACTTGCGTATTATTTTGCTCATGTCTTTTCTGCCTTAAATTATGGCATTTTATGCAACATTCTACATAATATCTTCATAATACAAAAGAGAAGTATCCGCCCAGATAACACAAACACATGCAATGAATGAACAGTGGATATTCATCCATGAATATGTGAACTTAGTATGTATATCCACACTATACATTGTGAATGACCCATGAACATTCCGTGAATCACCAAAATGTCGTTTTTTTGGTTCCTGGTAGCATCAAAAAACATCCACCCGAGTATCATAAGAATATCAATTTGATATACCTAAGAAGTACATGTGGTTATTAGATAAATAATTTCCATGCTTGAAAATACATAGAATATTCATGGGATATCCATTTTTCACATGAATATACAGGGATAAACGCAGTGGACATTCCTAAAATGTTCAGTTAGCTATTTTATGTATATTCCCTGAGTGTGGTTAGATCTTGCAGTAAGCTTTATATCCCATTGAGAGGTTTTATGCGCAGCTAATTGTCCCATGCGCGCCATCTATCGGCCACAAACTTGATATGCAGATATGCATTTTTCTTTAAATTGTCAATTTTCAGATTTTTTGTGATAACTCAAGAATTCTCTTCGGATTCTTAATCGCCAAGAAATAGCGCAACTTTTCTGTAATTTAACCGACCCCGAATAAGTAAACTTTGTTTAGGGGAGAAACACGAATAAAGCGCATAAGACGGTTTTGCGTTGTGCGGTTTTATTTCTACCCTTAAAGGGTTGCAGAAGCAGGTTCAGCTTAGAAATATGAAAATGCCCACCCATAGTGTTGAATGTACGGGGTGTTAGGGAATGGTACCGTGTAATTTTAAGGGCGGCTTACCATGGGAAATGTGGGCGAAAAATCCTTTACCATTTTGGGCTAAGCAGCATTATTCCTTCAGGGTATGATTTTCAAATATTGCGCTGAAAGTAATCTGCTTGAATGAGTAAATATAAATGGATAAGTTAGTATTGCCCTTCAGAAACTATTATTTTTGTGTAAAATATAGGAAAAATTAAGCACAATAGTTTGTTATGGCTAACGTGTATTCATTAGCGTGACTCAATGGGCCCGAAAATGGTTCCACAAATATCAATTTACACCAATGTGTTTTATTTATTATTTCCTGTCAGGATTTTGCAGTAATTACAGCAGCTGATTTTTGCTCCGAAATCCCGAAAATCCCGGGATTGCCACCCCTAGGAAGGGGTTGCGCCCCTTCAAAAGGTTAGGTAAATAACCAAAATTTCAGTTTTTTTCAAATTAAGTACTCGATATTGCCAATGTGAACTTTTCTTCCTAAATTGGGGTAAGGAATCATTCACTCTCTTTATTTTCACTAATTAGGCCAATTTTCCTGGCATTGAAAAATTTTGTCATTTTATTCGAAAACGCGCGGTGCGTCCAAGGGACATATTGACGATTTTTTACTATTTAGTGTGAAAAATGCCCGCAACTGCAAAAAATTACAAAAAATGTGGAAGCTCCCTCCAAAAACTTACGTCTCTTTAGAAAAAATCTGAAAAAAATTCAACAGAAAGCCCATTATGACACGAACGATTGGCTCAAATTTCAAAATCCCATCGTACTTACTTTTCGAGTAATTTAAAGAAAACTAAAATTTTGGATATACCTTTGAAGGGGCGTAACTCTCTTAGGAAGCGTTTCCGGACATATGTCCTTTTTACTTAAAATCAATACAAAAATACATCTTTAAAAGCAAAATTTGAAGGCCTTTCTGATGGGGATGTGAAAATGGGGGTTTACATTTAAAATTTAGTGATTTAAGGGTGTAACCTGGTGGACCTCTATTTACCATTCAACTTTTATTTGAACAATTTTTAGATAAAGTTAAAGTTTGGAAAATAATCGGCCGTTTTTGTAAAAAACTGGGAAGTTCAATTAGTCACCTTCAAAAAATTAATGAACTAACAAAACCACAAAAACTATCGTCATAAAGAAACCAGACACATAATATTCATGAAATCATCACAATAATAATAATAATTATTAACAACAAACAGTGTTAAACTATATATACGTAATTTACATGCTACCTTCATTGAATAAACCATCGACTTATATAATAAGTATGCTGTAGTAAATATTCCTAGGTATTGATTGGCACGTGCAACATGTTTAGCTTCTCAGCAGCCAAAACCATCCCCTTTTAAAATTACTTAAATGAAATCAAAATTCCAGATTTTATTTTCTTCCCTTTATATCAAAGGGATGAAAAATGACGGTTTTCCATTGATGGGCGTAAAACTTGTTTGTTATAAACTTAATTTGCGAAATTCTCAAATCAAAAAAAACTACATTCAAAATTCACAGAGATCACAAATAATTAGCGTCTCCAAGGTGGGGGGGCACGTGACTGGCACGCATGTGACTTCTAAAAGGTTAAGGCTATAAAATCGCATCGTTAGGTTAGTGATCTGCCTCGAACTAGATTTTAAGAGCTACCGATAATACATAATTATTACATGTTCGATTTAATTTACGTAGGTAGGTAATTGGTATTTTCTTATCATTAAGATAAGAAGTGTTTTACCTAAGTAGTTACCTAATCGAAAACAAACAATACACGAATCATTTCTATTGTTTTTTTGAAAGATTGATTTTTGATTTGCAGCTTAGGTACTTTTCCATTATGTATTGCCTTCAAAAACAAAACAAGCATGTACCTACCATCTTATTGAGTTTATCTCGAAGAGTGAAAGGTCAAACGATCTTCCGCATTCAGTTTAGTCTATCAGTTCGGAGGTATATACAGGGTGATTCTTAAATACTGGCAAGGGATGATTCCTCAGACTATTTTAAGAAGAAAAGTTCCTATGGACATTTGTCCGAAAATGCTTCATAAGGGAGCTAAGCCCCTTCAAAGGGGTAGCTACTCGAAAAGTTAGTTTTCTTAAAATTACTCGGAAAAATATGAATGACTCGATTTTGAAATTTCTCAAGAATCCAAGGTAAGGGGTTGTTATGTCTAACAGTATACAGTAGGCGCTTTCCTTTTGCACATTTATCTCAGAAATCTAACATAATCTCAGCAATCTGATTGGTCAAAATTCAAATCAACCAATCAAATTGCTGAGATTAACTCAGGCAACCTCAGATAAATGTGTAAAAGGAAAGCACCTGTTATACAGTCAAACCATGACGATCGTTACGTTAATAATTGTCAATTTGACACTGATAATTTGCACTAATGCCAACTGCCGATTCAAATTTGACAAATAAATTAAATCGTCAAGAGGGTGTGAAGGTACCAATCCTATATCCTATCAAACACAATGCGCTAATTGCGTTAGTAGTCAATTTGACAGAACATTAGATAATTTGGACTAACTAAACTATTACTGTTAATTTGCACAAAAATGGAAAATTATCGCCTAATTTGACGAGAATTTTAAAATTTAACTGCTCCATTTTTGAAATTTACTCACAAATAAGGCGCATGTAACTGAAATTTTCATTTTTTTTTGATGAAGGGATAAAAATCGATTGCGAAACGTCGCGTCGACAGGAGGGTAGGTCAGAGAAAAACAGTTTTTCCAACCCCTTAAAGTCCTGATTCCCAGTAAAAAACACCCTATACCTATTAACGAATGGATTTTCGGTGGGATTTTCCATTATAAATTGGTTTTACTCACAAATTACACGTTCAAGGGGAGGAGGGAGGTTAAAATTTGAATCTTAAAGCCCGGAAACCTACTTTCCCGCTGAGGTTCATGTGATGGTACGGTAGCCACCGCTACCGTGTACGGTTGGCTGCCTATACTTATGCCAAGTTTTAATGTTAAAGGTGGTTCAACCCAAACATAAATAATTTCTTACAATTTATAGCATCACATCGCCTCTCGCTTCGCGTTGATTAATCAAATAAATGGAATAAATGCAGTTGACCTCGTGAACAAATGTCATACCAAACTCACCCTCTTCAACCCCCAAATCACAAATAAAAAAATGAGCAACAGAGGTGCGGGGTTGGTACCTATACCAGCCAATTGAACAAGAAACGGCTTTTTATGTGATTATTTTTCATACTTTCTGAAAAATAGCGACATCACTTATCCATTTGACGACAATTTACCTTTTAAGGTTAATATCCTGCCACATTTACTGTCTGTCATCCTCTGTCAGTCGGACAGTTTTAAACAGAAATGAGAATTTTCATTGTTTTGCGCCGAAATGGCAGGAAGAATGAATATAGATAAAAAATGAGGCCTTGTATTTAAATATTTAAAGTTGATATGCCCAAATGGCACTCCCGCGTGACGTGGTTTACAATTTTTCAACCCCTGTTTTGAAACCCTGCTCTGTTTTGCTAAATTATTTTAACTTTCTTAAATCTTGTTAATTATTATTAATTTATTTATTAATTAGGTACTTAAGAGCACCAGATATGCCGATATGCAAGAAATTATAGAACACCACGGATGCAAAACCACACATGTAAATCTTAAAGGGGTATTGAAAACTGAACTTCTAAACAATGCAAATTTTTAGGCATTGACTAGGGTGGTGAAATTGAAACCGCAACTTATAATAATGGACGTAAACAAATTTCACCCCCCAAACTCACCCCCTTTCAACCCTCAAAACACAACAAATTTGGGCGGCGGAAATTTAACACTTAAAGCTAGATTACGTTTCTCCCTGATTTTCGAGAAATGATTTTATTTCTCACAAATGAAAGTCGTAAATTTTAATTCTGGGTTTGTAGCGTTAGAGAATATAAACAGACACGCTTTGTGTAATTTTTTTAATTCAATATTTTTACATTTAAGTTCATAATCTGAAAAGTTCGACATTGCACAATGCACATCCTACTGATAACCTCTATGCTACGACAGAGTTGCATTTCAAATAAAACCATTGATTTTCACGAAATAAAATCGTTTCTCGAAAATCAGAGAGAAAAAGTCAACTTGACTGGAGAACCCTTTTACACCCATTACAACTTGAAGAGAATAAGTTAACTTAAGAAATTTCAACCCCCAAGCGCAAGAAATTGCCTTGGAGGAAATTTAACCTTTAAATCACCCCTAAAACTCAACCCCTTCAACCCCGAAGGACAAAGAAACTGACTTGGAGGAAATTTAATGCTTGGGTCACCTATTACTGCAAGAGACTAATTGAACGCAAAAATTGCAAACCCGAAACTTACCCTCTTCAACTCCATCAAACACAAAAAGTTGAGTTGGAGGAAATTTAACCTATGGACCAGTTATTATCGGAGCAGACGAATTAAACGCAAAAATTTAAACCTCGAAACCCACCCCCTCCAGCCTCCAAACACGAAAAATTTATTTGGAGAAAATACCATCTTTGATGCGCCCCCGAAACCCACCCTCTTTAACCCTCGAACACAAAAAACTGACGAAGGAAATTTAACAATAGGATTATCTATTACCGGAGCGCACTAATTGAACGCAATAAATTGCCCCCCGAATTCGAAACTCGCCCCCTTCAACCCTCAAACACAAATAATTGGCGGAAATTTAACCCTTGACTAATTTAAGGCAAAAAGTTTCATATTAGAATTTTACTCGAAACCAAGTCCTAACAGGCTGCAACTACCAATAGATAGGGCCCAAATAGGCTCCAAAATCTGCGAAAAAATGAAAAGTTATTGGCAATTTTAAGACGAAGAACTCGCCTTTCTTCGTTTTTTCGCAGATATCTCAGAAACTAAGGGTGATACGCTAACAAGGTATACTTACCTTTTTTATAGAGCATTAAATTCTCTACAAAAATGGTCTAAGGAACTATAGCCGAAAAGTCAGTCGTTTGGTCTCTACGAGCTATTAAAGTTTGACATCGGGACATGAAAACGTCAAATTTCGCTGATTTTGCAATGCCTCTTTAACAATTCGTTTTCAGCCATTTGTGTTCAACACATAATTTTTTCGCCGATTGCCATTAAAAAAGTGCATTTTTACTGCCTAGGCAGTAAAAGTCGCATTTTACTGCCGTAAAAGAGGCAGTAAAAGTGCACTTTTAATGACTACCGGCGAAAATAGTTATTTAACAAGGCAAAAAAATTGCAGATTTACTGCCGCGGCTGAAGTTTCATAGCCGAGGCGATAGCCGTGTTGAACACATAATCTTTTCGCCAATTGTCATTAAAAAAGTGCACCTTTGCTGCCGCATGTGCGGCAGTGAAAGTCGATTTTTGCTGCCGCCGGCAGTAAAAATGCACTTTAAATGACTACCGGCGAAAAATGAAATTTTTTTCTTGGGTCTACTTCGACTGCTGTTTAAGATCTTACAATTTGGGAGTCTTGCAATTCACTCGAAGCAATTTTTACTGCCTAGGCAGTAAAAGTCGCATTTTACTGCCGTAAAAGAGGCAGTAAAAGTGCACTTTTAATGACTACCAGCGAAAATAGTTATTTAACAAGGCACAAAAATTGCAGATTTACTGCCGCGGCTGAAGTTTCATAGCCGAGGCGATAGCCGTGTTGAACCCATAATTTTTTCGCCAATTGTCATTAAAAAAGTGCACCTTTGCTGCCGCATGTGCGGCAGTGAAAGTCGATTTTTACTGCCGCCGGCAGTAAAAATGCACTTTAAATGACTACCGGAGAAAAATGAAATTTTTTTCTTGGGTCTACTTCGACTGCTGTTTAAGATCTTACAATTTGGGAGTCTTGCAATTCACTCGAATCAATTTTTACTGCCTAGGCAGTAAAAGTCGCATTTTACTGCCGTAAAAGAGGCAGTAAAAGTGCACTTTTAATGACTACCAGCGAAAATAGTTATTTAACAAGGCACAAAAATTGTAGATTTACTGCCGCGGCTGAAGTTTCATAGCCGAGGCGATAGCCGTGTTGAACCCATAATTTTTTCGCCAATTGTCATTAAAAAAGTGCACCTTTGCTGCCGCATATGCGGCAGTGAAAGTCGATTTTTGCTGCCGCCGGCAGTAAAAATGCACTTTAAATAACTACCGGCGGAAAATGAAATTTTTTTCTTGGGTCTACTTCGACTGCTGTTTAAGATCTTACAATTTGGGAGTCTTGCAATTCACTCGAAGCAATTTTTACTGCCTAGGCAGTAAAAGTCGCATTTTACTGCCGTAAAAGAGGCAGTAAAAGTGCACTTTTAATGACTACCAGCGAAAATAGTTATTTAACAAGGCACAAAAATTGCAGATTTACTGGCGCGGCTGAAGTTTCATAGCCGAGGCGATAGCCGTGTTGAACCCATAATTTTTTCGCCAATTGTCATTAAAAAAGTGCACCTTTGCTGCACCTTTGCTGCCGCCGGCAGTAAAAATGCACTTTAAATGACTACCGGAGAAAAATGAAATTTTTTTCTTGGGTCTACTTCGACTGCTGTTTAAGATCTTACAATTTGGGAGTCTTGCAATTCACTCGAAGCAATTTTTACTGCCTAGGCAGTAAAAGTCGCATTTTACTGCCGTAAAAGAGGCAGTAAAAGTGCACTTTTAATGACTACCAGCGAAAATAGTTATTTAACAAGGCACAAAAATTGCAGATTTACTGCCCCGGCTGAAGTTTCATAGCCGAGGCGATAGCCGTGTTGAACACATAATCTTTTCGCCAATTGTCATTAAAAAAGTGCACCTTTGCTGTCGCATGTGCGGCAGTGAAAGTCGATTTTTACTGCCGCCGGCAGTAAAAATGCACTTTAAATGACTACCGGCGAAAAATGAAATTTTTTTCTTGGGTCTACTTCGACTGCTGTTTAAGATCTTACAATTTGGGAGTCTTGCAATTCACTCGAAGCAATTTTTACGGCCTAGGCAGTAAAAGTCGCATTTTACTGCCGTAAAAGAGGCAGTAAAAGTGCACTTTTAATGACTACCAGCGAAAATAGTTATTTAACAAGGCACAAAAATTGAAGATTTACTGCCGCGGCTGAAGTTTCATAGCCGAGGCGATAGTCGTGTTGAACACATAAGTTTTTCGCCAATTGTCATTAAAAAAGTGCACCTTTGCTGCCGCATGTGCGGCAGTGAAAGTCGATTTTTGCTGCCGCCGGCAGTAAAAATGCACTTTAAATGACTACCGGCGAAAAATGAAATTTTTTTCTTGGGTCTACTTCGACTGCTGTTTAAGATCTTACAATTTGGGAGTCTTGCAATTCACTCGAAGCAATTTTTACTGCCTAGGCAGTAAAAGTCGCATTTTACTGCCGTAAAAGAGGCAGTAAAAGTGCACTTTTAATGACTACCAGCGAAAATAGTTATTTAACAAGGCACAAAAATTGCAGATTTACTGCCGCGGCTGAAGTTTCATAGCCGAGGCGATAGCCGTGTTGAACCCATAATTTTTTCGCCAATTGTCATTAAAAAAGTGCACCTTTGCTGCCGCATGTGCGGCAGTGAAAGTCGATTTTTACTGCCGCCGGCAGTAAAAATGCACTTTAAATGACTACCGGCGAAAAATGAAATTTTTTTCTTGGGTCTACTTCGACTGCTGTTTAAGATCTTACAATTTGGGAGTCTTGCAATTCACTCGAAGCAATTTTTACGGCCTAGGCAGTAAAAGTCGCATTTTACTGCCGTAAAAGAGGCAGTAAAAGTGCACTTTTAATGACTACCAGCGAAAATAGTTATTTAACAAGGCACAAAAATTGAAGATTTACTGCCGCGGCTGAAGTTTCATAGCCGAGGCGATAGTCGTGTTGAACACATAAGTTTTTCGCCAATTGTCATTAAAAAAGTGCACCTTTGCTGCCGCATGTGCGGCAGTGAAAGTCGATTTTTACTGCCGCCGGCAGTAAAAATGCACTTTAAATGACTACCGGCGAAAAATGAAATTTTTTTCTTGGGTCTACTTCGACTGCTGTTTAAGATCTTACAATTTGGGAGTCTTGCAATTCACTCGAAGCAATTTTTACTGCCTAGGCAGTAAAAGTCGCATTTTACTGCCGTAAAAGAGGCAGTAAAAGTGCACTTTTAATGACTACCAGCGAAAATAGTTATTTAACAAGGCACAAAAATTGCAGATTTACTGCCGCGGCTGAAGTTTCATAGCCGAGGCGATAGCCGTGTTGAACCCATAATTTTTTCGCCAATTGTCATTAAAAAAGTGCACCTTTGCTGCCGCATGTGCGGCAGTGAAAGTCGATTTTTACTGCCGCCGGCAGTGAAAGTCGATTTTTACTGCCGCCGGCAGTAAAAATGCACTTTAAATAACTACCGGCGGAAAATGAAATTTTTTTCTTGGGTCTACTTCGACTGCTGTTTAAGATCTTACAATTTGGGAGTCTTACAATTCACTCGAAGCAATTTTTACTGCCTAGGCAGTAAAAGTCGCATTTTCCTGCCGTAATAGAGGCAGTAAAAGTGCACTTTTAATGACTACCGGCGAAAATAGTTATTTAGCAAGGCAAAAAAATTGCAGATTTACTGCCGCGGCTGAAATTTCATAGCCGAGGCGATAGCCGTGTTGAACACATAATCTTTTCGCCAATTGTCATTAAAAAAGTGCACCTTTGCTGTCGCATGTGCGGCAGTGAAAGTCGATTTTTACTGCCGCCGACAGTAAAAATGCACTTTAAATGACTACCGGCGAAAAATGAAATTTTTTTCTTGGGTCTACTTCGACTGCTGTTTAAGATCTTACAATTTGGGAGTCTTGCAATTCACTCGAAGCAATTTTTACTGCCTAGGCAGTAAAAGTCGCATTTTACTGCCGTAAAAGAGGCAGTAAAAATGCACTTTTAATGACTACCGGCGAAAATAGTTATTTAGCAAGGCAAAAAAATTGCAGATTTACTGCCGCGGCTGAAGTTTCATAGCCGAGGCGATAGTCGTGTTGAACACATAATTTTTTCGCCAATTGTCATTAAAAAAGTGCACCTTTGCTGCCGCATGTGCGGCAGTGAAAGTCGATTTTTACTGCCGCCGGCAGTAAAAATGCACTTTAAATGACTACCGGCGAAAAATGAAATTTTTTTCTTGGGTCTACTTCGACTGCTGTTTAAGATCTTACAATTTGGGAGTCTTGCAATTCACTCGAAGCAATTTTTACTGCCTAGGCAGTAAAAGTCGCATTTTACTGCCGTAAAAGAGGCAGTAAAAGTGCACTTTTAATGACTACCAGCGAAAATAGTTATTTAACAAGGCACAAAAATTGCAGATTTACTGCCGCGGCTGAAGTTTCATAGCCGAGGCGATAGCCGTGTTGAACCCATAATTTTTTCGCCAATTGTCATTAAAAAAGTGCACCTTTGCTGCCGCATGTGCGGCAGTGAAAGTCGATTTTTACTGCCGCCGGCAGTAAAAATGCACTTTAAATGACTACCGGAGAAAAATGAAATTTTTTTCTTGGGTCTACTTCGACTGCTGTTTAAGATCTTACAATTTGGGAGTCTTGCAATTCACTCGAAGCAATTTTTACTGCCTAGGCAGTAAAAGTCGCATTTTACTGCCGTAAAAGAGGCAGTAAAAGTGCACTTTTAATGACTACCAGCGAAAATAGTTATTTAACAAGGCACAAAAATTGCAGATTTACTGCCCCGGCTGAAGTTTCATAGCCGAGGCGATAGCCGTGTTGAACATATAATCTTTTCGCCAATTGTCATTAAAAAAGTGCACCTTTGCTGACGCATGTGCGGCAGTGAAAGTCGATTTTTACTGCCGCCGGCAGTAAAAATGCACTTTAAATGACTACCGGCGAAAAATGAAATTTTTTTCTTGGGTCTACTTCGACTGCTTTTTAAGATCTTACAATTTGGGAGTCTTGCAATTCACTCGAAGCAATTTTTACTGCCTAGGCAGTAAAAGTCGCATTTTACTGCCGTAAAAGAGGCAGTAAAAGTGCACTTTTAATGACTACCGGCGAAAATAGTTATTTAGCAAGGCAAAAAAATTGCAGATTTACTGCCGCGGCTGAAGTTTCATAGCCGAGGCGATAGCCGTGTTGAACCCATAATTTTTTCGCCAATTGTCATTAAAAAAGTGCACCTTTGCTGCCGCATGTGCGGCAGTGAAAGTCGATTTTTACTGCCGCCGGCAGTAAAAATGCACTTTAAATGACTACCGGCGAAAAATGAAATTTTTTTCTTGGGTCTACTTCGACTGCTGTTTAAGATCTTACAATTTGGGAGTCTTGCAATTCACTCGAATCAATTTTTACTGCCTAGGCAGTAAAAGTCGCATTTTACTACCGTAAAAGAGGCAGTAAAAGTGCACTTTTAATGACTACCGGCGAAAATAGTTATTTAGCAAGGCAAAAAAATTGCCGCCGGCAGTAAAAATGCACTTTAAATGACTACCGGCGAAAAATGAAATTTTTTTCTTGGGTCTACTTCGACTGCTGTTTAAGATCTTACAATTTGGGAGTCTTGCAATTCACTCGAAGCAATTTTTACGGCCTAGGCAGTAAAAGTCGCATTTTACTGCCGTAAAAGAGGCAGTAAAAGTGCACTTTTAATGACTACCAGCGAAAATAGTTATTTAACAAGGCACAAAAATTGCAGATTTACTGCCGCGGCTGAAGTTTCATAGCCGAGGCGATAGCCGTGTTGAACCCATAATTTTTTCGCCAATTGTCATTAAAAAAGTGCACCTTTGCTGCCGCATGTGCGGCAGTGAAAGTCGATTTTTACTGCCGCCGGCAGTAAAAATGCACTTTAAATAACTACCGGCGAAAAATGAAATTTTTTTCTTGGGTCTACTTCGACTGCTGTTTAAGATCTTACAATTTGGGAGTCTTGCAATTCACTCGAAGCAATTTTTACTGCCTAGGCAGTAAAAGTCGCATTTTACTGCCGTAAAAGAGGCAGTAAAAGTGCACTTTTAATGACTACCAGCGAAAATAGTTATTTAACAAGGCACAAAAATTGCAGATTTACTGCCCCGGCTGAAGTTTCATAGCCGAGGCGATAGCCGTGTTGAACCCATAATTTTTTCGCCAATTGTCATTAAAAAAGTGCACCTTTGCTGCCGCATGTGCGGCAGTGAAAGTCGATTTTTACTGCCGCCGGCAGTAAAAATGCACTTTAAATGACTACCGGAGAAAAATGAAATTTTTTTCTTGGGTCTACTTCGACTGCTGTTTAAGATCTTACAATTTGGGAGTCTTGCAATTCACTCGAAGCAATTTTTACTGCCTAGGCAGTAAAAGTCGCATTTTACTGCCGTAAAAGAGGCAGTAAAAGTGCACTTTTAATGACTACCGGCGAAAATAGTTATTTAGCAAGGCAAAAAAATTGCAGATTTACTGCCGCGGCTGAAGTTTCATAGCCGAGGCGATAGTCGTGTTGAACACACTACTGTCAACAGAATCTGGGACCTTTCACGTTTACCACGTGGTATTTTAACCTACAATGATGACAGATGACAACTGACAGCAGACATTCAAGTAAATTCAGCCGGAGGTCAAAAAATGACTTGCGCATACGACCATACATGATGTCACGCATCTCCAGGGATACACATCGCTTTGATATACTTACTTCTTCCGTTAGATTTTTATCAAGAATCAAGCGTTCTCATGAGTGCTAGAAAAAAACTAAAACTTGCAGTAAATTTTAATTTTTCTGATAAATCGTTAACAGGATCTCACCTCAGCTCGCCTTTGACACTCTAATAGCTGCTATTAAAATGAGTGTGATTCTTGAACCGGTCCGTCAATTGAATAATATACCCAGAACTCAATTGACAAATTGCTCCTACGCTGTCTTAAACCAATCCGCGACAGGCTTCCTCATTAAGACAACATCCCCAAAACTTTTCTTACCTTATTCTGTGAATCGCTGCGAGTGTGTGCACGTTTGACTACTACCCCCTGAAATCTAAGCCATGGATGAACCATCAATGTCAGAGGCACATTTTGGTGAAGCCGACCCCCAATCCATAGACAAAGAATGGGAAGAATTCGCAAAACTTGTCAGCAAGAAACGAAAAAGACAAGTGCAAGCTTTCTACCCCTGTCCCGCACCAGAGGAGGACTTCCAGAGTCTTGTAAGAGATTTTTACCTAATTGCGGTTTGAAAAGTTGGATTTTACACAATTAGGTAAAATGTTCTACCCTTATAGGGTGTAAGGCGGGGTTGAGTCGGTTAGTTGGGGGTTGTTCTCCATGCATCCCTCCATTTTTTCCTATTTTACCACCCTCTGTCACAGAGTCACATTGTCTACCCTTATTTTGTGTTCTTTTTCTGAGTTGCTCATTATCATTGATTTAGTTTTGTTCGTGTTTATCTTCATGCTTTTGTTGCTCAAACTTCGGTTGTCTTACTATGTTTTCGTTAAGTGTTTTTTCATCCTTGGCTATTAGCACCATATCGTCGGCATAGCATATTTCCGATATCTTTACTTCTTTCATTCTCCAGTGTCCTATTTGGTATTGTTTCACATTTTCTTTTGCTTCCTTAATTGCTTCATCTAGGACTAAGGCAAATAGTTGTGGGCTCAGTATACATCCCTGTTTCACTCCTTTCGTTGCTTCAAATAAGCTTGATTTTTCGTGTCTTGATCTTACGAAGTTTTTCGTTCCTTTGTACATGTTTTTTACCCCTTTGATTAAGATTTTGTCTACTCCTCTCTTCTTCAGTGCTCTTCAAATATCTTCTCTATTTACCCTGTCAAAGGCTTTCTCTAAATCTACGAAACATAAATGTATTTGCTTCTCTTATGGTTTTCTCACTTATTTGCATTAGAATAAAATTAGGGTCTGTAACTCCTCTGTTTGGTCTGAACCCATACTGAGTGTCTTTTAAAGTTTCTTCTATTTGCTCTCTTTTCCTTTTGTCTAGTATCCTCGCGTACACTTTCGCCCCTATAATTATTACCGTCCTTTATGTCTCCTTTCTTGTGGATATGTACTATTATTCCTATTAGCCAATCTTCTGGTGTTTTTTCTGTTATTGTTATTTTATTATATTATTTATTTTCTTTAACGTTTCTAGAGCTTTTTCTGTTCCATCTTTTAGCATGTCTGAGGTTATTTGATCCGTCCCTGGGGCTTTACCTGGTTTCATGTTTCTTATAGCTTCCTGTACTTCTTCTTTCGTTACGTATACTTACTCGCAAAAAAATCATGACACTCAATTTCTTCTATGTCCATTTTTTAAGTTTGGGGGCTGAAAGGGGTGAGTTTTGGGGTTGAAATGTTTTTCGGTTGTCCCAATTTTTTGCGAGTAAGTGTACATTCTTAAATCAAACTGTTAATAAATCGCTATCCCAGCAGACCTTTTCCTATATGTCCATTGCTGCATGGCGCTACCTTACAAGCGCAGCGATGCGTATCTAGTATATCGGGTGTCCCAAAAAAAACCGGACAAAATAGTCTTTGAAATAAGTCAGCCATTTCTTAACAGATTTGGTCTCCTCTTCTGCAACATTTTCCTCTTCAGTCTTCTCCTTCGAATTTTCTATTTCCTTTGCATCCAGTAAAGTGTTGAAATATTGCCGCCATCTATTCATTATCATCTTTAAAAGCCAACGGAAGATGTATATCAATGCGATGTATAGCTCGGTAGATGTTTATCAAGTTAATGTGTATATGTAGGGGCGGCTGGTCTTACTGGTGGAATCGGGTGCAGGTTTTATCAATCTGCACCTAGTAGTAGTGCCTCCGCAACAGATGTGTCAAAAAGGCGAAACGTTAAAAAATTGCCGTTACAGAATTTAAAAATAGAAAACGAACAGGAATGAGTAAATGAAAAGAATTACCGGAATGAAAACAAAATTTGGCGAATTTTGAAAAATTAACACTCGGGGCTGAAAAATTGTGAAAGGGGATGAAAGGTCAAGAGGAATGAAAATTAAGTGTGATTAAGTAGAATTACGAAATAAAACACGAAAATAACCAAATTATGCAATTAAAACTTTTGTGGGGGTTGAAATACACACTTATACCTACCTATTGCTAAGGAAACTGGAAAATTGTAATAGGTAAACTGAATCCCAAATGCGTTCAATATGACCGACGAAAAACGAAATTATGCGAATTTTGCAAAATTAGCACTTAGGGGGTTGAAAAATCGTAAAGGTGGATGAAAAGTCAAAAGGTATGAGAATTATTCGTATTCGTATTTCGATTCTGCGGTGCGTTCCCTTACGGGTCCGCTGCATTCAGACCTTAAGATCCATTATGCCCGCACTGCAACCTCTTCTCTACAGAAGCCCCGTCCCTTCCATGAAGGCCAGTACATCCGCTGCAGAGAGTGAGTATATTTCCGCAGGGGCTGGGTATGCAGCCCCCAGTTCCCTAAGCCTTTTGTGACCGAGCGGGCCACATTCGGTTAGCAAATGAAGAGGCGTTTCTTCCTCTTCTCCGCACACTCTACAAGTGCTTTCCTCAGAACGTCCCATTAGATGAAGGTGTCGTTTGAGTGCGCAGTGCCCAGTCAGGACGCCCACGACTTTCCTTAGCCGCTCTCGGCTTAACTGGAGAAACCACCGTTGGGCTGTTGGCGAGGAGGGCCGAGAAATGAAGGCCCTCGCTTGCCTCATCCCCGGTGCATTTTCCCAGTGTGAGTGAAATTGCTTGTTGAGCCAGTTTCCTAGCTCCTTCCGCAACGCACTCTCCGTCACAGCGAGTGCTGGTTGTGGTCCCAGGTATGGCATGTTCGATGCCTCCCTTGCCAGTTCGTCAGCTACCTCATTGCCAGCGATTCCTGAGTGCCCAGGAACCCAAACCAGGTTGACCGAATTGTTATTTCCAGCCAACCTCGTTAATGCGTCTCGACAGTCGTTAACGAGGCCGGATCTCACCTCCACGGAGTTCAGAGCCCCGAGCGCCGCCCGACTGTCGCTGCAGATGTAGATGTACTTGCCAGAGTAGCCCCTACGTAGGTTCTCCTCAGCGCACACCAGAATTGCGTATATTTCCGCCTGGAATACACTGGGGTACTTGCCAAGAGGTACGCTCACTCGTCCCTCTGGCATCTCCCCAGTGAATCCTGCGCCGGTGCTCAGATCGTTTTTGGCCCCGTCTGTGTACCAGACTAAGCCACGCGGTGTGAGCAATTTTTCTCCCTTCTCGCCCCAGTCTTCCCTAGAGGTTATCCTGGTTGTATATGGGTCATTAAAGCGCAACCGACGCTCTATCCTGTCTTTGCGCATTTGCAAGACAGCCTCATCCGCGCCCGGTAGAGCGAGTGCACTTCGATGTCCCTCACTTCCCCCCTGCAACCTGAAGGCTGAGGCCCGGGCCGAATGCTGCACTCTGAGGTGCAGCGGCTCCAGGGCCAGGATCGCCTCCAAGGCTGCTGAGGGAGTTGTTCTTATAGCACCGGTCACCATTAGGCATCCCAGCCTTTGCACTCGCCCGAGGGCACTCCTGGTACTAGCGCGTTCCGTGGAGCGCCACCAGACCAGGGCGCCATACGTGACCAGAGGCCTCACGACGGTTGTGTATAACCAGTACGCCACCTGCGGTTTTAGTCCCCAAGTGGAGCCGGCGAAACGCCTACACATCCATAAGGACGCGCAGGCCTTCTTTGTTTGTGACTCTACATGGTCTGTCCAAGAAAGCTTCGGATCCAGGATTACTCCCAGATACTTCACTCTCTCGGCCAGACCCAAGGTCACCCCTTGCAGCTTTGGCCATCTTACGGTGTCCAACTTTCTTTTCCTAGTGAAGAGGAGCAACTCCATCTTGTTCGGGTTTACCGACAAGGATCGCCCCTCGCACCAGTTGCTAACTCTGTTCAGAGCCTGTTGCATGATGGCTGTGACTGTCCCCAGGAACTTGCCCCTAATTACAATGCACACATCATCAGCGTACGCCTGAGCGTAGCACCCTTCTCCGTTCAGGTCCCTTAGGAGGCCGTCCACGAGTAGCGACCACAGTAGCGGAGATAGAACTCCGCCCTGCCGACAGCCCCTCGACACTGTTGCCTCCAGTTTGGTATCCTGTAGAGAGACCGTTATACGACGCTTACTAATCATCTCCCGTATCCATCTTGAGAATTAACCGATGGCTAAGTAAAATTACGGTGATTTGTAGATTCATGTTTTCAACCCCTCATGATTTCACCCCTTTATGATTTACAGGGGCGAGTTTATTTTTCCGGTGTTACATAACTCCTTGCGTATTTACTGACTTCAGTTGTTCATAAATAAATCAATAAGGTTTCAGAAAAAATAAATAAAATGTATTTATCCGCTTGCAAAGAGTTAGGGGTGGTTAATAGCCTAGGGGTTGACTTTAGGTTGAAAACTCATAAGACCTTTTTTCAATAGTTGAGCGAAATCTATCGAACCCCGTAATTTTATGCTACCATTTACTTGAAGAAATTCCAAGTTTCAACCCTTAAATTTCATCCCCCTTGTTAGATTTTAGTGAAAGTTTGTCCATCCACCTACAATGTCACGGAAAATTAACACACCAAATTATGCCTTGATACGTAGCTGCGTGCAACCCTTGCGGAGTTATCATATTTTTTGTGGTTTTCATCCCCGAAATTTCATCCCCCGAAATTAGCGCCCTTTCACTTTCAACAGACTTGAGGGTCGAACGTACATACCAAGTTTCAGAAAGATACGTCCACTAGTTCTCGAGTTATTGCAGCTAATAGTTTTTCAGTTTTTCACCCGTAACTCCCACCCCCGTGGTCCGATATGGCCCAAAAGCAATCCCCGCCGAGATTTTCGTGTACAAAATTTCAGCTCGATATCTGCTTTCGTTCTCAATGCGATGGACAGAGTAGACGGACGGCCGGTCGAGCGAGCGAGCGAACGAATTCACTAAATATCGTTGCCACTTTATTTTGTCTCGCTTTTCTTGTTGTTCCGAAGAAAAGTTTCTGATACATTGTGATGAAAACCCTAAATTGTTTGACTCGCATAATTTTGCAAAACTCGCTATCGCTCGTTTTGGCAAATATTAATATAGGACTTTTCATAATATGGTGTTGGTATTAACAATTCGATTATATTTATTTCTTTCTGTTTCAGATGTATGGCCGGTATAGCCGGCAATTAGGGGAATTCGCTAAACTAGAAAGTTTGAAACAAGCTGAAAAAAGAAGAATAAAAGAAGAAAAAGCCAGAAAAAAAGAACTAAGAGGATACCAAGGAAAACTTGCCAAAGCTGTATCTTTTTTATGGAAGCACACATTTGCCCGTTTGGGAGAAGACTGGGTTTTTCTTGCCTTGTTGGGGGTGATTATGGCAATTCTTAGCTTTATCATGGATAGAGGCATTTCTATGTGTAACCAGGCAAGGATCTGGTTGTTTAAGGATTTGACACACCACCCCCTTGCCCAATATGCAGCGTGGGTATGTTTACCCGTTTGCCTTATTCTATTCAGTGCCGGTTTTGTTCACTTGGTTGCACCCCAATCAATCGGTACGGATTTTTCAATTTTTAATAATTTTACTATCACTAGTACACCGAAACACTTGATTTTCACTGCTGACGCGTTTCGAAGCTATACAACCGTAACTTCCAGAAAACTGAAATTTTTATAGGCCCACCCGCGTAGCTCCACCCCTCGGCTGTGAAAGTTAGACCAATCACAGGTCGAGGAATGGTCACGCGTGGGTGAAAATGACAAGTTCTCCCTGAAATAGCGTAAACAGAGATGAATATGCGTTCATAAGCCTATCTCTAGCTTTATAAATGACGATACTTTCCATCGCATCTAGCATCTGCACCTTATTAACGCTACAAACTAAGAATCAGACCATGGAATCAGATTTGTGTATCCATGACGTTACATTTAAGACTGTGATAACTGACAACCAGTGGTCGGAAGTAATGCATTACTTCGTATTTCGTATTCGTATTTCGATTCTGCGGTGCGTTCCCTTACGGGTCCGCTGCATTCAGACCTTAAGATCCATTATGCCCGCACTGCAACCTCTTCTCTACAGAAGCCCCGTCCCTTCCATGAAGGCCAGTACATCCGCTGCAGAGAGTGAGTATATTTCCGCAGGGGCTGGGTATGCAGCCCCCAGTTCCCTAAGCCTTTTGTGACCGAGCGGGCCACATTCGGTTAGCAAATGAAGAGGCGTTTCTTCCTCTTCTCCGCATACTCTACAAGTGCTTTCCTCAGAACGTCCCATTAGATGAAGGTGTCGTTTGAGTGCGCAGTGCCCAGTCAGGACGCCCACGACTTTCCTTAGCCGCTCTCGGCTTAACTGGAGAAACCACCGTTGGGCTGTTGGCGAGGAGGGCCGAGAAATGAAGGCCCTCGCTTGCCTCATCCCCGGTGCATTTTCCCAGTGTGAGTGAAATTGCTTGTTGAGCCAGTTTCCTAGCTCCTTCCGCAACGCACTCTCCGTCACAGCGAGTGCTGGTTGTGGTCCCAGGTATGGCATGTTCGATGCCTCCCTTGCCAGTTCGTCAGCTACCTCATTGCCAGCGATTCCTGAGTGCCCAGGAACCCAAACCAGGTTGACCGAATTGTTATTTCCAGCCAACTTCGTTAATGCGTCTCGACAGTCGTTAACGAGGCCGGATCTCACCTCCACGGAGTTCAGAGCCCCGAGTGCCGCCCGACTGTCGCTGCAGATGTAGATGTACTTGCCAGAGTAGCCCCTACGTAGGTTCTCCTCAGCGCACACCAGAATTGCGTATATTTCCGCCTGGAATACACTGGGGTACTTGCCAAGAGGTACGCTCACTCGTCCCTCTGGCATCCCCCCAGTGAATCCTGCGCCGGTGCTCAGATCGTTTTTGGCCCCGTCTGTGTACCAGACTAAGCCACGCGGTGTGAGCAATTTTTCTCCCTTCTCGCCCCAGTCTTCCCTAGAGGGGATCCTGGTTGTATATGGGTCATTAAAGCGCAACCGACGCTCTATCCTGTCTTTGCGCATTTCCAAGACAGCCTCATCCGCGCCCGGTAGAGCGAGTGCACTTCGATGTCCCTCACTTCCCGCTCGCCATTCTCCTATCCCCTGCAACCTGAAGGCTGAGGCCCGGGCCGAATGCTGCACTCTGAGGTGCAGCGGCTCCAGGGCCAGGATCGCCTCCAAGGCTGCTGAGGGAGTTGTTCTTATAGCACCGGTCACCATTAGGCATCCCAGCCTTTGCACTCGCCCGAGGGCACTCCTGGTACTAGCGCGTTCCGTGGAGCGCCACCAGACCAGGGCGCCATACGTGACCAGAGGCCTCACGACGGTTGTGTATAACCAGTACGCCACCTGCGGTTTTAGTCCCCAAGTGGAGCCGGCGAAACGCCTACACATCCATAAGGACGCGCAGGCCTTCTTTGTTTGTGACTCTACATGGTCTGTCCAAGAAAGCTTCGGATCCAGGATTACCCCAGATACTTCACTCTCTCGGCCAGACCCAAGGTCACCCCTTGCAGCTTTGGCCATCTTACGGTGTCCAACTTTCTTTTCCTAGTGAAGAGGAGCAACTCCATCTTGTTCGGGTTTACCGACAAGGATCGCCCCTCGCACCAGTTGCTAACTCTGTTCAGAGCCTGTTGCATGATGGCTGTGACTGTCCCCAGGAATGCATTACTTTCTTTAAATAGTAATTTGTAATTGCAATGCGTTACATTTCTTTAGTAATTGTAATGGAAAACCATTACTTTTTCACCCTTATTTGACAAACGCAAAAATAAAAGTTTTATGGAAAGGAAATGCCAGATAAATGTAATTCTGTGAAACGAAATAACCACCACAGGAACTGAGTACTAGAGAGGTATCAGAGCATACTAGGACCACTGTTATTTTTATTATACATTAATGATGATGGGCAGTGTATTTAAGCATTGTAAGTTTCACTTATTTGCTGATGATACAGTAATTTATTTAGCGGGTAAGGGTAACAATATTATGATAATAAACTAGTTTGAAATATAAGTAAAGGGTAATAGGAAGCGACAAATTGGTACAGGAATAGATCGCAAATGGATATGCAATCAAAATTGAGGGTGAGATAATAGAGCGGGTTGAAAAATATAAATATTTAGGGATGATTGTTGACAGAAAAGTTCAATTTGGAGAACACATTGACTAGATTAGTCAAAAGATTGCAAAAAAGTTGGGAATATTGCATAGAAGTAGTAACTACCCTTCATTGTGGGCTAAAAAACTATATATAACTGCATAATATTACCATACTTGCAATTTATACTTCAAAATAAGGCAATGAGGATCATTTTAAAACGTGACAAGTACACTCCTATTGTATCAATGTTGAAAGAGCTGCAGTGGCTAAATGTGCAACAGTTATGCGAAATTAATGCGTTAATTTTTGTACACAAAACATGAAAAAGCATATTTGCAACCGAGACTGAAAACTTTTGAGGAGGTATATGGACATAACACCAGAAACAAGGATAATTTTATCCTGGAACATAAAAACCACAAAAGGGTTCAAAACACGTTTCTTTTTAAAATTTAATTACATACAATAAATTACCAAATAAACTAAATAAAGTTACAGTTATTGTTATGTAAATATGGCAGAATTAAGAAATCCAGTGTTGCCTTACATGCTCTACACAATGACCATAGAATAAGTGATAATATTAGGTTAGTTTGTAGCGTTAACAAGGTGCAGATGCTAGATGCGATGGAAAGTATCGTCATTTATAAATCTAGAGATGGGTTTATGAACGCCGATACAGGCCCGATCGCATATTTACCTCTGTTTACGCAACTTTAGGGAGGATTTGTTATATTTATACGTGTTCACCCACGCGTGACCATTTCTCGGTCTAACTTTCACAGCCGAGGGGTGGAGCTTTCTCGCAGGTAGGGTTGTTTAGCTTCGGCTTTGATAACGAGCACATTGTGTTCGAAACGCGTCAGCAGTGAAAATAGGGGTGTTTCTAGTGCATTTTTCCACCAAACTGTCCAGTATTTCCATTGTGAATTTAAATCTAGGTTCTGGAATCCCCGAAATGAAAACCATCCTTCGAGGCGTTGCCTTAAAAGAATACCTAACCTTCAGAACCCTGGTGGCAAAAGTCGTCGGATTAACCGCCACCCTTGGTAGTGGTTTACCACTGGGCAAAGAAGGTCCCTTCGTCCATATTGCCAGTATTACTGCAACGTTACTCAGCAAACTAGTAACTGGTTTTCAAGGAATATACGAAAACGAAAGCAGAACTACGGAAATGTTGGCAGCAGCTTGTGCTGTAGGGGTTGCGAGTTGTTTTGGGGCGCCAGTCGGAGGGGTGCTTTTCAGCATTGAAGTCACCACGGTATATTTTGCCGTTCGCAACTATTGGCGTGGGTTTTTTGCCGCAGTTTGTGGAGCGACAATATTTCGGCTTTTAGCGGTGTGGTTCGATGGTGCCGACACTGTTACAGCTGTGTTTAAAACTAATTTTTACATGGATTTTCCGTTTGATCCTCAGGAGCTGTTCGTTTTTGCGCTCATTGGGTAAGCATTAACATAAAATTGTTTTATCTACGATTGTAAACAAATTTTTTTCTAAGTTTTGTGTCATTATCAGTCCTCCAGTAATTAATTCTAATGAAGATTAAACTGTTGAGATTTAAACTGCAATAGTTTAATCCTGTCATTTTCTTCGATACATCTTCGTACTTAGAATTGTAAACAAAGTTGTTACTTTTTGAATTAATTTTGTTGGCAAAGTTACATTTTAGAGAACCGTGCAATAGATATTGTAATAAGTTCGGAAAGGGCATCATTGCACAGTGGTAAAAATCAAAAATTAACAGTCTCGGAGACGGTAGAAATTTCTACTTTTTCACAGAATTTGTACAACCATTTCCCGCCAATTTCTTTCTCAACCCTCTTTCAACCTTCTTTCAACCATCTCTCAACCCCCTCTTAACCCTCTCTCAACCCTCTTTCAACCCACTCTTATCCCTCTCTTAACCCCATCTCAACCTTCTCTCAACCCTCTTTCAACCCTCTCTCAATCCTCTCCCAACCCACTCTCAACCCTCTCTCAACCCTCCCTCAAAACTCTCTCAACCCTCTCTCAACTTTCTCTCAACCCTCTCTCAACCCTCCCTCAACCCTCTCTCAACTTTCTCTCAACCCTCTTTGAACCCTCTCTCAACCCTCTCCCAACCCACTCTCAACCCTCCCTCAAAACTCTCTCAACCCTCTCTCAACTTTCTCTCAACCCTCCCTCAACCCTCTCTCAACTCTCTCTCAACCCTCTCTCAACTCTCTCTCAACCCTCTCTCAAGCTTTTCTCAACTTTCTCTCAACCCTCTTTGAACCCTGTCTCAACCCTCTCCCAACCCACTCTCAACCCTCTCTCAACCCTCTTTCAACCCTCTCTCAATCCTCTCCCAACCCACTCTCAACCCTCTCTCAACCCACTCTTATCCCTCTCTTAACCCCCTCTCAACCCACTCTAATTCCTCTCTTAACCCCCTCTCAATCTTCTCCCAACCCACTCTCAACTATCCCTCAAAACTCTCTCAATCCTCCCTCAACCCTCTTTGAACCCTCTCTCAACCCTCCCTCAAAACTCTCTCAACCCTCTCTCAACTTTCTCTCAACCCTCTCTCAACCCTCCCTCAACCCTCTCTCAACTTTCTCTCAACCCTCTTTGAACCCTCTCTCAACCCTCTCCCAACCCACTCTCAACCCTCTTTCAACCATCTCTCAACCTTTAATAAACACGTCGACTATGGATGGACTGCCTAAGACATTCCCAGTCGAGTCGGAGAGAGATGCGCATGTTCGAATCGTGAGGACGATGATGGAATGCGGCAAATGCAAAATATGTTTTTCACCCCTAAAATCAAATTTTTCAAAAAAATGGCACTAAGGTTTTCGATCCGGCAATGCAACAGCTGTCGAATTCTACATACAATAATAATAATATGCACTTTCCCTAAGAAAAAACGAAAAAGGGACCTTTTCTTTTACCCCTAAAATGGCAATTTTCGAAAAAATTGTACTAAGGTTTTTCATCCGACAATACGACGGCTAGCAAATCTGATAGTAAGAAATGGCCTATTACTAAAATAAATTCAAAAAAAGGCTTTTTGCCACTACAATGATATTTTTCCAAAAAATGGCACTAACGTTTTCGACTTGAAAAAAAATCAGCTATCAAATCAACTAAATTTTCATGTTTAAGTTTAAATTTAGGTGAGTTTTCGGAAAAACCTGACTTTGATAGATTTTAGTTTAATTTGTCAATGCAAATAATTGACCTTCCATGTCTTTGTTATTGTAGTGTCCCGAGGAAGGCTGCAATAAAGCCCGAAACGTTGACCCTAAATTAAATCAATTTTTTGACTCGGATTTACCTATTACCGACACCAAGTAAAGATTTCATGTTTTTGGCCATTCGATTTTTTTCAATTTTTCGATCGATTCCGCGAACGGTAACAAAGCTTTTGCTCATAGTTCTATCCTTTTCTCGTGCACGAAAAACTTATATTTGCATCCTTTCTTAATGCAAGTATGAGCATCTTCCAATGGCTTGTATGAATAAAGTGTTACAAGATGCTCATGCTTGCATTAATAAAAGATGCAAATACAAGTTTTTCTTGCGTAAGACAGGGATAAAACTATGAGCAAATGCTCGGTTACCGTTTATTCATACCAGCCATTGTTCGGGTCAAATACCTGCAGGGTTTTTAACCATCATCTTCATTGGTCAAAAAGTAAATTTTTTCAATCGTAATGCCCCAACTATTTTATGGCAAAATGATAGACAATTAAATTCTGCATCGATGTGCCATAAAATAGTTGGGGTCTTCCATTTGAAAAATTTGACTTTTTGACCAATGAAGTTGATGATGTTTCAAAATTTGCAGAGAACACCCTGTAAGTATTTGGCCCAATTTGAGTCTAGGGGTGGATACACCCTACATTAGACTTCATGCCAAATTAATATCGTTTTCTCATTTCTTACTGTAAGGATGTTACAGCTTTTTGAAGTTAGGCCTGCACTTGACGTAAAAAAACGAAATTCTTGATTTTCTCAAAAACTGTTCATTTTTGGTAGCAATTCTTAGTAAAAGTTCACCTAGAATTAAACGTAGAATCCAAAAATATCATAATATACAGGGTGTTCTATGTAAAATAAAGAAGTTAGTATGTATTTCCGGTATAACCGGAAGTGTGCCATTGATGAAAAAATTTTATGTCGATTCAAAATTAGTTGAGACCCTTGTGCACAAATTTTCATGGTGATGCTAGAAACAGTTCTCGAGATACGGCTAACTGACGCTCGTCGAGGGATACCCTGTATTATCATTTAAAAAAATTACGTAATTTATTTAAAAATCGCACAATCGTAGATAAAAATTTTGTAAGGCCCAAGTGCAAAAAGTCTCTTTATTTCAGTCGTGGCTAAAACTCGCGTTTTAAATAAATCGCTCATGCAATAAAGGGGTTAGTATCATCTCATCCCACGTGACACTTCATCCCAAGTCACATTTCATCCCAAAAGACAGCTCATCCCAAACCAAGTCATCCCAAAAGACAAATCATCCCAGAACTCAATTCATCCCAACGGACAACTCATCCCAATGGACAATTCACCCCAACGGACAGCTCATCCCAACGGACAACTCCTCCCAAGTCATATTTCATTCCAAAAGACAGCTCATCCCAAACTAAGTCATCCCAAAAGACAAGTCATCCCAGAACTCAATTTATCCCAACGGACAATTCATCCCAAGTCATATTTCATCCCAAAAGACAGCTCATCCCAAACTAAGTCATCCCAAAAGACAAGTCATCCCAGAACTCAATTCATCCCAACGGACAACTCATCCCAATGAACAATTCAACCCAACGGACAACTCATCTCAACGGACAACTCATCCCAAGTCACATTTCATCCCAAAAGACAGCTCATCTTAAACCAAGTCATCCCAAAAGACAAGTCCTCCCAGGATTCAATTCATCACAACGGACAACTCATCCCAATGGACAATTCAACCCAACGGACAGCTCATCTCAACGGACAACTTAACCCAAATCCCATTTCATCCCAAAAGACAGCTTATCTCAAACTAAATCATCCCAAAAGACAAGTCATCCCAGAACTCAATTCATCCCAACGAACAACTTATCCCAATGGACAATTCAATCCAACTGATAGCTCATCCCAACGGACAACTCATCCCAAGTCACATTTCATTCCAAAAGACAGCTTATCCCAAACCAAGTCATCCCAGAACTCAATTCATCCCAACGGACAACTCATCCCAAGTCACATTTCATTCCAAAAGACAGCTTATCCCAAACCAAGTCATCCCACAACTCAATTCATCCCAACGGACAACTCATCCCAATGGACAATTCAACCCAACGGACTGCTCATCCCAACGGACAACTCATTCCAAGTCACATTTCATCCCAAAAGACAGCTCATCCCAAACCAAGTCATTTCAAAAGACAACTCATCCCAGACCAAATCAACGCAAACCTTGAAAAAGCGTACGCGTAATGTTAAGTGTTCAGATTAACGGACAGAATTGGTAAATAATTTTACTAAAAAAAGACTTTACCTGACAGATCTGAATGGACGTTGAAAAACCGTTAATGTTTGTGTTGGGAGAGGCGGACACAATTTGAGAAGTAATTTTACTAAAAAAAAACTTACCTGACATAGGCCCGGTTTGTCCTCCGGTTTACTTAACCAACAGTTTGTCGCATAGCAACGAGTGTTCTGATTGGCTGTATCTTAACAACTAACCGCTGGTTAGGTAAACTGGAGGTTATCGAAGATGGAAAAACCGGGCCATAGAAGAAGGATCTTGAGAAATAACCGAATTTATGATAGGTTTTGGCTAGGGGTGAGTTGTCCGTTGGGATAAATTGTCCGTTGGGATAAGTTGTCCGTTGGGATGAGTTGTCTGTTGGTCTGGGATGAGTTGCGATTTGGGATGAGTTGTCTATTGGGATAATCTGGTTTGGGATAAGTTGTCTTGGCTTGGGATGAAATATCATGTTTGGTGAGTTGGTTGTTGGGATGAGATGTCTACTGGGATGAGTTGTCCGTTGGAATGAGTTGTCTCCTAGGATGAGTTGTCTCCTGAGATGAGTTGTCCATTGGGATGAGGTAGCCTCTGTTGGGAAGACTTGGTTTGGGATGAGCTGTCTCTTGGGATGAGTTAAGGCTTGGTATGAAATGGCATGTGGAATGAGTTGGTTGTTGGGATGAGATGTCTACTGGGATGAGTTGTCACGTGGGATGAGTTGTCCGTTGGGATGAGTTGTCTCCTGAGATGAGTTGTCCATTGGGATGAGCTAGCCTCTGTTGGGATGACTTGGTTTGGGATGAGTTGTCTATTGGGATAACTTGGTTTGGGATGAGCTGGCTCTTGGGATGAATTAAGGCTTGGGATGAGATGTCAACTGGGATGAGTTGTCTGTTGGTCTGGGATGAGTTGTCTATTGGGATAACTTGCTTTGGGATAAGTTGTCTCTTGGGATGAATCACGGCTTGGGATGAAACAGCATGTGGGATGAGTTGGCTGTTGGGGTGAAATATCACGTCTAATGAGATAATACCCCGCAATAAAGAACGACTTTTTACACTTGCATCACTAACTATTAATAATATAAATCTTATAGAGCATTATGCGGGTTAGGTGGAGCATTTTACGTCTGGGTCCATCGTCAATACGTAATGTTCATGCGCAGCAGTAAAACCATCAACAGTTTTCTCCAGAAAAAGTAAGTACAAATTAACATCGTCGTAGCTATCAAACCACATAAAATAGTTTACGAAACTTTCCAGTCGTTTCCTATATCCAGCCATTGTTTCTCTATTGGTATCCACGATTTCCTTCCCTCTCGGAGCAGGACAATTCTTTGCTGGAGCCATAACAACACACCATCAAGTTTCTGATCTCTTCAGCAATTTTACTTGGACGAACAACGCTCTAACTGTTGCTGAGCAAGAAATTGTCGACCATTGGCAAACCCCTCATTCGGGGGTGTTTGTAAATTTAATCTGTTACTGCGTTTATACCGTAAGACTGATTCTAGAGATTTACTTTTAACTTTTCTGTGAAAATTTCAGTTTATCTTCAGCATCATTTGCTCCACTGTTCCAGTACCAGCCGGAAGCTTTATTCCAGTGTTCAAAATCGGTGCAGGAATCGGAAGAATCGTGGGAGAACTAATGCACATGTGGTTTCCCACAGGAATGAGATACGGCGGTAAAATCGCGAAAATTATTCCAGGTGGTTATGCCACAGTTGGGGCTGCAGCCTTCAGCGGTTCTGTGACGCACACAATTTCAGTTTCAGTAATAGTCTTCGAAATGACAGGGCAAATAACTCACATTGTACCAATTATGATAGCCGTTTTGATTTCCAACGCTATTGCTAGTCTTCTAGCCCCTAGTATTTACGATTCTATTATTCTGATTAAGAAATTGCCGTATCTTCCTGATCTTTTGCCAAGCAGTAGTGGTAAGTAATGGTCATCGAGGGTGTCCCAGAACTCGCGGAAAATCTGTTGATGGCAGACTCCTGAAACTGAATCCCAAATGCGTTCAATTTTATTACCGACGAAAAACGAAAATATCCGAATTTGGCTAAATTAACATCTAGGGGGTTGAAAAATCGTAAAGTGGGATGAAAAGTCATAGGGTATGAAAATTAACTGTAGTTAGGTAAGTAGAATTACAGACAACAACACGAAAATAACCCAATTATTTAGGGTTTTGGGGGGTTGAAATATTGTGAAAGGGGTCGAAAAAATGAAAAAGGCAAAACATAGTCTAAATGAGCAAAACTTATTACCCCAGAAAGACAAAATTACGCTTTTACAAAATTAACGCTCGCGGGGTTGAAAAATTGTGAAGCAGTCTGCGTAAATTTTGCTTTTTGTGGATTTTGAGGGTGAAAGGGGTTGAAAAATTATAGATAGCTTAAGAGTTAATTAAAAGGACTTTGAAGAGGAAGTACATAAAAACCAGAAAAGATAAATAAACAGTGTATTTATTCCGCAGAGTAATTGGTAGCCTCAGTGTTAGTATTAGATTGAAGACTTGTAAGACTTTTTTCAATGGTTGACCGAAATCTATCGCTACCATTTACTTGAAGAAATTTCAAGTTTCAACCCTTAAATTTCATCCCCCTTGTTAGATCATAATGAAAATTTGCCCATCCGCCTACAGTGTCGCTGTAAATTAACACACCAAACCGAGTCTTGATACGTTGAGCAGTTTTTAAGTTCTCGCATTTTTGTGAATTATGAATAAGACTTTTTTGTACCATCAGTAGAAAGCTTTCGAACTGTATTAATTTCAAATCTACATTATTCGGTGAAAACTCGAGTTTCCTCCCTTAACGTTCATCCCCTTCGATAAATTTCCCGTAAAATTCACTCCTACTTTCTCGACGATGCAGTGTATAAGACCTCACAGTCTCACATCAGATATTGTTTCTCTGTGTAAAGTTACAAAGCTTCATGAACATTTCAACCCCTAAACTCCAACCCCCTATTTTACCACCTTCACATGCTCTAAAGAAGGATGTGGTTTCAATTTCACCACCCTGATCCAATTCATTGAAAAATTGCGGTAATTTAGAGATTCATCTTTTCACCCCCTCATTACTTCACCACTGATTTACAAGGGTGGGTTTGTTTCTGACTGTGTGTTGGGCTCCAGACCTCCACGTGCAACATATTTGAATGGTTTTCGTATTTTTGTGATTTTCAACACCTAAATTTCATCCCCCTAAATTGGCACCCCTTCACCCTCAGCAGACTTGATGGTAGAACTCGAAAACCAAGTTTCAGTAAAGTACCTCCACTCGTTCTCGAGTTATTACAATTAATAATAATTACCACCCCATTCCAATGCAAGTGATTCCTTTCCTCCCGGGATGGAAATGGCTATTTTCCTCCCCAGAAAAGGGGTGGGAATGCTCACTTTCTGTTAGGGTCGTAGGAAAAAACAATTATTACTAGCATGGTGCAAATTAGTTCAAAATGGGATGGGGTGAAAACACCCCCTTAACAATAGAGAAATTCACTCTGAGACAAATGCTTCGCATTTAAAAACTATCGCAATTTCCGCAAAGGAAAATTCTTCTCAGATTAGCTTCACGAGTCTGCCATTAACAGATTTTCCGCGAGTTCTATGACACCCTGTATAACTTGTCTCAAACATTAATCCACCAGGGATGTACAACATCTACGTGGAAGACTTTATGGTTCGCGATGTGAAATACATCTTCAAAGCTATGTCATACGACCAACTGAAATCTCTGCTGAAAGAAAATCGAAGACTACAAAGCTTTCCTTTGGTGGACAACCACGACAACATGGTCCTTCTCGGGTCAATCCCACGACTGCAACTTATCCAATTAATAGAAAAACAAATAGGAAAAGAAAGAAGATTGCAAGTGGCAGCAATTCGACAGAGAGAAGCGGAAGAACGCGCCAGGGAAGAAGCGGAGAAGAAAGCGGAAGAACGCAAGAGAAGACCGTCCAGATTTCAGGTGGTGCCTGCACCCGATGTGTTAGGGGTGAAACACGTTTCGGAAAATCAGTTGGATCAACCGATGACTTACAACCCCGTGTTTGGTAGTCAACCGAAAAAATCCATTTTGAAGAAGACTAATTCGTTCACGTTGAAGGGTTTCAGCCCTTTTATGTCGACGAGTCCTGGGTCGACTCCGTACACGACGGTTACGGGGGCGGAAAGCCGCATTAGGTTGGCTTTTGAGACGATTTTTCGCAAATCTGCTCAGCTTCAAGATGTTGTCAACAATGAAAGCTCGCCGGTTTTAGGGGGAGGTTCTATGGAAAATCAAGTGCAGATTTTACCGATGAGTCCGATAGCTTCGAAAAAAGTCCAGTTGGTAAGTTCAAATCGATTTTGTACGAAGGGGTAGAAAGTTTTTAAAATTTTCTGACAAAAAACTTTGTTGCATCAGCAAATTGTCACTTTCGAGTGACAATTGTCAGTTGTAAGTGACAATTGTCACTTGTAACTGACATTTTTGTCACTTGCAACTGACAATTGTCACTTGCAACTGACAATTGTCCGTTACAAGTAACAATTGTCGGTTACAAGTGACAATTGTCGGTTACAAGTGACAATTGTCACCTACAAATGACAATTATCAGTTACAAGCGACATTTGTCAATTACAAGTAACAATTGTCAGTTACAAGTGACAATTGTCGGTTACAAGTGACAATTGTCACCTACAAATGACAATTGTCACTTATAAGTGACTTATAAGTGACAATTGTCTGTTACAAGCGACAATTATCAGTTACAAGCGACAATTGCCAGTTACAAGCGACATTTGTCAATTACAAGTAACAATTGTCAATTACAAGTAACAATTGTCAGTTACAAGTGACAATTGTCGGTTACAAGTGACAATTGTCACCTACAAATGACAATTGTCACTTATAAGTGACTTATAAGTGACAATTGTCAGTTACAAGCGACAATTATCAGTTACAAGCGACAATTGTCAGTTACAAGCGACAATTGTCAGTTACAAGTAACAATTGTCAGTTGCAAATGATAATTGTCAGTTACAAGTGACAATTGTTGGCTACAAGTGACAATTGTCAGTTACAAGCGACAATTGCCAGTTACAAGCGACATTTGTCAATTACAAGTAACAATTGTCAGTTACAAGTGACAATTGTCCGTTACAAGTGACAATTGTCACCTACAAATGACAATTGTCACTTATAAGTGACTTATAAGTGACAATTGTCAGTTACAAGCGACAATTGTCAGTTACAAGCGACAATTATCAGTTACAAGCGACAATTATCAGTTACAAGCGACAATTGCCAGTTACAAGCGACATTTGTCAATTACAAGTAACAATTGTCAATTACAAGTAACAATTGTCAGTTACAAGTGACAATTGTCGGTTACAAGTGACAATTAATAATAATAATAATAATAATAATAGAAATTTATTTGACCATTAAAGGTACAAAAAGGGTGGGAAATCAGTATATACTGTTTTTCATTCCTGCCCTAAAAGAACATGTAACAATAAGAACTTAAAACCAACAATAATCACAACTTTTCTGCCACCTACAAATGACAATTGTCACTTATAAGTGACTTATAAGTGACAATTGTCAATTACAAGCGACAATTAACAGTTACAAGCGACAATTGTCAGTTACAAGTAACAATTGTCAGTTGCAAATGACAATTGTCAGTTACAAGTGACAATTGTTGGCTACAAGTGACAATTGTCAGTTACAAGCGCCAATTGTCAGTTACAAGCGACAATTGTCAATTACAAATGACATTTGTCACTTATAACTGACAGTTGTCACTTGCTAGTGACAATTTGCTATTGCAACAAAGTTTTTTTTTCCAAAAATCTTAAAAACTTAGTTGTGGCCTCTCTACGCCTTCGTAACTTTTGTGACGTCACACATGGGAATATTCTGATGGAGTCAAGTGTCAAATGTCATCAAAAATGTCTGTCATTCCCACAGTTTTCCATGTATGACGTCATCCTTCTTAACTAGAATCTAAGGTCACTAGATACAGCGTTGCTTTAAGATAGCGACATGCCATTCCGAGAAATTTTGCGTTAGAACGGTAAGAGAGAGAGGTCTCTAGACAAAGATCACAAATCTGGGGATTTCTATGGCTAACGGTTGCCGGCGCTTTGTTACAACTTGACACCATGCAACACTATAGTTTTAGAGAAATCGCTCGGACGGCGCCTCGTCCGTCCATTCTGTCGCATAACTTGAGAACGGAAGCAGATATCGAGCTGAAATTTTGTACACGTGTGTATACCCTTAAAATCTCGGCGGGGGTTGTTTTTGGGCCCAATCGAATCATAGGTGAAAATCTTAAAGACGTTTGATCGCGAAAGTTGCCTCAACCCTTGAAGATATATCAAAACCCACCGGTAGATGTACATCAATGCGATGTGTATCCCTGTAGATGTTTTATAATGTTAGAGGGTATGTAGGGGTCACATGAATTTAAAATCTGCACCTAGTAGTAGTGCATAGATGCGTCAAAAAGGCGAACTGTGGAAAAATACCAAACCTGAAATAGTCCTTTACAGTGTTTGCAGTAGAAAATGAACAAAGAAACACAAAAATTATGTAAAGTCTATAGAAAGTCGGTAGAAAAAATACAAAGCAAGAAAAAATTTACGGCAATTAAGTGGAAAAACCAAAAGTGACACAGAAAATAAGAAAATTTTGCAATAAAATGTATGTTTTAGAGGGGGTCAAGTATTGTGAAGATTGTGGAAAAGTTGCAAAGAGTGAAAATATAATCCAAATGAGTAAATAAGAAGTAGCTATCAGAAAAAAAATCAAAATTCGGCGAATTTTTTAAAATGGCGAAAGGGGATGAAAAGACAAGAGGGGTGATTAAGTAGAGTTACAAAATATAACACGAAAATAAGTCAATAATGCGATAATTTAGACTTTTGCGGGGGTTGAAACGTAACTATTGCAAAGGAAGCTGGAAAATTGTAAAAGGCAAACTCAATCCAAATGAGTTCAATTTATTACCGAAGAAAAACGAAATTACCAAAATTTTAAGCATAAATAACACTTAGGGGGTTGAAAATTTGGCTCTTGGGGGTTGAAAAACTGCGAAGGGCCTCGAAGAGTGTTTCGAAATGGTGAAAAAGCCTGTAAACAATCCAATCCAATTAAAATTAGCGCCCTTTCACCTTCAGCAGACTTGAAGTTCGAACGTACATACCAAGTTTCAGCAAGATACCTCCACTAGTTCTCGAGTTATTGCAGTTAATAGTTTTTCGGTTTTTCACCCTTAACTCCCACCCTCTTAGTCCGATATGGCCCAAAAGCAATCCCCGCCGGGTATTTCAAAGTACGCAACTGTACACCAAGTTTCAGCTCGATATCTCAATGCGTTCTCAAGTTATCGCTCAAGTTTCACCGGAAATGACCCTAATTTTAGTTTTTCAAATAGGATTATACTTTTTTCTCAACGGACTCTGAATCTACGATTTTTTCTGAGTTAGAAACGTACTTACTTATAACCGGAAGTATAGTCACGACCACCCTAGATTTTCAAAGCGGTGATAGATTAAGATATACCCTACCTTTTAAAAGATATTTACAGTACCTACAATATACTACCTACCCCACGCAAAGGGGGCTCGAAGGTACCGTAATTCACTCTAAATTGCTCAAAACAAATCAAATATAATATATCTCACACTTCGCGGCAACGTTCAACGTCCACAAATTGTAAAGAATGGGCGCGAAAGACACGCATTTTTGCACCGTTTCAACGAAAGTTCGTACGTTATTTTGACCTTCGTTTCGAAATTTTAAAACCATAATGGCCGAGGGGAAGTCCACCGGGTCCCTTTTGCGGCAATTTTCTAATTGTATCGTTGGAAAAAGAGAAAAAATTCGATTCACGAAACATCTTGTAAGTTTCTTTTAGCTCGGATCAAACATTTTTAGGACGCAATTTTTCCACGGTACACTTACTCGCAAAAAATGGGGACACTCAATTTCCTCTATGTCCATTTTTTGAGTTTGGGGGCTGAAAGGGGTGAGTTTTGGGGTTGAAATGTTTTTGGTTGTCCCAATTTTCAAGCACTATACTCTTTACAAGCGCAGCGATGCGTATCTAGTGACCTTATTATAAATAATCGCGAATTGACCCTATAAATCTATTTTTAACGAATTTTCTTTAGCCTAGAGAGCGCGTGTGTGACATGTCTCCAGAAGATCAAAGGACTTGGGAAGAAGAACAAATGCAGCTTCCCGCGGAATTTTCTTCATGTCACATAGATCCAGCGCCGTTCCAATTGGTGGAAAGAACCTCCCTCTTGAAAGTCCACTCCCTTTTCTCCATGGTAGGGGTGAATCACGCCTACGTAACCGCAATTGGTAAACTCGTGGGGGTTGTCGGCTTAAAAGAACTACGAAAAGCTATAGAAGACGCAAACAGTGGTAACCTTCCGCCACATAACGAAGCTGAAGGTGTTACGAGTGAAAATGTCGACTGGGATAGCGAAGCAGCTCCTACATTGGCAAAAGTTTAATAATTGCTAATAATGAGCAATAATAAAAAATCCAGAGACTTTTACCCCTTTGTGATAGAACTAATTGTAATATTTAAGAAGAATAAATGATTTTATCGTTATTTACATATTTTGGTCTAGTTTTTTTTGTTGTCTTCTGGTTTCTCTTCTCTCGTCCTTATTTCTCTCGCTCTCGCGACTTCCTTCATCCATTCTATTCCCTCTCCTCATTCGTTCAGAATACTCTTTCTCTCTCATTCCCTCACACTCTTTCAACAGGTGTTCTACTGTCTCTCCTCTTCACATACTCTGCACTTTCTCTCTTCCTTCTTCAGCCAGAACTTGTTTTCCCTCTCCTCATTCCCGCATCCGAATCTCGCTATCATTCTTTTTTCTTTCCCACTCTCCCTCTTCAAGTGACTTGGTAACCCTTCACTTATTATATTCTCATTATATCTTGATTTGTTCTTCTTTCCTGTACATCTCCATTCATCCATCTCTCTGCGTCTTTCTATATCTTCCCTTGCATATCCGTTCCTCTCGTAATATCTTTGTCTTTCCTTCCCTTTCTCTTTCCCCAAATCATCCCTTATTTGCTTTTTTAACCAACCCTCTTACATGCGCTCTGTATGCATTCCTCTCATTAATACGTACCCCAAATCTTTGAATTCCCTTTCCTGCTCTATTTTCCTTTCATTCCACTTTCACTCACTTTCTTTTGCCCTTCCTCTCCCTTTCCCAAAAACCATCATCTTCGTTTTTTCCACATTTATTTCCAACCTTTTTCTCTTCACATATCTCTCTGCATTTCTTATCATATCTTTCATTCCTTTCTCCTCGTTCGCTACCATCACCAAATCATCTGCATATGCCAAACACCACCCTTTCTCTTTGCCCAAAACAACCCCCCCTGCCTGCGTCATTTTAAACATCTGATCAATATCGTTTGTATAAATTGTAAACAGCGTTGGGCTTAGTTTGCATCCCTGTCTTACGCCTTCCTTGTCCAAAAACCTCGCTCTCTTGTCCAACATTCTTTTATCCTTCTTCCAAGCTTGCCATTTTATCGTTATTACAGGTAGATACTATAACTCTCTTTATCATGCCGTCGGTAAGTAGCAAATATTATCAAACCCATTTTATTTATTGACATAATTAACCACATACACGTTAATCCGTTTACTTAATCGCTACTGTGTGTTCTTATCTCTGATCATATCCTTGTCTGAATTGGTGGTTGGAAAAAGATGAAGAAAATTTGCGTCTTTGGTCAAATATTTAACAGAAAATTTGCGTATAGGGCTACAGCAATAAGAGCATTACAGTAGTTTCTTCAAGACGATCATGAAAAGACGAAGAGATTTAGAATCTTCTCTACTATACGAATCAGTGTATGCTCCAGTACAGACTTACGAGAAGAATAACGATTTGTTTAAGAAGAAATTTGTGAAGAATGAAGAACGAAGGCTTTGGACAGAGCTTCACGCTCATCGAGGTATTTAGTATTTCTTATAAGTTGTCGAGGTATTTAGTATTTCTTATAAGTTGTCGAGGTATTTAGTATTTCTTATAAGTTGTCGAGGTATTTAGTATTTCCTATAAGTTATCGAGGTATTTCGTATTTCCTATAAATTATTGAGGTATTTAGTATTTCCTATAAATTATCGAGGTATTTAGTATTTCCTATAAGTTATCGAGGTATTTAGTATTTCCTATAAATTATTGAGGTATTTAGTATTTCCTATAAATTATCGAGGTATTTAGTATTTCCTATAAGTTATCGAGGTATTTAGTATTTCCTATAAATTATTGAGGTATTTAGTATTTCCTATAAATTATCGAGGTATTTAGTATTTCCTATAAGTTATCGAGGTATTTAGTATTTCCTATAAATTATTGAGGTATTTAGTATTTCCTATAAATTATCGAGGTATTTAGTATTTCCTATTAAGTTATCGAGGTATTTAGTATTTCCTATAAGTTATCGAGGTATTTAGTATTTCCTATAAATTATCGAGGTATTTAGTATTTCCTATAAATTATCGAGGTATTTAGTATTTCCTGTAAGTTTTTAAAATTAACCCATGCAAGCGGAGGGATCATGGTACAGTCAGGAGACAAAATATTGGCCCTCGACCGCGAACAATGTCGACAGAAAAGACACTCAAAATAGGTATCGCATAACTTGAGAACGAAAGCAGATAGCGAGCTGAAATTTTGTACCCATGTGTATACCCCGAAAATCTCGGCGGGGATTGTTTTTGGGCCATATCGGACTAGGGGGGTGGGAGTTAGGGGTAAAAAACTGAAAGAAATTACAATTTTCGACGTTTGATCGCAAACGCTTCCTCAACGCTTGAAGCTAGAGCAAAAGTTTGTAAGGAGGAATTGTCGGCAATGAAAAAATCTACAAAAAAGTCCGCGACGCCATATAGCTATCTACGATGGGTAGCCCACTGAGATCGTTTTTGTGTTTTAATTTTTGACGAAAATAGCTTCAGTGGCTTATTGTCGGCTATCCGTAACAGATATTTATATGCTGTCGCGGACTTTTTTGTAGGTCTTTTCGTTGCCGACATTTCTCCCTTATACGATTTTAATCCATCTTCAAGCGTTTAGGCAGCATTCGCAGTAAAAGCGCGAGACTGAAAAACTATTAATTGTAATAACTCGAGAACCAGTGGAGATATTTTACTGAAGCTTGATATGCGTTTTTGACGTGAAAGTCTGTTGCAGGTGAGGGGGTGTCAATTTTGGGAGATGAAATTTAGGGGTTGAAAATCACAAAAATACGAAAACTTCAAATTTTTTGCATATGGAGGTCTGAAACCACATACAGTGCGTTCGCGAGACTTAGCCCCATGAGCTAAAGGCTGCAGTTATCAACGATGTGACCGACGTCTGTAATAAGCGATGCTTGGTATTTCCACCAATGTTAGCGAAGCCAGTAAGAGCGCGTACAAAAATCAACCGTCGTCGTACATTGTGTGGTGGAGAGATCAACCGGTCCTCAGTGACGCTTCAACGAACGTCGAACGTTCAGTTTACTTTCTTCCTCAGATAAACGAGTCGGAGTGAGACATAGCGCACGACACGATCAGCGCGTTACGCTCAAACTTTCTCGGTCTACGTGCAACAACGCTGGAGAGAGATGGCTTTCAAAACGTAAGTGTATTATAACAGGGTACGATGGGGCTAAGTCTCGCGAACGCACTGTATATTTTGACATTATTTGATAAGGGATGGTTTTTTTTTGCAAGATGAAACAGAAAGGGGTGCAAATTAGGGGTTGAAACTCGAAATTTCACATAAGTGTTGCTTGAAATTCAAGCAATTGGATAACTTTTAATCAATGGCTCAGAAAAAGTTTTGAGCATAGATTTAGTCCTTAGACCCTTAGATTACCTACGACAGGAAGAGAAAAAATTGCACCTCTAAAACTCAACCCCTTTAATCTTGAAACAAAAAATTCACTTAGAGGAAATGTAACCCTTGGACCACCTATTACCGGAGGAAACTAATTGAACACAAAAAATTGCACCCCTGAAACTCGCCCCTTCAACCCCCAACCACAAAAACTTGACTTGGAGGAAATTTAACCCTTGTACCGCCTACAACCGAAGAGTTGAATTGAACAAAAAAACTACGTCCCTAAAACTCACCCCCGAAACCTAAAAAATGACTTGGACGGAATTTAACCCTTTTGCCACTCATTATCGCAGGAGACTATTTTGAACGCAAAAAATTGTACCCCCAAAACCCACAGTCTTCAACCCTCGAACACAAATAATTGACTTGGATGAAATTGAGCCCTTGGACTAACTGAACGCAAGAAGTTGCAACCCCGAAAACCACCCCCTTCAACACCCAAATACGAAAAATTGACAAACATGTAGTAGTAGTGCCTCCGCAGACGCACAGTGGTGTTAAAAAGTGAAAAATGTAAATATTATCCAAAAGAGTAAAATTTATTACCGAAGAAAGACAAAATTGCACGAATTTGGCCAATTTAACGTTCGAGGGGTTGCAAAATTGTGAAGGGGGATGAAAAGTTAAGGGGGTGAAAAGTGACTGTAGTAAAGTAGAACTTTCGAAAATTACACTAAAAAGAAGCGGTCTGCGGAAATTTTGCTTTTTGTGGGTTCACATATCGAGGTTAGGGGTGTTAGTAGCCTAAGGATTGGTTTTAGGTTGAAGACTCACCTTTTTTCAATGATTAACGAAGTCTTTTGAACCCTGTGATTTAATACAACACTTATCTGAAGAAATTTCCAGTTTCAACCCTTAAATTTAACCCCCTTTGTTAGATCGTAATGAAAATTTGCTCATCCACCTACAATGTCACTGTAGATTAGAACACCAAATCCTGCATTGATACGTCGAACAGTTTTGAAGTTCTGGTATTTTTGTGTTTCCGCATATTAGGGGTTGTAGCGCCTTTGAGGGTGCTTTTTTGCAAAGTATGAATAACACCTTTTTTAAATCATTAACGGTAAGCTATCGAATGACGCTAATTTCGACCAATACTTATAGATCGGAATTGTGGGTTACAACCCCTAATTTCCACCCCCTTGGTCCGATATGGCCCAAAAGCAATCCCCGCCTTACTTTTAGGGCACAAAGCCGTATAGTAAATTTGATCTCGACACCCCATTCAATGTTCTCAAGTTATCCGACGTTTTGTATTTCTGCATGTTAGGGGTTGTAGCGCCTTTAAGGGTGGTTTTTGGTAAAATATGATTAACACCTTTTTTGAATCATTAACGGAAAGCTATCGAATGACGCCAATTTCGACCGATACTTATTAAGCAGCATTTTAAGTTACAACCCCCAATTTCCACCCCCTCCTTCCGATTTTCCGAAAAAAACATCCCCTGTAAGGTTTCATCGAAATATATGTGTATGTTGAGTTTCAGATGGATGCGTGCAAAACTTGCGGAGTTATTACTTTTTTTGAGATTTTCATCCCCTAAATTTCATCCCCCAACTAGGGACCCCCTCACGTTCAATAGACTTGAAGGTCGAACATGCGTACCAAGTTTCAGTAAGATACCTTCAGCAGTTCTCGAGTTATAGCAATTAATAGATTTTCAGTTTCAATCCCCTAAGATTTCACCCCTTTATGATTTACAGGGGTGAATTTATTTTTCCGCTGTTATATAACTCTTTGTGTATTTGCTTATTTCGGTTGTTCATAAATAAGTCAATAGAATTTCAGTAAAAATAAATAAAACCTATTTAACCACTGACAAAGCGTTAGGGGTTGTTAGTAGCCTAGGGGTTGATTTTAGGTTGAAAACTCATAAGACTTTTTTCAATGGTTGATAGAAATCTATCGAACCCCGTAATTTTATACTACCATTTACTTGAAGAAATTTCAAGTTTCAACCCCTAAATTTCATCCCCTTTATTGGATGTTAGTAAAAATTCGTCCATCCCCCTCCAGAGTCACTGAAAATTACCGCATCAAATTCTGCGTTGATACGCTGAGTGGTTGTTGAGTTCTCGTATTTTTGTATTTTTGCATGTTAGGGGTTGTAGCGCCTTTAAGGGTGGTTTTTCGTAAAATATGAGTAACACCTTTTTTGAACCATTAACGAAAAGCTATCGAATAACGCCAATTTCGACCAATAGTTATTAAGCAAAATTTTGAGTTACAACCTCAAATTTCCACACCCTCAATCCGAGTTTGCGGAAAAAACATCCCCCGTAAGGTTTCATCGAAATATATGTGTATGTTGAGTTTTAGATAGATGCGTGCAACCCTCGCGGAATTATCACATTTTTTGTGATTTTCATCCCCTAAATTTCATCCCCCGAAATTGGCACCCCTCTCACTTTCAACGGACTTGAAGGAAGAACATGCATACCAAGTTTCAGTAAGATAGCTCCAGTAGTTCTCGAGTTATTGCAATTAATAGTTTTTCGGTTTTTCACCCCTAACTCCCACCCCCTTGGTCCGATATGGCCCAAAAGCAATCCCCGCCTTACTTTTTGGGAGGCAAAGCCGTATACCAAGTTTCAGCTCGATATCTCAATCCGTTCTCAAGTTATCTGACGGACAGACTGAGGAGCCAGCGAGCGAGCGAGCGAATAAGCTAAGACAAGAGTACCTCCGCATTCTGCTACGGCACTAATACAATAATTATAATCCCCAACCTAGATCAATGGGTTTCTAAATTATGAATGAACTCTGAGCTAGTTTTATAAAATGAAGGGTGCCGTTACCGAATGCTGAAAAAGGAATAAGGGTTTTTAGTATAAGAGGGTCCTTTTCTAATTGTGACGTCAAGCCAATCAAGCGGCAGCGCACTATGCGCAGATGGTATACTGTTTATGGCGGCGCATAGGGGGTCTGACATGGCACATCTTCCATCCTTTTATGCTGAAAACCCTTATTAATCCCCAAAATTAAATAATATTACCGGACTTGCAAAAATCCGGGTTTCTAAATTGGGAAGCAACCCACAATACAGGCAAGTGTTAGGAGGGGTGCAAGACAAGTTTCGAGCAATGACAACTCTTGAAGTAATTACGACAGCTAAAATGACGCAAGTTCAGTGGCGTGGCGTCAAAATCCCAGTGGCGTAGTAGATTTCCTGAAATCGAGCAAATTTCATGCACTAAGTAATAGTCCGGGAGGCAGCGACAGATTGGCTTGACTCATTTCATTAACTTTCTAAAGTAATTTTTCCTATTACGCATGTCGTTGTGATTCGAAAAAGTCGAGTCTGCCGTGCAAGTAGCGGGACAACGCTCCATGGGGGCGGTTCAAGTATGCCAAAAAAACTAGTCTCATTGATGGAAATTATTAACGCTGAAATCCTTTATATGAATTACGGACACCTCGAAGTGTCCAAAAAACGGTTTGCCTCTTCGCCTGCGGGACAAAATGTGTCTGCCAACCACATTTCTTAGAAATTTGATTAGTAAAATTGTCAAACTATATACTGTCAAATTTAAATTATCTACCCGTAGCAGGTGTGTAATAGGTGGCATAATAGTGTCGTTAGGCAACAATCTGCCTATTCTACATCTCCTACAGTAGATAATTTGAAGCTTGACAATTTAATTAATCAAATATCTAGGAAATGTGGCTGCCAGACATATTTTCTCCCCCAGGCGAAGTGGCAGACTGGTTTTTTTGGACACTTGGAGGTATCTGTAATTCATATAAAGGATTTCAGGGTTAATATTTCACTTTTTTTTACCATACTTGAAGCCCCATTGCGGGGCCCTGTCCCGCAGGTACCCTGGCAGACCGCCAATTTCTGTATTTATGACACGTAAACTAACGAATAATGTGGAAAAGAATGTTAATGAAATCGGCAGAATATTTCTGTCGCTGCCTCCCCGACTATAAATGCTACGGTACGATAGAGGAAATTTTGTGTTTTAACAAAGTTCAGAGTGAAAATGACCCCAAATTGAACTGAATGACACTGAATAATGGTTTTAACGGTTCGAGGGATGTGGACCCTGTGATTTCTCGTGAAAGCCCAGATTTAGTTTCTTGCTGCTTCTTTCTTCGTCTTCAGTGTACGTGGTATAGACACTGTCCAGCCCAGCCCCCTGTTTGGAGTGTCTGGCGGAATGCGGGAAACCTATACCACTAGCAATCGTTGGCACACCAGGCCAAATCACAGGTGGAAGATGTCAACGGGACACCCTCCAAGTGAGCAACAATCACGTGTTGGCAAAACTGTAGCGTTTTTAACCGCAACTGTGAATTATTGTCGACAATCCAGCGGGAACAAATTGCAAACAAATTGCAGAGCTGAGAGAGCGCGTCCCTTTATGGATATCCCCAAATTTCCTTTACCTTTTTCTATGCTAATAAAAGGGAAGAACTGGATGCGCTTTACCAAACCCTAACTATTCCACTACCGAAATGCAAGCAAGCTAAAGTCTACTCTGCAAAGGGGGTTAAATTAATTAATATTTAGCGGATGAAAAAGGGTTCTAGTCTATGAAAGCTAATTAGAGATCGGGAGACCTTCAATCAAATGCACTAACGGAACTACAAATCTAGTTGCGTAATACCTGATCTAGTTCCACCCTGCAGACCGGGAGGTGTTCTACCAATCACCAATAACCACTAAACATACGGCGTGATTACACTAACTTCAATACTACACAAGCACGAACTTTAACTACACAAAACCCAAACAACAAATAACTATTTTAAACTATTTGGAAAATATCGCAAATTCGAGAGCTTTGGAAAATACGAGTCTCTTAGTCAGAAGTCTGAGAGCAAGTCCCCTTCCGGCGTCCTCTTCGTTCCCGCGAACCTAAAACCACCCCCTCTACTATATCCGGTCGGCCTCCCTTCCTTAGTTCATCTCCACATTTTATAACAATTTATAATTAATTAAGAAGCTACGCGATTCGACCAGCCTTACGATACAATCCTGCTCTTAAAAGCTAATCACAGATTCACATATCCTATCAATGAAACAATTTAGTTATTTTATGCAAATCTAATGAATTACCTAACAAAAGTCCAAGCAGTCCGGTGGGGGTCTTTGAAGCTTTTCGAGCATGTGCAGGGTAGTGGGGGCTATTTAATGCATACGACAATCTTGCAATTTTAAAAGCAATCTAATTTGATAGATAGGTCCTACATATGAACAATAGGGTATTAAACAGGAATCTGGCTTGAGGTTTCGGTCGTCTAGCCTAGATGGCGACACCAGTTCTATTCTTGCAGTGAACTTTAATTTAAATTACAGCGTTTACGCCGAAAAGATTTGATTGGTTACATATGCGTCGGTTATGCCTACACACATGAGGTTCATACGGTGTTTAACGGGTTGTCGAGGCAATTTTAGCAGGAGTAATGTTTGATTCACGTCATGCAAAATTAGTGTATCTTGGCTACTCTACCTTTGGGGTTCATGCATTTACTGAATCAAATTTAGCAACAAATTGTAATGAATAAGACATTTACGTTATTAAATCCATTTCTCGGAAATCTCTACTGTGGGAACAACTTTCTAAAAAATTGTATGTGAAGGAATTCGGTCATAAAGTTTACAGCGAGGGTGTTCTTGGAAAAGGGCAATTCAAGCAAAGGTTTCTACCAGGTCCCGGACCCCCCGGATATACAATGGCCGTGACGAAAGATGTGCACGGTTTATGACTTTTGGCAATAAATAGTTCTAACTTACAGTTAATATTCTCGCGCCCCAATGACAAATTTTATACAAACAATTTAATGTGGATTTACCCAGGATTGGCTTTAACTGGCATATGTTACAGTACTTACAACCGGAAGGTACTAATTGAACGCAAAAAAATCATCAATTGATACACCCTCACGAATTCTTTATCATGAGCATAAGCACTACTACTAGGTGCAGATTACATCTGCACCCAAAACCACCAAGTCCAACTCGATATATGAATCATTCACGGTGAATAAGCATCTACAGGGATATACATCGCATTGATGTCTTAAGAAGGTGCTCAGATACCAAGAAAATCTTGAATAATTTTCAAGATATCTCATAGAGTATTTTCACCAAAAAGAATTTTCCCTTGTTCTTAAAGATATAGATGAATCTCAAGATCCGAATAGTCTTCAATTCACACAAAATTTCTCAAGATTTTACAGTAGAATGTGGCATGATTCACACGTCTCTCGGGCCTTGCGTAATTTTTGAGGAAATTAAGGTCGTCTATAGCTAATTTATGTGTAAGCAAGAGTCAAACAAAATGCCTCAAACAGCATAGGCGTTAAGACTTAGAAGAATCACGTTTTGCGAAATCTTCGAAAAAATCTAATTCTCCAAAGTAAATGTCTCAAAATATCGCTCTAACTTCTTGGTTACGATCTACTTTTACTTTTTTTCAACTTTTAACAGATTTTTCGGGTATCATCACCTGTTACTTTACATTTATAGTGTTAGAGATAGCGACTTTTGTAAAATGGCGCTCAGTGGGTTGAAAGATTGCGAAGGGGGATGAAAAGTCAAGAGGGGTGAACATTACCTGTATTTAAGTACAACTGGCCAAAATTAAACGAAAAAGAGGTGGTCTGTGTAAATTTTGCATTGATATACATCCGTTGGCTTTTAATAAAGAGGTTTTCACGTTCAATTTTAATTTTTTTGATAAAGCTCGTGAGAATCTATCCACATTGTGAGCGGTCTAGGGCCATTACTTTATCTCCTGAGTGTACATTTTTGGAGAATTGAGAATTGGGGTTTCAAAAAAGTAAACACGTTTTATTTGTTGGTAAATTCTTAATTTTTGTAATGGTCCATATTGTATTCTGAGAGAATCAGCGGTAAAATCGAGGGGTTAACCATTAAAAAATTGCCTTTTGCTAAAATTCCTGGGAATTATTTGAGATTCCCTTAGAATGCCTCGGAATTTCCACGGTAGGTACGTTTCGCATCCAAAACTTTCTAAGTCGTTGAAATTTAAAAACATCCCTTATTTTTTCCGAAGTTTTCTTGCAATATATTTCTGAACCCTTCCTCACTTTCCAAATTAGTGGTGTTCGGGCGTTTGCCCAATAAAGCAATTTTATAAGAATGTAAGGGAAACTGTGACGTTTATTCTCGAAATTAGAAATTGACAATTAATTGTTATTCTCGGTAACGCGATTCTTAACATGCCGCCGGCCTTGAAGTCTCCTGCTTCAATGAGGAAAGTTCTATGGCTGCGGTAGAACACAAATTTTTCGAATAGGGCGCTTGATTAAATGTCCGTTCTCCAATTTAAGGGTCGCAACTCGAACTCTGCCATCTTCACCAGGATGAAGTTGCTGTATTCGAGCGAGTGGCCATTTCAGGGGTGGTAAATTTTCATCGCTGATTAATACCAAGACTCCAACTTGAGCTGAGTTTTCGTGGTCTTCCTTCCATTTCGTCCTCATTTGCATTTCTGGTAGAACCTCGCGAGACCATCTGTTCCAGAAATGCTCAACAAGACGCTGTCGATACTTAAATTGGTCAAGTCGATTTTCTGGTAACCGCAATACAGACGGTTCTGGCATAGAGACCAAGGATCTTCCAATTAAGAAGTGTCCAGGAGCAAGTGGTTCGAAATCATTTGGATCTGTCGACAAAGGACTCAAAGGACGAGAATTTAACACTGACTCTATTTGAGTTAGCACAGTGCTAAGCCCTTCATAATTTAATTTGGAATTACCCAATACTCGAAATAAATGGAATTTAGTTTTCTTAATGTTCGCTTCCCAAATTCCACCAAAATTCGGAGAGCTGGGAGGTATGAAATGAAAATTTGTTTTTTGTTGTGCAAGAAAATTTGTTATTTCAGTTTGAGAGATGTTTGTTTGCATATATTTATAAAGATCTTTTATCTCACTTGCAGCCGAAACGAAATTAGAACCATTGTCACTGTAGATGTTTACAGGCTTTCCACGTCGAGCTATAAATCTCTTGAACATTTCTATAAATGCCTTGGAAGTTAAGCTTGTCACCAGTTCGAGGTGGACAGCTTTAGTCACCATACAAATGAACAAGCCTTTAACATTTTTGGGGCTCTAGTGAAACGATCTTTAATCAATATCGGTCCAGCATAGTCCAAACCAGTATTTGTGAAACATGGCGTGAAAGTTTGCATTCTTGCTGAAGGTAGATCTCCCATTTTAACCTCAATAGGTTTAGGTTTCGCCTTAAAGCATCGAACACATTTGCTAACAATAGCTTTAGCCATATTTCTCCCACCAATTGGCCAAAATTTGTCCCTGACAGCAGCGAGCAATTGCTGCGGACCACAATGCAACAGAGACAAGTGGTAGTCTTTTAGTATCAATTCCGTTAGTTTGTGGTTCTTTGGAAGCAAAATGGGGTGAATCTTATCAAAGTTGAGATCGGAATGTCTGATACGACCTCCTACTCTTAATACCTTTTGCTCATCGAGAAACAAACTAAGGTGTGGGTGTTTCGATTTGTATTTATGCTGTTTATTTTGTTTTAGAAAGTTGATTTCGTCTGAAAACTCACTTTTTTGGCATAACTTTACCAGAACATTCATTGAGTCTTCAAGCTCATGGATTTGTAAAGGTCCCAAAAACCTATCTGATTGTTTTCTTCTCGAATTGTAAAAGAATCGTAAAAGAAAGGCTGTAACTCTTAAGAGATGTGAATATGAGGAATACAAATTAAATAAATCTAAAGATGAATCGGTAGAAGTAAGAGTGACTGATCTTGAAGTTGGCTTGGACTGACCTTTTAGGTCCGGTAACTTACTAAGAGCGTCATCAGGTACGCTTGTGATCCACTTTTCTTTAGGAGCTCGTAAAAATTTGGGTCCGCTAAACCACAAGGGATCATTACTAAGGTCGATAACTTCAGCCCCTCTAGAAACCAAATCAGCGGGATTGTTTTCTGAATCAATATGAAACCATTGATCAGGAGATGAAACTTCCTGAACTGCAGCGATTCGATTGGAAACGAATATCTGAAATCGGTTTGGCGTAGACTTTATCCAACCTAGTGTAATGGTTGAATCGGTCCAATAGTATATTGAAGTGAAATGTAAACATTCGAGGATCTTACAGATTAGCTGCGTAAGCAAAACAGCGGCACACAATTCTAGTCTAGGCAATGTGATGGTGCGAAGAGGAGCTACTCGAGACTTCGAAAAAAGAAGATTTACAGAAATATGTCCCAGAGAGTCTTCTGACCTCACATATGCACATGCACCGAATGCGGTCATACTGGCATCAGAAAATCCGTGTATTTCGACGTTGATCGAGTTTGCTAACACAACACATCTAGGAATTTTAATTTGGTGTAGATTAGAAAAATTCTTACAAAAGGTAGACCATTCACTGTATAAATCCATGGGAATTACTTCGTCCCAAGACAATTTGAGTGTCCAAAGCTTTTGAATAAGGATCTTTCCGCGAATTATAAAAGGTGACAATAGTCCGAGTGGATCGAATAATTGTGAAACTGTGGATAATATGAGACGTTTAGTTGTACTTGAAAATGAATAATCAGGAAAGTTTTGAAAACTAACGCCTAAAGCTTTTACAGATTCTCTTTCGCTCAAAGGTATAGTTAACAAGCAAGATTCAGAGGATCCATTAGCTTCAATTCCAGAGAGGACAGAAGGGTCGTTGGAAAGGAATTTTCGAAGTGGTAATCCGACTCCAGCTAATATGTCAGTAACTTGTCGTAATAGTTTGATCGCCCTCTCAGGAGTTTCCACACTATCGAGGTAATCGTCCATGTAAAAATTATGTAAGATGCTCTTTGAAGCTTCAGGAAACACCTCAGCATTCTCGAAGGCTAGGTGCTGCAAACATTTTGTAGCTAAATAAGAAGAACTGGTTAGACCATACGTTATGGTATTCAAAGCATATATGGAAATTGGGTCAGATGGCTTATCTCTCCAAATTATGCACTGACGATGTCTTTGATTTGGGTGTACTAAAATCTGTCGGTACATTTTCTCGCAATCTCCTGACACAGCAACAAGGTTTCTACGAAATCTAAGAAGAATGGAAATTAAATCGTCTTGGACTACCGGGCCAATATGCTGACAATCATTTATTGACACTCCTGAGGAGGTCTTGGCACTACCATCAAAAACAACGCGAAGCTTAGTTGATAACGAACTCTCTTTGATTACCTCGTGATGAGGAAGAAAATTGCAGTTAGTGTTGGACAAGTCATTAGAAATCTTAGACATATGTCCGAGATTTTCGTATTCATGTATAAATTGACTATATTGATCCTTTAAATCGGGTCTTTTAGCAAGACGTTTCTCTAAAGACAAGAAGCGTTTAAGAGCGATACATTTGGATTCTCCTAATTGTGATAAATTATCGTTGAATGGAATACTCACTACATATCTACCAGTAGGGTCTCGCAAAATAGTGTCTTTGAAATAATTTTCACAAAATTTTTCGTGACTTGATAACTTGGAAGATTCTTCCTTAGGCTTGATGTTTTCTATATCCCAGAAACGCGTCAACTTATTATCTAGGATTTGTGAAGATGAAACGGAACAATTTGTGAGTGGTAGATTTATTGAAACGTAATTGGATTTTCCGGGAAAAAGAGTTCCGGCCACTATATAACCCAATTTTGTTTCTTGTAATATTGGCGATCTTGGACCTAAATTAATCTGACCAACATTCAGCAAATTATAGTAATGGTTAACACCAATTAATAAATCTACATCGTTGCAGATATTGAAATTTTCGTCAGCTAGACGAACATTGGAAGGAATGGAAAGTTGTTTCTTATCAAAAGAAAGCAAGGGTATTTTGTCAGTAATTCTGGGTAAAACGAAACAGGCTAGTTCTGTCTGAAACGACGAGTGCCTAGAAATGATATGAACGTTAGTTCTCTTGCGAATAGACGTTTCTTTAAACGCCAGACCTGAAAGTGATAAATTTACTCTTTCAGTATCTAGTTGTAACTTGTGCAACAGTTTTTCCGATATGAGATTGTTCATCGAACCAGAATCTAAAAGGCAACGAGCTAAATGCATTTTCCCATATTTGTCTTTAACAGTAACTATCGCAGTAGACAAAAGAATGACACTGTCATCTAAAAGGTTATTGCAGGCCATGACGGGTCCGGTCCCGGTACCTGTACTTGCTGACGTACTAGGAGAAGGCTCATTTGAAACTGGACTGGGTGCCTCGCTAATGACCTTGTCAGATGGTTTAGCTTTCTTATCAAGATGTAAAATTGTATGATGACCTTTAGAGCACTCTCTACACCTGTTGGTAGAAGAGCATTTTTGAGACCTCCAATGTCTTAAACAATTTATACACAACTTTAACTCCTGAACCTTGCGAATTTTCTGTTCTGTGGACAGTTGAAGAAATTCTGGACATTCAGTTAAGTAATGCTTTGTTTTGCAAATTGGACAACTAAAAATCTTATTTTCTGAGGAAGCAAGAACTAACTGTTTGTTCTGACTTTTATGCTGCGTTCTAACACATTTACTGCTATCATAGAAATTGGAATCTAAATCGATATCAGACAAAAAATGTGCTCTGTTCTTCAGAAAAGATGTAACGTCATCAATAGTTGGAATCTCATTTAGATTAAGGGCCGATATTTTCACCTCCAGATAAATCTATCTGTCGGATAATTCCCATACTTTCAATGAGAATTAACCGGCAGATAGGTTTATCTGGAGGTGAAAATAACGGCCCTTAGTTTCTTAAAAGCTGCTTTGGTGTCGGTATCAAATTTGTTAAATATGATATGGCTAAGAAAAGCGGCTCCCAGTTGTTCGTTCGATACTTTAAGGCTTTTTAAAGATCTCAACTCTTTGTTTAAAGAGTCATATAAATTTTGTAAACCATTTGCCGAAGATTTGTCTAGAGAATGTATTTCAAATATGTTTTTTATGTGTTGTTGAATCATAAATTTTGGTTTATTATAACGTTCATCCAGTAAATCTAAAGCTATTTTGTAGTTCTCATTTGAGATTTGCAAATTGGCAACCAAATCAGCAGATTCATCCTTTAAGCAAGAACGCAAGTAGAGAAATTTCTGAGTATCTGTGAAATTGGTTTGGTCGATAATGCTTTTAAAGACTTCAATGAACGATAGATATTCGGTATAATGACCGGTAAATTGTGGAAGAGTGAATTGAGGTAAGGAATTTTGAAAATTATTTGTTTGTTCATTTGCTATTCGTGAGTGCTTACCACCTCGCTCGTCTGTCAACATGACAGTGCTTACATCCAGATCTTCCCTTTCTGCTACGAAGGTTGTCGATAGGGCTAGTAGTCGCATGCACCTTTTATTGACCTCTGTGGCAGACGGCAGAGCTGGATGTTCATGCGACGCAGCCGCTACTTCGATTATTATGTTGAAATATTTTTCCTGCAAAACTTCCACATGACGCTGGCGAATCGTCAATTCGTTCTTAGCGACTAGTGAGATATCTTGTTTACGTACTTCATCCAAAAAGCACTCAAAATCGTCTATTTGCTCAAGTATAGACTTTCCCGCAAGTATTAATGGTCTCAGATGATCCTTTTTTGGTGGCATTTCTGCGAATATTAAGTAGGTAGATACTTATCTGAAAATGTAAAGAATTTTGAAAATGTTTAATCCGTTGTCGACAACTCCCTAAACCCGATACCACTTACACCGTAGAGCTTGAAAAACGGGTGTGAGTTTTCGTTATACTCAGCAATCGAAATTGTAGCTCTTGAAGGATTGAATAAGTGACATTTTGAAGGCAGAGATTTTTCTATCGACAGCAGCTTCAGTTTTCAGATGGAAGTTGAGCCAAAATGACTTCGCTTTTCAGACAGACGAATCAAAAGGGCTTCTTTCCAACTCGAAATACGTAAAACGGCTTCAGTTTCAGTTTGAAGTGTTGAACCAACAAGGGAAGTTTTGGATTTGCTCGAAGTTCCAAAAGGGTTCAATTTGTAAACTCCAAGGAGAGGTATGGTTCAGTTCTTGTAACTCGAAGGACTAAAATGTTCGGGCGTTTGCCCAATAAAGCAATTTTATAAGAATGTAAGGGAAACTGTGACGTTTATTCTCGAAATTAGAAATTGACAATTAATTGTTATTCTCGGTAACGCGATTCTTAACAAGTGGAATTTTCAAAATCTCCCCCATTTCTGTTAAGGTTTTCTTGTTGTGATGGTACATTTCGGTACATTTCACCCCCTAACTCGCATTGTACAGCAGCATCGCAGAAAATATTTGCATCCTGCTTTGGGGTGTCACGAACGTTCCTAAATACCTCTACCCCAAGTTCGCATTGCACCTCAATTTCTGTGGCAGAAGATGGCATTCTTACAAAATCCGTTTCCATCTCATTCGGACAATAACTATCAACATTTACGTATTCTATAGCGCTGGTAACCGTTTCAGTTCTTCTTTTTTTAGGTAAATGTTTAGAGGGTTTTCTTTTTTTTATCTTGGGAGGGTTTTTTTTAGTTTCACTCGAGGTTTCACCTTAAAAAAACAAACAAATTTCAATACTACGTAATATGGGGGTAGGTAACCCTTTATCAAAGCTTTACTTTGAAACTTGGAACGTATGATGCCGAAAATATTCTTTTATTTTTTTCCGCTTCTATTTGAAAAATTGGCAGTCTCGGAGACGGTCAAAACTTGTACTTTTTCACAGAATTTGTAACCATCAGCTATTTTAATAACAATTATAAACAATAACACAAAGAGTTAAAAATGTTTTCACCCCTAAAATGACATTTTTGGAAAAGATGGCACTAACATTTCCGATGTTTCAAAGTAATGTGTTGAGAAAATAAACCTCTCCCGGACCCTTTACTACCCCTCTAAATATGCGCACGATATAACGTATAACCGGTATGCTCTTGCGCTTCGGATTGTCGCGCTCTCTCGCACAATTGACGTCACTGCGAAGCAAAACCTAGGGAATTCGAAGTTTTCAAGTTATTTCACTGTTTTAAAATCACCCTGCCAATATAATTTTTTAATTTTGGTTAGTGAAAAATAACAACTTACATTAAAAATACCTTAAAATGTATTTTTAGTTCTTCTTATAATTATTTATTAGGGGTAGTAGAATGGTAAGTAATAGACTTCGTCTTTTTCAATACTGCTTCATGGATAATGGCGAGGGGTTAACCACATGGTAAATTTGTGTACACAAAATCGCGAATTGTAAAAAAATCGCCAAAATCGCCAGAAAATCTCCAAAATCACTAGAAAATCGACTAAATCGCTAAAAATTGCAGCAAAATCGCTGGAAACTTGCGAATTGTAAGAAAATCGCCAAAATCGCTAGAAAATCGCCAAAATTGCTGGAAAATTGCCAAAATCGTTAAAATCGCTAAAAATCGCCAAAATCGCTGGAAAATTGCCAAAATCGCTAGAAAATTGCCAAAATTCCACAGAACTGTACACCAAAATCGCTAAGCCGTTAACCCCTCGGATCTTTTTATTTAATAATTTAACGGCACCTTTGCAAAATATTCAGTAAAGCTAACTTATTAATTTTTTCTCTCCGAATTTCTGCGATTTTCAAACGAACTTATTAAATTTTTCAAAAACCCAATTTTAAAGTTAGTATGAATCACAAAAATTCTTTTTAAACGCATTTATGAAAAACTGCAATGAAAAGAAAAATCGCTTGTTCTCGGTACCCATCAAAGAATATTTAATTATTTTGGATCTCCTCTACTGCGACTTCTGATGACAAAATCCACCCCTTGAAGTGAGGAAATTTTAAATTTTCAACTCATTTAACCAGCCCTGAAAAAAACAACGGCTGTCCCAAAAAAAACCGAACGGTTTATTTTTAGTCATAACTTTATTATTATTTTACCAATTTTTACAAATTTTGCACAGGACGTAGCCAAAAGATGAGGCTTTAAGAATCGACAATTATTTTCCAGATGGCGCCACTAATAAATTTTTTTTTGGCGGTTTTTTACAAAACCATTTTTTGATTGGCTGGAGTTCAATCATTTGTGTACCGATCAAAATGAAATTTGTGTGGGATGAAAGCTAATGCTTTCCTCTTCCAAATGAACGTAATAAAATCTTATTCTGGGCGTTCTTTATTTTTTATCATTTTCAAGGTCAATTTTTTATGTTGCGGTCAATCTTGGAAAAAAATTATTATTAATACTACAGCGCTTGAGTTAAATTTCTGTAAAGCAACGTCATTTTGTGAAAGATTTATAGTATCGCTAAAGATTCGGAAAATTTTGCAAGATCGACAGAGAAATTTATATATAAATTTTAAAAATCCATGTTTAGAGCATCACAAAAAAAATTGTAAATTAATCAAGAAGGTTCAGAACAAAATTTTGTAAAGTTGCTTTGGAAGAGAAAAGCATCAGCTTTTTAACCGAGGGGTTAACCATTTAGCGATTTTGCTGTACAGTTCTCTGAAATTTTGGCAATTTTCTAGCACTTTTGGCGATTTTTAGCGATTTTGGCAATTTTCAAGCAAATTTCCGGCGATTTTGCAGCAATTTTGGCGATTTTCGGCATATTTTTTTGGCGATTTGGAAATTTTCCAGTGATTTTGGCGATTTTCCAGCAATTTTGGCGATTTTCTAGCGATTTTGGCAATTTTCAAGCAAGTTTCTAGCGATTTTCAAGCAAGTTTCCAGCGATTTTGCAGCAATTTTGGCGAATTCGGCATATTTTTTTGGCGATTTGGAAAATTTCCAGCGATTTTGGCGATTTTCTAGCGATTTTGGCAATTTTCTAGCGATTTTGGCGATTTCCTAGCGATTTTGGCAATTTTCAAGCAAGTTTGTGGCGATTTTCAAGCAAGTTTCCAGCGATTTTGCAGCAATTTTGGCGATTTTTGGCATATTTTTTTTGCGGCTTGAAAATGTTCCAGCGATTTTGGAGATTTTTCAGCAATTTTGGCGATTTTCTAGCGATTTTGGCAATTTTCAAGCAAGTTTCTGGCGATTTTCAAGCAAGTTTCTTGCGATTTTGCAGCAATTTTGGCGATTTTTGGCATATTTTTTTGGCGACTTGGAAATTTTCCAGCGATTTTGGCGATTTTCTAGCAATTTTGGCGATTTCCTAGCGATTTTGGCAATTTTCAAGCAAGTTTCTGGCGATTTTCCAGCGATTTTGCAGCAATTTTGGCGATTTTTGGCATATTTTTTTGGCGACTTGGAAATTTTCCAGCGATTTTGGCGATTTTCTAGCAATTTTGGCGATTTCCTAGCGATTTTGGCAATTTTCAAGCAAGTTTCTGGCGATTTTCCAGCGATTTTGCAGCAATTTTGGCGATTTTTGGCATATTTTTTTGGCGACTTGGAAATTTTCCAGCGATTTTGGTAATTTTCAAGCAAGTTTCCGGCGATTTTCAAGCAAGTTTCCTGCGATTTTGCAGCAATTTTGGCAATTTTTGGCGACTTGGAAATTTTCCAGCGATTTTGGCGATTTTCTAGCAATTTTGGCAATTTCCTAGCGATTTTGGCAATTTTCAAGCAAGTTTCCGGCGATTTTCAAGCAAGTTTCCAGCGATTTTGCAGCAATTTTGGCGAATTCGGCATATTTTTTTGGCGATTTGGAAAATTTCCAGCGATTTTGGCGATTTTCTAGCGATTTTGGCGATTTTCTAGCGATTTTGGCGATTTCCTAGCGATTTTGGCAATTTTCAAGCAAGTTTCCGGCGATTTTCAAGCAAGTTTCCAGCGATTTTGCAGCAATTTTGGCGAATTCGGCATATTTTTTTGGCGATTTGGAAAATTTCCAGCGATTTTGGCGATTTTCTAGCGATTTTGGCGATTTTCTAGCGATTTTGGCGATTTCCTAGCGATTTTGGCAATTTTCAAGCAAGTTTCCGGCGATTTTCAAGCAAGTTTCCAGCGATTTTGCAGCAATTTTGGCGAATTCGGCATATTTTTTTGGCGATTTGGAAAATTTCCAGCGATTTTGGCGATTTTCTAGCGATTTTGGCGATTTTCTAGCGATTTTGGCGATTTCCTAGCGATTTTGGCAATTTTCAAGCAAGTTTCTGGCGATTTTCCAGCGATTTTGCAGCAATTTTGGCGATTTTTGGCATATTTTTTTGGCGACTTGGAAATTTTCCAGCGATTTTGGCGATTTTCTAGCAATTTTGGCGATTTCCTAGCGATTTTGGCAATTTTCAAGCAAGTTTCTGGCGATTTTCCAGCGATTTTGCAGCAATTTTGGCGATTTTTGGCATATTTTTTTGGCGACTTGGAAATTTTCCAGCGATTTTGGTAATTTTCAAGCAAGTTTCCGGCGATTTTCAAGCAAGTTTCCTGCGATTTTGCAGCAATTTTTGGCGACTTGGAAATTTTCCAGCGATTTTGGCGATTTTCTAGCAATTTTGGCAATTTCCTAGCGATTTTGGCAATTTTCAAGCAAGTTTCCGGCGATTTTTAAGCAAGTTTCCAGCGATTTTGCAGCAATTTTGGCGATTTTCTGGCGAATTTGGCATATTTTTTTGGCGACTTGGAAATTTTCCAGCAATTTCGGCGACTTCTAAGCTCCTTCTGTTGTGGTCTTTAATGTTTCATTTTCCACAAATTTTAAAAACTTTATTATTTTTTATGGGAACTTTGGTGGCGATTTCCGCTTGTTCTGTTAATTTTCAGCAACTTGTCGATTTTTAGCAATTTTGGGCAATTTTTAGCGATTTTGTCAATTTTAGTGATTTTGGCGTAATAAATACCGACAAAGAATTTGTTGGTGGCGCCATCTGGAAAACAATGGTTGACTCTAAAAGCCTCATCTTTTGACTACGTCCGGTACAAAATTGGGCAAAATCGGTTCAATAATAACAAAGCTATTGCCAAAAATAAATCGCTCGGTTTTTTCAGCAACCCCTTTAAAGAATTCACAAAAATTCTTCTTTTTCTTTAAAAAAAAACCAAACAACTAGACATGGGGTTGAGCTGTACTGAATTTAAATATTCACTGCAGAAATGCTTTATTGGAGAAAATTTCCGTGGACTGCCGTACGGTAATACGAATTTTCGCGCATTTCTGGTTCTGCTTCGCAGTGACGTCACCTGCGCCACAGGATGGCCCCGATGTTATTTGCCCTTGAACTTGTTTATGTTTGAAAATATAGCTAATTTGCCTAAGCGGCCGTATTCCCCGTTCAATCTTAAAACTTTTTTGGCTCTTAAAATTTTTCGAAAAAACTAACCACTCACGAGAAAAATTGAAAAAACCGAAAACATGGCAGGTAATAACCTCAAAATCAATGATGAGTCTACCTCATAAAAAAGTGAAATTACCATCAATGTTTTTTCTTCAGCTGTGAGCAATGAGATGTAGGACAACACCTTCAATGCAAAAAAACCGTTGAAATGTGACGCGTGTCAACGTACACTTTGATTTTTATTGAAATTGTAGGTTTATCGCGATGATCATGTCTTCGGTTTTTTCAATTTTCCTCGTGAGTGGTTAGTTTTTTCGAAAAATTTTAAGAGCCAAAAAAGTTTTAGAAATAAACGGGGAATACAGCCGCTTAGGCAAATTAGCAATATTTTCGAACGTAAAAAAGTTCAAGGGCAAATAACATTGGGGCCACCCTGTATAACAGGGATCCGCTTTTTGGATGTCTTAAGTACCATCAGTAGTTGCATCCTGGTCTGTAACAATGCTGTGCAAAAATTCAAAATCCTACGATACACCTTTCGAAAGATATTTTAAAAAATGTTTAAAAATGAAGATTTTTGGCGGCTTAACATCAAGAGGAATCACAATTGACCAATAATTTTTGCATCGAGCTTCATCATTTGTGGTATATATATTTTGCACAACAGTATTTACCTCTGAGAAGAAGCGACGGAACAGCATCTTCGCGCAAAATCTTCTTGCTTTTACAACCTGGCAAGAGTTTTTCCATTAAAACTGATGTACGAGAATAGTCATCTTGCGTAAAGTGCACGGAACACACAGACGTGTATTTGTTCGGAAAAAAGTCCTTCCTGTTGATTTTCGCCAGCCATTGTTTAAACAATTTAGGTTTTTTTGTTTTATTAGGAAAACGATGAAAACCCACGACAGGGCGGGTTTTTGTTTTGTTATTACAACCCACGACACAACAATGAACCATAATTCCGGCTGCCCGTGCAAAAACTGGCTTATATTATAACTAAACGTGTTCGATACTTCAATAGGCGGTCGACGGGGTGGAACTAACGTGACGTCACGCACACCTGCAGCGGCGATTAGCATAGTATCAGCACATCATTTTTCTAAGCGGACTATAATACTTTTCACTTAATAGCATGTGATATCTTGTGGTTCTATATTCAAGGTCACACTACTAAAAGAAATGTGATTTATTGTTATGCATGGACTATTTTCCCACCCCCGAAAACCTAAGGGTTATCTCTGCCTTAACCTGGAAAGTTTTTATTAGCCTCGAAAACAATCTAGTGTAATTCTCTGTTTTAGTTATTCTTGTTTATACTATTGGTGTCACTGACGCTTGAACAGCTGCTCGAAAAATGTGGCATCCTCGTGCTATGCAACGCTAAATACACTGAAGTAATCCTGGCTGCATAAGTTTCGTCAAGAATAGCGTGACGACACAGGTGACGTCATGCCGCCATGTTTGGCCGTATGCGCAGTCATTTTTTGACCGCCGACAGAATTTACTTGAATGTCTACTGTCAGTTGTGTTATTTTTCATCATTGTAGGTTAAAATAGCACGTGGTAAACGTGAAAGGTCCCAGATTCTGTTGACAGTAGTGACAAATGACGTATAAATGCACTAGAAATGACACAAGATCAACGCATGCGTATCATACGGGGCCAAGCGCAATAAACCCCCACCAGTGCCTTAAAGGACCTATTATAAAGTCCCGTCGCATATTAACGAAACCGGGGGTTGTGTGTCTCAGGTTTTCTTCTGTTGGTTTGTAAACGGGGTTTCAGTTCTGTCAAAATTCCTGTCATGGACAATAATTAACAACAAACCTCCATTGTTACTGTTTATTGACACTGACAGTGAGTGACGGGAGTTTTGACGTATGTGAAATCCCGTTTACAAACCAACAGAAAAAAAGCCTGAGACACACTACCCCCGCTTTCGTTAATATGCGACGGGACTTTACATCATTTAATTGATTTTGATGAATACACTACTATTATTGAATATTATTAAACCGTATTGTTGAATTTGGGACAAACCAAGGAAGCGGATGAAACCGCTTAGCATTTGGGAAAATAAAAACCACCAGAAAGAAATTGGGTACAATTAATTCCATCAATTCTAGATTAATTCCATCAATTCCATATTCGTTTTATTATTAATTCCATTAACTACCTAATTTAATTCTTTTCCAATACAGGGTGGTTCCCTTTTCACTGCTCACCATTGGCATCTCCTAATCGTAAGAGGTAGGAGGTCTGTTAAATTAGAGAAAAGTTGCACTACTTCTTGTCGATTAAGAATCTGAGGAGAATTTCCCGATATCTCGATTCGTTCTTGAGTTATCCCGAAAAAACTGTGGAAAAACCTAAAAATGCGACAATTGCAGTACTCTGACGCATTTTGGATGAAAATGACCACTTTGTTATTTATACAGCTTTCTTTCATCGGCAATCCAGGGGTGGCTCTACCTGTTTAAGATACATCCATATACTTACTTACGTTAACATTAGGTATATACAATACAATTATATAAATAATTAAAAGGGGTTAAGCTTATCTCTAGGCTTATAAATGACGATACTTTCCATTGCATCCAGCATCTGCACTACAAACAAATTTATTGGGAGAACCAACATATTTTAGATCACAATTTTGACAATTGATATCGTATTATGACATACTTTTCGCTACTTTATCTTTCGGGTTGCCCAAAAGGGTTTTCATTTTGTTTTCAGATCTGAAAACTGTCCTTAAATTTTGTTGGGCAAAAAACCTTGTCAATTAAGGTTCAAAAAGTAGGTAATGCAACAAATTTTAAGCGCTGCTGTTGTTCTTCGAAGCGAAAAGTCGTGGCATTTGATACTTTTATAAATTTTAATTTCCTAATTATGTTATCTACTATGATAGGTTCAAATCCGTTGTTTCGGTGTAGTGTGGCGTTCCTGGTGATAGTGCATTTTTCCACCGAAGTTGTCCAGTATTTAACCAATTGTGAAATGATATCAAATTTTCTGTGGTTTTTACCCTCTTTAAATTTGATCCTCTGAAATTGACACCCTCTCATCGGCTTTTCAACCCTTAACTACCACCCCCCTAGATCCGATATGGCCTAAAAGCAATCTCCGCCGAGTATTTCAGAGTGCAAAACTGTTCCAACTTTTAGCTCGATATCTCAATTCGTTCTCAAGTAATTCGACGACGATGGAAAAAACTAAACGAACGATGGATCGAATGTCTAAAAAAGCCAACGGAAGATGTATATCAATGCGATGTGTATCATTCATCGTGAATGATTCATATATTGAGTTGGACTTGGTGGTTTTGGGTGCAGATGTAATCTGCACCTAGTAGTAGTGCCGAAGCATATGCTTATGATAAAAAATTCGTGAGGGTGTATCAATTGATGAATTTTTTTACGTTCAATTAGTATCTTCCGGTTGTAAGTACATATAGGTCAAGCATCAAATTTCCACCAAGTCAATTTTTTGTGTTGGGGGTTGAAGGTTGTGCAATTTTTTCCGTTCAATTATTACCCTCAGGGGTTGAAGGGGGTGGGTTTCGGGGGCGCTTACTTGGTACCTATCCTCCAATAACAGTGGTCCAAATCTTAAATTCATTTGCGCTCAATTAGTATCTTCCAGTAACAAGTAGTCTAAGGGTTAAATTTCCACCGAGTCAATTATTTGTTTGTCAATTTTTCGTATTTTGGGGTTGAAGGGGGTGGTTTTCGGGGTCGCAACTTTTTGCGTTCAGTTAGTCTGTTTCTGTTGTAGATAGTCCAAGGGTTTAATTTCATCCAAGTCAATTTTTTGTGTTCGAGGGTTGAAGACTGTGGGTTTTGGGGGTACAATTTTTTGCGTTCAAAATAGTTTCCTGCGATAATGAGTGGCAAAAGGATTAAATTCCGTCCAAGTTATTTTTTGTGTTTCGGGGTTGAAGGGGGTGAGTTTTAGGGGCGTAGTTTTTTTGTTCAATTCAACTCTTTCGGTTGTAGGCGGTGCAAGGGTTAAATTTCCTCCAAGTCAAGCTTTTGTGGTTGGGGGTTGAAGGGGGCGAGTTTCAGGGGTGCAATTTTTTGTGTTCAATTAGTTTCCTCCGGTAATAGGTGGTCCAAGGGTTACATTTCCTCTAAGTGAATTTTTTGTTTCAAGGTTGAAGGGGTTGAGTTTTAGAGGTGCAATTTTTTTCTCTTCCTGTCGTAGGTGATAAGGGTCTAAGGACTAAATATGCTCAAAACTTTTTCTGGGCCATTGATTAAAAGTTATCGAATTGCTTGAATTTCAAGCAACACTTATGTGAAATTTCGAGTTTCAACCCCTAATTTGCACCCCTTTCTGTTTAATCTTGCAGAAAAAACCATCCCTTATAAAATAATGTCAAAATATATGTGGTTTCAGACCTCCATGTGCAAAATATTTGAGAAGTTTTCGTATTTTTGTGATTTTCAACCCCTAGATTTCATCCCCCAAAATTGACACCCTTTCACTGTCAACAGACTTGTACGTCATAAGCGCATCTCAAGTTTCAGTAAAATATCTCCAATGGTTCTCGAGTTATTACAATTAATAATTTTTCCATCCCGAAAAAAATCTCGCATTCTCACGCTTTTACTGCGAACGCTACCTAAACGCTTGAACATGGATTAAAATCGTGTAAGAGAGAAATGTCGGCAATGAAAAGATCTACAAAAAAGTCCGCGACAGCATATAAATATCTGTTACGGATAGCCGACAATAAGCCACTGAAACTATTTTCGTCAAAAATTAAAACACAAAAACGATCTCGGTGGGCTACCCATCGTAGATAGCTATATGCCGCTGCGGACTTTTTTGTAGATATTTTCATTGCCGACAATTCCTCCTTACAAACTTTTGCTCTAGCTTCAAGCGTTGAGGCAGCGTTCGCGATCAAACGTCTAAAATTGTAATTTCTTTCAGTTTTTCACCCCTAACTCCCACCCCCCTGGTCCGATATGGCCCAAAAACAAATCCCCGCCGAGATTTTCGGGGTATACACATGTGCACAAAATTATTTCGACTCGATATCTTCTTTCGTTCTCAAGTTATTAAAGTCATTAATAATAATAATAATAATAATATTTATTTCCATAAGACTGAGTACATGTCAGTGTTGGAAGTGTCAATATAGATTTACAATAAAAAATACATATAACATAAATATGTACAACAAAACAGAAAGTGCACAATTCACAAACAGTCACAATTAAAATATTCATCTAAGGAGTACAAACTGTGTTTTAATAACAATGTTTTAGTCATTCTTTTGAACTGCTGTATATTGTCAGCCATTTTGATCTGGAGAGGCAACCGATTGAAAATTTTTATACCCATCACTAGGGGTCCATTGGCCACCATTGACAACTTATGTTGCGGAAGGGAGACATTATAGCTTGATCGCATGTCATAAGTCAGTCCTTCTCTACAAAATTTGTAGTTTTTAATGTGTGATTTCACATAACATGCTGAGTGATAAATATACAAGGAGGCTACAGTGAGCACTCCAAGGGTTTTAAATAGAGGTCGACATGATTCGTGCATCATTTTATGCGTCATCGTGCGTATGATTCTCTTCTGCATACGTAATACTTCAAGAATACGTGAAGAATTACCCCAGCAAATAACACCATAACTCAGTAACGAGTTGACGTGTGCAAAATAAAATGTTCTTAGAATTTCTGAAGGTATAACATCCCTTATTCCTCTTATCAGATAACACTGACTAGCCAAACTACTCAGAAGCCTTTCCAAATGATCACTCCAGTTCAGCCGATAATCAAGTTGCAAGAATCTGACACTGTTGCACTGTTTGATAGATTTAAAATTGTTACTTTTTACATATAAGCTGAATTCTAGATTTATGGTTGAGAATACAATTAAGTTCGTCTTTGACGCATTAAGAGTGAGACTATTATTTTTACAATAGTTTTCCATTTCACCTACAGGTTGTGCAGCCTTTTGGCCAAGCTCCATATAACTTTTAGCGGAGACCATAGCAGTCGTGTCATCTGCAAAAAGCGTGAAGGATAAACTCGGGACCTCATGGGTAATATCATTAATAAATAGAATGAATAAAAGTGGGCCTAGATTGCTACCTTGAGGCACCCCAGTTGATAGCGACTGAACAGAGGAATAACAAGTGTCGCCCCCAGCATCAATATATTTAACTTTCTGAGTTCTGTCTTGTAGGTAAGACTTTAACCAATCAAAAGCAGTTCCCCGTACTCCGTAAGAGTGCAATTTGCTCAGCAGTAAGCCGTGATTTATGGTATCAAATGCCTTCTGCAAATCAAATAGAAGCCCTGCTGTTTTGTTTTGTTTGTCCATGTTTTGTAAGATCTTCACGTAAATAGAAAAGATTGCATCGTTGGTTCCACGACCCTCTCGAAATCCAAACTGATCTGATGTTAGTAATTTATTTGCATCAATAAATTGAATCAACCTACTATAGAATGCTCTCTCGAAAACCTTTGAGAAAACAGATAGTAAAGATATCGGGCGGTAGTTAGAAATACGTTCTCTGTCTCCTTTCTTGTGGACAGGAACAACCACTGCCGTTTTTAGTTTAGAAGGAAATATACCTTCGTTAAAAGAACAATTTATAAGTTTACTTAATGGTAGTTTAATGTAATTAATTACGTGGATGAGGAGTTAAATTATCATTAAAACTACAGTGCCTGCGCATAGCTTCAGGGTTGCCAAAATCTTCTACCTTCTATTGAGGTGCCATATAGAAGAAAAAATCTTCTACATTTTATCTTGGCAATTGACAATATTTTTTTTAAATGGAAATATGGATTTTTTCCCTAATGAATTTAAAGTGGACTAATACAAGATCTGAATTATTAATTTCTGTTAATATAGAAAAAACTTGCTCAGACTTTTTTGATTTTATTAAAAATTAAAGAAAAATCACAAAATATTTTAAACAGTGATAAATATGTACCAAAGTAACTTGCCCCTAACATGTTCCGTCACTAGAGTTTTTTTTAATCTTCTATATTTTTCCTTTTTTTCTATTTTTTGAAATAGAGTCTTCTATAGACAGAGGGATGATTTCTGGCAACCATAGCTTCGGCATTAAGAAATACTGACAACAGCATTCTGCTACTGAAGCTTCAACAAAATACCTCTAACAGACTAGAAGAATAAATTAATAAAGCAAATCTTCTTTGTCTTAGGTCGTTGGCTGAAAACACTCTCCTTTTTGTGGCAAAGCACCTTTGGACGTTTCGGAGAAGAATGGTTCTTCTTATCCTTCCTTGGCATAATCGTAGCTCTAATAAGTTATGGAATTGATAAGGCTAGCACGCTTTGCAACCAGTGTAAATGCTATACCTAACAATATAGGACTTAACTCATTAATTTTATATCTCATTACATTGCAGCACGAGTATGGTTATTTAAAGACTTGGCTGAGCATCCTTGGGCTAGATATTTTGGATGGATATCACTACCGATTTGCCTAATAATGTTCAGTACTGGCCTTGTCAAATTCTTAGCACCCAAAGTAACTGGTAAGTACGAAAGTGTAGAGCTGCCATGATATTTGCTGACTTTTTTTATTTTGTAATTTACAGAAAAAAGTGTGAATTTACAAAAAAAGTGTAAGTTTACAGAAAAAGTGTATATTTACAGAAAAAGTGTAAATTTTCAGAAAGTGTTATTTACAGAAAAAGTGTAAATTTACAGAAAAAGTGTAAATTAACAGAAAAAAGTCAAGTTTACAGAAAAAGTGTAAATTTACAGAAAGAGTGTAAATTTACAGAAAAAGTGTAATTTACAGAAAAAGTGTAAATTTTCAAAAAAAGTCAAGTTTACAGAAAAACTGTAAATTAACAGAAAAAAGTCAAGTTTACAGAAAAAGTGTAAATTTACAGAGAGTGTAAATTTACAGAAAAAGTGTAAATTTACAAAAAAAAGTCAAGTTTACAGAAAAAGTGTAATTTACAGAAAAAGTGTAAATTTACAGAAAAAAGTCTCAGTTTACAGAAAAAGTGTAAATTTACAGAAAAAAGTCTGAGTTTACAGAAAAAGTGTAAAACACTTTTTTCTGTAAATTTACACTTTGCAGAAAATTTACACTTTTTCAGAAAATTTACACTTTTTTCTGTAAAAACAGACTTACTATTTCAATTGACTTCTCGCTTTTGGCTCCGCCAAAGCTCGCAAAACTTCGGCTTCGCTTCAGCAATAAAAAACTGAGGCGAAGCCGAAATCTTGCGAGCTTTGGCGGAGCCAAAAACGAGTAGTCAATTGAAACTGTAAAAATTTGAAGCGGAGCCGAGGGGTTCACCACTTACACTTTTTTTTGTAAATTTACACTTTTCAGAAAATTTACACTTTTTCAGAAAATTTACACTTTTTTCTGTAAAAACAGACTTACTATTTCAATTGACTTCTCGCTTTTGGCTCCGCCAAAGCTCGCAAAACTTCGGCTTCGCCTTAGCAATAAAAAACTGAGGCGAAGCCGAAATCTTGCGAGCTTTTGCGGAGCCAAAAGCGAGTAGTCAATTGAAACTGTAAAATTTTGAAGCGGAGCCGAGTGGTTCACCACTTACACTTTTTCTGTAAATTTACACTTTTTCAGAAAATTTACACTTTTTCAGAAAATTTACACTTTTTCAGAAAATTTACACTTTTTTCTGTAAAAAAAGACTTACTATTTCAATTGACTTCTCGCTTTTGGCTCCGCCAAAGCTCGCAAGATTTCGACTTAGCCTCAGTTTTTTATTGCTGAGGCGAAGCCGAAGTTTTGCGAGCTTTGGCGGAGCCAAAAGCGAGAAGTCAATTGAAATAGTAAGTCTTTTTTTACAGAGAAAAGTGTAAATTTACTGAAAAAGTGTAAATTTTCTGAAAAAGTGTACAAAAAAGTGTAAATTTACAGAAAAAAGTGTAAATTTACAGAAAAAGCGTAAATTTGCAAAAAAAGTCAAGTTTACAGAAAAAGTGTAAGTTTACAGAAAAAGTGTAAAAATACAGAAAAAGTGTAAAACAGAAAAAGTGTAATTTACAGAAAAAGTGTAAATTTACAGAAAAAGTGTAAATTTTCTGAAAAAGTGTACAAAAAAGTGTAAATTTACAGAAAAAAGTGTAAATTTACAGAAAAAGCGTCAATTTGCAAAAAAAGTCAAGTTTACAGAAAAAGTGTAAAAATACAGAGAAAGTGTAAATTTACAGAAAAAGTGTAAATTTACAGAAAAAGTGAAATTTACAGAAAAAGTGTAAATTTACAGAAAAAGTGTAAATTTACAAAAAAAAGTCAAGTTTACAGAAAAAGTGTAAATTTACAGAAAAAAGTCTCAGTTTACAGAAAAAGTGTAAATTTACAGAAAAAAGTCTGAGTTTACAGAAAAAGTGTAAAACACTTTTTTCTGTAAATTTACACTTTTCAGAAAATTTACACTTTTTTCTGTAAAAACAGACTTACTATTTCAATTGACTTCTCGCTTTTGGCTCCGCCAAAGCTCGCAAAACTTCGGCTTCGCCTTAGCAATAAAAAACTGAGGCGAAGCCAAAATCTTGCGAGCTTTGGCGGAGCCAAAAGCGAGTAGTCAATTGAAACTGTAAAAATTTGAAGCGGAGCCGAGGGGTTCACCACTTACACTTTTTTTGTAAATTTACACTTTTCAGAAAATTTACACTTTTTCAGAAAATTTACACTTTTTTCTGTAAAAACAGACTTACTATTTCAATTGACTTCTCGCTTTTGGCTCCGCCAAAGCTCGCAAAACTTCGGCTTCGCCTCAGCAATAAAAAACTGAGGCTAAGCCGAAATCTTGCGAGCTTTTGCGGAGCCAAAAGCGAGTAGTCAATTGAAACTGTAAAATTTTGAAGCGGAGCCGAGTGGTTCACCACTTACACTTTTTCTGTAAATTTACACTTTTTCTGTAAATTTACACTTTTTCTGTAAATTTACACTTTTTCAGAAAATTTACACTTTTTCAGAAAATTTACACTTTTTTCTGTAAAAAAAGACTTACTATTTCAATTGACTTCTCGCTTTTGGCTCCGCCAAAGCTCGCAAGATTTCGACTTAGCCTCAGTTTTTTATTGCTGAGGCGAAGCCGAAGTTTTGCGAGCTTTGGCGGAGCCAAAAGCGAGAAGTCAATTGAAATAGTAAGTCTTTTTTTACAGAGAAAAGTGTAAATTTACTGAAAAAGTGTAAATTTTCTGAAAAAGTGTACAAAAAAGTGTAAATTTACAGAAAAAAGTGTAAATTTACAGAAAAAGCGTAAATTTGCAAAAAAAGTCAAGGTTACAGAAAAAGTGTAAGTTTACAGAAAAAGTGTAAAAATACAGAAATAGTGTAAAACAGAAAAAGTGTAATTTACAGAAAAAGTGTAAATTTACAGAAAAAGTGTAAATTTTCTGAAAAAGTGTACAAAAAAGTGTAAATTTACAGAAAAAAGTGTAAATTTACAGAAAAAGCGTCAATTTGCAAAAAAAGTCAAGTTTACAGAAAAAGTGTAAAAATACAGAGAAAGTGTAAATTTACAGAAAAAGTGTAAATTTACAGAAAAAGTGAAATTTACAGAAAAAGTGTAAATTTACAGAAAGTGTAAATTTACAAAAAAAAGTCAAGTTTACAGAAAAAGTGTACTTTACAGAAAAAGTGTAAATTTACAGAAAAAAGTCTCAGTTTACAGAAAAAGTGTAAATTTACAGAAAAAAGTCTGAGTTTACAGAAAAAGTGTAAAACACTTTTTTCTGTAAATTTACACTTTTCAGAAAATTTACACTTTTTCAGAAAATTTACACTTTTTTCTGTAAAAACAGACTTACTATTTCAATTGACTTCTCGCTTTTGGCTCCGCCAAAGCTCGCAAAACTTCGGCTTCGCCTTAGCAATAAAAAACTGAGGCGAAGCCGAAATCTTGCGAGCTTTGGCGGAGCCAAAAGCGAGTAGTCAATTGAAACTGTAAAAATTTGAAGCGGAGCCGAGGGGTTCACCACTTACACTTTTTTTGTAAATTTACACTTTTCAGAAAATTTACACTTTTTTCTGTAAAAACAGACTTACTATTTCAATTGACTTCTCGCTTTTGGCTCCGCCAAAGCTCGCAAAACTTCGGCTTCGCCTCAGCAATAAAAAACTGAGGCTAAGCCGAAATCTTGCGAGCTTTTGCGGAGCCAAAAGCGAGTAGTCAATTGAAACTGTAAAATTTTGAAGCGGAGCCGAGTGGTTCACCACTTACACTTTTTCTGTAAATTTACACTTTTTCTGTAAATTTACACTTTTTCTGTAAATTTACACTTTTTCTGTAAATTTACACTTTTTCAGAAAATTTACACTTTTTCAGAAAATTTACACTTTTTTCTGTAAAAAAAGACTTACTATTTCAATTGACTTCTCGCTTTTGGCTCCGCCAAAGCTCGCAAGATTTCGACTTAGCCTCAGTTTTTTATTGCTGAGGCGAAGCCGAAGTTTTGCGAGCTTTGGCGGAGCCAAAAGCGAGAAGTCAATTGAAATAGTAAGTCTTTTTTTACAGAGAAAAGTGTAAATTTACTGAAAAAGTGTAAATTTTCTGAAAAAGTGTAAAAAAAAGTGTAAATTTACAGAAAAAAGTGTAAATTTACAGAAAAAGCGTAAATTTGCAAAAAAAGTCAAGGTTACAGAAAAAGTGTAAGTTTACAGAAAAAGTGTAAAAATACAGAAATAGTGTAAAACAGAAAAAGTGTAATTTACAGAAAAAGTGTAAATTTACAGAAAAAGTGTAAATTTTCTGAAAAAGTGTACAAAAAAGTGTAAATTTACAGAAAAAGCGTCAATTGCAAAAAAAGTCAAGTTTACAGAAAAAGTGTAAAAATACAGAGAAAGTGTAAATTTACAGAAAAAGTGTAAATTTACAGAAAAAGTGAAATTTACAGAAAAAGTGTAAATTTACAGAAAAAGTGTAAATTTACAAAAAAAAGTCAAGTTTACAGAAAAAGTGTACTTTACAGAAAAAGTGTAAAGGACCCTATACAATAAGGCAACCGCTTGGGCCAATCTTTACCAAATTTTAGATTGTGGTAAGCGAGGGACAGATGAATGTTTTATCGAGAAATGAAAGTTCAGTATCTTTTAGTTTCTGAGAAAGAAATTCGTGAAAATTGCATTTTCGAGGCCTAAACATGTTTAGACCCACATTAAAAATATGACCGCCTGGAAGAATTTCTATATTTTTGTATTCAATGATGTAAGTACACTCTATTATACCTCCACACCAGAAATCAAAGTTCAGTATCGTCTAGATCAATTTTTTTCCTGGGCCTCTATCGTATAGGGTCCTTTACAGAAAAAAGTCTCAGTTTACAGAAAAAGTGTAAAACACTTTTTTCTGTAAATTTACACTTTTCAGAAAATTTACACTTTTTCAGAAAATTTACACTTTTTTCTGTAAAAACAGACTTACTATTTCAATTGACTTCTCGCTTTTGGCTCCGCCAAAGCTCGCAAAACTTCGGCTTCGCCTTAGCAATAAAAAACTGAGGCGAAGCCGAAATCTTGCGAGCTTTGGCGGAGCCAAAAGCGAGTAGTCAATTGAAACTGTAAAAATTTGAAGCGGAGCCGAGGGGTTCACCACTTACACTTTTTTTGTAAATTTACACTTTTCAGAAAATTTACACTTTTTTCTGTAAAAACAGACTTACTATTTCAATTGACTTCTCGCTTTTGGCTCCGCCAAAGCTCGCAAAACTTCGGCTTCGCCTCAGCAATAAAAAACTGAGGCTAAGCCGAAATCTTGCGAGCTTTTGCGGAGCCAAAAGCGAGTAGTCAATTGAAACTGTAAAATTTTGAAGCGGAGCCGAGTGGTTCACCACTTACACTTTTTCTGTAAATTTACACTTTTTCTGTAAATTTACACTTTTTCTGTAAATTTACACTTTTTCAGAAAATTTACACTTTTTCAGAAAATTTACACTTTTTCAGAAAATTTACACTTTTTTCTGTAAAAAAAGACTTACTATTTCAATTGACTTCTCGCTTTTGGCTCCGCCAAAGCTCGCAAGATTTCGACTTAGCCTCAGTTTTTTATTGCTGAGGCGAAGCCGAAGTTTTGCGAGCTTTGGCGTGTAGTGTACAAAAGTGTACAAAAAAGTGTAAATTTACAGAAAAAAGTGTAAATTTACAGAAAAAGCGTAAATTTACAAAAAAAGTCAAGTTTACAGAAAAAGTGTAAGTTTACAGAAAAAGTGTAAAAATACAGAAAAAGTGTAAATTTACAGAAAAAGTGTAATTTACAGAAAAAGTGTAAATTTACAGAAAAAGTGTAAATTTACAAAAAAAGAAGTTTACAGAAAAAAGTCTCTAAGTTTACAGAAAAAGTGTACATTTACAAAAAAAAGTCAAGTTTACAGAACAAGTGCAAAACACTTTTTTCTGTTAATTTACATCTTTTCTGTAAATTACAAAATAAAAAAAGTCAACAAATATCATGGCAGCTCTACTCTTTCGTAAAGACTTCTGGTCGTTATCTCACCCTTAATTTTTTGCAAACAGGATCTGGAATACCCGAAGTCAAAACAATTCTGCGAGGATTCTACATAAATGATTTTCTAACATTTCGTGCATTAATTGCTAAAGTTCTTGGCATTACTGCAACCCTGGGAAGTGGAATGCCACTGGGAAAAGAAGGACCCCTCATTCACATTTCCTGCTGCATCACAAACTTATTGGGAAAATTGGCCAATTTTCAAATGTATCAAAATGAAAGCAGAAAAGTGGAAATGTTGGCTGCAGCGGCTTGTGTTGGCGTTGGTTGTACTTTTGGAGCTCCAATAGGGGGTACATAGAATGTCGTTTAAGTTTTAACTAAGTTTTATTATTAGGTGTCTTATTAAGTGTTGAAATAACAACGGCGTATTATGGGGTGAGAAATTATTGGAGAGGATTTTGCACTGCGATTTGGGGGACGACAGTTTACAGACTTCTTCTGGTGTGGATTGAAGGGGTTGAAAGTGTTACAGTTGTGTTTAAAACTAATTTTTTTGTCGACACCCCGTTTGCGGCTCAGGAATTGTTTGCCTTTTCGATTTTAGGGTAAGCGATCCGCATGTTCGGAGGAACTGACCTCCCCCGGGGGTGGCGAAAACAACCGTGGAGGCTTTTAGTTATTTAAATAATTGTTAGATCATTAATGTAATTCACAAAAGCTACGAATTGATCTGATCTGATCTAACGGGTGGTCCAAGAAAAATCGGTCAGTTTTATTTTTCCTGTATATTTGTTATTTTTTGTGCGATATTTTTCGGTCTTATACAGGACTTAGCTAAATGTAGGGTCTCTCCAGTACCAGCAACAGATTTTAGATCGCACCATCCATGGCCTTCTGAAGAACTTTTTATTTAATACCATTATTTAGACCAATGGGGTTTCGTTACTTATTGACAAATGACAAATACGTTTAAACAGAATTGAAGTCCGTCTTTTTCTCTTTCCAAAATGACTTTTAGAATGAAATTTCATTTTTTCTTTTTTTGAAAGTCGTATAATTTGCAACTAAATGTATAGACATTGATGGAAAATCAATGCACATTTTGGTTTAAGTTCTAAAGTCCGTTCATTTACTATAGCAGAACTGTGCAACCCTAATTTATACGGGAGTGTACTTTTGACAATTTGATCGGAATTTGGCAGGAAAGCAAAAATATGACATAAACCAAATTTTCTAATTTATTTCCGATAAACGTACCAGAGGCTTTTTCGCGAATATTTTTCTATGTACCGCGCTCAAAACTGGACGCACACAAAGGCTATTTTGGGCAAATTCAGAGCAATTTCAAAATTTTGACATAAAATTGTCAAGTTATCTGAGGTATCACATTCAAATCGCTTCTACCAATTCACCTGTTAGTAAAATCTCTTGAAAAATTTCCTCATACTAACCTAAAATTCAAATTTTGACGTTCTGTCATGTCTATAGTTAATGAAACATGAAATAATATGTATTATGAAAGTCTTTGCTCTCTAAGGTTTGATTTTAGCTGTAAATTAAGCAATTTAATAACCATGAAATGTTGGTAAATGTGAAATGTGGTGTACAAGTTTTTGATAACTTATCAACTGCTCGGCTTCGCCTCATTTTTGTACAGTTTTCATTGACTACTCGCTTTTGGCTCCGCCAAGGCTCGCAAAGATTCGGCTTTGCCTTAGCAGTAATAAACTGAAGCGTAACCGAAGTCCTGCCAGTTTTGGCAGAGCCAAAAGCGAGTAGTCATTTGTAAGAAACTAAGACGAAGTTTTGCCTCAATTTTTTACAGCTTCAATTGACCCCTCACTTTTGGCTCCGCCAAAGCTCGCAAAACTTCGACTTCGCCTCAGTTTTTTACATCTTCAATTGACTTCAGCTGCGTCTCAGATTTTTAGTTTTTATCGACTACTCGCTTTTGGCTCCGCCAAAGCTCGCAAAACTTCGGCTTCGTCTTAGTTTCTTACATATATAAATGACTGCTCCGCCAAAGCTCGCAGGACTTCGGCTGCGCCTCAGTTTATTACTGGTAAGGCGAAGCCGAAGTTTTGCGAGCTTTGGCGGAGCCAAAAGCGAGTAGTCAATTGAAGATGTAAAAACTGAGACGAAGCCGAAGTTTTGCGAGCTTTTGGCGGAGCCAAAAGCGAGTAGTCAATTGATGATGTAAAAATTTGAGGCGAAGCCGAAGTTTTGCGAGCTTTGGCGGAGCCAAACGCGAATAGTCAATTGAAGATGTAAAAAACTGAGACGAAGCCGAAGTTTTGCGAGCTTTGGCGGAGCCAAAAGCGAGTAGTCAATTGAAGATGTAGAAAATTGAGGCGAAGCCGAAGTTTTGCGAGCTTTGGCGGAGCCAGAAGCGAGTAGTCAATTGAAGATGTAAAAACTGAGACGAAGCCGAAGTTTTGCGAGCTTTTGGCGGAGCCAAAAGCGAGTAGTCAATTGATGATGTAAAAATTTGAGGCGAAGCCGAAGTTTCGCGAGCTTTGGCGGAGCCAAAAGCGAATAGTCAATTGAAGATGTAAAAAACTGAGACGAAGCCGAAGTTTTGCGAGCTTTGGCGGAGCCAAAAGCGAGTAGTCAATTGAAGATGTAGAAAATTGAGGCGAAGCCGAAGTTTTGCGAGCTTTGGCGGAGCCAGAAGCGAGTAGTCAATTGAAGATGTAAAAACTGAGACGAAGCCGAAGTTTTGCGAGCTTTGGCGGAGCCAAAAGCGAGTAGTCAATTGATGATTTAAAAATTTGAGGCGAAGCCGAAGTTTCGCGAGCTTTGGCGGAGCCAAAAGCGAATAGTCAATTGAAGATGTAAAAAACTGAGACGAAGCCGAAGTTTTGCGAGCTTTGGCGGAGCCAAAAGCGAGTAGTCAATTGAAGATGTAGAAAATTGAGGCGAAGCCGAAGTTTTGCGAGCTTTGGCGGAGCCAGAAGCGAGTAGTCAATTGAAGATGTAAAAACTGAGACGAAGCCGAAGTTTTGCGAGCTTTGGCGGAGCCAAAAGCGAGTAGTCAATTGATGATGTAAAAAATTGAGGCGAAGCCGAAGTTTTGCCAGCTTTGGCGGAGCCAAAAGTGAGGAGTCACTTGAGGCTGTAAAAAACTGAGGCGAAGGCGAAGTTTTGCGAGATTTTGGCGGAGCCAAAAGCGAGAAGTCAATTGAAATGGTAAAAAACTTCGGTTTTGCCCGAGGGGTTGACCACCATGGAAATGTGGTGTACAGGGTGATCCAAACTCGACGCCCAGGCCATTTTTTTTGGAAACGGTTGGACATACTTTCATAATTTGAAAATATGAAATGTGGTATACATACAGGTTTTTGATAACTTTTCAGTTTCTCGGCTTCGCCTCATTTTTTAGAGTTTCAATTGACTACTCGCTTTTGGCTCTACCAAAACTCGCAAAATTTCTGCCTCGCCTCAGTTTATTACAGTTTCAATTAACTACTCGCGTTTGGTTCCGCCAAAACTCGCAAAATTTCAGCTGCGCCTCAGTTTTTGTTGACTACTCGCTTTTGGCGACGCCAAAGCTCGCAGAACTTCGGCTTCGCCTCAGTTTCTTACATCTTCAAATGACTACTCGCTTTTGGCTCGCAGGACTTCGGCTGCGCCTCAGTTTATTACTGCTAAAGCGAGGCCGAACTTTTGCGAGCTTTCGCGGAGCCAAAAGTGGGTAGTAAAGTGGCACTGTAAAAACTGAGACGCAGCCGAAGTTTTGCGAGCTTTGGCGGAGCCAAAAGCGAGTGGTCAATTGAAGCCGTAAAAAACTGAGGCGAAGCCGAAGTTTGGCGAGATTCTGGCGGAGCCAAAAGCGAGAAGTCAATTGAAATTGCCAATGTTGTCAATGTAGGCTTTAATGCGAAGATACATATAACTATGGTCTGTCCGGGATCCACACGACCATCCATGGAAATTGGGTGAATCTTGGTCGTGTGGATCCCGGACAGAGTATAGAACATTTCATGCAACGACGGTCGGCGTCGGGATGTCGGGTATAATATTTTTTCCACCAACACCCCACTTACGATAGGTAGATACACCGTTGAAGAGGTCTTTTCTGACGAGACAAAAATGTTAATACCAAAATTTCATAACTTGAACCGTTTTCATTTTATTTTCTAAAAAATAAAGATACTAATCTCAGGCTTCTCTAACAAAGAATAGATTAGATGTTCATTACAGGAAACATAAGTGTGTATTAATAATTTATATTAACGTTTGCTATGAAAAAATTGTAAACATTCCAAGAAAAATTGCCTGGGCGTCGAGTTTGGGTCACTTTGTACATGGCTGCGGAAATGTTGAAAATATGACATGCGGTGTACACATTTTTGATTATTGGTCAGCCCCTCGTTAATAACTTAGATGGCATAATTTACAAATTAATCAAAAATTTCCAACGTCTTTTTTAGCAAATTATTCGATTTGTGGTGTCGGAAGAAAATTCACAAAAACATGAGAGATGAATGAATTTTCATTTTGAGAGCCATTTTGAAAAGAGAAAAAGACGGACTTCAGTCATGTCTATGAAACATGTCTAAACGCCATTGTCATATGTCGAATGTCGGTAAGTAACGAAACCTCATTGGCCTAAATGATGGTGTTAAATGAAAACTTATTCAGATATCTAGAGACCCTGTATAAGACTGAAAAATACTGCACAAAAACAGACAAAAATACAAGAAAAAGAAAAGTGGCCGTTTTTTTTTTGGCCCACCCATTAGTTTATTCTTAACCCACTATAAATTTACAATAACGTATCGGTTTTCCTGTTTCCAGGATAATTTGTGGACTGGGATCAGCCTTTTACATGAGAATGAAAATCATGTTCGGCCAGTTTGTCAAAAACAGCAAAAACATTAAAGCAATTAATAAAGCCAGGTACTCCCGCCATTTTCACCCCCTTTTCTACATTAACTAATCGTTCCAGCATTTTTATTTATCCCGGCTTCGTCACACTCGTTGTTTCGTCAATTTCTTTCCCATTAGGAATCGGGCAATTTATGGCGGGCCATATGGGATATGCCATTCAAGTAACTAACCTTTTCGCGAATTTCACCTGGACCGCCGATCATTTAACCGTAGCCCAACAGGAAATAGTCAACAATTGGCAAACTAAACACACAGGAATCTATTTACATCTCGTTTGTATGATGGCTTTTAATGTAAGTCTTTTTTTTAATTAAGTAATATTTCACTATCTTCTAGAAACACCCCACTGCACCGAAACACTTGATTTTCACTTTGTAGGTGCAGATGCTAGATGCAATGGAAAGTATCGTCTAGAGATAGGCTTATGAAGGCCCGATCGCATACTCATCTCTGTTTACGCTACTTTCGGGAGGACTTGTCATATTTACACGTGTTCACCCACGCGTGACCATTTTTCGACCTGTGATTGGTCTAACTTTCACAGCCGACGGGTGGAGCTACGCGGCTGGGCCCATAAATATCTCAGTTTTCTCGCAGGTAGCGTTGTTTAGCTTCGGCTTTGATAATGAGCACATTGTGTTCGAAACGCGTCAGCAGTGAAAATCAAGTGTTTCGGTGTACCCCTAAGCTCCAACCCCCGATTTCACCACCCCTACATGCTCTAAAGAAAGGTGTGTTTTCGATTTCACCCCCCTAATCCAATTCGTTGAAAAATTGCGGCGATAGGTGTTTCTAGTGATAGTATTATCCAGTGTTTCCATTGTAAGTAATATTTGTTTCAAGTTTGTCTGTTCAATTCTTGCCGCTTCCATGCCAATTCCCAGTGGTAGTTTTGGACCAACTTTTAGAGTAGGCGCTGCAATTGGGCGAATTTTTGGCGAATTAATGCACGTGTGGTATCCCACAGGATTAAGTTATCGTGGCAGGATAACGAAAATAATTCCAGGAGGGTACTCCACAGTTGGAGCTGCAGCTTTCGCTGGGGGAATTACCCAAACCATGTCAGTTTCTGTCATAGTTCTCGAAATGACAGGTCAAATGACACATGTCATCCCTATCCTCATAGCTGTTTTGATATCTAACAGTATAGCTCAGCTATGTGGGCCTAGTGTTTACAATCTAGGGATAAAATCGAAAAATTTACCGTATTTACCCGATATGTTGCCGAGAAATAGCGGTAAATTGTTGCTTGTTCGATATTTTATAATAATTCAACAATTTTAGCTATCTACAGTGTGTTTGTAGAAGATTTTATGAGCAAAGAAGTGAAATGCATTTATCATGGAATGTCTTTCGAGAAATTGAAGCAGCTGCTGATAGAAAACAGGAAAGTGCAAAGCTTTCCTTTAGTTAACAACCCCCAAAAAATGATTCTTTTGGGATCAATTCAGAGGATGCAACTTATTGGTTTAATGGAGAGACAAGTTGGAAAAGATAGAAGATATCTGGCAATGACTGACCACGAAGAGAAATTTTTGTTGAATTATTCTCGAGATTCCATTCAACCCTTATTTCCAGTTGATAAGGTAATTTAACGTTTTTTGAATTATTGTTGAGGTGATTTTTGTTTTAGTTTACTGAAAATCCCTTGTACAGAGAGCCAGTTAAAGAAGAAGAGACGAAACTGGTGCAATATGTAAGTATCTTAGAAAGATTATATCACTCATAATCCCTCCCCTTTAAAAATTGTAAACAATTTTGGGCTCAGTGGGCACCCCTGTCGTTCACCTTTCCTCGTTCAAAAACGTTAACTCTCTATTCCATTCTCTCAAACTACATTCTTCGTTTCTTTCCTTCTTTTCCTCTCTTGGTTTATGTATTTCCACGCTTCTTTTTCTGTTTTTATACCTCTTATCTTTCGTTCTTCTTCTTCTTTCATTTGTTTCTTTCTTTCGCTGCATTTCTTCTTGTATTTTTCTTTGGCTTTTAAGTATTCTTCTCTTTTCGTCTTCCCCTTTTTCCGTTTTCTTACTTCTCTTCTCGTCTCTCTTTTTGTCTTCTTGCATTCTATGTTAAACCATCCATTGCTGTTTCCTTGCCTACCTTCCTTTATTAATGTTTTCTCGCTTCTTACCGCCCCTCTTATGATTCTCTTTATTTCTTTGATTTTTTCCCCTTTTCGTCTCCTTTGTTTCCGTTTCACACCTCCCATCCCTTTTCTTCCACCAGTTCCACAAGGATTCCTCCTTCTTTATTCTTTGTTTCCCTTTCTATTCTGTCCACTTTCTTGCCCCCCTTAATCTTGCATTCTGTTTCTCTTCTTCTGTTCTTTCTTCTATTATTTTTTTCCATCGTTCTCATGTCTCTGATGTACACTGTCAATATTTGCCATTTCTTATTGTCTATTATCACATTTCGTTCCATTATACCTTCTTCTCTCCTTGACTTTTCTTGTATTTCTTTGATCCCTTCTTTTGTAGCCTTTCGGTAATCTTTCTTGCGTATTTTCCCAACCATCTTCCTCTACCCATGTCTCCGTTAGTCCTACTATGTCGAATTCCTTTACTTCTTCATCTTTGCTTCTTATACGATGAAGAAAAGGACATATATTTTCTTCCGTTCCTTTGTCATTTTCTTCATCGTCTTTCCTGATATTATTCTTTTCTTTTTTGTCCTTGCATTTTGCTTCTCTTTTCTGCTTTGTGTTGTCTTTTTTTTGTTTTGTTGCCTTCTATTTTCTTTGCCAGGGTCGTCATCTGGTTTCCTTTTCTTCTTCTACTCGTTTTTTGGATTGTTGTTGGCTAGTGTTGCAGTTTTTATCATCTTAGCCACTCTGTTCTTTTCCTTCCCCTCTTCTTGTTCTACCCTTTTTTCATTTTTCCCTATCTGCGCCTTCTTCTTCTTCCTCTGACATTCCTGTTAGTTGTTCTAGTTTGTATTCTTCTCTATCAAAGTACAATTTGTTGTACCTATCCCAAGTTTGCTCTGTATCCTTTTTCTCTTGCGCTCTTCATGTATTTAATTAATTCCCCTTCGCTGCTCCTGTATATCTTTAGGGTAGGTTATCTTCGTCAATGAAAATTCTCGTTCCTTTTAGTTTTTTTGCGTTTTTCAGGATCTCCGTTCATATGCCCATCCCCTATTCTTCGTATTTCTGTAATATCTTGCTCCAGATCGATCTGTACCTGTATTTTCTTCAGTACTCCTTTTATTTGCTTTTCGACTTCATCCTTGACTTCCCCTACTCCTTTTATGACTATGATTGTACTTCCTTCTTTCTCACTTCTCCCTCCAGTAGCTCAATTCTGTTTTCCTGTTTAATTATTTCTTCTTTTAGTTTGAAATTTTCCCTGATTATTTTCTCGTTGTCCTTCAGTTCCTTTTGAATATTGTCCAGTTTTCTCTCAATTCGGACATTTCTGTCTTCCACATCCCCGAGTTTCAATATTATTGCCTCTAACTGTTATTGTTCCATTCTGTTTTTTACGGAAGCGTAGAAGTGCCACATTTTTCTCTTTTTTATTTTCCAAATTATCACAAAAAATGTGTAAATTTCAGAAGAAAAAACTGTAAATTTACACAAAAACTGTCAATTTACACAAAAACTGTAAAACAAAGAAACTGTAAGTTTACACAAAAACTGCAAATTTACACAAAAACTGACAATTTACACAAAAAAATTTAAAATTCCCGCCAAACAACGGTCATCGCGCGGAGCGGACGTGACGGAACTGCAAGTGTAAATTTGCAGTTTTTGTGTAAATTTTACAGTTTTTGTGTTTTACAGTTTTTGTGTAAATTGAAAGTTTTTGTGTAAATTTACAGCTTTTCTGTAAATTGACAGTTTTTGTGTAAATTACAGTTTTTGTGTAAATTTACAGTTTTTGTGTAAATTTACAATTTTTGTGTAAATTTACAGTTTTTATGTAAATTTACAGTTTTTGTGTAAATTGACAGTTTTTTTGTAAATTTACAGTTTTTCTGTAAATTGACAGTTTTTGTGTAAATTACAGTTTTTGTGTAAATTTACAGTTTTTGTGTAAATTTACAGTTTTTGTGTAAATTTACAATTTTTGTGTAAATTTACAGTTTTTCTGTAAATTGACAGTTTTTGTGTAAATTACAGTTTTTGTGTAAATCTACAGTTTTTTTTTCCTAGGCTTCCGTAGTTTTTTCCTAATTACACTCCGTTCGTATAACGTGCTGTCTAGTGCTCTTCTAGCGGCCGGGCTAGCTTTCGTGGTGTAATCTTACGAATACTACTCGTGCAATCATGATTAATGAGAATCACACACTCAACATGTTGCCAAATAATTCCACTCCACCTCCGGAGTCGTGGAATTAATGTTTGGCAACATGTTTCGTGTGGTTTGATTATGAGTAATCACGATTCCATTCGTTTATTGTACAGGGTGTCCCGAAATTACGTCACAGGATTTAGGGGGGTGATTCTACACCTAAAAATAGGAAAAAAAGTTCATAGAAACATATGTCCGCCTCCAGGGGGCGCTACAGACCTTAGGTAGGTGTCTCTCAAAAACAGGTATTGTAACGGTACAACTTTACCCCCTCTCCTCCTTGTTTAATTTGTTTTTCTTCTGACCTAAGTTTGTCTTGAAGAGAAAAGTTATCCCCAAATAAATTATGAGAAAACTCCGTTTTCACGTATTAGAAGACAGCAGAGAGAAAACATAAGATTAGTAACAATAATATAATAAATCAAGACTCCAAGCTAAATCAACTATGTTGTTTACTACATCAGCATCCTCACAACACCCTGTATAACAACTGCACTACAGCACTATTCATAACACCCTGTATAACAATCGAACACTGCGTAAGTTTTGATATAGTTGTAAATTGTGATGATGTCGATGTAATAATCAGCCCCGTAACTACCCCCAGATTTCCTTACTGTCGCAAAGCAAAATTTTAAGTTATTGCAAATAATTCAGAAAGAGAATGTAAATTGAAAGGAATTAGGATAAGGAAATCCTTTCAACAAAAGCGTGTCACAGTCAGTTCTCGCAGGGAGTAGGGTAGGCCCACTGGTCAAGAGGGCCCACAGCTGACAAGTGCATACTCAAAAAAGGAGTTCTGAAAAATAAATCGCAAGCCCGATCCCAGGGCGGTGGACCTACCTCCCGTACGGGAGAAGATCTTTGAGTATGCACTTGTCAGCTGTGGGCCCTCTTGACCAGTGGGCCTACCCTACTCCCTGCGAGAACTGACTGTGACATTTTGGCGCCCAACGTGGGGCCACTAAATTCAAGGTCATTTAGTTTTGGACCTTTAAGTTCAAGGTCATTAGGTTATAAAGCATTGGGTTGAGGCCTTATAAGTTTAGTTGGGTTGGCTTTGGCAATAAAACACTTTTTGCGGTTGTTTCAGTTTGAGTTAAGCTATGTACATTTGTTTTAGTTACCTTTGCGAAATTTTAAGAACTTAGGGAGTTTAACCGGATTTTGCTGTTTGTACTGCTTTGTGGTTTCAGAGTTAAGGTTTGATACTGACGGTTAGGTATTTTGGAGTTTCGGTGCCTTTGTTGAGATTTGTACCGAAGTTAAGTCTCCTACTTTTGAGTTTTGGGTTGGTATCTCCCTTAAACTCTGTTGTGTTGGTTTAGAAATGTGTTGTTGGGGTAAACAAGCCGTTCGATGGGGTAAGCAATGGGGCCATATAGTAGCCTCCGTCCGCGCCAGTCGTTCTGAGACCTTTCTGCGTGCATAATGATGGGAATGCTATGCCCGCAGAGGACGACTATTTTTGTATGTGTTGTTTTCTTCCAGTTTTTCGTTTTTTCAGCTTGAGTTTTTCCCTTTTGACTTTGTTTCGGTTTTTGCAGTTAGCTCTTTCGTGGGAGTCCCGCGTGCATTCACTTTGAACTTTTGTTCATCCGCGTAGGGAGGATTGGATCGCGACCAATTCCTCATTTGTGGGCTTTGGAATGTACCGGGGTGTTGTCAGTATGTCTTCTTGGTTGTGGATTGAGCCGCAACGGGTTAAGGCGATTGAGAAACCGGCAAATACTCTTCTCTTTTTAGAGGATGTCCTCTTGCGCCTGCGCTAGCTAATTTTTCCGAAGCTTTGTCAATTCTGTTTGTAATCTGTAAGTTTGTAAGTTCTTTATGAGTCGTACATCGGATACTTGTAAGTTTTCGGGAAAACTGTAACTCTCTCTTTTGTGATTCAAGTTTTGTGAGCATATGGCTGAAAGTGACTGAAAGTTTTTGTCTGGTTTTGTTTAGGTTCATTTAGGTTCGGAGTCCTGTTGGTTTCGTGACAGGGTTCCTTTTGTTTTTAGGCTCGGTTTTCGCTCACTAGCCGTAGGTTAGTGAGACTTTTGTGGTTGTTCGTGTTTGTGAACCCCTATTTCCTTCAGGAATAGGTTGGTTTCTGGCTTGATTCTAGTTTGAGGTGGCGCTAATTTCTGTTCCAGTTTGCTCAGTTTAGATTTGTGTTTTGTGCTTTGTTTTCTTTTGGGGTTTCTTCTTCACGTTCCCTTGAGTTTCGTACTCGCTACATTCTGTAGGTTTTGGGGGAGCGCGAGAAGCTGAGTCTGGCCTTGTTTGGTGTACTCTACGATTTGGGGTAGTTGCACTTTAGGTTCCAAAGGTCCAGTATCTCGCCTTAGGAGGATTTCTTCTCCCTTAAGTGGACTTGGTCCAATGCACAACATCTTGTAATTTTTGTCTCTTTCGATCTTTTGTTTTGGCGAACCCTCACCATCAAAATTAGTTAGCCCAAACTAGATATCGGTTGGTTCGTTTGTTTGTTTTGTAGGATCATAAGTGAATGTGTCCTTGTGTTTTTGCTTTTGTCCCCTTCAGGGTCAGTTTTGCGTACCCTGTTGGTTGGGGTCGAAGAATACGCCATCGGTCAGCTCTGCCTGTCGTAAGAGGCGACTACAAGAACTCCGACGACTTTTACCATCCGTCTAGCGTCAGTAGGTACCGTGGCTTCTGGTCACTTGGGACCTTTTGGGGATCTTGGGTGTGGTGCTGTGACTCAGTTGGGACCGCTAAGTTTGGTGTGTGATTTTGTGGATCCACGCGTAGGTTTTCGTTTGGTTATTGACTTAGAGTTTTAGCTGTTCCACCGTATCACCCCCTTGACGTCCTTCCTGCGACCTACTGGTGCTCGTTTTCGTTTTGTTGGGTTTTGTTTTTTTCGGTCTTGTCGTGGTGTTTTGTCCCTTCTGGAGTTAGAGGGTGTGGCGCGAAACGCACCTTCTCTCTCCAGTAGGTTGTGCTTGTATTGTTTTGTCCCTTCTGGTGTGAGTTGGTGTGGCGCGAAACGCATCTTCTCTCACCAGTATTTGTGTTGTCGTAATCGTGCTGGAGTGAGTTGGTGTTCCGCTGAATGCCTTCCCAGCGTCTTCGTTTCTTTTGGTTTTCGGTTTTGAGTTGGTTCGGTCGATCCGATCCTTTTGGTTTTTCATGTTGGTTTTTCCTTTTGTTCTTTGGTTTGCAACTTTAAGTTATCTTGCGTTTTGTTAAGTTTTGCGTATGTATTTGAGCGACTTTTGCCATTTGCTGCTACTTCCTCTGCTCAGCGTGGACTGTAGTTAGTCTTTTGGGTGAGAGTTTATATTTTGGCCTTACGGTTCCTGTTTGGGGTTTAAGCCCTTCCTCTCCTCTAGTTCTGTTAAGTCAAGTTCGCGTAGGTTTTTGCGAGACTAGTTGGATGTGGGTTTTATGGACGTTTGGCTTGAGTTCCGGTCGTTCGGGCTGTATTTTGGCAGCAACCTTTCGGTTTGGTTAGGTAAGACTTGGTAACTCATACTCTCATGAGGAGGTTTTTACCTCTCACCCATCAGATTGGCGGCAGGAGCTTCCTCTGGTTAAAGGTTGGGTAACCTTTAATTTTGTGGGGAGGGAGTTTGTCACGTTCATTTTCGAGCTCTCGAGCTGCTCCACCTTCGAGGGTGGATATTGTTCGGATCTCTTTCTCCGCTGCTATTTTGCAGTCAGTTTTCGGTTATCATTCGCGGCCTCCCTCTGCAGGAGTCGTGTGGTGGCAGCGGAAGTTCGGCGTCTTTTGGGGGCGCTTCGGATGGCGTTTGTGTCTCAAAGTTTAGTGTCGATAAATAAGTCACCTGGTAAAGAATTACTTACCTGGTGGTTTATTAGGTATCCGTAACTCCATTTCGGTGGTTACGTCTGGGTTTCACGGCCAATTTGGTCGAATGATCATTAAATTGCGGAATATCAACAACTGTCAGATTTTGAGGTTAAGGTAGTTTTGTTTACGAGCTAGGGGAATTGCCTGTCAATCTCAATCCGTCTGGGGAATTTTGGTTCCGTAAGTTTTTCAAGGAGGCATCGCTTCCGGTGGAAAATCGCTCTTTCATTTCGAAGCGTGACGGTGCATGGAGGCTTGGGCCGTGCTCCTGGATTTTCGTGAATTCCCTCGGGAGATTGCAGGATTCCGCCCCAGGTTGGTGTAGTGCCCTTGATCGGTGCCCCAACTTACCGTTTGTCGGGTTTTGGACGACCTCGAAGCAGAATTTCGTCGTCGGTTGTTTGACAGTACGCCCTCGTCGACCACCAGGTAACGCTTTAATGGAGGATTTCTTGTTCTAATATTTATTTTAGGGTTTTCGGATAGGGCTTGAACGCTCCTATTTTCTTAGGTAGGGCTTGAATGCCCCCATTGTTCTTGGGTAGGGCTTAAGTGCCTTAGCATTTTCGGTTGGGTTTGGAGTACCCTTCCCTCCGTGTATTTCGAGGGGTTTGAAGACCACCCTGTGTTGGTTATTTATAGGGTTGGAGATTCCCCCCCCCCCATCTTCGTGTTGTTCCGGTTAGAATCTTGTCGATTGTGGAAACACCAGTTCAGTTCCTCCACTGTGGCGGAAGTGATCCTCAGCTTAAACACCCGGCTGTAGGCATCGAGGGACTGAGGCCGAGTCAGCCATATTTGCTCGAAGCCACCCCCAGGCTAGGGGGCGACGATCTTGGCTCAGCATAGCTGTTCGCTGTAGCCCTTGACTTCCTTCAGCGCTGTATTTGGTGAGTCCGTTCCTTTTAACACCGAAGGGCTTCGCCACATTCGGAACTGACCCTTCGACTTATTGTTGAAGTGATTGAACACAATCTGCACCCCCTTCGAGTTATTTTGAATTGTGTATTTGGGCTTCACCCCCCCTTTAATTTATTTTATTCAGTGCGAATTTGTCTTTTCTGCGACATTATTTAAATTTTGCCATTTAATTGTAAATTCATAATCTTAATTGTTATTAATTTGGCCTTCAGCCATTTAGTACCAAAAATATCCGTTCGTGGCGGTACTTTACGTGTGGCCGTTTATGGCCTCCGCTTAATTCGACCCTTCACTAACTTGCGCGACATTTGCGTCATTTTGCGGAGTAGTAGGTACCTGCGACCGTCCAATTTGCGCTCGAAATTTCCCGGTCAATTAAGTTGGAGCTCCGGTAAGGCTCTGTTTCGTCCGGATTGCGGTACGATCCTGCTGTTATCATTTTTAAGCTGTGAAATATTGATTATAACTTGTAAACGAATTTTTGTATCAAACTGATATATATATAAATGTACATAGTTTTTATGTGTGTGTGTTATTGCTAAAGCTAGCCACTCCCCTCAGTTTATAGGAGATTTATCTTGTGATTTCTGGCTTTCGACGTCGTCGCATCAGGGTAAATAAAGCCAGTGGCGTCCTTAATTACCAACTTTAATTAGTAGCCTGCCTATTCGCTACCTACCTCCCGTACGGAAGAAGATCCACCGCCCTGGGATCGGGCTTGCGATTTATTTTTCAGAACTCCTTTTTTTTGAGTATGCACTTGTCAGCTGTGGGCCCTCTTGACCAGTGGGCCTACCCTACTCCCTGCGAGAACTGACTGTGACAAGCGTACCTTTTATTTTTATTATTCAGATCGAAGCTCCTACTTTTTTACCACCTCTCGACCTCTCGTTTTTACCAACTCGAACGCGTTACCTTCTTAACCTTCTTAGAAAAACTGAGGGTGAATTAATTACTAGTATTTCACACTTTTTGAGGCACAAAAATCTCCGCGTCCCCTGTAAACAACTATTTTCACCCCGTTGCCCCGAGCAACCTCCCTCTTTCGTGATTCGTTAATAAAAAAACAACCGATCGCTGCTCGGTACTGCTACAGGACATTGACAGGCGCCGAGAAATGTCACTTGTCAATTGAAACTGTCAGAAACGTCAAAACTAAGAAAATGCGATGGTGATTATTTATCGCACGGAAACTATTTAGACGAAATGAGATGAGGACAGGGATTTAAGGGGAGAAAACTGGTGCGTTTCAGTATTTATGATTTACCTTTGAAACGGTTGGTGCTAGAATAACAAATTGTAGTATCGTTAGTGACAGACTAATGAAAATAACGGACGTCAGTCTAAGGGTTGTCAATCTGGTACTTAATGCACTGGTGCTTTGGGCACTTTCATCTTATTATGACATTTTGTGACAAATTATTTATTTGTTAGTCGTTATTTGTCTAAAACTTTGACAGTTGTTGGCATTTTTGCGATGTCTAGTATTAACTTTACCGGAAGCTCCGCCATATTTAAAGTTACAACTTTAGCTGTCAAGTTTTAACATAGATCGTGAGTTGAAACTTGACAGTTGTTTGATTTGGCTGTCATCGCTGTCACTTGCACGAATTCACTTTATTGAAGTATTTGTTCTAAATTCTAAAAGGATAGGTGCAATAAACAATCATGAGTCAATAAAATTAAATGTACTTATTTCACAATGGAGAATACACATTTTTTTTTACCTCTGCCGATATAACCTCATTATTTTGAACGAATGTTTTTTTCCAAACTCTTTCTTTCCCTTAAATAGGGGTTTTCGCAACAAAAGCAATCAAATGTCAAGTTTATACTTGGGAAACGTCAAACATTCTGTCAAGTTTTAACTTCTGCCTTCGCCAAAAATCGACTAGCAATCTCAAAACTGGCAGAGCCGATAATACAGCCGGACTGTTTTACCTACTGCGTAGACTCTGAATCCCTTCATGCACTGGAATTATTGAAATCATCAATAGGCATGACATTCTTTAATCGTATTTTTCTTGAAAACGGTTGATCCTATGACTTAGTGTGAAGAGTACCTTTTTTACGTAGAATTGTTTGGAGAACAGTTATCTGAAGTCAAAAAATGAAGAAAAACGGAGAAAAAAAAGTTGTGCTAGTTTTTTTCCTAAGCCTCAGTTTCGCACGTTTATGGTGGTCAGTTACCTTTTTTGCTGCCACCAGATAATTTGCCACTCCAAAATTTCGTGCTTTTCAGCTTAGAATAGTGCAAACACGCGTTTTTGACGGTTTAGGCTCAAATCGTGATTTTCAGCTCAGAATAGTGTAAAAACGCGTTTTTCGCTATTTATGTTCAATCGTGATTTTCAGCTCAGAATAGTGCAAAAACGCGTTTGTAACGCAATTGTAACTTTTTTTCTTACAATTGTAACTTTTTTCTTACAATTGTAAGATTTTTTCTTACAATTGTAACTTTTTTCTACAAGACATAAGGATAGGGGTGCATTAGCTCTCCTTTCAGTTATTGAGGTTTGAGGGCAGTTGTCTATGAAAGCGCTGGAGGGTCACATGAGTCATTTTTTGAGTGTATTTACAGACATTAAGTGTAAATTTACAGATAGTAAGTGTTAATTTACAGATATACGAAAGTACAAAAGTACGAAAGCGCTGGAGGGCCACATGAGTTATTTTTTTTAAGTATAAAATTTACAGTAACTATGTGTAAATTTACATATAGTAAGTGTAAATTTACATAATTATAGCTTTTAACTGTAAATTTACAGATACAGTCGATATAACTAGGTACCTAGCTAGTAATTGTAAGTTTACGTACCTATGGTAAGTGTAAATTTACAGTTAGTAAACGTAAATTTACGGATAGTAAATGTGAATTAAGCGCTGGAGGGCCACATGAGTTATTTTTTTTAAGTATAAATTTACAGTAACTATGTGTAAATTTACATATAGTAAGTGTAAATTTACATAATTATAGCTTTTAACTGTAAATTTACAGATACAGTCGATATAACTAGGTACCTATCTAGTAATTGTAAGTTTACATACCTATGGTAAGTGTAAATTTACAGTTAGTAAACGTAAATTTACAGATAGTAAATGTGAATTTACAGATATACGAGAGCGCTAGAGGGCCACATGAGTAATTTTTTTAAGTGTAAATCTGCAGTTACTATGTGTAAATTTACAGATAGTAAGTGCAAATTTACAGATAGTAGGTAAGTGTAAATTTACAGATAGTATAGGTACTATTTGTGTAAGGTCATCAGTACACTAATGTATCTTAGAAATAAGTTGTCAGAATTCCCAAAAGAACAGATCGTAGCGGAGCTTGATGTGGTAATTTAGATTGATTTTATCATCTAACAAGAGAGGTGAAATTTAGGGGTTGAAACTGGACAGTTCCTCAATCAATTGATAGCTAGGTACCTAGTTATATAGACTATATCTGTAAATTTACACTTACTATCTGTAAATTTGCACTTACTATCTGTAAATTTACAGTTATATGTAAATTTACACTTACTATCTGTAAATTTACACTTACTATTTGTAAATTTACACTTGCTATCTATAAATTGACACATAGTAACTGTAAATTTACACTTACTATCTATAAAGTGACACATAGTAACTGTAAATTTACACTTAAAGAAATAACTCATGTGGCACTCCAGCGCTTTCGTAGTTGTCTATGAAAGCGTTGGAGGGTCACATGAGTTATTTCTTTGAGTGTAAATTTACAGACATTAAGTGTAAATTTACAGTTACTATGTGTAAATTTTCAATTACTATGTGTAAATTTACAGATTGTAAGTGCAAATTTACATATAGTAACTGTAAATTTACAGATAATAAGTGTAAATTTACAGATAGTAAGTGTAAATTTACAAATAGTAAGTGCAAATTTACAGATAGTAAGTGTAAATTTACAAATAGTAAGTGTAACAGATAAATTAACAGAATTAACCACTTCGTACGGATCAGTAGGAGCAGACAATCCTGCTTCACTTGTGGGGTATATTGTTTCCGTCGGAAAAGGTTTAGTTGATGCAATTTTCTCTTTAGTGATGACCTTACACAAATAGCACTATCTGTAAATTTCCACTTACCTACTATCTGTAAATTTACTGTTACTATATATAAATTTACACTTAAAAAAATAAGTCATGTTTCCTTCTAGCGCTTTCGTAATATTGTTTCCGTCAGAAAAAGTTTAGCTGATGCAATTTTAGTGTACTGATGATCTTACACAAATAATACTATCTGTAGATTTCCATTTACCCACTACCTGTAAATTTACAGTTACTATATGTAAATTTGCACTTACAATCTGTAAATTTACACATAGTAATTGAAAATTTACACATAGTAACTGTAAATTTACACTTAAAAAAATTACTCATGTGGCCCTCCAGCGCTTTTGTACTTTCGTATATCTGTAAATTAACACTTACTATCTGTAAATTTACACTTAATGTCTCTGTTTTACACTCAAAAAAATAACTCATGTGACCCTCCAGCGCTTTCATAGACAACTACGAAAGCGCTGGAGTGCCACATGAGTTATTTCTTTAAGTGTAAATTTACAGTTACTATGTGTCACTTTATAGATAGTAAGTGTAAATTTACAGTTACTATGTGTCAATTTATAGATAGCAAGTGTAAATTTACAAATAGTAAGTGTAAATTTACAGATAGTAAATGTAAATTTACATATAACTGTAAATTTACAGATAGTAAGTGCAAATTTACAGATAGTAAGTGTAAATTTACAGATATATTATTATAGTTATATAAACTAGGTACCTAGCTATCAATTGCTTGAGGAAATGTCCAGTTTCAACCCCTAAATTTCACCTCTCTTGTTAGATGATAAAATAAATCTAAATTACCACATCAAGCTCCGCTACGATCTGTTCTTTTGGGAATTCTGACAACTTATTTCTAAGATACATTAGTGTACTGATGACCTTACACAAATAGTACCTATACTATCTGTAAATTTACACTTACCTACTATCTGTAAATTTGCACTTACTATCTGTAAATTTACACATAGTAACTGCAGATTTACACTTAAAAAAATAACTCATGTGGCCCTCTAGCGCTCTCGTATATCTGTAAATTCACATTTACTATCTGTAAATTTACGTTTACTAACTGTAAATTTACACTTACCATAGGTATGTAAACTTACAATTACTAGCTAGGTACCTAGTTATATCGACTGTATCTGTAAATTTACAGTTAAAAGCTATAATTATGTAAATTTACACTTACTATATGTAAATTTACACAGTTACTGTAAATTTATACTTAAAAAAAATAACTCATGTGGCCCTCCAGCGCTTAATTCACATTTACTATCTGTAAATTTACGTTTACTAACTGTAAATTTACACTTACCATAGGTATGTAAACTTACAATTACTAGCTAGGTACCTAGTTATATCGACTGTATCTGTAAATTTACAGTTAAAAGCTATAATTATGTAAATTTACACTTACTATATGTAAATTTACACAGTTACTGTAAATTTATACTTAAAAAAAATAACTCATGTGTCCCTCTAGCGCTTTCGTATATCTGTAAATTCACATTTACTATCTGTAAATTTACGTTTACTAACTGTAAATTTACACTTACCATATGTAAACTTACAATTACTAGCTAGGTACCTAGTTATATCGACTGTATCTGTAAATTTACAGTTAAAAGCTATAATTATGTAAATTTACACTTACTATATGTAAATTTACACAGTTACTGTAAATTTATACTTAAAAAAAATAACTCATGTGGCCCTCCAGCGCTTTCGTACTTTAGTACTTTCGTATATCTGTAAATTAACACTTACTATCTGTAAATTTACACTTAATGTCTGTAAATACACTCAAAAAATGACTCATGTGACCCTCCAGCGCTTTCATAGACAACTGCCCTCAAACCTCAATAACTGAAAGGAGAGCTAATGCACCCCTATCCTTATGTCTTGTAGAAAAAAGTTACAATTGTAAGAAAAAATATTGCAATTGTAAGAAAAAAAGTTACAGTTGTAAGAAAAAAAGTTGCAATTCGACTGGAAAAAATATTTGTTGTGGCCCTTTTACGCCTTCGTACTTTTCAGCTCAGAATAGGGCAAAAACGCATTTTTGACGGTTTACAACCCTAATTTGTAAGGCCCTGTACTTTTGACAATTTGATCGAAATTTAGCGGGAAAGCAAAAACATTACATAACCTAAATCTTCCCCAAGTAACACTCCACCGTTTAATATACGTCTTTTATACGAAAAACTGGTATATAAATGGTTATAGTATTTGATAAATTATATTAGAACGTATTTAACAAACCTAATCTAAACGCCAACCATTTATAGACGAGAAAAATACGTCCTTATCATTCTGAAGTAATACGAATTTGGCTATACGCGAAAAAAACGTACATAGACGACCTAATTTTGACAAATTAAATTGTTTGTACGGATAGAATACGTAATTGATATACAACAATAAGACGTAACAACTATATATACTATATGTCTTTCAAATACTTTAATAATACGTATTTCATTTGATGCGAAATATATGCGTACAACTTGAAATAGATTGAAGACGCATAATAAACATCAGTCACGTCTATTAATAAGTCGAATTTCGTATCTCACTTAAAGGCATATGCGATATACGTCTTATAACCGTATGAGTTCGTTATTAGTTATTACAATCGGTCAGTTGTAGTGTCAACCCAGAGATGGCGCTGGTGTTCTGCACTACCACTGCTGATTAGTGTCACCGCTATAAAACGACGTTGGATTGTCCAGCTACAAATATTATCGGCAGTGAATAGCGGATTTATTCAGTGCATTCGTTACGTATAATTCTGGTAACAAAAATACGTTTATGGACTACATTAAATGCGAATTTATCAGTAGATTCGTAACGTATAATTTTGGTAGCATCAAATAGGTTTATGAACTACATTAAATATACGTTATCGGCACATACGTGTTTTATACCACTTGTGCGACTTGGGTCTAGGGTTTATTTTTATCGTTAGCAGCAGTGTCACGCTTCTACCAACTGACCCGTTAGTAAAATTCCTTGCAAAATTTCCTCATACCAACCTAAAATTCAAAAATTGACGTTCCGTCACTTCAATAGAAAATGAATGGAGAGTAAATACCTGTTTTTGAGAGGCAACTTCTACTTCTAAGGCCTGTAGCACCCCCAAGAGCCCCTTTCGGACATTTTTTCATATAAACTTTCCCTTCTATTTTTAGGTGTAAACTCACCCCCCGAAATATTGTGACGTTATTTCAAAACATCCCTGCATTATGATAACTTTTTTCAATGGCAGAATTTTTCAGAGAAAAGCTAGAATCTACGATTTAACCCCAGCCGCTCAGAAAAGATGGGAAGAATTCCAACTAAAACGCCCCGTAGACTTCAGCACATGTCGCATAGACCCAGCCCCTTTTCAGTTAGTGGAAAAAACATCCCTCTTGAAAGTCCACTCAATATTTTCCCTCCTCGGGATTAACACAGCCTACGTGACTTCCACGGGTCGATTAATAGGGGTTGTAAGCTTAAGGGAGGTTCGTCAAGCGATCGAAGACGTGAAAAGTGGCAGTTTACAGCCGCACGATATCGATATCGTAATCACTGATGCCGATGGTACGAAGCAATAACGAACATTTTTGTTAAAAGTTATAAATATATTTACAGTAAAGTTGTGTAAAAATAAAATTAAGTGTAACAATCATACGATTTGCTCTGTTTTGTTCCTCACTTCGGTGAGTTTTTCTATGACGTCATCGATGAACGGTCTTTCAGCGGGATTTACTTTAAGCATGAATGAGATCAGTTCGTGGACGTCCTGAAACGATTTTAAACAAAAAAGTGAATAATGGCCATTATGTGCGAGTTGAATACTACGTGTTATCCACGATTATTGAAATATTTGTATCCAGATTAAGTGAAAATTTTCAACAATGGCATTATTTAATGATTGTGGATAAAATAATTAGTTGGTACTGCGATTGCGGTCGACACTTACCTCGCTGAAGGGTGTCTCTTCTGGAAAGGGGATGTTACCGGAAATGACGGCTAAATTGACGGAATCGCCTCGTTCGTAGATGAAATCGTAAGGTGACTTGAAATAGCAGAGGGCGAATAATACACACCCCAAACTCTGAAATTTCCGGTTAAAGAACTTTTTTCTTTCCATTTTAAATTCAATATTATTAGTTCAGGGATTCCTCTAGTCTAGTTTTTAAGCTATAAAGGGTGAAACATTAGTCTTAGAACTTCGAGCGAGAAAATATTTGAAAATTACGAGCTGTTGATCACTTGGAAACTACAGGCAAGAAAAATTATTTGTAAATTGTGGAAATGTTCATGAAATTATGGAAATTATTCGGAAACGGCGGAATTATTTGGAAATTGATGTACTTTTTTTTCGTGGGTAGTCAACCCCTTGCTTGCCGATCTAACTAACTTGGCGATTTTGGTGTATTTTTTGCTATTTTATACGATTTTAGTGATTTTTAGCAATTTAACAATTTTTTTTGCAACTAGCCTTTTAGTGTAGGTGCACTAATTTGCCTTGTGGTTAACCCCTCACTTTTCCCCTTCATAACTCTTACTCGATTATAATACTAGATTTAATCAGAAATTTAATGTAGTTATCTCTTTTTACCACATTCCCTAGCCATGAGAGGGAAAATGACACCAAATATTTTTATCCTTTTCTCCCTTAAACTGCAGCAACAAAAAAAGAAACTGAAAGATCACAGGAGCATTTAACATCAAGTAGGTCATGGAAGCTGAACAGCACGTCGATGCTTTACTGCTAAAATTTTGAGCGAAGTAATGCAATCGATTATTAGTGAGATGTAATTCTATGGGTATCGGTGTAAAGTTACGACGTGCCTTTCAACCTGAAAATTGTGTAAAATTACTTGGAAATTATGCAAATTATTGGGAAATTACGAGCGGTTGACCACTCGGATATTGTGGTGGACATGCATGAGAAATGCCGAAAATGATTAGAAAATTGGTGTACATGTTTTTCTCTCGGTGTTCAACCCCTCGTAATATTGTGCAGTCAAGTGTGCAATGCTGTGCAGTTTTGTGCCCATTCTGTGCTGAAATATTCTTTCCACTTCCCTTGCGAAGCGAAGTACAGTCGAGGACAATGAAAATGCCCACATCGATTGATGTTTGTCTGACACGATACAGTCGACCAAATGGATTGTCGGGGTGGGGTGGGCATTTTCAATTTCCTCGACTGTACCTAATAAATAACTAATTGCACTTCGTGCGTGGAAGAGTATTGTTGTGACTAAGTTTAGCCTGTATCAATATACCTAACAATTTTTTGTCAAAGTACCTACTGATAATTCGTATCTATAGGTCTATTCAAAAAATTCTCGAAAAGTAAGTTTACAGAAAAAGTGTAAATTTACAGAACAAATTAAGTTTAGAGAAAAAGTGTAAATTTACAGAAAAAAGTGTAAATTTACAGAAAAATGTAGATTTACAGAAAAAAGTGTAAATTTACAGAAAAGTGTAAATTTACAGAAAAAGTGTTCTACAGAAAAAGTGTAAATTTACAGAAAAAAGTGTAAATTTACAGAAAAAGTAAGTTTACAGAAAAAGTGTAAATTTTCAGAAAAAGTGTTCTACAGAAAAAGTGTAAATTTACAGAAAAAGTGTTCTACAGAAAAAGTGTAAATTTACAGAAAAAAGTGTTACAGAATAAAGTAAGTTTACAGAAAAAGTGTCAATTTACAGAAAAAAGTAAGTTTACAGAAAATGTGTTTTACAGAAAAAGTGTAAATTTACAGAAAAAGTGTAAAGTTTACAGAAAAAATGTAAATTTACAGAAAAAGTGTAAATTTACAGAAAAAGTGTAAATTTACAGAAAAAAGTGTAAATTTACAGAAAAGTGTAAATTTACAGAAAAAGTGTAAATTTACAGAAAAAGTAAGTTTACAGAAAAAAGTGTAAATTTACAGAAAAAGTGTTCTACAGCAAAAGTGTAAATTTACAGAAAAAGTGTAAATTTACAGAAAAAAGTAAATTTACAGAAAAAGTGTAAATTTACAGAAAGTGTAAATTTACAGAAAAAAGTGTAAATTTACAGAAAAAGTGTTCTACAGCAAAAGTGTAAGTTTACAGAAAAAGTGTAAATTTACAGAAAAAGTAAGTTTACAGAAAAAGTGTCAATTTACAGAAAAAAGTAAGTTAACAGAAAACGTGTTTTACAGAAAAAGTGTAAATTTACAGAAAAAGTAAGTTTACAGAAAAAGTGTCAATTTACAGAAAAAAGTAAGTTAACAGAAAACGTGTTTTACAGAAAAAGTGTAAAGTTTACAGAAAAAGTGTAAATTTACAGAAAAAAGTAAATTTACAGAAAAAGTGTAAAACAGAAAAAAAGTGTAATTTACAAAAAAAGTGTAAATTTACAGAAAAAGTGTAAATTTATAGAAAAAGTGTAAGTTTACAGAAAAAGTGTAAAACAGAAAAAAGTAAGTTTACAGAAAAAGTGTCAATTTACAGAAAAAGTGTAAATTTACAGAAAAAAGAGTAAGTTTACAGAATTTGTAAATGTAGCATTTATCTTTAACCAAGTCAAAATCTGCAGAAGAATTGCTCTTTCACTAAGAAAAACTCAAAAAGGAGTATTTTTGCCTCTAAAATGGCAATTTTCGGAAAAAATGCACTAAAGTTTTTGATTCGGCAATGCAACACCTATCGAATCCGATGTAAGAACATGCTTTTTTGTAAAATAAATTCAAAGAGGGCCCTTTTGCCATTAAAATCACATTTTTCGAAAAAATGGCCCTAAGGTTTTCGAATTGAAAAAATATCAGCTATCACATATCCGGTAATAAAAATATACAGTTATACGTCGGCTTTTTCCCGGTACCGTTTTTTGGCCATAAGGGCACCATCTGTGAATATATTTTCTGAAACAGAATTCTAACAGCTTTCATACCTAAAAATCGCCAAAAAGAATCAATCCATTCTCAAGAACTTAACAGCATTACACAAATTAAGCGCTTCTTTATAAATGTACAGAAAAAAGTGCAAATTTACAGAAAAAGTGTAAATTCACAGAAAAAAGTGTAAATTTACAGAATAAAGTAAGTTTACAGAATAAAGTAAGTTTACAGAAAAAGTGTAAATTTACAGAAAACATGTAAATTTACAGAAAGTGTTCAACAGAAAAAAGTGTAAGTTTACAGAAAAAGTGTAAATTTACAGAAAAAAGTGTAAGTTTCAGAAAAAGTGTAAATTTACAGAAAAAAGTAAGTTTACAGAAAAAGTGTCAATTTACAGAAAAACTGTAAATTTACAGAAAAAAGTGTAAATTTACAGAATAAAGTAAGTTTTCAGAAAGTGTCAATTTACAGAAAAAGTGTAAATTTACAGAAAACATGTAAATTTACTGAAAGTGTAAAACAGAAAAAAGTGTAAGTTTACAGAAAAAGTGTAAATTTATAGAAAAAGTGTAAATTTACAGAAAAAAATTAAGTTTAGAGAAAAGTGTAAATTTACAGAAAAAGTGTAAATTTACAGAAAAAAGTGCAAATGTACAGAAAAGTGTAAATTTGCAGAAAAAGTGTAAATTTACAGAAAAAGTGTAAATTTACAGAAAAAAGTGTAAATTTACAGAAAAAAGTGTAAATGTACAGAAAAGTGTAAGTTTACAGAAAAAGTGTAAATTTACAGAAAAAAGTAAGTTTACAGAAAAAGTGTCAATTTAGCGTATTATTTTTTTCACAGAAAAGCCCCAAAAAACATTGTCAGTTTGCGTAAATATCGAAGTAAATCATAAATAATTCACAGAAAATAATTTATTCAAAAAAACTTGAACTAGGGGTGGAATTGACTAAACTTCTTACCCAAATATCAGTCCTTTGGTCAATCACGCAATAGCTCTCCACATGAAACAGCTCCGGCGCCCTGTAAGTCATCGAGCATCTCTCCGCCGCCAAATCTTGCAACTTCTGCGCATCTTGCGCCCCACAAACCTGCACACGACCAACTGCGCACGATCCCAAATCCATCAAAACCGCCTCCACATTTTCCGTCAAACAGACATTCCCCACTTTTAAATCTCTGTGCGCAATTGGGTCTGGACTAAAATCGTGCAAATACTTCACCCCTTGACAAATTTCACTAAAAAGTCTCAAAACTTCTCTAACATTTACATAATTCTTCGAAAATGATCTCAAAGCCAAAAAATCATGAAGGGTGCCCCTTCTGTAATAAGGGAGGATTAAAAACGCCTCTGAAGTAGCATTCACCACGATATCAGCTGAGCCTTTGAAAGTGGAATCTATTAATTGAATTATATTGGGGTGTCTTAGCTTTTTGTAATATGAAATCTCGTCCATTACTGATTTTTGGTCTTCGATGCTGTGGCAAAGGACTCTTTTAAGTGCATATTTGTGCTTTGTAGCTTTATCTTCCACTAAATCTACAGTGGAGAACCCCCTGAAAGTATTTTAGATAAATTAGCATTTTTTTAAGGGTGGCAATATGCTTACCCTTCACCTAAATGTTCCTTGACGATGTATTTCACCCCGTTGATGTCTAAAGACTCCCTTGTGCAGAAACAACCCATTTTTACGAGCATGCTGAGCCCCAAAGCGTTCATTTCTGACAGGTGGCATAACCTCAAAAACAAACGTCAAATTCTGACAAGTGAGGTTATGTGGTGGCGTAACGTCATTGATCTAGTGTTACTATGGATGGGCCTGGTTCAAAGATATCACAGACAAGCGGGTATTGCTTTCGCTCTCATAGTAAAAGACGCTGCCATGCGATTATCCTTTTCTGATGTGCCATGCGCTACAATTTAAAAGCTTCAAGCGCGAAAATAATTTAAATTGAGAATCAAAGCTTTTATTAGATGATTTATGCGTAACTAGAGACAACTGCAAACCCGCAACGCTCGAAACCAATAACTCGAGAACTAGTGGACGTATCTTTCTGAAACTTGGTATGTACGTTTGACCCTCAAGTCTGTTGAAAGTGAAAGGGCGCTAATTTCGGGGGATGAAAACCGCAAGGGTTGCACGGGTTGCACGGAAACTCAACGAACACACATATATCGGTGAAATCTTGCGGGGGATGCGTTTTTTCGTAAAATCGAACAGATGCGGTGGAAATTAGGGGTTGCAACTCGAAATTCCGCTTAATAAGCATTGGTCGAAATTGGTGTCATTCGATAGTTTTCCATTAATGATTCAAAAAAGGTGTCATTTATATTTTGAGAAAAACCACCCTTATAGGCGCTACAACCCCTAACTCAAAAACTAGTCAACGTATCAAGGCATAATTTGGTGTGTTAATTAAATTAGTAAATGGGTATATAGATTGTGAAGAGCTACTTAGTAAAATTATGTTTTATGTGCCAAGAATTGCGTCTAGAAATGTGCAAAAGTTGTTAACATATGCAAAACCTACAATCTAATCTGTCAAAACGTAGATATATTTGGAAGTAGCCTACTTGACTATAGTTGTAAGAAACTAATAATGCGTGAATATATTCAATCCTCCTAGCGTTTGGAATGCAACTTGTCAATCTTTTTTTATTACACTAGTAAGTAAAATTTCGTAAATTTAAAAAGCTCGTCGCCTTGTTGATTCATCCTGTATATTATGTATGTTTATGAAGTTAAAAAAAATTACAAATTTATTTCAAAAGTTACATGTACATGATGGTAATGTTGAAATATGCACTAACTAGTGTTTTGTCCGTTGAGATCTTGTACCGCGTTAACAAGTGTGTTCAATATAGACTTTAAGTTTCCAAACACTGCGTCTTATTCAATCAAGTGCTGCGTTTTACAGGTTATGGGCCCAGACACTGGTTTTTAAGTGTAAAAAGCGTAAGAAGGGTTACATTTTACTGCTTTGTGAATAAAACGCTGCGTTTTACAACAGTTACTTATGCCCTCATCTAATCCTTTCTTCATTTGAGTGTTTACTTATTTTTGTTTTGTAGTCGCATACAGAAACCATCTAGTCATTTCTTCACTTAATGTTTACTTGTCTTGTGCCGTTTTAGGTTACTCTTATGTTTAGCTTTGTAGTCGCATCTCTCGCACTTAAACCATCTGATCTGTTCTTCATTTAGGTGTTTACTTATTACGTGCTTCTGTAGGTCACCCTTATATTTAACTTTATAGTCGCATCTCTCGCACTTAAACCATGTAATCTCTTCTTCATTTAGGTGTTTATTTATCATGTGCCGCTGCAAGTTATTCTTATGGTTAGCTTTGTAGTCGCATCTTTCGCACTTAAACCATCTAATCTCGTCTTCATTTAGGTGTTTATTTCTAATGTGCTGCTGCAGGAGACCCTTGTGTTTAGTTTTGTAATCGCATCCATCGCAACAAAACCTTCTAAATATATTTTTGCTATAAGTATGATCGTGCGAGTACCTTTCTTCTAGTTGCGCGTCACAACCCCCAGACTCATGGCCTAATTTCAGTTGTACTGCTGCAGCTTCTTCTTGAGCTATGATACGACTTGTCTCTTCTACATTTAGTTCATATTTAAGGTCTTCTTCAACTTTTATCTCAATCTCGGTGTGCACGTCGCCGTCGGTGTCGCTCCATTCTTCCTCTTTGGGTTCCTGCTTAATAATTTCCTCTTCAACTTCATCGTAGAAATCGACTACGAAGGCTTTTCTTTCTGATGTCATTATGGTGCTAGAAATTGTATTTGAAGTTCAAAAGCGATCATATAAGTTTCGGTATTAACTAATTAATGGAACAGTATATAGCGACTTCTTATAAATTCGCAGTGTTTGACTTGAATAATTCTAGATAAGTTTAAAGTCAAAAGAATCCAACTGGTGGAAGGCAGTTTTTATTTGATTATCGTTAAATAACATTTTAAACTAAAAGTTTGCAGTTTTTGTCCAAATTTCTACTTGAATTTAGATAAGCGGACAGAATTTGAGAAACATAGTTAAGGTAATAAAAAAAGACCCGAATGGAAGTTGACAAAAAGAGAAGTCGACAAATATCTAATCGATCTACAGGGTGTCCCAGATTCAATGTGACGGGCAATATTCCGTCGTGACTCGAAGTTAAATTCCGAACTTTGGCATGAGTATATTTCGACTTCCGGCGCATCTTTTCAGACAATACACTCGTATGATTCACTTCCGGCTATACCAGAAGTCGACATTTAAAGCTCTTTGCACCAGCCGTTTTGATTTTATAACAATTTTTTGATGATTTAATAAAATAGGGTAGGCTAGCAAACGTGATTGAAGTGAGGCGTTTGAGGCAATTAAAAACATCTTAGGGCGGGTTTTGCCGAACATTTAATTCTGAGGTTAAGCTAACCCCATTAGGATACCATAGAAACAATTGTTGTCAACAATTTGTTGCTATAGAATTTCTGAAGGATTAATTTTAACACAGGATTAAATGTTTGGTACAACCCGCCCTTAGCAGTTAGGTACTTGTCTTTTATGACGTCAAGTGTCTTCCATGACAATGCAACTAACAAATCAAAAATTATTATATATTTTTTTTTTATTTAATAGTGTTGATATATATGAATCTGGGACACATTGTATGTACTTAAAAATAGAGATAACTATGTGTACGCGTTTATATTTACATGTTCAGATAAGTGGACAGAATTTGAGGAATACATGCGTATAGTTACAAAAAAAAACCTGACCTGACATAGTGAGCCAACAATTCCGGGCGAATCACGAAAAGTGCGTTTTACTCCGAAAAAAAAAATGCTATTTTTTCTTCGAACGTGGAAAAATAAGGAAAACAGAATTAAAATTACTTGCAACAAAACTTGAAATCTAGTTTTCACTAACGTTTGATGACTATTGATCAATGCTATTGACATTTTAAGGTTTGCGAAATGACAAATACCCAAAAATGTCCGGTTACGATTTCGTGTGTACAACGTTGAAAGTTGCGGAAGAAGCAAAATATTGCTATTGAGAATTTAAAGGTTAAAAAGATAAATTAAATCTGTACGTAAGAAGACATTTTGATGATCTAGCTCGTCGACGGAACACAAAGATTTTTTTCGCCAGTAGTCATTAAAAGTGCATTTTTACTGCCTCTTTACTTTAGTTTTACTGAGGATTGTCAACATTTTTTTTTCAAATGACAAGTTGTACATTTCTTAGCGGATTCTTCAATTATGTAAAAAAAGTTTAACTTTCACTAGAACAATTTCAAGAAAAAAAATTATTTGACCAATCACAGTTTTAAAATTTCTTGTCAATAAACGTAGTTAGCCTTGAAAAAAAAGTAAATTGTTGTGTAGTAATAATAATAATAATAATAATCTTTATTAGCAATACCTATTACAATACAGAGACGGCGAGATGTACACTGGTAAAAAGAACAGAACATATAAGAAAATATCATAAGAAAAACAACAAAAACATCAATAAAACATCATAAAACAGCAGGTACTTTATCTATCACATATAATCTCAGGAGACGTTTAAACGTATTTAAGTTATCACAGGTTTTTATGTTTATTGGTAACTTATTGTATTCAGATAAGCCCTTATAGAAAATTGAATTAAATTTTTTCGAAGACTTGCAAAATTCTACATTAAAATCTGTTGTATTTCTTAGTTTATAATTATGTCGCTCTGATATAAATGATATTCTACGTTTTAAATATTCGGGTAACAGATTGCATTTGATTTTATGTACAATAATAAAAGTGTTGAAAACAACTTGTTGATTCACAGACAATACATTTAAAACTTCTAACATACTAAGGACTGGTGTATAGTTATTACATTTTAAAATTGATCTAAAACATCGATTTTGTACAACTTGTAGTTCCTTGATTTTATAAGCTGGAAGGTTATATAATAGCGTGCTACAAAATGTTACCTGCGGCAGAATGAGGGATTTGTACAATAACAATTTTGTATATATTGTTAAATTTTTTCCTATCCTAGTTAAAAAGTAAATTTTTTTAGACATTTTATTTAAAATCGAGTTTGCCTGTGATGTAAAATTTAATTTGTGATCAAGTATAACCCCTAAATATTTGATTTCTTCTACTCGTTCAAGTGCAATATTGTTTATATATACATCAACATTATCTACATTTACACAATTTATTAAATTCATATTACCCAGGACAAAGTATTTACATTTATTGACATTAACACACATACTATTTATACACAAATACTCATATACAGCATGTAGATCATAATTTATTTGCTGAACCATTTCGAAGTAGTCCGTTCCTTCTATATAAATCGTAGTGTCGTCCGCAAACAGGTGTATAGTACTGTATTTAACACATTTTACAAGATCGTTAATATACAATATAAAAAGTAATGGTCCCAACACTGTTCCCTGTGGAACACCATGTTTCACTTGTATTGCAGAAGAGAATACATTGTTATATTTAACTCGTTGTTGCCTGTTGGTCAGATAACTGTCAAACCATTGTAGTACCTTGCCGGTCAACCCATATAGTTGCAGTTTTTGAAGGAGTTTCGCTCTATTCACAGTTTCGAAAGCTCGTTTAAAGTCCAAAAATACCGCAATGACAATTTTTTTATTTTCAATAGCACTCAGCCACTGGTCGGTAACACAAAGAATTGTCGACTCACATGAATGATTCTCTACAAATCCGGATTGCACTTCGCTTATTATGATATACCTATCACAATGTTCCAATAACTGACCTTTCACAACTGTTTCCAGTAATTTTTCATAAACTGGAACTTCATTTATAGGACGGAACTCTTCGCACTTCACAGTTTTTTGCACTTTAGGAACTGGTATCACTGTTGATGTCTTCCAATTGTCCGGAAAAATACCCTCCTGTAGTGAACAGTTGAGCACATCCAAGAACCTATTTCCAATTACTTGAAAAGCATCTGTTAAGATTTTCGTCGTTATTCCAGAATTATCTCCACTGCCGGTGTTCTTCATTCCTTTAACTTGCTTCTTCAGACTGGTCATGTCTATCTTCTTAAAAGTGGAAAATTTGCCTATTTTCTTCTCTATGGAAATACTCTTTGTTAGATCAGAAACATTTGGTAGCAGATCTGATTGCCTCTCAATGTTCATAACAATTTCATCGATGCTTTCAATAAAATATAGATTGAAATTCTCACTTATAGCAGCAGATGTTTCTTGAGGTTCATTTCGAAACAAAATTTTATCAGGTAATGTTGGTTTTTCTGTTATTAGAGTTTTTAAATTTTTCCACATTTCCCTCGGATTATGTTGATTACCATCAATTATGTCTCTAAAGTAGTCATCTTTTGCTTCTCTAACCTTATTTACCACCAGGTTTCTTAATGTTTTATATTCCTGCCACAGATTTGGATCATTGGTGATCATTGCTGCTTTGTGTTTGTTGTCTCTAAGCTTAATGTATTCAAGAATGTCACTTTTAAACCATTTCGTTGTTCGAGAATGAAGGTCAATTGTTCTAATAATTTTTGGGCATATTTGATCCAATGATTCAATCAGTCCATCGACTAGGTTGTCAGCCATTGTATTTGTATCCACTTCATTGTTCCATCTGTCGTTCTCCATCAGTAATGTCTGATAAGCTTCACTCTCATAATTTTTGAAATTTCTCACTTCTATGTCCATGTTCCGTTTCTGTTTTTGCACACAATGTGTTATAAGATCTAGTCTTATAATGAAATGGTCACTAATTCTTGGCACTTGAAGAACTGAACACCACAGGGTTTTTTCATTAGTGATTACATGATCGATTAACGTCGAAGTAGTAGCAGTAACACGAGTTGGTTCTCGAATAATTTGAGCAAGTCCATGTTGGTAAACAATGTCTTTGTATTTTTTTGTATAAAATGCATCATTAAACCAATCGAAGTTGAAATCGCCCAATATGATATTTTGAGAAGATTGATTTCCTATCTCATCCAAAAAATTTTCAAAATACTGTAGAAATACGGCCTCATCCTTGTTTGGCGAACGGTATACAGTTGTTAGATAAAATTTTTCTTTCTTCACAACAATTTCCACATTTAATATCCAAATATTTTGTCCTATCTGCTGACATTTTAACAGTTTGTGTGAGATACCTTTCCGTATGAAGATCATTACCCCTCCCGTTCTAGGATTGTCAGAGCAACACTGTTCCAATTTGTATCTATTTATCTGTAACTCAACTACGGAGATGTCTTTAACTACATGACCACAAAGCACTCATCTCTATAGAGATTCCAGTTAAATAGCGGCATTTTGGCCCAGTCACGTGACATATTATTTCTGCTCCCAATCCAGAGATGTCGCGCCAATAAAAACAAATATAAAATGGGTTTGATTAGTGAGATGTAACTCAAACATTTTTGCAGTTGCTAACGCAAAGCAGGCTACTTATCTTCTTGTCTTTTTTGACAAAGCTTTCTGACTGTCACAAAATTAGTATTGTATTTGTGAATTGTTTTAAATTGTAAGTGATCAGTTTAGTTTGTCTCTAGTTTAGTTAGTTATGTGTTCGTTCTACTATATTGAGTTCTTATGTTTACGGTGTAGAGACTCAAATCAAAAAAACACACACACGGAGATTTTTTGTGTTCGTTCATCAAGAAAAGTGGCAATGGGAATTATAAAGTCCTATGGTCTTTATGTGATGGTCCAACTTAGTAGACATCGTTTGCTGAATGCCGAAGCATAGAAAGCGACCAGACTGTGTGATTTTGGGCACTACGTGAACCTTGTTTCCAATATTTCATGGTTTTATAACCCTCGGTCGGACTCGAACATTGCATTTTTTGGAACTGTTTCAGTTTTAACTTGTATTTAATTAAACAATGGTCTAAACTGCTGCTCTGAAACCTTTTATTTGTACCGAGTTTTTAATTTTATTTGATTATTTTTGCCAAGGAACATTTTAAGGAAAATTTTTAATTCCGCTCCCAATCACCAGAGGCGCTACTCTTTTTGATCCAAGACAAATGTATGGCCGTCGTACGTCTATAGAGTGAGTGGTCTGTGTACATGACTCTCAGGGCCGGTTTATCGATGCTCAGTCAAAACTGACTGTTATCTATCTGACAGTTTATTATAGCTGACAGATAAATCCGATTCACGTTTATCGACATCGACTTTGTCTGTCAGTTACGTGCCTGACAGTTTGAGTTGTGTTGGCAACATTTGGGGTAGCGGAAGTTGAATTCTATTGGACAGATTTAAATTTCACGCTACTGTTTCTATAGCAACGCTTTACGGTCTTTGTTTATTGCGGCAGGTGCTGATGCAGTTGAAATTTGTATTGGTGACAGATAAGAAATGAGGAGTAAACTTTTCTGCCTATAATCCAGACGTGCTTTGAAAAGTAACTAGCAGGAGATGTAATTGAGAATAAGAAAACGGATGGTAGAAGCAGGAGGTCTGAAAGAAAGTTGAGGAAATCTTAAGTAGTGGCAAATTCCTCAAAATTGCTTCAGGTACATTCCTAAACTTATATATTGGCTAGATTCATGTTGAAGAAAACCAAAGATTCACCTTCTTCGTGATTTAAATGACTCTGGGCGATGCTAACATTCCTAACCGTCGGTTTTCTGCTCTAGCTGGCACTTCGAACTATCAGTCAGTTTGCCCGGCACTTTAGCAAGAACTTTGCAGTCAAATCGCTATTGATAAACAATTTAACTGCCAGATAACGCTAACTGTCAGATATTTTCATTTAACTGAGCATCGATAAACCGGCCCTCAGATAGACAAAAAATTGCAGGATTTGTATTTTCAATAAAATGTACAATTTGATCTTTATTATTCAGGTAACCTTGGCAATTCATATAGATTACAAATGCTTCTTTACCCATTTTGTCCTTGGATTGCTATATGCCACCAGCAGAAGGATGATGCCAGCTATAGTATTTCTTCATTTGGGACTCAAAAATCCTTTTCAGCGTTGTACATTCTTTGCTCCAAACTGAATGACTGGTACTTAAATTTAAATTCAATTTCTCATTTGCTGTACAGCAGTTTATGCATTTTTGGACATTACTCTTGCATTCAGATTGTTTATGATTTCCACTGCAAATTGGACAAACCTCATTGCGATTACATTCTTTCTGCATATGGCCATAACTCTGACATTTATAACAACGAAACACTCCAAAATCTTCAGTATAATCACATCTGTTCCATCCAATATTTATCCTCTCATTTACAATGAGGTTTTTGTATGTATACTCATTTACTTCTATGACCATATTAAAAAATCTTTTTCTAATTTTGCTTTTATACTTGATTTTTATTTCTGATTTGTCAACTTCTAGTTTATTTTGACTCACGATTTTTTCAATTAGCACCTCATCTGTTTCTACATGTTCATCCTCGTGTATTCCATTCATTTTAATTCTATTTCTGTACAGTTGCGGTTTTGTGACATCATAATTTGTTCCAATAGTTTCTTGAATTTTTTCTTGGACAATAGCAACATCCTTCTCTGCTGAACATTGTATAATCACGCCTCCCTTTTTTGTATTCTTAGACATGCTCACGCCAACTCCAATTGCCGATGGTTTCAATGTGTTTTTTAAGTCCTCCTTAGTTTGTTTCGAGTCTTCTTGTTTATTTTTCGGATTTACTACTAATATCGAGTTTTTTGTTGCAGTAGCATACGACACTGGTTTTCCCATGTTTATTTGCGTTTTTTGATTCCTTGTCGCCATGAGTTCTTCTCGCAATTTTTTGTTCTCTTCTGTTAACTCCGCCATCTGAATCTGGACCTGTAACATTGATTCCTTTATTTCCTTGACTGATTGCATCAGTTCCCGAATTATGTAGGATTCATCATATTCGCGTTCGCTGCGTGAACGTTTTCTAATCTGCTCCATTGATGTTCCGCTAAAACTGGGCGTTGGTTCGCATTTCTTGCACTTCCACTAATGTCACACATGAGAAGGACCATAGTTTCACAAAAAATAATAATTATTTACACTTTTATTAATTAATAACAATAATCCCCACTTGCTTATACTTTTTAATAACAATAAAATTAATACTTATCAACCCTTTTAAAGGTAAATGAATTAGAATTTTTAAAAAACGCGATCCTTGGACTGAGCGCGACGTTAGTCAACATCACAAACCAACTTTTTCCATGGCTAACAAAATGATTCATCGAATTTAATTTTTTTCCTGAAATTTTTCTTGTGAAAGTGTCTGTTTTTACATAATTGAGTGCAAAAAAAATATTGGTTGGTTGGTGCAATGATAACTTTTGTTCAGAATCATGAAAACTACAACATATCAAAAAGTCAGACAACTTCACCGAAAGCAACTTTCCATAAGAATCGTGCGAGGTGCTTTCAGCCAAATCGGTCTGGTAAGTTTTGGGTGTGTGTTTACAAACGTACGTACACACACAGAGACACATTTTTGAAACCACTTTTTTGGGCTCCCGAGAGCTCAAAACCTGAAGATCTGGTATTATCTCAAATTACACAAAAACTGCAAATTTATAAGATGATGAGGCTATATCCTAATTACCATTAATAAATAAATACCTTACCTATATTTTTTATCCAGAAAACTTACTGCCAGAGATTAACAATAACAACATAACCTCACTATAAATGTACTAAGTGTTCGGCGCAAGACTGGTTGCCTATACTTTCTTGCTTTTGGTATCAACGCAGATGGCTCTGTATGCGATACAATCGAATTGTGGCGGGAAACTTGAAAATGAAAGTTGTTATTTTGTTACAAAAACTTTGTTTTGGTGCTGAAGATGTTCTACTTAACTACAGTTCATATCCACCCCTCTTGATTTTTCATCCCCTTATCAATTTTTCAACCCCCCGAGCGTTAATTTTGAAAAATTCGCGCAGTTTTGCCTTTTTTCGGTAATAAATTTTACTCATATACATTGTTCTTATGCCTTTTTCAAGCGTGTGCAACAATACAATAAAATCCTAGTGATATTTCTCTAATGTGGTTGCTGTTAATGTGATAATCAGTGACAGTGATGTAATAGTATATTACGTAACGAGAGTTGTAAGAAGCATATTACGCACGTGTGGAAGAAGTTGTACACGAGCCGTGTAGCGGCGAGTGTATAATTCCACAGTGCGTAATTGCCTTACAACTCGAGTTGCGTACGATACTTTTTCTACGACCACACAATAGGTACTTAACTTTTCTCAATAGTCGGTTTAATAAATTGAAGAACTTCTTCGAGTGGAAATATTTCGGAAATATCCTGGGACAAGTCAACCTTATTTTTTTGATGTGAATCCATCAGTGGTATAGTCAGATATTTTTAGCATTTCCGGTTCAACCAGAAATGACCATATTTTTATTCTTCAAATGGAATCATACTTTTTCTCACAAAAGATTTTATGCAAATTTACTCTGCATTATTTTGGTTCCTCAAACGTTTTTTTCCAGCATAAAATAATTGATTCGTGCTTACAATGGAATTACTTGCCTTAAAGTCAACTAAATTAACGGTTGATTGTTCTTGGGTACCAAAAACCTGCCAGTATTCTATATTATGACAATTTCTTTAAAATACCTGCTAGAAGCCTGAGGTCATCTGAGCAATCTGATTGGTCAAAGATTACCAAATAAGCTGATATTCTTTATATTGTTGTAAATTACCATCAATTATAAAGACTGAATAAAGGTGACTATTCATTTAGAGGATTGCAGATTTGATTTGATTGATCAACTTTTGAAAATATTTAAAAATTGTGGACCGTTTCGCAAATCCGCAAATTTCTAACAAAGAATAAACTAAAGACAAATAACCTCAAAATTTTGGTCACAAATGAATGGAGTTTACGTGGATTTTTGAAAAGCCAAGTTTTCCTGGATTTACAATGTTCCACTTAAGGGTAATTGTATACAAGTTATAGTGAAACGGTTAAAATTCGTATTTATTACACAAATTTGGTATCAAACTGTAGGGAATAACGTAAGGAATCCATTTCTAGAGGTAGAGCGAAGGAAATTGCGAGTTTGCACATTAAAGGCCGGTTTACACGAAGCCAGTAGAGAAGCAAGTCAAGTGAGCAAGTGACTTGCCCCATGTTACTTGCTCTGTGTAAACATCTACTTGCCTCATATTTCAGGTAAGGCAAGTACGGCAGGCAAGCTGATAAGACAGTCAAGTGAATAGAACCAGGTTCTATTTACTTGCCGACTTGCTTTCCCCTTCTACCAATTTATTACCAATCTACCAATCACACCGGCGCATTACAGAAACTTTACTGAACTTGCTTCAAATACTTGCCCACTTATGAGCTTGCACTTGCTTTGACACTGCTGATGATAAATTCAAGTCAAGTCACTTGCTCACTTGACTTACTTCTCTACTGGCTTCGTGTAACCCGGCGTTAAGTATGTACCTTAAAGCATTTCACGGTCTTCTATATAATTACCAATCGTAAAAGTATACAAGTTGGTGAAATGGTTAAAATTCGTACCTCTTACACAAATTTGGTATCAAACTGTAGGGAATAACGTAAGGAATCCATTTCTAGAGGATGATGGATGATCCCTTCCCCTTCTTGAATAATCTCCCTTGCCCTTCTTGAATGCTCCCTTCCCCTTCTGGATTATTGTTAGTTACTCCAAACGCGGACGTATTATTTTCAGCGGCTAATAATCAATTTAAAGCAATAGAAAACGTCTAGCGACCCACTTTTCTGTTATCTATTAGCGATTTGAACCCTCACGTCACTGTATTTTCAGTTAAAACTCAGAAAATAGCGTGCGTCTGTATATGGAACTGTTACCGAATTTTACTTGATAGTCGTCCTTCCACCCATAGGAATGGTTCCTTTTCTTTATTTCCTGCAGTTTGATACCAAATTTGGAGGTACGAATTTTAACCATTTCTCCAACTTGTATACTTTTACGGAAGATACAACTAAAATAAATTTTCTGCCATTTTTTACGGATTCTAAATCAACGTAATGTAATTTATTAAAATGAAGAAAAATACTTTATTGTACATATTGCCTGCGGATGTTACCATTCAGTGTTACTAAACGTCCAATAACTATATCGTAAGTATAATAACGTTGACGTCTTTGTACAAATATCTCGCCCTTAAGCTCTTCATTTTGGTCTTCGGACACTTCCTTATAACCCCAAAATACATATAGATCATACACTTTCCTAATTTTTGCTGTTGTAGCTTTCCTGTTGATGTGTAGGGCTTCACACAGTACGTCTGGATGGATACCATTTCCAAATCCGAACGCAGCCACATACACCCGGTCCTTGTATGACAATTGTCCACAGTAGGTACATTTTTTTACGTAACAACTGTCTAACATTTACGTGAGCGCAATCAATTATTCCGCAAAAGTTCCAGGAACGTACAGCTTTTCTGGTTGGCATTTTCAAAATACGTACCTAACTGTCAAATATTTCTTTATCACAGCCGCCTCTTTATTTTTGCTTTATAGAAAAACTGCATTTTACTGTCGTAAAACCATATGCATCAAGATATGCTTTGAATTTGAACCGAGATTTGAGCACTACTCGCTTACGATGAAGCGGTAGGGCCTCACTAAAAAGGAATGTAAGACAAGTATGGGGAGGGTGCATAAAAGAAGTTAGGTAGGTAGGTATCTATCTAATAAAAGCTAATAACTAAAAAGTAATGTAATCGCATGTAGCTACATTTTCCAAACGCACATTAGGTACTTTAGGGCGGGGAAAATAGGTTAACCGCCTTCTCCAATTTTGTTGAGTGGGAAAGTAAACAGTTGAGAAACGTTTATTAAAGACAGACCTTACCTGACCTTTTGAGACCTGAATGGAAAACTGAGAGAACGACTGATTTTGCTAGAAAAAATCGAAGAGGGGGAGGGTAAATAATTAAGAAACGTTTATTATTAGAGAGAGGCCTTACCTGACTTGAGACCCGAATGTAAGTGAGAAAACGACTGATTCTGCTAGAAAAAAATCGTTGAGAAGAGGGTAAAGAGTTGACAAACGTGTGTTATATAAATAACAATAAAAAACAAATAACAATGAAAAGGTAATTAATTAATTAATTAATTATAGGTAGGTACTATGTAAGAGAAAATAAGAAATTTTTTACAAAAATGATAAAATGGGTTTCAAAAGAAGTGACTTAACCAGGTATCTACAGGCTATTTAATTATTTCTGAAACAAATTCTAGGACTATATATCCCAAAATATTTAGTCTGGAGGATACAGTTCTGCAATTTGTTTGCAGAAATTGTGGGTTAGATTTTCACCTTTGAACAACCTTTTAAATAAAAATTCAGCCAAATAGCCCACAAAATGTTGACTTTTACGGCCATACCGGGGAATTCCTCCTCGAACGTCGCGCCAAGTTCTTTCTATATTTTGCGTGTGAACCGTTGGATCATCCGGATCTACGTATTGCAACGAATGATTAATTTTTAAGTGATGAAAGCCTTGGTGTTTCAGCACATCATAGGCCTTCCAACAGTCCGATACAATTGTAGTGCCTGGCAAAATCCAATCTCTAATTAACCCTAAAAGAGTCTCGGTATCCCTAACAGGCACTGGTATCAGAAAAACCTTTTTGCTTTCGCGCTCAAACCCGCCAAAAACCCATTGTCCTTCGATTCTGCGGCCACGATTGTACTTCCTCTTACCAAACTTTGCCTCATCTATTTCTACAATTTTCCCCGGACCTCCTAATAATTCAGAACGTTCCGTTGCCCAGTAGACACACACCTCCCTCGCAAAATTTGACCAATCCACCACTGTTCTTGGGGTCCATTTCAACTCTTTTATTAGCAGCTTCTGGCGGGGAAATGGCAACGTACACCACAAAAAAACAAAGTACATAACGTCCTCAAGTGTGTTATGAGTATTGCAAAAAAAAGTTCCATTTCTGGCAGATTTTTTAAAATTGCATTGAACGCGAAGAGGCCTTTTTCTTGGTCTTGGTCTGTATTGAACTTTTCGGCATATGTGCTCCCATGTATTGTGACGGTTCTGGAATTATTTCTTTCGTGTTGGGAAAATGAGATTTTCCGAAATAATTCTCCGTCACTTTTCTTCACATTTCCTTCCACAAAATTACCTTCCCCACTGGAAGTGGAGGACTCCCGGTTATGAAAATACAATGCAGCAACCCCTAAAGACACTTTGTGTAGTGCTCCTAGTGATAAAAGACACTTCTGGACGATATCTTCGCCAGTGTTTCTTCGGTTCATGACCTCTCGGCATATTACAAATTCTCTCCGACAACTCGAACTGCTTTCGACGAATGGGGGAAAACATCTCCTTACAGGCTTCCACAGGGAATGCACACGCCTCAGGGAGGTCCCACGATGACAACAAGGGGGCCCAGACGGAATCTTCGCCTCAAAGGGGGCACCTACTGATAACGAACCGTCTGAGGTAATTATAGCCGAAACGAGACGTACCTGATGTCGTGAAGAATCAGTCACACCAGAGGAAGTCGAATCCAGGATAAATACCCCTCGAAAGGGGAGAAATACCGCGAGAAGAAACGAATAACCGAGTGAGGTTAGATTAAGGAGATTCACGAGTAGCCACAGACGAGTAGCAATAGGCCGAGCCGTGCACGAACGCTACGAGAGGGCGCCACGCGCAACCCGTCGCAGCGGCTGAAATGCCGGCTTCGAATATAAGACGCGGTTCACTTTATTGAAGACAGTCATCCAAGCCCTGGTAAGAGAGAGAAGAGAGGCCAAAAAGACTGCCGACAGAACGGGAGCCCGGATCGACAAAACCAGGTTTCACAACCTGGTTCACCAAGTCAGGTACGCGCTGAAGGATCTCCGTAACGAGAACTTTCAGACCCACCTGGAGTCCCTGAACATCGAGGACAGTTCTGTGTGGAAACTGGCCAAGACTCTTCGAAACGACCGCAAGCCACTCCCGGCAATTCACGGCCCCAGAGGACTCGTCTTCCGGGAGGAGGAGAAAGCCGAGGTGTTCGCCGAATGTCTGGAACTGCAATGCAGGGTCCCGATACCGGAGGACGCAGATCTCGACCACTACGACCTAGTGGAAGACTTCGCCGAAGTTTTCTGCCAGGAAGCCCCGGAAGACGACGATCACATTCGCCACACCTCCCCGGAGGAAGTCTTTAAGGTAATATCCAGCCTCAAAACGAGGAAAGCCCCAGGCCCCGACCAGATTCCCAATCTTGCCCTCAAAAATCTTCCGAAAAAAGCCATCGTCGCTCTGACTGGGATTTTCAACGCCATGTTCCGCCTTCGCTATTTCCCACCCCGGTGGAAATGCGCCAACGTAATCTTCATCCCCAAACCCGGCAAAGACCGAAAGTTCCCTCAGAACCATCGGCCAATCTCACTGCTCTCTGGTGTCAGCAAACTTGCTGAACGCCTCATTCGCTCTCGTCTCACCGAGATTGTCTCCGATCTCGGTATCATTCCCCAGGAACAGTTCGGCTTTCAACCCAAACATTCCACGACCGATCAACTGATCAGAGTCACAGAGCTCTCCTCACGATGGCTTGACTGGGGTCACGTAGTAGGCGCTACCTTCTTTGATGTTTCAAAAGCTTTTGACACGGTCTGGCATGAAGGACTTATTTATAAGCTCGCTCATGCCGGAATCCCCGCGTCGATGGTCCAGATCATCAACTCCTTCTTGTCCGGTCGCTCCTTCAGAGCCAAAATTCAAAACTCCTTCTCAGAGGAGCACCCTCTCGAGGCAGGTGTCCCACAAGGCTCTGTACTCTCACCAACTCTCTTCGCCCTCTACGTGGCAGACATGCCACGCAGCCCAAACTCCACCTTGGCCGTCTACGCCGACGACACGTGCACCCTAGCACACTCCCGTAGCCCTCAGCTGCTTACCCAATACCTTCAGGAAGCAGCTGACAACCTGAGCGAATTCTTTCTTCGCTGGCGCATCGTCGTCAATCCCGAGAAAAGCTCCGCCCTATTCATCTCGCGCAGAAGAGAAGTGCCGCACGGCCATGTGACGATGGACGAGGAGGAGATTCAGTGGCACAACGAGGTCAAGTACCTCGGGGTCAAGCTGGATCGACGACTCAGCTTCATTCCTCACGTGGACTACTCAGTCGCCAAAGCCAAAATGGTAGTTGGCCACCTCTATCCAATGCTGTGTAGAAGCAGCGGCTTATCTTTCGAGAATAAGCTGAGGCTCTACAAGGCTGTGGTTAGACCAGCCATGACCTATGGCTCTGGCGCCTGGGGACACGTCTCTAACGCGCAACTCCAAAAACTCCAAGTCATCCAGAACCGTTGTCTGAGGTACGCCTTTAACGCTCCCTGGTACGTTCGAAACACCCAGCTCCATCAAGAAGCAAACCTCCCGACAATCAAAGACTTCCTCTTTGAAACAAACACACGAACCTTTGCTCGAGCAGAGGTTCATCCCAATCCGCTAGTGAGAGATGCGGTCGACTACGACCCAGCGAATTCCAGAATTCGTCGTCCCAGGACGGCTCTCATCCACCCACCTTGAACCACTAATGTTTAGTATGTTGCAGGTAGACCACAGCAAGATTTCGTCGTTAACTTTCTTTTTCAGCGAACTCTCCCACCTAATGCCTCTCCTTGCCCCTCAGGCAAAACGCTCCCCAGACCCTTCAGGTCTCCCCTCTAAGGAACTCCCCTCAGGAGTCCCTTTCTTAAATTACCTCAGGAGCTTTGCTCCAGCCCGACACGTCAAAAAATAAACAATGATGATACACCGCACGTTGCAGGCTTGCCTTGACGATGCACATAGGTGATGAGCAGTAGGGGCCCTTGGCCTGGCTCTTTTCTGAGTTTTTTTTTTTTTTTTTTTTTTTTTTTATTGAAGACAGTGTTAAGTCACTCGCTCCGGCCTGCGGGCTTGGACTTGCACATGGACTTGGATCTCGGTAAGAGGTAGTGGAAGCACGATCAAGCTCCACGAAGATGGCCCAGGACGCCAAATTTCCTGGTGTACGGCGGAAAGGCGGACTTCTAGCCCCTTTCCTGACCAGCGTCGCATAAATCCCCACTAGGTTGGACATAGCCACGATTGGCTCGAGTTGGACATGTCATCCACTCGACGCGGGAATTTTGAATGTTTGATGGTTTGTGCGTTTACAAATACGTTGTGCATTTGTTTGATTGATATTGGTTCGAGTTGGATATGTCGTCCACTCGACGCGGGAATTTTGAATCTGTTGTTTGATTGTGTGTTTATCACGAGGTTGTGTATTTGTTTTGTAAACGATACTTGTTTGTTAGTTTATCAATGCGTTGTGTATTTGTCCGCGTTCCGGAAATACTCGGTAGTTAGTGTTTTAATTAGTTGTAAGGTCATTTAGGATAAATGATGTAGGTCCGTACTTTCGTTCATTGTAAATTGCTTGTAACTAGCTCGGCTCTTTCTCTTTCGTTTATTAAACATCTTTTACTTAGTAAATTGTTCGTCTTATTGAGTAAATGGCGTCCGAACTCGTCAACCCCGACCCTTCTCCACTGTCAGCTATGCCGGATAGCAAATAACCCCCCCCTTATAATGCTGCACCGCCTACCACGTTGCTTCCCGGTGCGTTAAAGTAACTCATTTTCTCCTGGTCTTTTGGAGTTGGTATTAGTAAAGACCACGGTGGCGCCCTTTTTGTTTGGTTCGATTCGGGAAGTGACGTAATAATGGCGGAAAGGCATTATAGTATTTATATTTAAATATGCTTCACCTCCACACTGCTCACAAGACCGCGACCTCCTTATAAGCCCATGGCTGATTAAGAAATTGCTAAATTGCATTCTGTTTGACGATAAAATGACAAATTCTCTCCATGTAAAATCACAAGAGTCACAAAGATTATCTGAATTGCTCATGATGAAATCTGCTAAGATCTACATTAAGACAAAAGTTATGAAGATAATTAAACACTCGATTAAACACGTATATAGGTACCTACCAACCTTAAATTAACTTCTTCAACTTGATAAATTGTGCCTTTTGGAAACTAGACGTTAATATGTCAATCAAATAATCAATCACTGTCAATTTTACGGTTACTTAGATACGTCCTCATTTATTTAATTTAATGAAATTCTACATCGAAAATTTAACTTAAAAGAGAAAAACACTTTTAAATGCAATTGTGACGAAACCTGGCTGTGGTAAAGTATTTTGATTATTTAAGTAAACTAGATTTTTAGCTAAGGTCTGGCCGGGATGCTCGTTACCCTATTTCCATGGCGAAACATTGTTGACAACAATGGAAATAGGTTCGCGTGGATTTAAACCAAGTTTTTTCTGCAAAAATTAAGTATTTCTACGCTCCACCTCTAGAAATGAATTCCTTACGTTATTCCCTAGTTTGATACCAAATTTGTATAAGAGGTACCTACGAATTTTAACCGTTTCACCAACTTGTATACTTTTACGATTGGTAATTATATAGAAGACCGTGAAATGCTTTAAGGTACACACTTAATATGCAAACTCGCAATTTCCTTCGCTCCACCCCTAGAAATGGATTCCTTACGTTATTCCCTACAGTTTGATACCAAATTTGTGTAATAAATACGAATTTTAACCATTTCACTAACTTGTATACTGTTACTCACTTAAGTACACAAAACGTAAAATTCCACACAATTATTCCCAAAATTCCCAGTCAGCGAGTAAATGTTTCCGAACAAAACAACAACCTAACCTCACAACTGACTGACGTACGCCGAAATTTTGATGACGGTCGTTTAAAAGTATTTCCATAACCGGTCTCTCAGAGTACTTAAAGTATTGCCACCAGATGTCAAACACTTTGCTGATTTTCGCGCGAATAATAAATGCGAGACATGTAGATTATTATAGGATTTTTAAAAAAATCATAGCTAATAAACAAAAGTTGAATTTTAAATTTAAAAAGCTCTCGCCGTTGTGGATTCATCCTGTATATTATGGCTGTTGGAAACAATATTTGGGAGACCCTAAAAGCCGCCTCATTACGAGGATTGTAACTGTGACAATAATGCCCCGCTGCGTGGATAAACCCAGACGTTTGGTTTTACCCGAGGCTCGTGGATGTTTTAAAATTTCCAAGGTGGGCCGGATTTGCGAATTTTCATTATCGAACAAGCACAACTTAAAAAAAATTACAAATTTATTTCAAAAGTTACATGTCCATTTGTACACTTCGAATGCCGGAATGTTACTTTGCCGATTTCGGGGTGTATCTATCTCGTGTTACGTATTACCTCACCACAAGAGGAAAAAGAACGCAGATGAAGAAATTACTGAGGCTGGCAGTATCTGTATCCTCTTCCCTCTTATGACGTTGTAATACGTAACACGAGATAGACGTCATCGCGGGCCGGTAAAAACTGACTGGCGGGTTCCACATGCCTCATCTAATCTTTTCTTCATTTAAGTGTTTACTTATTTTTGTTTTGTAGTCGCATACAGAAACCATCTAGTCACTTCTTCACTTAATGTTTACTTGTCCTGTGCCGTTTTAGGTGACTCTTCTGTTTAGCTTTGTAGTCACATCTCTCGCACTTAAACCATCTAATCTGTTCTTCATTTAGGTGTTTATTTATTATGTGCCTCCGTAGGTCAGCCTTCTGTTTAGTTTTGTAGCCGCATGTCTCGCACTTAAACCATCTGATTTGTTCTTCATTTAGGTGTTTATTTATTATGTGCTTCCGTAGGTCACCCTTACGTTTAACTTTGTAATCGCATGTTTCGCACTTAAACCATGTAATCTCTTCTTCATTTAGGTGTTTTCTTATCATGTGCTCCTGCAGTTGACTCTTCTGTTTAGCTTTGTAGTCGCATTTCTCACACTTGAACCATCTAATCTCTTCTTCATTTAGGTGTTTATTTATCATGTGCATTTGCAGGTGACACTTATATTTAGCTTTGTAGCCGCATGTCTCGCACTTAAACCATCTGATTTGTTCTTCATTTAGGTGTTTACTTATTATGTGCTTCCGTAGGTCACCCTTATATTTAACTTTGTAATCGCATGTCTCACACTTAAACCATTTAATTTCTTCATTTAGGTGTTCATTTATTATGTGCTTCCGTAGTTCACCCTTATGTTTAACTTTGTAATCGCATGTTTCGCACTTAAACCATGTAATCTCTTCTTCATTTAGGTGTTTATTTATCATGTGCCTTTGCAGTTTACTCTTCTGTTTAGCTTTGTAGTCGCATTTCTTACACTTGAACCATCTAATCTCTTCTTCATTTAGGTGTTTATTTATCATGTGCCTTTGCAGGTAACTCTTCCGTTTAGCTTTGTAGTCGCATCTCTCGCACTTAAACCATCTAATCTCGTCTTCATTTAGGTGTTTATTTCTAATGTGCTGCTGCAGGAGACCCTTGTGTTTAGTTTTGTAATCGCATCCATCGCAACAAAACCTTCTAAATACATTTTTGCTATAAGTATAATCGTGCGAGTACCTTTCTTCTAGTTGCGCGTCACATCCCCCAGACTCATGGCCTAATTTCACTTGTACTGTTGCAGCTTCTTCTTGAGCTATGATACGACTTGTCTCTTCTACATTTAGTTCATATTTAAGGTCTTCTTCAACTTTTATCTCAATCTCGGTGGGCACGTCTGTGTCGCTCCATTCTTCCTCTTTGGGTTCCTGCTTAATAATTTCCTCTTCAACTTCATCGTAGAAATCGACTACGAATGCTTTTCTTTCTGATGTCATTATGGTGCTAGAAATTGTATTTGAAATTCAAACGCTGATCATATAAGTTTCGGTATTAACTAAGTAATGGAACAGTATATAGCGACTTCTTATAAATTCGCAGTTTTTGACTTGAGTAATACTAAATAAGTTTAAAGTCAAAAGAATACAACTGGTGCAAGGTAGTTTGTTGTTTGATTATCGTGAAGTAAAGTAAAGTAAATTTATTGATGGGCTAATACACCCAAAAGGGTTTACACAAGTCAAACACATCAACACATCACAACAATGTATATGTAATATCACATAATACAAAATTTACCTATGGTACTTAAAGAAAAATTTGCTTATCGTTGAGAAACTCAGCAGTTCTAAAGTATGCTTTATTTACAAGAATGTTTCCTATTGTACTTTTGTAACTGTTGAACGGCAATAATTTAACATGCTCTGGTAGATGATTGTAAAATTTTATGCAATGAAAATTTATTCCGTTCTGACTTTTGGACAGCCTAACACTGGGCGTTCTGATATCCGTGGTTCTCGTACTATATGTATGGTACATTCTACTTGAGTCGTACTTATGTAGGTTTTTCTTTAAGTATAAAACACATGACAATATACAGGGTGAGTCTAGTTGGACAAATCAGTAGCTCTAGCGTTTAAGATATTGAAATTGGAAATTCAATTTTTGGATATGTTGTAGCTGAAATGGTCCCCTACGCATGGGACCCACAAAGAAAGCTCCAGTTTTATTCAAACCGAAATTATTAAATAAAAACGAGAGCCTAAAAATTTTTTTTTCGATATTCTTGCATTTTTTAAGGTTATTTCGTTAGAGAATTATTTTCTCTTTATGGAAACATAATTTTTTGAAGAAAAAAGTTAATAATAGCCGAGAGATAAATTATTTAAATAATAAAGATTTTTAATTATTTCCTAAGAAAAACCACGAGTGCCGTGGTTTTAACAACTGAAATGCAGTCTCGCTTATACTACAGACTGTACCCAGAATGACAAGTGTCAGTTGGAAATGCCATTTGGGGTCGTTTGTGGAAAAATAATGCAAAACTGCGAGTTTTTGCCCTTTTCTTCACAGATAATTTGGTAATTTTTATTGCCTGATGGATTTTTTGCTAAATTAACCGAATACAAGTGTCTCGGATTGTCACCCGATTGATGTTTTTTACATTGCCATTGGAGTCGAACGGTTCGACCAAGAAAAGCTATTCTCGTCAGCCAGAAGGGAATTGGAATAGTTGCTAACAATTTACTAAGTGAGTACGTTGCTGTCAAATAGGGTGATTTTGTTGTCTTATTAAAAAGTTAATCCTATTTCAGCCAATAAGTTTTCACACTTATGAAAAGAAGACAAAGAAGCGTTGAGCAAAGTGAAACTAAGAAAATTCAAGACGGAGGGTGTAAACTGGGATAGGTATGCAATTCAAAAGGCAGTGTTATTTTATTTATTGAGTTATTTCGAGCGGTGGTCATCAAAGATGCTTGCTTGCGAACATCCAGAAATCACAACATGAAGAAAAAGAGCACAGGAGGATGTTGAGTAACATCGAATTAAACAATCATCTATTATTTCAAGTGAACGGTTAAAATTGGACGGAGACTATTGTCACCACATTGTTATTTATTTATTTATCAGTACATTTGATGTTGCAACATTTATGTAAACCTCTATCCCTTGTAGCCCACTGCATTTTAATCTAAATCACGTTTCGTTAAGATCGAAGGTAAGATCATATTTTTTCTATTAAAGTTTGTATTGTAAAAAAACATCAATCGGGTGAGAACCCGAGACACTTGTATTCGGCGAATTTAGCAAAAAATCCATGAACCAATAAAAATTACCTAATTATCTGTAAAGAAAAGGGCAAAAACAGATCTAAGTTACGCTACGAGATGCATATGTTCCAAATTTCAGCCAAATCGGTCTAGTAGTTTTGGCTGTAGAGCGTTTACAAACGCACGTACATACGTACGCACGTACGTACATACAGACAGATTTTAAAAACTACTTTTCTGGGTTCCTGAGACCTTAAATTTTGATGGAGTTGGGGAGGTTAATAATAATTTGAATAAACACAGTTTTAAAATTTCTTGTCAATAAACGCAGTTAGCCTTAAAAAAAAAACTAATTGTTGTGTAGTCTAATGTCACACATGAGAAGGACCATAGTTTCACAAAAAATAATTATTATTTACACTTTTATTAATTAATAACAATGCTTATACTTTTTAATAACAATAAAATTAATACTTATCAACCCTTTTAAAGGTAAATTAATTATAAATTTTAAAAAACGCGACCCTCGCGCGACGTTAGTCAACATCACAAACCACCTTTTTCCATGGCTAACTGCGTTTAGTGACAACAAAACTACCAAAATGATTCAAATTTAATTTTTTTCTCGAAATTGTTCTAGTGAAAGTGTAACTTTTTTTACATAATTGAATGCAGAAAAAATATTGGTTGGTTGGTGCAATGATAACTTTTGTTCAGAATCATGAAAACTACAACATATCAAAAAGTTAGACAACTTCACCGAAAGCAACTTTCTGTTGTATTCCCGTAATTAAGAAGACAATAAGAGACATTGATAATGAACATTTGGGACTTTAGAACGTATGGAACCAAACCAATAATAATAATATTTGGCTTATTTAAAATTGTAAGATTTAGGACGTTTATTTTTATAGTTAGTGCAGACCTTTTCATATTATTTCAGGATGACATTCTTATTTCTAAAATCAATAATGTTTCGCACTGTTTATTTCTCTGGAAAACTCTTGTTTTAACTTCAGGGTGGTAGCCACCCGTGCAGAACATTTGGTTTCATTGGCAAGGGTGGACACTTGAGAGCCCCCTCTTTTACTAGTTCTAAGTAACTTTAAAATATCATTTGTTAATAGATATAAGCAAACCACAAAGAACCTCCCCTACGAGGTCTGATATTGTGAGTTCTAATATTCTTAAGTTAGTCTTATTCTGATTTTTCAATTGTATTAACATCACCCTTTGGTCAAATAAAAGTTATAGTCCTACTGCAGCTAAAGTGACTTGTGTTTTTTCGCCACACCAGCTCGTCATCATCCTGACAACCACCGTGTTGAGGGTACACGTATAAATTCCCCTCTGGTGTCCCAACATTTCCATAAGAATCGTGCGGGGTGCTTTCAGCCAAATCGGTCTGGTAAGTTTTGGCTGTGTGTTTACAAACGTGCGTACACACACAAACACATTTTTGAAACCACTTTTTTGGGCTCCCGAGAGCTCAAAACCTGAAGATCTGGTATTATCTCAAATTGCACAAAAACTGCAAATTTATAAGATGATGGTGCTATATCCTAATTACCATTAATAAATAAATACCTTACCTATATTTTTTATCCAGAAAACTTACTGCCAGAGATTAACAATAACAACATAACCTCACTATAAACGTGGTAAGTGTTCGGCGCAAGACTGGTTGCCTATACTTTTTTGCTTTTGGTATCAACGCAGATGGCTCTGGAGTGCGTTCATAAACTGAAATTGAGTGCAGAGTGTTTGGCGTCAGAGCGGAGTGAATTTTAAGCAGGAGTGCGCACAGAGTGTTGAAGAGTTTTTGAACGACATCAGGAGTGCGTTCATAAACTGAAATTGAGTGCAGAGTGTTTGACGTCAGAGCGGAGTGAATTTTAAGCAGGAGTGCGCACAGAGTGTTGAAGAGTTTTTGAACGACATCGATGGGTATCTGTCAAATCTGTCACTTCACATGTCACTATCACTTGTCCGGGTATAAGGGATGAAATGTAATAAACAATAACAAATCAAAACATAACCCCCCGACGTTCATGATCACCATAAAGTTTTCCGGCGATACTGTTTTTCCGCTTTTCTACTGATCCTTGCACAAATAATAGTCATGGTACACAACGCGCATGCGGAGTGTTTTTCGCCGGGGTCCTGAATCCGGCGTTTTTCGGGCGCTCCGAGCGTCTCATTGCGGTCTCATGAGTGTGCTTTATGAACGGACGCTCTGGAGAGTGGTAACGCGCAAGTGGAATTTATGAACGGTCTTGCGGGTCTCATAGCGCACGGTGCGCGCTCGAGTGTCATTTATGAACGCACCCAGGTGAGTTCGGGAGGTCGAGTTGAGTCAGAGCGGAGCATGAGCAGAGAAGGAGTAGAGCTGAAATCACGTGACGACGGAGCGCGAAGCGTACGCTCCGGTGTCTGAACTTGCCGAACGGCATGGAGCCAGACAGAATCCCAAAGCTTACTTTTAACCTCCCCAATCCACTTCACCACTTATAAAAAAGGGAGGTTACTGCAATCACTAAAATTTTCGAATTTGAGATAGCACCAGATCTTCACGTTTCGAGGTCTCAGGAACCCAAAAAAGTGGTTTTAAAAATGTGTCTGTGTGTATGTGCGTACGTACGTACGTACGTGCGTACGTACGTACGTGCGTACGTTTGTAAACACGCCACAGCCAAAACTACTAGACCGATTTGCCTGAAATTTGGTGCGTAGGCATCTCATAACCCAACTTAGATCTGAAAAGCTTTTGGAGCCAATCGTGCAACTAGAAATGCCAATTTGGCACATCAACTTTTAAATTTTAAATGCAAACCCCCATTTTTCACGTCACTTTAGGAAAGGCCTTCAAATTCTGCTTCTAAAAATGTATTCACTCTCAGTGCCCTTTTGACCAAATATTAAAAAAAAATTGATTTTTATCGGACTTTCAAATCGCGGTACAGCCCAAACCCCTGAACCGATTTGGCTGAAATTTTGCACATGGGGATTGTATTGCACGTCGAAGAGCTGAACAAATTTTGGATTCAATCGGCCCACGGAAAGTGCCGTTTTGGCACACCAATTTCCAAATTTAAAATTATTCACTCATTTCACCATCCAAAACAAGTTTATGAAAGATTTATTGTCACCATCAGAAAGGTCATCAAATTCTGGTTTTAAATAAGACAAAATTCGTTCGCATTTAGTGCTCTTTGGGTCAGAAAATCGAAATTTTGTAATAACACTAAAAATACATTATAGCCCAAATTAGTGAATCGATTTGGCTGAAATTTGCTACATGGAGATTGGGTGACCCGTTGAAGACCTGAAAGGCTTTTGGAAGCAATTGGTCCACAGGAAGTGCCATTTAAGCATATCAACTTTAAATTTTAAATACAAGGCCTCTTTTTTATGTCGCCATTAGAAAGACGATCAAATTCTGGTTCTAAAAATGTATCCACAGTTTCTGCCATTTCAGTGGAAAATAGAGAAAAAAATCTTTTTCATTAAAAGGGAGCAGGCTGACAGTGGATGACAAAGTATCAGTTATTGTCAAAAGGGTGGTAAACTGTTAACCTTAAAAGGAACATATTGTCAAATGTGATGGGTGACGATTGTCTGAAGTGATGTCAGTATTTGTCAGAAAATTGCGAAATTAGTCACAGATGATAAGCACAAAAAAAATTCTGTTGAATTGACTACCATCTACACAGAATACAAAGATCCACGCGATGGGGAGGTTCCAGCCGCTTCTCTGCTGCATTTTATTTTCAATTGTTATGTTAAACTTTGTCTTTCTAAACTCGGGATAGCATAGATCATCATCACCAGAGAATATTATTTAATTTAATAAACAACTTCTCGTCCTGAACGACTATTTCATCGTTTTCATTTATCACACAGACGTATTTTTCACGGTTTATTTCTTCCATTGCGGTAAGTGAACGTGAATTAACAGGTGAAAATGCTTATCCTCACCACATACTATCAGCACCTTGATGCACTCCGTCTCCTGAGGTTGTGCACATTAGTTGCTTTCCTTTTAGCACAGGGTGCAACTCCGAACTGTTCAAGAATAATTCGCCTCGTGTTCCTTTTAGTTGTGCATTTCGCCCCAGAGTTACTCGATCTGCCTTCCCCCTTCCCCTCAAGCACCAACGCCGGAGCTGGTGCAACAAGCCCCCGCATGCGCAGTGCATAGTTTGTCATTGTCAATATGAGCTGAGTAGTTTTCCGTGGTTTTCTCCAACATTTTACCTGTGCCTTTTGAAAATTTTTGCATCGCCTTTGTCTCTACTCCGCCACTATGGCATCAGCTTGCGAAATGGGCTATTATTTTACTATTGACTTCTGATGCGGTTAGGTTATCTGTCAAACAACGCAAGTGTCACTCACGCGGTGAATAATCCCCTGAAATACGTGTTCCTTTTAGGGCAGCTCGGAGTTGCTTTAGTGCTTGTAGCTCTAGAGCAACAAACACCTAAAAGGAAAGCGCTTATTGAGTTATAGCGTATTCGGCTGGCAGTCCCAGACATGGGCGTCGTTACATTGTTTTGTAGGGGGGGGCAAGACCATATGGGATATGATAGGCATGGGGAGGCAGCCACGGGAAAGGGGGGGTGCGGGGGGTAGCCCCCCGCGAAAATTTTTCACCCCCCCCCGCCGCGCCGGGGGGGGGTAAATCAAGTATTTTGCGCAAATTCTTGAAGATGGTTAAAATCAGGTCCCATGACGTTTATTGTCAATTTGACATAGCAACGAGAATGGAACGACAGATTACAAATTGGATATAATACTTATTTATTAGGTATGAAACAAAAAACAATATTAAGAAAATCAACATTATAACATTAACAGAAATTACAAGTACCTATAAACATTTGGTTTTATTTAGCTAAATTGCTCTCTGCTCTCCCTGCTCCTGCCCCTCGTAAAATTATTAGGTATGTTGGTAGTTGGTAACAATTAACAAACCCAAAACTCAATCACTTCACTATGATGAAAGAAAATCACGCCACGTCGAGTTGTTAGGGAATTGGGGATGGATGGGGGTGGGGGATGTTTTCGCGCACTGCGGAGAGGCGTTCCAATGCCTCTCCGCGGTTGACTTTACTTGCACCTTGCACTTATAATGCGCTAATGACGGGAGAGCAGAGGGTGGGTTGGATTTTTTGGTATTACTAAATCTTTGCGCCGTCTATTAAAAAAATGCAGAAAGATTTCCTTGATTATTTTTTTCTGAGGTGCAAAAAGATTTTCTTGGATATTTTTTCTGGCAGGGCAAATGCCAGGGGGGGGCAAGTGCCCTCCCTTGCCCCCCCCAAACGACGCCCATGGTCCCAGACTGTCTCAGGACAGACCGAGCATGCGTAGTAACGCAAAAGATGACTGGGACACATTTCTAGCGTATTCGGCTGGTAGTGTCCCAACCCGGAACGGTTCGAAGTGTGTATTCGGCTGGCGCATATCGACCCAAGTGGGGACGCAAAATCTGTACCACCTATCGAAGCTGGGACAAGTGTTGTCCTGACCTTGATGTCAAGCACAACTACAAGTCATCAGCTACCATTACACTTTGTTTTATACATTTTATACCGGGTGGACCAACACTATTGCCCACCTCAAAAATTGCCTTTTATTTTAAAGCTGGGACTTCGAAATTTTTACAGTGTATATGGCTACCAAGGACCCTTCAAATGAGGGCAAAAGTTTATCTGTCATGCAAAAACTGTGACGTCACGAAATTTTGAAATATCGTTTTTCCAAGAAAAAAAAAATTTTTACCCATAAAATCGTTTTTTGGGCTAATACCTTTATGTTAAGCCCATTTTTTTAAATTTCCGTCATCAGATTAGCCAACTGTAGCAAGCTAAAAATGGTCCATTTTAATTCACAAGTCGGCCACGTAAACAATTGACTACTATGCGAGGGCTTTCTTGGATAACAGCGTACGCTTTTTTCATCTGTCACCAGTTGACAGCGACACGACGTGGCCATTGAACTGCGAAATTGTTTTTAATTTTAATAAACGTGGATTTTTGTAACGAATAATGTTGAAATATGGGTTTAAACTGGGCATCCACCATTTAATTCGCCCACCCAAGGTGCCAGGAGAGGTTACGAACACGGACATTTAATCAGATGGCGGCGCGGCGTGAAGAGGGGCTCCAGTTTGTGTGAAGGGCTCCGGTTTGTGTGAGGGGGTTTTTTCAAATAGCCATTTCCATAATTCGCATTATTCCATACTTATGTAATTCCACAGGTAATTATTTTGTTGTTATGGCCTGTTTTGTAGTTGGCATTTTTAGGTTAAGTGAGTCGACTTAGTTTGCCCCGTTGAGACTAATATCGAGGACTAAGATATTCACAGCCCAGAATTTAACAGCAACTCGTGTCAAATAAGCACCAAGGAATCGTTTTGCATAACATAATTCATATTCAAAGATAAACTGTAATCGAAGGTGGTGCAAGTGTCAGTTTTCGATTGGCAAATACCTCGTAGGTACCTCCTAAACAAAATCAAGACGTTAATAATTGATGCTTTGAAGTTGGTGAAGCTCAAGTTATTATTTGAACAGCAGAAGCAAAAAGGTGCAATGTGGAATTTAATAATCATCATCATGGTGGGCAAATAAGGACTAATTAATCATTGATCACACGACAAGCCATCCAGTGCATAAACAAGACGTGTGTGTGTGCCTTAGTTTCAATTTTTGTCATTAGAATGAACTAAGAATACTGAGATTATTCTTTCGTTTATTAAACAATAATTGCCTATTAAGTAAATTTAATAAATCAGGCTTTCATATTTTTACTTGAATTTCGCGCATTTATTTCATTACGCGCGTTAATTTCCCGCTCAAACTCTTCCAACCCCTTTTAGCTAATCATTAGTCACCCACTAGTGTGATTAGTGTGTGAATTACAATAGTGTTGCAGTGTTTAGGTTGCTAATTTTGAGAAAAATTGCTATTTTGTGAAATCTTCAACCTCTTGAAGAGAAGTGTTTTCCAACTTAGTTTTACATACCTTCTTGTTAGCTGTTTTCACAGCTCTTATCCTGGTTTCCCTCCAGGGAAGCTTTCACGCGTTTTTCTGTGTTGTGAGTGTTAATTATAATTACGTGTAGAAGTGAATCTTGGTGAATTTCTTATACCTAGTGTTAATTAATAGTTTTATTCTATTTTAGTGGAGTGCATTTAATTTTTATCATGCCGATGCAACATCTTTCCTTTTCAGACAAGGTCGACATGATCTTGATTTTTGGAGAATGCCAGCAAAATGCAATGCAAGCAGCAGAATTGTATGCCCAACGTTACCCAGACAGACTTCAACCAGATAGACGAACATTTAAAAGAATTGTAGAGAAACTTAGAGAGACAGGCAGTTTGAAGCCCAAGAAAAAGACAGTGATAAATCCCGCTGTGACTCATGAAATCAATCAAGCTATTGTTTTGAACATAGCTGAAAATAATCCCCAAGTCAGCAGTCGAGAAATGAAGCAATCAAGCGGCATAAGTAAGTCATCGATTCTAAGAATATTAAAAAGGCACAAATTCCATGCATATCACATCGAACTGCATCAGGAACTACATGGAGAGGATTTTATGAACAGGGTGAGATTTTGCACGTGGGCCCAAGAGAAACTGCAGGAAAATCAGGACTTCTTCAAGTTTGTGCTTTTCACCGATGAATGCACATTCAAATCTAATGGGCACGTAAACAGGCATAATATGCACTATTGGTCGGTGGTTAACCCACATTGGATGAGAGAAGAAAAAACACAAGACATATGGTCACTGAACGTGTGGGGAGGAATTATTGACAACCGATTAGTTGGTCCATTCTTTTTTGAAGGCCATCTGACTGGTGCGATGTATGCAGAGTTCTTAAGAAATTCATTAGATGACTTACTAGAAGATGTGCCATTAAATGTGATCCAAAATTTGTGGTTTCAGCAAGATGGTGCGCCTCCACATTTCAGTCGAGAAGCTCGTGGTGTGGCAGATGAAAAGTTTCCAGATAAATGGATTGGTCGTGGTGGTCCAATTGCTTGGCCAGCTAGATCTCCCGATCTCACACCTATGGATTTTTTCACATGGGGAGTTGTGCAAGAAATTGTGTACAGAACACAGCCAACCACGAGACAAGACATGCAGCAACGACTCGTAGATGCCTTCCAGACAATCAATGAACGAAATACAGCAGCTACAGTCCAAAATTCATTTCAGCGACGTGCTCAGATGTGCATCGAAAGAGAAGGCCACCACTTTGAGCAGTACCTGTAATCAGGTAAGTACTTTTTGTGAAGTGATCTGTGCTATAGTGGTTGCAGTGCAGTGAATTTGGTGATGATTGTGTAGTGATGGGTTGTGGTAGTGAGTAATGCATCACTTTAGGTAAGTACAAGCCGTAAGTTCCTTGTACACAATTTTGTCTATGATGATTAGTAGAGCTCTTTCACAATATTTGAAGGATCCACAATTCTGAGACATCCAAAACAGCTAAAAGACCATAGTTTATGTAACACAATCAGTCAATCAAATTCAATTTATTGTTGTTAGTTTGATCATACAGGATTTAAGTTTCAATTTATATCCTTAAAAAATTATAATTATTGTGATTGCAACTTCAACTTTACAGCAACACACTTTCGCCAGCTAAAAACACTTGGTTTTACATCACCCTACAATTTACCAAACAATTTAACCCAACTAGTTAAGAAATGGCATCGGGCTATAATTCTTCTACCTTCGGCTACAGTTTATCTCTGAATTTTAATTATGTTAGTTGAAACGATAGTTTAACAATTCCTTTGCCCTTATTTAGATCAGATGATGTTAAATTTAGAGGCTGTAAATATCAATTTTGTTATGCAAAACGATTCCTTGGTCCTTATTTGACACGAGTTGCTGTTAAATTCTGGGCTGTGAATATCTTAGTCCTCGATATTAGTCTCAACGGGGCAAACTAAGTCGACTCACTTAACCTAAAAATGCCAACTAAAAAACAGGCCATAACAACAAAATAATTACCTGTGGAATTACATAAGTATGGAATAATGCGAATTAGGGAAATGGCTATTTGAAAAAACCCCCTCACACAAACCGGAGCCCTTCACACAAACTGGAGCCCCTCTTCACGCCGCGCCGCCATCTGATTAAATGTCCGTGTTCGTAACCTCTCCTGGCACCTTGGGTGGGCGAATTAAATGGTGGATGCCCAGTTTAAACCCATATTTCAACATTATTCGTTACAAACATCCACGTTTATTAAAATTAAAAACAATTTCGCAGTTCAATGGCCACGTCGTGTCGCTGTCAACTGGTGACAGATGAAAAAAGCGTACGCTGTTATCCAAGAAAGCCCTCGCATAGTAGTCAATTGTTTACGTGGCCGACTTGTGAATTAAAATGGACCATTTTTAGCTTGCTACAGTTGGCTAATCTGATGACGGAAATTTAAAAAAATGGGCTTAACATAAAGGTATTAGCCCAAAAAACGATTTTATGGGTAAAAATTTTTTTTTTCTTGGAAAAACGACATTTCAAAATTTCGTGACGTCACAGTTTTTGAATGACAGATAAACTTTTGCCCTCATTTGAAGGGTCCTTGGTAGCCATATACACTGTAAAAATTTCGAAGTCCCAGCTTTAAAATAAAGGGCAATTTTTGAGGTGGGCAATAGTGTTGGTCCACCCGGTATAACCATTGAACTCAAAAATGGCATTGAAATTATTTTCACTCAACTCGGGAGAGGACAGTCACGTGACCGTCCTAGATTGGAGTTGCCCTGAGACAGTCCCGGACAGCGTAACGATGTCCTGGGATGGTTTTGGGGCAGTCCCCAGCCGAATACGCTATTAATCGACCGTACGCAGATCATGCAGTCCCGAACGGCCCAGCTGCAAACTCTGCGCTCACCCGAGTTGCTCCCGAACGGTGGCCGAGTCAAAGGAGTTAAAAGAGTTACACGGAGTGTGCCTCCCGAACTCACCTATCGATGGATATCTGTCAAATCTGTCACTTCACATGTCACTATCATTTGTCCGGGTATAAGGGATGAAATGTAATAAACAATAACAAATCAAAACATGACCCCTCGACGTTCATGATCGCAATAAAGTTTTCCGGCGATACTGTTTTTCCGCTTTTCTACTGATTCTTGCACAAATAATAATCATGGTACATAATGCGCATGCGGAGTGTTTCTCACCGGGGTCCTGAATCCGGCGTTTTTCGGGCACTCCGAGCGTCTCATTGCGGTCTCATGAGTGTACTTTATGAACGGACGCTCTGGAGAGTGGTAACGCGCAAGTGGAGTTTATGAACGGACTTGCGTGTCTCATAACGCACAGTGCGCGTTCGAGTGTTATTTATGAACGCACCCCTGTATGCGATACAATCGAATTGTGGCGGGAAACTTGAAAATGAAAGTTGTTGTTATTTTGTTACAAAAACTTTGTTTTGGTGCTGAAGATGTTCTACTTAACTACAGTTCATTTCCACCCCTCTTGATTTTTCATCCCCTTATCAATTTTTCAACCCCCCGAGCGTTAATTTTGAAAAATTCGGGCAGTTTTGCCTTTTTTCGGCAATAAATTTAAAAATTTTACTCATATACATTGTTCTTATGCCTTTTTCAAGCGTGTGCAACAATACAACAAAATCCTAGTGATATTTCTCTAATGTGGTTGCTGGTAATGTGATAATCCAGTGACAGTGATGTAAATTATAGTTACCACACTTCAATTACTGCGACAAATTCTGCATATATTTTACGTTCATAACAAACTCATGCATTCTACACTTTTAGGACTAAATTATTATTATATTTGTAGTATATAAAATAGGGATTAATAATTCATTAAATATTTATTGACAGAGGTTTTTCAATCCAGAAAATAGGCAAAAACCCCCAAATCAACCAAACCCCCTAAAGTTAACAAAAAATAGTAAAAAGTGGGTTTTTCCAAAAAATCACCAAAAATGGCCATTTTTGCATCAATTACTTCAGATTTTCACCCAACAAAGAAAACAAACAACAATCAAATATCAATATTCAGAAAGGGGCCTCTAACAGTAAAAACATAAAAATGGAGTGCCTGAAACTAAAGGATTACTTTGATAGAGTAAAAAATGTAGGTACCCAAAATACCCCCATTATATCTGGCAGAATCAAACTGCCACACTGAACATCAAAAGTTCCCGTACATCTTATACTTAGATATAAAAAGGTAAGCTAAAAAAGCTAGTAGGTTCATACCCTACCCATAAGAGATTAGAAAAATTTAAGCTATCATTGTCTAAAATTTTCAATGTGTAAATCTGTTGTTTTTTTTATGTGATACCTATTACTTTTTATTTATTGTAAATGCTATGGGCGTTAATAAATATTATTATTAAGTAGTGTTTGTGCAATCCACAAAATGGCCGAAGGTCACTGAGCCGGATCTTAAAGTATTAAAAGCACAATATAAAGAGGTGGAGCATTTAAAAACAGATTCAGGTGCCTAATAAAGGATCGAGTGTTTTATTACAGACCCTCAGATGCTTCACTGATCATAAACACATATGTGCTAGTGGTATGTACTACATATGTATGTTACGCGGCTTTCCTTTTACACATTTATCTTAGAAACCTGAGTTCATCTGAGCAATCTGATACTGATTGGTCAAAGATTACCAAATAAGCTGATATTCGAATCCCAACATACTTTAAATTGATATTCATTTTAGTCGCAAAAGTTTATTTACCTAATTGCGTTTTGAAAAGTTGGATTTTACACAATTAGGTAAAATGTTGTACGGAATACGTTATGAAAAACCTAAATTGTTTGACTCGCATAATGTTGCAAAACTCGCTATCGCTCGTATTGGCAAATATTACGACTCGTCAAACAATATAGGACTTTTCATAACTAATTACGTAAATAACTATTTCACAATTTATCCGAAAAATAAGGCTAAAAAGGAAAAAAAGCAGTCTTGTAAGTATTATTTACCTATTATAAATAGAATAAAGTTCAGTCTTATAAGCCAATGTAGGGGAGAGGCGGGTACAGTGAGACGGAAAAATTCAAACGGTTAAATTCAATACAAAACAGAATTGTATTTGGTCTGTAAATTAAATATAGATATCTTATCATATTAGCAAGTATAATAAGCTACAATATTACACTTATCTAAAGAAAAAAAAAAGTGGTAACAAAAAATTGAAGATGGTGCATTTGTCTCAGTGTTCCCACCTAGCAGGGTACATTGAGACAGTGCCTTTTTGAAACGAATACGGCACATTCATTAACGGCAAACACAAAAATAAGCAATTAGAGAACAAATTGATTGTCGATTAATACAAATACTTTGTGGTCGACAATTTTTTTAAGAAATAACAGCAGCTTTCAACAATGGAAAAAAATTTCGACCGCTTGGTCTATTACAGTTTGAAAGACAAAACAACTGTTATTTTTGGAGCACTTCCTCAGGAAACTGACTTCCATTATTGCTTTACAGTTTCTAATTACAGTGAGACACTGTCCCACTGTACCCACCTACGTTTTGTCCCATTGTACCCACTTTGCTATTTTCCCGGAAAATCGGTAAAATCTCCTTTAACCTATAAAAAACATAATGATATTTTAATGATTTTACCTATTTTGAAGACGTATATTTCATCAGCGAAAACAGAATCCACCTCTTTGTTTTTGTTCTTGAAAGGTAAACAACTACACTGACCCTCCCGTAAAAAGTTCGTACTCAACAAACCAACAAAAATTCGATCCTGTCCAAACCCGTCGGACGTGCAACGTCTAATGAGAGCAGTGTTATTTTCTGAGCACAAATTTGAATATGTAGCAGGTAGCACCAACCTTACACATCAATTTTCCCCAAACTTGACCTTGTCTCACTGTTCCATTCGTCTCACTGTTCCCACTTTTCCCCTATATTGTTGTAAATTACCATCAATTATAATGACTGAATATAGGTTGTGTAATTACCGTTACCCTGATTTTTAAAAAAATCATAGCTAATAAAGATAACATTCAATAAACAAAAGTTGAATTTTAAATTTAAAAAGCTCTCGCCGTTGTTGATTCATCCTGTATATTATAGCTAGTGGAAACAATATTTGAGAGACCCTAAAAGCCGCCTCATTACGAGGGTTGTAACTGCGACAATAACGCCCCGCTGCGTGGATAAACCCAGACGTTTGGTTTTACCCGAGGCTCGTGGATATTTTAAAATTTCCAAGGTGGGATGGATTTGCGAACTTTCATTATCGAACAAGCACAACTTAAAAAAAATTACAAATTTATTTCAAAAGTTACATGTCCATTTGTACACTTCGAATGCCGGAATGTTACTTTGCCGATTTCGGGGTGAATCTATCTCGCGTTACGTATTACCTCACCACAAGAGGAAAAAGAACGCAGATGAAGAAATTACTGAGGCTGGCAGTATCTGTATCCTTTTCCCTCTTATGACGTTGTAATACGTAACACGAGATAGACGTCATCGCGGGCCGGTAAAAACTGACTGGCGGGTTGCACATGCCTCATCTAATCTTTTCTTCATTTAAGTGGTTACTTATTTTTGTTTTGTAGTCGCATACAGAAATCATCTAGTCACTTCTTCACTTAATGTTTACTTGTCTTGTGCTGCTGCAAGTTTCTCTTCTGTTTAGCTTTATAGTCGCATTTCTCACACTTGAACCATCTAATCTCTTCTTCATTTAGGTGTTTATTTATCATGTGCCTTTGCAGGTGACTCTTCCGTTTAGCTTTGTAGTCACATCTCTCGCACTTAAACCATGTAATCTCTTCTTCATTTAGGTGTTTATTTATTATGTGCTTCCGTAGTTCAGCCTTATGTTTAGCTTTATAGTCGCATTTCTCACACTTGAACCATCTAATCTCTTCTTCATTTAGGTGTTTATTTATCATGTGCCTTTGCAGGTGACTCTTCCGTTTAGCTTTGTAGTCACATCTCTCGCACTTAAACCATGTAATCTCTTCTTCATTTAGGTGTTTTCTTATCATGTGCTCCTGAAGTTGACTCTTCTGTTTAGCTTTGTAGTCGCATTTCTCACACTTGAACCATCTAATCTCTTCTTCATTTAGGTGTTTATTTATCATGTGCCTCTGCAGTTTACTCTTATGTTCAGCTTTGTAGTCACATCTCTCGCACTTAAACCATCTAATCTCTTCTTCATTTAGGTGTTTATTTATCATGTGCCTTTGCAGGTGACTCTTCTGTTTAGCTTTGTAGTCACATCTCTCACACTTAAACCATCTAATCTCTTCTTCATTTAGGTGTTTATTTATTATGTGCTTCCGTAGTTCAGCCTTATGTTTAGCTTTGTAGTCGCATGTCTCGCACTTAAACCATCTGATCTGTTCTTCATTTAGGTGTTTATTTATCATGTGCTGCTGCAGGAGACCCTTGTGTTTAGTTTTGTAATCGCATCCATCGCAACAAAACCTTCTAAATATATTTTTGCTATAAGAATAATCGTGCGAGTACCTTTCTTCTAGTTGCGCGTCACATCCCTCAGTCTCATGGCCTGATTTCAGATGCACTGCTGCAGCTTCTTCTTGAGCTATGATACAACTTGTTTCTTCTACATTTAGTTCATATTTAAGGTCTTCCTCAACTTTTATCTCAATCTCGTTGGGCACATCTGTGTCACTCCATTCTTCCTCTTTGGGTTCCTGCTTAATAATTTCCTCTTCAACTTCATCGTAGAAATCGACTACGAAGGCTTTTCCTTCTGATGTCATTATGGTGCTAGAAATTGTATTTGAAATTCAAACGCTGATCATATAAGTTTCGGTATTAACTAATTAATGGAACAGTATATAGCGACTTCTTATAAATTCGCAGTTTTTGACTTGAATAATACTAAATAAGATTAAAGTCAAAAGAATCCAACTGGTGGAAGGCAGTTTTTTATTTGATTATCGTTAAATAACATTTTAAACTAAAAGTTTGCAGTTTTTATCCAAATTTCTACTTGAATTTAGATAAGCGGACAGAATTTGAGAAACATAGTTAAAATAATAAAAAAAGACCCGAATGGAAGTTGACAAAAAGAGAACTCGACAAATATCTAATCGATACTGTACAGGGTGTCCCAGATTCAATGTGACGGGCAATATTCCGTCGTGACTCGAAGTTAAATTCTGAACTTTGGCATGAGTATATTTCGACTTCCGGCGCATCTTTTCAGATAATACACTCGTATGATTCACTTCCGGCTATACCAGAAGTCGACATTTAAAGCTTTTTGCACCAGCCGTTTTGATTTTATAACAATTTTTTGATGATTTAATAAAATAGGGTAGGCTAGCAAACGTGATTGAAGTGAGGCGTTAGAGGCAATTAAAAACATCTTAGGGCGGGTTTTGCCGAACATTTAATTCTGAGGTTAAGCTAACCCCATTAGGATACCATAGAAACAATTGTTGTCAACAATTTGTTGCTATAGAATTTCTGAAGGATTAATTTTAACACAGGATTAAATGTTTGGTACAACCCGCCCTTAGTAGTTAGGTACTTGTCTTTTATGACGTCAAGTGTCTTCCATGACAATGCAACTAACAAATCAAAAATTATTATATATTTTTTTCTTATTTAATAGTGTTAATTGTATATGAATCTGGGACACATTGTATGTACTTAAAAATAGAGATAACTATGTGTACGCGTTTATATTTACATGTTCAGATAAGTGGACAGAATTTGAGGAATACATGCGTATAGTTACAAAAAAAACCTGACCTGACATAGTGAGCCAACAATTCCGGGCGAATCACGAAAAGTGCGTTTTACTCTGAAAGAAAAATGCTATTTTTTCTTCGAACGTGGAAAAAAAATATGAAAAACAGAATTAAAATTACTTGCAAGAAAACTTGAAATCTAGTTTTCACTAACGTTTGATGACTATTGATCAATGCTATTGACATTTTAAAGTTTGCGAAATGACAAATAATACCCAAAAATGTCGGGTTACGATTTCGTGTGTACAACGTTGAAAGTTGTGAAAGAAGCAAAATATTGCTATTGAGAATGTAAAGGGTGGAAAGGTAAATTAAATCTGTACGTAAAAAGATAATTTCATAGTTTTCAACTTTTAATTTTGATGATCTAGCTCGTCGACGGAACACAAAGATTTTTTTCGCCAGTAGTCATTAAAAGTGCATTTTTACTGCCTCTTTACTTTACTTTTACTGCCTATTGTTAAAATTTTTTTTTCAAATGACAAGCTGTACATTTCTTAGCGGATTCTTGTACAAATTTTTCTACAATTTTTCAAAAAGGAAATCCTTGGACTGAGCGCGACGTCAGTCAACATCACAAACCAACTTTTTCCATGGCTAACAAAATGATTCATCAAAGGACCCCGCACCATCCTTATGGGCAAATGGCTTTCTGTCAGATTGGCTGAAATTTTAGTATGTTGTAGATTTTGACCTCCTGATCAAAAGTTATCATTGCCAGAAAGCAATCGTACGGACAGTTTTTGCTCCAGAGGGTGCCGAAAATAAAATTTTCCCCTCGATTTTCCCATAAGAATTACATGCAGCGAAAATTAATTAGCATTTTTGCCATTATAATAACACATGATAAGTCCAGGGGCACTTTTCTTACGTATATTATTAACATACTATTATACAGCAGTCTTATGGGTGTGTTTGCTTATTATGCTGAAAAAAGTATTTTTACGACGGTCCGAAAAATGTGTATGTCCTTATGGAGAAAAGTTTATCTTCGGCAGACTCTATATCAAAAACTGTCCCTACCATTTCTTTAGGGCAATGATAACATTTGATCAGGAGGTCAAAATCTACAACATACTAAAATTTCAGCCAATCCGACAGAAAGCCATAAGGATGGTTTAATTTTTTTCTCGAGATTTTTCTAGTGAAAGTGTAACTTTTTTTACATAATTGAATGCAGAAAAAATATTATTTGGTTGGTGCAATGATAACTTTTGTTCAGAATCATGAAAACTACAACATATCAAAAAGTCAGACAACTTCACCGAAAGCAACTTTCCATAAGAATCGTGGGGGGTGCTTTCAGCCAAATCGGTCTGGTAAGTTTTGGCTGTGTGTTTACAAACGTACGTACACACACAGAGACACATTTTTGTAACCACTTTTTAGGGCTCCCGAGAGCTCAAAACGTAAAGATCTGGTGTTATCTCAAATTGCACAAAAACTGCAAATTTATAAGATTATGGGGCTATATCCTAATTACCATTAATAAATAAATACCTTACCTATATTTTTTATCCAGAAAACTTACTGCCAGAGATTAACAATAACAACATAACCTCACTATAAACGTTGTAAGTGTTCGGCGCAAGACTGGTTGCCTATACTTTCTTGCTTTTGGTATCAACGCAGATGGCTCTGTATGCGATACAATCGAATTGTGGCGGGAAACTTGAAAATGAAAGTTGTTGTTATTTTGTTACAAAAACTTTGTTTTGGTGCTGAAGATGTTCTACTTAACTACAGTTCAATTCCACCCCTCTTGATTTTTCATCCCCTTATCAATTTTTCAACCCCCCGAGCGTTAATTTTGAAAAATTCGCGCAGTTTTGCCTTTTTTCAGTAATAAATTTTACTCATATACATTGTTCATATGCCTTTTTCAAGCGTGTGCAACAATACAACAAAATCTATGGAATGCCGTTTTACTTTTTAATAGAACAAGCCACCGTGGTAGCCAAGAAAATCACATAATTGAAATTCAAATACTGTTAAGAGAAAATAAATCTATTTTCATTATCTGATATGCAATTTCTATTATCACTACCGTAATTTCTCTTAACAGTAATTCAATTTCTGTTAACACTAATTCAATTTCTCTTAACACTATTTTATTTTTACTGAACAGTTATTCGGAGAGATAATAGAAATACACGCCACTGAACTGTCGTCGTTCTCTGTCTTACCAGTTGAAAATACATCTTCTGTCGCATTCGAACATGCGCAGTAGTGATAATGGAAATTGAATTTCTCTTAACAGTAATTCAGAGAGATAATGGAAATAACGCTATTGGTCCGTTGGGCTGTCGTGATAATGGAAATTAAATTTGACTTAACAGTAATTCGGAGAGATAATGGAAATAACGCTATTGGTCCGAGAGATAATGGAAATAGCGCCATTGGTCCGTTGGGCGATCACCTTTCTCGCTCGTACCACTCGAAAGCACATCTTCTGTCGCATTCAAACATGCGCAGTAGTGATAATGGAAATTGAATTTCTCTTAACAGTAATTCAGAGAGATAATGGAAATAACGTTATTGGTCCGTTGGGCTGTCGTGATAATGGAAATTAAATTTGACTTAACAGTAATTCGGAGAGATAATGGAAATAACGCTATTGGTCCGAGAGATAATGGAAATAGCGCCATTGGTCCGTTGGGCGATCACCTTTCTCGCTCGTACCACTCGAAAGCACATCTTCTGTCGCATTCAAACATGCGCAGTAGTGATAATGGAAATTGAATTTCTCTTAACAGTAATTCAGAGAGATAATGGAAATAACGCTATTGGTCCGTGGGCTGTCGTGATAATGAAAATTGAATTTCTCTTAACAGTAATTATCGGAGAGATAATGGAAATAGCGCCATTGGTCCGTTGGATTTTACTTAACAGAAATTCATTTACTGTTAACACTAATTCATTTTTACTTAAGAGAAATTCATTTACTGTTAACACTAATTCAATTTCACTTAACAGAAATAGAATTTTTATTATCTCTCCTTAGAGAAAATTGAAAAACAATTTTACTTAACAAAAATTCGTGCAGTGATAAATCGAAATAAATTTGGTGATTTGCAGCAATTTTACGAGCCGTTTTACTTTTTATTGCAAGCATTTAGAATATTTTAATTTTTTTGAAATACACTGGCCATGGGTTGCATTAAAAAGTAAAATGGCTCGTAAAACTACGGTTTCAGTTACATTTATCACTGAAATAATTTTTGTTAAGTGAAATTGTTTTTCAATTATCTCTAAAGAGAGATAATAGAAATTGAATTTCTGTTAACAGTAAATGAATATGTGTTAAGTGAAATTCAATTTCCATTATCACGACTGGGCATGCGCGAATGAGACAGAAGATGTGCTTTCAAGCGATACGAGCGAGAAAGATAACAGTCCAACGCACCAATGGCTATATTTCCATTATCTCTCTGAATTACTGTTAAGAGAAATTACGGTAGTGATAATAGAAATTGCATATCAGATAATGAAAATAGATTTATTTTCTCTTAACAGTATTTGAATTTCAATTATGTGATTTTCTTGGCTACCACGGTGGCTTGTTCTATTAAAAAGTAAAACGGCATTCCATAATAATCCTAGTGATATTTCTCTAATGTGGTTGCTGGTAATGTGATAATCAGTGACAGTGATGTAATAGTATATTACGTAACGAGAGTTGTAAGAAGCATATTACGCACGTGTGGAAGAAGTTGTACACGAGCTGTGTAGCGGCGAGTGTATAATTCCACAGTGCGTATAATTGCCTTACAACTCGAGTTGCGTACGATACTTTTTCTACGACCACACAATTGAAGAACTTCTTCGAGTGGAAATATTTCGGAAATATCCTGGGACAAGTCAACCTTATTTTTTTGATGTGAATCCATCAGTGGTATAGTCAGATATTTTTAGCATTTCCGGTTCAACCAGAAATGACCATATTTTTATTCTTCAAATGGAATCATACTTTTTCTCACAAAAGATTTTATGCAAATTTACTCTGCATTATTTTGGTTCCTCAAACGTTTTTTTCCAGCATAAAATAATTGATTCGTGCTTACAATGGAATTACTTGCCTTAAAGTCAACTAAATTAACGGTCCCAGCAAACACAGAAGGTCTGGCCGTGTTATGGCAACTGTCCGGCAAGTCCGGCACTGGCAATAGAATTACGGCCGTGTACTGGCCAGACGAGAATCGGCCATACGAAAGCAGCCACAACGTGGCCGTACTATGGGCATACGAACAACGGCCAGACAAAGACAGCCATGGCACGGCCGGCCTCTGGCAGCCCTAACCCGGCCGACTCCTGACAGCCTTAGCCCGGCCGGCCTCTGGCTGCCTCATTCTGGCCGTATTGAAAATGTTTCTGTAGTTAAATAATATGATGATAGTGATTAATTTGATAATGTAACCCTTACATCATACAATTCGCAAAATTAAAGAGTATTACATATTTTTTAAATAATTGCCGGTTAGTTTATGTAAAAGATACAAACAAAGTAAAGTATGAGGTGAAGCGGCCTAGTAGCAAGAAACTCGACTATCGTCCGAAGAATCCGGGTTCGGTTCTCGGTGGTGAAGCGGTTTATCACGTTTTTTTTCGTCCCGAGGTAGTTCCGGCCTGAACGTGGCCATAAGAACGCCGTAATGTGGGCCCAAACAGAACCAGACCCGGCCCGTGCCTGGGGAACGTAGATCGGCCGTAAGAAAACCAGAGGCACACATGCGGGCCGCGCCAGATAAGGCACTCGCTTCTGGGCCGGTTCCGGCTTGTCCGGGCAGCCTCATTCCGGCCGGCAACCGGCCATAAGATTGAGGTTTGCTGGGGTTGATTGTTCTTGGGTACCAAAAACCTGCCAGTATCCTGGAAGAGGAGCAGCCGACAGGATTTTAAAATGTCCTAATAAATAAGGCGAGAGTAAGGAGTTTAACAATAAAATTGAGTGAAAAATGACATTTGACAAATGACAATTGAAAACTGTGCGATTTTCTCTCTTTACGCACAGTTTTAGATTTGCGTGCGTAAGGAACGGCTTACTTAGATTGCACATTGTACAAAATTGGCTATTTACAATAGTGGTCGTAGAAAAATTATAACGTAAAGTTTCGCCATTTTATAGTTTGAACCACAAATACTTAACTCTGATTGGTCTTTTCATCCATTATCGAGACTGTGCACTGTTGCCTAACGACAACGTCACAATTCCGCCCGCTTCAAACCTACAAACGGAGGAGGGTTTGAAACTGACAGTAGTTTGACCATTTTATCCAACAACTTTCTAGGAAATTTGGTAAATGAACCAATAGCAGCTAAGCATTTGTGGTTTGAACCACAAAATCGAGAAAATTTGCCTATAGTTACCACACTTCAATTACTGCGGCAAATTCTGCATATATTTTACGTTCATAACAAACTCATGCAATCTACACTTTTAGAACTAAATTATTAAGTAGTGTTTGTGCAATCCACAAAATGGCCGAAGGTCACTGAGCCGGATCTTAAAGTATTAAAAGCACAATATAAAGAGGTGTAATGGAGCATTTAAAAACAAATTCAGGTGCCTAATAAAGGATCGAGTGTTTTATTACAGACCCTCAGATGCTTCACTGATCATAAACACATTTGTGCTACTGGTATGTTATGTAGGTACTACATGTTAGGCGCTTTCCTTTTACACATTTATCTCAGAAACCTGAGTTCATCTGAGCAATCTGATTGGTCAAAGATTACCAAATGAGCTGATATTCGAATCCCAACATACTTTAAATTGATATTCATTTTAGTCGCGAAAGTTTATTTTCACAATTTATCCGAAAAATAAGGCTAAAAAGGAAAAAAACCAGTCTTAAGTATTATTATTATAAATAGAATAAAGTTCAGTCTTATAAGCCAATTTATATTGTTGTAAATTACCATCAATTATAATGACTTATAATCAGAGCTGGGCCAAGTACCGAAAAAAAGTACTTAAGTATCAAGTACTAAGTACTTGAAATTTTGAATATACTTCAAAAGTATCAAGTACCAGTACTGGATAGAAGTACTTGAAAATTGCAGTCCAGTACTTTACTAGTGCGCACACGTTAAGTACCCATCAGTACCAGTACCAATACTTAAAAGTACAGAGTAAAATAAGGGACTGAATATTTAATGAAGTACTTAAGTACTTCATAAAATACTTAAGTACTTGACATAGTACTTCAGTAAAATAAGAGACTGAGTATTTAATAAGGTATTTAAGTACTTTCAGCACTTAAGTACTTGACATAGTACTCAAGTATCTACTTGTTATTGAGTATACTCTTATAGACAGCGGGCTAGCGACAATTTCGATAGGTATATCAAATTTGTAAAAAAAATTGGGGCCCTGAATATCATTTGCTCCCGTCTGCCTATCAATTTTTCATGTTAATAAGATGGCACATGTTACAAAAAAACATTTGACTGACGTCCAGACCGCTGCGTTTTCGGTAAGGGTGATTGTAAACATGTCATCTGCCATCTTATTTATACATGAAAAAGTGACAGGATTGCAGTCTGCACCCCGTGCCCGTAATAATTTTGAGTTCTGATAACGACACCATGCAAAAAGTGCTCCATTTCAATAAGATTTATGGCATTGTTTTGCGAATTTCAAGCTTCTAAGAAATGAACAAAGTTAAGTCGTTCTTGGATATGCCCCAACCTAATAAATATTCTAAAAACCCCCCACTTTTCAGTAAAAGATTCAGTACCGAACTCGATACTTAAGTCCTCGGTACTTAAGTACTCGATACTTAAGTCCTCGATACTTAAGTACTCGATACTTAAGTACTTGATGCCGCATGGTTTAAAATACCAAGTACAAATACTTCGCTCGAAAAAATTATTCAAGTACCAGTATCAAGTACTTTTAAGAAGTACTTGAAATACCCAGTACCAGTACCGAATTTTCAAAGTACTTAAGTACCGGTACTTTAAGTACCAAAAGTAATCAGTACTGTACTTCAAGTACATTTCGATACTGAGTAGCCCAGCTCTGCTTATAATGACTGAATATAGGCTGTGTAATTACCGTTACCCTGATTTTTAAAAAAATCATAGCTAATAAAGATAAACATTCAGTAAACAAAAGTTGAATTTTAAATTTAAAAAGCTCTCGCCGTTGTCGATTCATCCTGTATATTATGGCTGTTGGAAACAATATTTGGGAGACCCTAAAAGCCGCCTCATTACGAGGGTTGTAACTGTGACAATAACGCCCCGCTGCGTGGATAAACCCAGACGTTTGGTTTTACCCGAGGCTCGTGGATGTTTTAAAATTTCCAAGGTGGGCCGGATTTGCGAATTTTCATTATCGAACAAGCACAACTTAAAAAAAATTACAAATTTATTTCAAAAGTTACATGTCCATTTGTACACTTCGAATGCCGGAATGTTACTTTGCCGATTTCGGGGTGTATCTATCTCGTGTTACGTATTACCTCACCACAAGAGGAAAAAGAACGCAGATGAAGAAATTACTGAGGCTGGCAGTATCTGTATCCTTTTCCCTCTTATGACGTTGTAATACGTAACACGAGAGAGACGTCAACGCGGGCCGGTAAAAACTGAGTGGCGGGTTGCACATGCCTCATCTAATCTTTTCTTCATTTAAGTGTTTACTTATTTTTGTTTTGTAGTCGCATACAGAAACCATCTAGTCACTTCTTCACTTAATGTTTACTTGTCTTGTGCTGCTGCAAGTTTCTCTTCTGTTTAGCTTTGTAGTCACATCTCTCGCACTTAAACCATGTAATCTCTTCTTCATTTAGGTGTTTACTTATTACGTGCTTCCGTAGGTCACCCTTATATTTAACTTTATAGTCGCATCTCTCGCACTTAAACCATGTAATCTCTTCCTTATTTAGGTGTTTATTTATTATGTGCTTCCGTAGGTCAGCCTTCTGTTTAGATTTGTAGCCGCATGTCTCGCACTTAAACCATGTAATCTCTTCTTTATTTAGGTGTTTAATTATCATGTGCCTCTGCAGTGTACTCTTATGTTTAGCTTTGTAGTCACATCTCTTGCACTTAAACCATCTAATCTCTTCTTCATTTAGGTGTTTATTTATCATGTGCCTTTGCAGGTGATTCTTATGTTTAGCTTTGTAGTCGCATGTCTCGCACTTAAACCATCTGATTTGTTCTTCATTTAGGTGTTTATTTATTATGTGCTTCCGTAGCTCACCCTTATGTTTAACTTTGTAATCGCATGTTTCGCACTTAAACCATGTAATCTCTTCTTTATTTAGGTGTTTAATTATCATGTGCCTTTGCAGTTGACTCTTCTGTTTAGCTTTGTAGTCGCATTTCTCACACTTGAACCATCTAATCTCTTCTTCATTTAGGTGTTTATTTATCATGTGCCTCTGCAGTTTATTCTTATGTTTAGCTTTGTAGTCACATCTCTCGCACTTAAACCATCTAATCTCTTCTTCATGTAGGTGTTTATTTATCATGTGCTTTTGCAGGTGACTCTTCCGTTTAGCTTTGTAGTCACATCTCTCGCACTTAAACCATCTAATGTCGTCTTCATTTAGGTGTTTATTTCTAATGTGTTGCTGCAGGAGACCCTTGTGTTTAGTTTTGTAATCGCATCCATCGCAACAAAACCTTCTAAATACATTTTTGCTACAAGTATAATCGTGCGAGTACTTTTCTTCTAGTTGCGCGTCACATCCCCCAGTCTCATGGCTTGATTTCAGTTGCACTGCTGCAGCTTCTTCTTGAGCTATGATACAACTTGTCTCTTCTACATTTAGTTCATATTTAAGGTCTTCCTCAACTTTTATCTCAATCTCGTTGGGCACATCTGTGTCACTCCATTCTTCCTCTTTGGGTTCCTGCTTAATAATTTCCTCTTCAACTTCATCGTAGAAATCGACTACGAATGCTTTTCTTTCTGATGTCATTATGGTGCTAGAAATTGTATTTGAAGTTCAAAAGCGATCATATAAGTTTCGGTATTAACTAATTAATGGAACAGTATACAGGGTGTTTTGCAACCGCGTGTAAGTTTTTTAACATTAGATTGCCCATCAAAAATGGTGACGATTGGCACAAAATTGTTTAGGTCGAAGTCGTCTCCTAAGGAAGTTAGGGCTTTACCATAGGGAGCAGTTTTTCTTATTTGGATATCTCTAAAACCACTCATTAAATAAAAAAATACCAAGAATAGTAAAAGTTGCAGTTTAAGCTGCTCTTTAAACAGGCACCACCATTTTTAAAATGCGTGACCTTGAAAAATTTTCCAGTTACCTCAGGTACGGATATCTCTAAAACCACGCATTAAATTAAAAAATACCAAGTATAGTAAAAGTTGCAGTTTGAATTGCCCTTTCAAACGGACACCACCATTTTTAAAACGCGTGACCTTCAAACATTTTCCGAAAGAAAAATGTCAAAGGTGTCTCCGTTTTCTGGGGATCCCGTGGTCATAATCCAACGAAATTCCCCATGTAGATGTATATTCACTGGCTACTAGTGTCCACCAAATTTCATTCAAATCCGTTAATCCGTTCCTGAGATAACTAAGAAAAACTGCTCCCTATGGCTGACTTTAAAGCCTTCTATAACTTCCTTAGGAGATGACTTCGACCTAAACAATTTTGTGCCAAACGTTACCATTTTCGATGGGCAATCTGAGGTTAAAAAACTTACACGCGGTTGCAAAACACCCTGTAGCGGCTTCTTATAAATTCGCAGTTTTTGACTTGAATAATACTAAATAAGATTAAAGTCAAAAGAATCCAACTGGTGGAAGGCAGTTTTTTATTTGATTATCGTTAAATAACATTTTAAACTAAAAGTTTGCAGTTTTTATCCAAAGGACCCTATCGGATATGCCCCATATTTGGGCCGCTTGTAGCTGGCCGTAGCTGGCATGACTGTTTCCTAATTTTTTGCTCACAAACTCAGAAAGAACGAAGCTTTCGGTTGAGGGACCTTTTTTGAATCAGTCATGCCAGCTACTATTGTTCTTTAAGCCTTTAACGTATCCATTAATTACAAAACAATTTTTCTTAAATTATGCCAAAACTTAAAACATCATATATTTTGCGATTCTCACCTAACAATATGGTTACATTAATTCATGAGGCTATTTCATATGTAGCCACTAGTGTTTCAAACACTCGTTTCTGAAAAAAGTTAAGGCTGCTAGCTAAAAGGGGCCCAAAAACAGGGCATATCAGATAGGGTCCTTTCTACTTGAATTTAGATAAGCGGACAGAATTTGAGAAACATAGTTAAAATAATAAAAAAAGACCAGAATGGAAGTTGACAAAAAGAGAACTCGGCAAATATCTAATCGATACTGTACAGGGTGTCCCAAATTCAATGTGACGGGCAATATTCCGTCGTGACTCGAAGTTAAATTCTGAACTTTGGCATGAGTATATTTCGACTTCCGGCGCATCTTTTCAGATAATACACTCGTATGATTCACTTCCGGCTATACCAGAAGTCGACATTTAAAGCTTTCTGCACCAGCCGTTTTGATTTTATAACAATTTTTTGATGATTTAATAAAATAGGGTAGGCTAGCAAACGTGATTGAAGTGAGGCGTTTGAGGCAATTAAAAACATCTTAGGGCGGGTTTTGCCGAACATTTAATTCTGAGGTTAAGCTAACCCCATTAGGATACCATAGAAACAATTGTTGTCAACAATTTGTTGCTATAGAATTTCTGAAGGATTAATTTTAACACAGGATTAAATGTTTGGTACAACCCGCCCTTAGTAGTTAGGTACTTGTCTTTTATGACGTCAAGTGTCTTCCATGACAATGCAACTAACAAATCAAAAATTATTATATATTTTTTTTTTATTTAATAGTGTTGATATATATGAATCTGGGACACATTGTATGTACTTAAAAATAGAGATAACTATGTGTACGCGTTTATATTTACATGTTCAGATAAGTGGACAGAATTTGAGGAATACATGCGTATAGTTACAAAAAAAACCTGACCTGACATAGTGAGCCAACAATTCCGGGCGAATCACGAAAAGTGCGTTTTACTCTGAAAGAAAAATGCTATTTTTTCTTCGAACGTGGAAAAAAAATAAGAAAAACAGAATTAAAATTACTTGCAAGAAAACTTGAAATCTAGTTTTCACTAACGTTTGATGACTATTGATCAATGCTATTGACATTTTAAAGTTTGCGAAATGACAAATAATACCCAAAAATGTCGGGTTACGATTTCGTGTGTACAACGTTGAAAGTTGTGAAAGAAGCAAAATATTGCTATTGAGAATTTAAAGGGTGAAAAGGTAAATTAAATCTGTACGTAAAAAGACAATTTCAGTTTTCAACTTTTAATTTTGATGATCTAGCTCGTCGACGGAACACAAAGATTTTTTTCGCCAGTAGTCATTAAAAGTGCATTTTTACTGCCTCTTTACTTTACTTTTACTGCCTATTGTCAAAATTTTTTTTTCAAATGACAAGCTGTACATTTCTTAGCGGATTCTTGTACAAATTTTTTTACAATTTTTAAAAACGAAACCCTTGGACTGAGCGCGACGTCAGTCAACATCACAAACCAACTTTTTCCATGGCTAACAAAATGATTCATCAAAGGACCCCCAGAGCTGGGAGTAACTTTAGAAAACAGTTACTTTCATGTAACTAGTTACAAAAAGTAACTAAGTTACTTAGTAACTAGTTACTTTTTTTCTCCATGCGAAAAGTAACTATATCTAGTTACTATACTGAAGTAACTTGTAACTAGTTACTTTTGGTAAGTATCTAAAGACATAAAAAAGTAACTAGTTACTTTTCATGTATCTAGTTACTTTTCATGTATTTAGTTACTTTCCAACGTAACTAGTTACTTTTTATGCAATTATATCAACAATTTTCAGAAAAGTTGCAGGTGTAGGCAATATCCGTCAGATTTAATTATATTTTACGACATTATTCTCCGTATTTCTATAGGCTGAGTAAAACAGAATTTTTTGATGCAAATTCATCTGCTTGTGGTGTTTTTGCGTTTTTCGAAAATCTCAATATTTCACCGATTTCTTCGATATTTTTGAAAATCTAGGTATCTAGAGTATCCGTGACTGCACTTCCGGTCAAGTATGATACATGTTTTTAACTCAGAAAAAAATCGTACATTCCGAATCCGTTGAGGAAAAGGTGTCATTCCATGTGAAAAAACAAAGTTAAGATCATTTCCGGTTGAACCGGAAGTGGAAAAAATTCCCTTAATATACGCGCAAGTGTCCCCCTCCGTGGCCAGCTTTTATTTCAATTCAATATCTTTATTACATCCAAAGATATTCAAGGTGGGAAGTTTTAAAAATAAACCCTGTATGCCTTTATGTACATACCATGATCATCAAGATTTATAATTTTAGTAGACCATGATCTTTATTCTTCGGTTAGTAACGCAACGCAATGAAACTGGCTTGCTCTAATTATTATAAATCTAAATGAACCTATTGGTATAAAATAATTTTAATGGTACAACATATAAAGCGCAAAATATGAGTAGCTAATAGCTAGCTAGAGATTTAAAAAAATTATCCTCCGCCGAAATTGTCGAGGTATTTACTAAAATTTAAACCCAATCCCAACCGTTTCTAGGTATAACATTAATGAATTAAAATTAAATTACGCCAAAAGTAACCAAAATACTGTATCTAGTTACCTACAGAAGTATTTAGTTACTTTTTTGAAGTATCTAGATACCAAAAGTAACTAAGATACTATTTCTAGTTACTTTTCATAAGTAACTTGTAACTAAGTTCTTTTTTCAGTAAAGTATCTAGTTACTTCAGTAACTTAAGTTATTTGTATGAAAAGTAACTTGAAAAGTATCTAGTTACTATTTCAAAGTAACTTTCCCAGCTCTGAGGACCCCGCACCATCCTTATGGGAAAAAGGCTTTCTGTCGGATTGGCTGAAATTTTAGTATGTTGTAGATTTTGACCTCCTGATCAAAAGTTATCATTGCCACAAAGCAATCGTACGGACAGTTTTTGCTCCAGAGGGTGCCGAAGATAAAATTTTCCCATAAGAATTACATGCAGCGAAAATTAATTTGCATTTTTGCCATTATAATAGCACATGATACGTCCAGGGGCACTTTTCTTACGTATATTATTAACATACTATTATACAGCAGTCTTATGGGTGTGTTTGCTTATTATGCTGAAAAAAGTATTTTTACGACGGTCCGAAAAATGTGTATGTCCTTATGGAGAAAAGTTTATCTTCGGCAGACTCTATATCAAAAACTGTCCCTACGATTTCTTTAGGGCAATGATAACATTTGATCAGGAGGTCAAAATCTACAACATACTAAAATTTCAGCCAATCCGACAGAAAGCCATAAGGATGGTTTAATTTTTTTCTCGAGATTTTTCTAGTGAAAGTGTAACTTTTTTTACATAATTGAATGCAGAAAAAATATTATTTGGTTGGTGCAATGATAACTTTTGTTCAGAATCATGAAAACTACAACATATCAAAAAGTCAGACAACTTCACCGAAAGCAACTTTCCATAAGAATCGTGGGGGGTGCTTTCAGCCAAATCGGTCTGGTAAGTTTTGGCTGTGTGTTTACAAACGTACGTACACACACAGAGACACATTTTTGTAACCACTTTTTAGGGCTCCCGAGAGCTCAAAACGTAAAGATCTGGTGTTATCTCAAATTGCACAAAAACTGCGAATTTATAAGATTATGGGGCTATATCCTAATTACCATTAATAAATAAATACCTTACCTATATTTTTTATCCAGAAAACTTACTGCCAGAGATTAACAATAACAACATAACCTCACTATAAATGTTGTAAGTGTTCGGCGCAAGACTGGTTGCCTATACTTTTTTGCTTTTGGTATAAACGCAGATGGCTCTGCATGCGATACAATCGAATTGTGGCGGGAAACTTGAAAATGAAAGTTGTTATTTTGTTACAAAAACTTTGTTTTGGTGCTGAAGATGTTAGGTTTGTTCCAAAACCGTTCGTGAACGGTACATTCCAGTCTGCCAATTGAAAACAATTGGCTCGACTGAAAGTGACCATCCACAATTTTTCAACCCCTTTCATGATATGTGAACCCTCAAAAAGCAAAAATTGACCCAGACCGTTTCTTTTTCCTGTGACTTTCGTTACTTATACTTAACTACAGTTCATTTCCACCCCTCTTGACTTTTCACCCCCGCAGTTTTGCCTTTTTTCGTATATAATATAACGAGTGGTACTGATTTTTTCCGACAAAATTTGCGAAACAAATAACTGAGTAGCTTTTGCAGAGAGCGATCCGCATAGGAAGGAAACGACGCAGGACGGAAACGACGTAGGACGGAACTCGTGTATCTTCGGAAGACCTTGGGTTTGCTGTCAGTTTCCGTCGTACGCCGCTATGGAGACTTTCCGTCCTACGTCGTTCTGGATGCTTTCCATTCTACGTCGTTCTGGATGTTTTCCGTTCCGAGTAGTTCTGAATACTTTCCGTTCTAAGACGCTCCTAAAACTTTCCGTCCTACGTCGTTCTGGATGTTTTCCGTTCTAAGTCTTTCTGAATAATTTCCGTTCTAAGTCGCTCCGAAGACTTTCCGTCCTAATTCGTGTTCGGGCGCTCTGTACTCCATAGACAGTCGCAGACGTCGGAGAGAAAACTTGTAGATCGATCGTAGAAACATCCAGAACGACGTAGAACGGAAAGCATCCAGAACGACGTAGGACGGAAAGTCTTCGGAGCGACTTAGAACGGAAAGTATTCAGAAAGACTTAGAACGGAAAACATCCAGAACGACGTAGAAAGGAAAGCATCCCCAGAACGACGTATTTGTAAGCAAATTTTGCAGAAAAAATCAGACCACGAATTATATTCGGATGATTATTTTCAAATCTCCTTTTAAACCAATCAATTAGACTCATTTTTAAATTTCTATCCAATCAAGTTCATTTAAGAGTGATTAATGCATTTTATCGGTGTTTGCACGAGTCATTTAATCGTTTCCGATGACCACTTGATTTTAAACACAATTTGTTCACTGTTGAAAATCACCACTTAAACAAAATTATGGGAAATAAAGGTCCACAAATACGACCACAAAACACAAGTCTTTCCAAAAACCATATTTTAGGTGTTTTTGGACATAAAGAACGCTGATTTCTTCTGGATATATCCTAAAAACTCAATAACATTTTGTTTGCACGGTTCCTAACCTCAAACGTCATTAATGTCAATGAGCCATAAAGGCTCGTTCGCAACATCATATTGGGCTTTTGAGTATAGGCAACCCCGGTTTAAAAAATCATAATTTTATCAAAACAAGAGTTTAATTTGTGAAATAATCTTACCGAATACCACTCGTGCATCGCTATTGCAATCGGTTAAATTTTAGAAATAATTACTCAAGCTTTGTTGCCGTATAGGTAAAACAATTCGAACTAAATTGCCATTTATTATCAAAGATTAAAGCCCTCGAGCTAAAGCTCTCGGGCTTTAATCAGATAATAAATGACAATTTAGTTCTCATTATTTTACCACCGGCAACAAGCTTTCGTAATCATTTTCAAAATTTAACCGATTAAATAGCATGCACTTGTGGTATTATAAGCGATTATACCGGGTGGACCAACACTATTGCCCACCTCAAAAATTGCCTTTTATTTTAAAGCTGGGACTTCGAAATTTTTACAGTGTATATGGCTACCAAGGACCCTTCAAATGAGGGCAAAAGTTTATCTGTCATGCAAAAACTGTGACGTCACGAAATTTTGAAATATCGTTTTTCCAAGAAAAAAAAAATTTTTACCCATAAAATCGTTTTTTGGGCTAATACCTTTATGTTAAGCCCATTTTTTTAAATTTCCGTCATCAGATTAGCCAACTGTAGCAAGCTAAAAATGGTCCATTTTAATTCACAAGTCGGCCACGTAAACAATTGACTACTATGCGAGGGCTTTCTTGGATAACAGCGTACGCTTTTTTCATCTGTCACCAGTTGACAGCGACACGACGTGGCCATTGAACTGCGAAATTGTTTTTAATTTTAATAAACGTGGATTTTTGTAACGAATAATGTTGAAATATCGGTTTAAACTGGGAATCCACCATTTAATTCGCCCACCCAAGGTGCCAGGAGAGGTTACGAACACGGACATTTAATCAGATGGCGGCGCGGCGTGAAGAGGGGCTCCAGTTTGTGTGAAGGGCTCCGGTTTGTGTGAGGGGGTTTTTTCAAATAGCCATTTCCATAATTCGCATTATTCCATACTTATGTAATTCCACAGGTAATTATTTTGTTGTTATGGCCTGTTTTGTAGTTGGCATTTTTAGGTTAAGTGAGTCGACTTAGTTTGCCCCGTTGAGACTAATATCGAGGACTAAGATATTCACAGCCCAGAATTTAACAGCAACTCGTGTCAAATAAGGACCAAGGAATCGTTTTGCATAACATAATTCATATTCAAAGATAAACTGTAATCGAAGGTGGTGCAAGTGTCAGTTTTCGATTGGCAAATACCTCGTAGGTACCTCCTAAACAAAATCAAGACGTTAATAATTGATGCTTTGAAGTTGGTGAAGCTCAAGTTATTATTTGAACAGCAGAAGCAAAAAGGTGCAATGTGGAATTTAATAATCATCATCATGGTGGGCAAATAAGGACTAATTAATCATTGATCACATACGACAAGCCATCCAGTGCATAAACAAGATGTGTGTGTGTGCCTGAGTTTCAATTTTTGTCATTAGAATGAACTAAGAATACTGAGATTATTCTTTCGCTTATTAAACAATAATTGCCTATTAAGTAAATTTAATAAATCAGGCTTTCATATTTTTACTTGAATTTCGCGCATTTATTTCATTACGCGCGTTAATTTCCTGCTCAAACTCTTCCAACCCCTTTTAGCTAATCATTAGTCACCCACTAGTGTGATTAGTGTGTGAATTACAATAGTGTTGCAGTGTTTAGGTTGCTAATTTTGAGAAAAATTGCTATTTTGTGAAATCTTCAGCCTCTTGAAGAGAAGTGTTTTCCAAGTTAGTTTTACATACCTACTTGTTAGCTGTTTTCACAGCTCTTATCCTGGTTTCCCTCCAGGGAAGCTTTCACGCGTTTTTCTGTGTTGTGAGTGTTAATTATAATTACGTGTAGAAGTGAATCTTGGTGAATTTCCTATACCTAGTGTTAATTAATAGTTTTATTCTATTTTAGTGGAGTGCATTTAATTTTTATCATGCCGATGCAACATCTTTCCTTTTCAGACAAGGTCGACATGATCTTGATTTTTGGAGAATGCCAGCAAAATGCAATGCAAGCAGCAGAATTGTATGCCCAACGTTACCCAGACAGACTTCAACCAGATAGACGAACATTTAAAAGAATTGTAGAGAAACTTAGAGAGACACGCAGTTTGAAGCCCAAGAAAAAGACAGTGATAAATCCCGCTGTGACTCATGAAATCAATCAAGCTATTGTTTTGAACATAGCTGAAAATAATCCCCAAGTCAGGAGTCGAGAAATGAAGCAATCAAGCGGCATAAGTAAGTCATCGATTCTAAGAATATTAAAAAAGCACAAATTCCATGCATATCACATCGAACTGCATCAGGAACTACATGGAGAGGATTTTATGAACAGGGTGAGATTTTGCACGTGGGCCCAAGAGAAACTGCAGGAAAATCAGGACTTCTTCAAGTTTGTGCTTTTCACCGATGAATGCACATTCAAATCTAATGGGCACGTAAACAGGCATAATATGCACTATTGGTCGGTGGTTAACCCACATTGGATGAGAGAAGAAAAAACACAAGACATATGGTCACTGAACGTGTGGGGAGGAATTATTGACAACCGATTAGTTGGTCCATTCTTTTTTGAAGGCCATCTGACTGGTGCGATGTATGCAGAGTTCTTAAGAAATTCATTAGATGACTTACTAGAAGATGTGCCATTAAATGTGATCCAAAATTTGTGGTTTCAGCAAGATGGTGCGCCTCCACATTTCAGTCGAGAAGCTCGTGGTGTGGCAGATGAAAAGTTTCCAGATAAATGGATTGGTCGTGGTGGTCCAATTGCTTGGCCAGCTAGATCTCCCGATCTCACACCTATGGATTTTTTCACATGGGGAGTTGTGCAAGAAATTGTGTACAGAACACAGCCAACCACGAGACAAGACATGCAGCAACGACTCGTAGATGCCTTCCAGACAATCAATGAACGAAATACAGCAGCTACAGTCCAAAATTCATTTCAGCGACGTGCTCAGATGTGCATCGAAAGAGAAGGCCACCACTTTGAGCAGTACCTGTAATCAGGTAAGTACTTTTTGTGAAGTGATCTGTGCTATAGTGGTTGCAGTGCAGTGAATTTGGTGATGATTGTGTAGTGATGGGTTGTGGTAGTGAGTAATGCATCACTTTAGGTAAGTACAAGCCGTAAGTTCCTTGTACACAATTTTGTCTATGATGATTAGTAGAGCTCTTTCACAATATTTGAAGGATCCACAATTCTGAGACATCCAAAACAGCTAAAAGACCATAGTTTATGTAACACAATCAGTCAATCAAATTCAATTTATTGTTGTTAGTTTGATCATACAGGATTTAAGTTTCAATTTATATCCTTGAAAAATTATAATTATTGTGATTGCAACTTCAACTTTACAGCAACACACTTTCGCCAGCTAAAAACACTTGGTTTTACATCACCCTACAATTTACCAAACAATTTAACCCAACTAGTTAAGAAATGGCATCGGGCTATAATTCTTCTACCTTCGGCTACAGTTTATCTCTGAATTTTAATTATGTTAGTTGAAACGATAGTTTAACAATTCCTTTGCCCTTATTTAGATCAGATGATGTTAAATTTAGAGGCTGTAAATATCAATTTTGTTATGCAAAACGATTCCTTGGTCCTTATTTGACACGAGTTGCTGTTAAATTCTGGGCTGTGAATATCTTAGTCCTCGATATTAGTCTCAACGGGGCAAACTAAGTCGACTCACTTAACCTAAAAATGCCAACTAAAAAACAGGCCATAACAACAAAATAATTACCTGTGGAATTACATAAGTATGGAATAATGCGAATTAGGGAAATGGCTATTTGAAAAAACCCCCTCACACAAACCGGAGCCCTTCACACAAACTGGAGCCCCTCTTCACGCCGCGCCGCCATCTGATTAAATGTCCGTGTTCGTAACCTCTCCTGGCACCTTGGGTGGGCGAATTAAATGGTGGATGCCCAGTTTAAACCCATATTTCAACATTATTCGTTACAAAAATCCACGTTTATTAAAATTAAAAACAATTTCGCAGTTCAATGGCCACGTCGTGTCGCTGTCAACTGGTGACAGATGAAAAAAGCGTACGCTGTTATCCAAGAAAGCCCTCGCATAGTAGTCAATTGTTTACGTGGCCGACTTGTGAATTAAAATGGACCATTTTTAGCTTGCTACAGTTGGCTAATCTGATGACGGAAATTTAAAAAAATGGGCTTAACATAAAGGTATTAGCCCAAAAAACGATTTTATGGGTAAAAAATTTTTTTTTCTTGGAAAAACGACATTTCAAAATTTCGTGACGTCACAGTTTTTGAATGACAGATAAACTTTTGCCCTCATTTGAAGGGTCCTTGGTAGCCATATACACTGTAAAAATTTCGAAGTCCCAGCTTTAAAATAAAGGGCAATTTTTGAGGTGGGCAATAGTGTTGGTCCACCCGGTACAACAAAAGAAATTTCAATGGAAACAATAAGGTTGCCATGCTCGTTGTTATGACATTTCGTTTGACAGACATTTTTTCGCTGGAAAACCGTCCTGCTTTTCACTCGTGGTGTTTTTCAGTTCAAAACCATGGTGATTGGTCGACTGTCTATAAATTCTGACGTTTTATTGGTTTAAAATTCTTGAGTTGTTTAATCGATAATAAATTTTACTTATACCGGGTGGACCAACACTATTGCCCACCTCAAAAATTGCCCTTTATTTTAAAGCTGGGACTTCGAAATTTTTACAGTGTATATGGCTACCAAGGACCCTTCAAATGAGGGCAAAAGTTTATCTGTCATGCAAAAACTGTGACGTCACGAAATTTTGAAATATCGTTTTTCTAAGGAAAAAAAAATTTTTACCCATAAAATCGTTTTTTGGGCTAATACCTTTATGTTAAGCCCATTTTTTTAAATTTCCGTCATCAGATTAGCCAACTGTAGCAAGCTAAAAATGGTCCATTTTTATTCACAAGTCGGCCACGTAAACAATTGACTACTATGCGAGGGCTTTCTTGGATAACAGCGTACGCTTTTTTCATCTGTCACCAGTTGACAGCGACACGACGCCGCCATTGAACTGCGAAATTGTTTTTAATTTTAATAAACGTGGATTTTTGTAACGAATAATGTTGAAATATCGGTTTAAACTGGGCATCCACCATTTAATTCGCCAGGAGAGGTTACGAACACGGGCATTTTATCAGATGGCGTAGGCGGCGTGAAGAGGGGCTCCAGTTTGTGTGAAGGGCTCCGGTTTGTGTGAGGGGGTTTTTTCAAATAGCCATTTCCATAATTCGCATTATTCCATACTTATGTAATTCCACAGGTAATTATTTTGTTGTTATGGCCTGTTTTTTAGTTGGCATTTTTAGGTTAAGTGAGTCGACTTAGTTTGCCCCGTTGAGACTAATATCGAGGACTAAGATATTCACAGCCCAGAATTTAACAGCAACTCGTGTCAAATAAGGACCAAGGAATCGTTTTGCATAACATAATTCATATTCAAAGATAAACTGTAATCGAAGGTGGTGCAAGTGTCAGTTTTCGATTGGCAAATACCTCGTAGGTACCTCCTAAACAAAATCAAGACGTTAATAATTGATGCTTTGAAGTTGGTGAAGCTCAAGTTATTATTTGAACAGCAGAAGCAAAAAGGTGCAATGTGGAATTTAATAATCATCATCATGGTGGGCAAATAAGGACTAATTAATCATTGATCACATACGACAAGCCATCCAGTGCATAAACAAGATGTGTGTGTGTGCCTGAGTTTCAATTTTTGTCATTAGAATGAACTAAGAATACTGAGATTATTCTTTCGCTTATTAAACAATAATTGCCTATTAAGTAAATTTAATAAATCAGGCTTTCATATTTTTACTTGAATTTCGCGCATTTATTTCATTACGCGCGTTAATTTCCTGCTCAAACTCTTCCAACCCCTTTTAGCTAATCATTAGTCACCCACTAGTGTGATTAGTGTGTGAATTACAATAGTGTTGCAGTGTTTAGGTTGCTAATTTTGAGAAAAATTGCTATTTTGTGAAATCTTCAGCCTCTTGAAGAGAAGTGTTTTCCAAGTTAGTTTTACATACCTACTTGTTAGCTGTTTTCACAGCTCTTATCCTGGTTTCCCTCCAGGGAAGCTTTCACGCGTTTTTCTGTGTTGTGAGTGTTAATTATAATTACGTGTAGAAGTGAATCTTGGTGAATTTCCTATACCTAGTGTTAATTAATAGTTTTATTCTATTTTAGTGGAGTGCATTTAATTTTTATCATGCCGATGCAACATCTTTCCTTTTCAGACAAGGTCGACATGATCTTGATTTTTGGAGAATGCCAGCAAAATGCAATGCAAGCAGCAGAATTGTATGCCCAACGTTACCCAGACAGACTTCAACCAGATAGACGAACATTTAAAGAATTGTAGAGAAACTTAGAGAGACAGGCAGTTTGAAGCCCAAGAAAAAGACAGTGATAAATCCCGCTGTGACTCATGAAATCAATCAAGCTATTGTTTTGAACATAGCTGAAAATAATCCCCAAGTCAGCAGTCGAGAAATGAAGCAATCAAGCGGCATAAGTAAGTCATCGATTCTAAGAATATTAAAAAAGCACAAATTCCATGCATATCACATCGAACTGCATCAGGAACTACATGGAGAGGATTTTATGAACAGGGTGAGATTTTGCACGTGGGCCCAAGAGAAACTGCAGGAAAATCAGGACTTCTTCAAGTTTGTGCTTTTCACCGATGAATGCACATTCAAATCTAATGGGCACGTAAACAGGCATAATATGCACTATTGGTCGGTGGTTAACCCACATTGGATGAGAGAAGAAAAAACACAAGACATATGGTCACTGAACGTGTGGGGAGGAATTATTGACAACCGATTAGTTGGTCCATTCTCTTTTGAAGGCCATCTGACTGGTGCGATGTATGCAGAGTTCTTAAGAAATTCATTAGATGGCTTACTAGAAGATGTGCCATTAAATGTGATCCAAAATTTGTGGTTTCAGCAAGATGGTGCGCCTCCACATTTCAGTCGAGAAGCTCGTGGTGTGGCAGATGAAAAGTTTCCAGATAAATGGATTGGTCGTGGTGGTCCAATTGCTTGGCCGGCTAGATCTCCCGATCTCACACCTATGGATTTATTCACATGGGGAGTTGTGCAAGAAATTGTGTACAGAACACAGCCAACCACGAGACAAGACATGCAGCAACGACTCGTAGATGCCTTCCAGACAATCAATGAACGAAATACAGCAGCTACAGTCCAAAATTCATTTCAGCGACGTGCTCAGATGTGCATCGAAAGAGAAGGCCACCACTTTGAGCAGTACCTGTAATCAGGTAAGTACTTTTTGTGAAGTGATCTGTGCTATAGTGGTTGCAGTGCAGTGAATTTGGTGATGATTGTGTAGTGATGGGTTGTGGTAGTGAGTAATGCATCACTTTAGGTAAGTACAAGCCGTAAGTTCCTTGTACACAATTTTGTCTATGATGATTAGTAGAGCTCTTTCACAATATTTGAAGGATCCACAATTCTGAGACATCCAAAACAGCTAAAAGACCACAGTTTATGTAACACAATCAGTCAATCAAATTCAATTTATTGTTGTTAGTTTGATCATACAGGATTTAAGTTTCAATTTATATCCTTGAAAAATTATAATTATTGTGATTGCAACTTCAACTTTACAGCAACACACTTTCGCCAGCTAAAAACACTTGGCTTTACATCACCCTACAATTTACCAAACAATTTAACCAAACTAGTTAAGAAATGGCATCGGGCTATAATTCTTCTACCTTCGGCTACAGTTTATCTCTGAATTTTAATTATGTTAGTTGAAACGATAGTTTAACAATTCCTTTGCCCTTATTTAGATCAGATGATGTTAAATTTAGAGGCTGTAAATATCAATTTTGTTATGCAAAACGATTCCTTGGTCCTTATTTGACACGAGTTGCTGTTAAATTCTGGGCTGTGAATATCTTAGTCCTCGATATTAGTCTCAACGGGGCAAACTAAGTCGACTCACTTAACCTAAAAATGCCAACTAAAAAACAGGCCATAACAACAAAATAATTACCTGTGGAATTACATAAGTATGGAATAATGCGAATTATGGAAATGGCTATTTGAAAAAACCCCCTCACATAAACCGGAGCCCTTCACACAAACTGGAGCCCCTCTTCACGCCGCCTACGCCATCTGATAAAAATGCCCGTGTTCGTAACCTCTCCTGGCACCTTGGGTGGGCGAATTAAATGGTGGATGCCCAGTTTAAACCGATATTTCAACATTATTCGTTATAAAAATCCACGTTTATTAAAATTAAAAACAATTTCGCAGTTCAATGGCCGCGTCGTGTCGCTCAGTGTCGCTGTCAACTGGTGACAGATGAAAAAAGCGTACGCTGTTATCCAAGAAAGCCCTCGCATAGTAGTCAATTGTTTACGTGGCCGACTTGTGAATAAAAATGGACCATTTTTAGCTTGCTACAGTTGGCTAATCTGATGACGGAAATTAAAAAAAATGGGCTTAACATAAAGGTATTAGCCCAAAAAACGATTTTATGGGTAAAAATTTTTTTTTCCTTGGAAAAACGATATTTCAAAATTTCGTGACGTCACAGTTTTTGCATGACATAAACTTTTGCCCTCATTTGAAGGGTCCTTGGTAGCCATATACACTGTAAAAATTTCGAAGTCCCAGCTTTAAAATAAAGGGCAATTTTTGAGGTGGGCAATAGTGTTGGTCCACCCGGTATACATTGTTCTTGCCTTTTTCACTTTTTCGACCACCTTCGCAATATTTCAACCTCCAAAAGCCAAATTTCCATAACTGGCTTATTTTCGTGTTATTTTCTGTAATTCTGTTTAATTAGGTACTATTAATTTTCATCCCTTTTGACTTTTCACGATTTTTCAACCCTCTAAGTGCTAATTTGGCGTAATTTCGTTTTAGTGCCGTAGCAGAATGCGGAGGTACTCTTGTCTTTGATTATTCGCTCGCTCGCTCGTCTAGTCTGTCCGTGGCATAACTTGAGAACGAAAGCAGATATCGAGCTGAAATTTTGTACACAGGTGTGTTGACGCCGTTTACAGCGACAGTCAGTTCAGTTAATGTTAATGATGTTTAATCAACCTATTAAAAACAAAAGTTGATTGTTGTAAGACAATTTGACACAGGGAAGCAATATCTTCTGCGAAATCCACCAAGTCAGTTTTTTGTGTTGGGGGTTGACAGGGGTGCAATTCTTTCCGTTCAATTATTATCCTCAGGGGTTGAAGGGGGTGGGTTTCGGGGGCGCTTACTTTTTACCTATCCTCTAATAACAGTGGTCCAAATCTTAAATTCATTTGCGCTCGATTAGTATCTTCCAGTAACAAGTAGTCTAAGGGTTAAATTTCCACCGAGTCAATTATTTATGTTTGTCAATTTTTCGTATTTGGGGGTTGAAGGGGGTGGTTTTCGGGGTTGTAACTTTTTGCGTTCAGTTACAAATGACATCTTATCAAAGATGGAAGTCGGAGACGAGCCAGATGACAACTTCGGAACAGCTGACAAGTCGCGCATGACGCACCTTAGAATGAGCTAACCGATCTCTGTTTAGCGGACAAAAGACGTCCACGGCAGGGCCCATCCATAGTAATACTAGATCGATGCGTAACGTCAAACACAAACGTCAAATTTGACAAGTGAGGTTATGTCAGGTGGCGTAACCACAACCACAAACGTCATCAAACGTCAAATTTGACAAGTGAGGTTATGTTGTTGTTGATAACTGCGCCTTTCACGAGTACGGTTTTTTATTTATCGGTAAATGCGGAACAATAGCAGTGTCACGCTGCCTTGGCACCGTAACAAAAAAAAGTGAGGCCAAAATTAACAGTTGGGTGAAAGGGGTGGGGATTAATGTATTGATTTTCGACCTGTTGCGCTTTCATGAGTTCTGCGTCTAGTGAGGAAGAGGACGGGGGTGAGCAATCTGCGACTCTTTTGAGGTAAAGTTATAGTAATTAATTTTAATTTACTTTGTAAGCAACGTTGTGGGGGTTGTTTTTACGTTATGGGGGTGTAGATTTGATGAATGAGCGACGAAGGAGCGAGTAATATAGAAACGAAACCTAATAACGTTACGAATGTTGTACCTAGTATTTGTAGTATTTCAAAAATGTATTAAATTAAGTCATTTTGAAAGAAATTGTGCTCTGATTAGTTGTCAAATTGACGTCTCCGTTATTTTATGTGGCTAACGTGTCTTAACACAACCTGTTATTGAAAAGTCATTCATATTAAGACTCTATTGATGTTTTTCTATCACTGAATTTCTGTGAATTTCTTAACTTCTGACAATTACAATTTCTAATTTAAATTTGGACTACTTTACACCATAAATTTTACAACGGATTTCCCTGAAATTAAATAAATTCGCACAAGCTCAGAGAGAAAGAAGGACAATAGTTTGGAATAGCTTCACAGTTATTAAGACAACAAGTGTTTTATAAATAGTTTAAAAATCGAGGTCGTAGTTTATGCAGGCTGTCCTGAGGGTAGTTTTTTTCAGATATCTCATTAACGGATTGTCGGATCTTAATGAATTTTGGAGGCTATTGGCACTCTATAGAGCTACGTCTATGCTGTAAATTTTATCGAATTCTGACAACGCAATCCCCAGAAACTTGCAATGGCCTTGACATTTTTCTTCTTAAATTTAAATCTGATGTTATTAGTTAAAAAGAGCAATTGAAGCTACAACTTTTCTTATTCTTATTAATTTTTGATTTAAGCAACTGTTTTAGAGATAATTGAGGTTTAAGTTTAATAAGCACCAGTTGCTTTGTTTAAAATCTAACCTGTTTGAACAATTTATGAAAACTAACCCCTAATTCTACGTTTTGTGTGTTTTTTAATATTTGCAGTTTTGTTTATTTAAGTAAAATTATAGTTAAATATGTTTTCTCGACAAATCAAGCCTCTTAGCGCTAGTAAAGGGTGGCTCATAAAAACCGGACAGTTTTCCTTTTTGTATATCTTCGTTAATTTTTGCGCGATTTTTTTTAGTTTTATACCCGACGTAGCTGAAGGTAGGGGTCGTCGATACCACTGATTAGATTTGAATTCGTACCATCAGTGTCGTTCCTAAGGACTTTAACTTAACACTATTATTTAGGCCAATGGGGTTAAGTTACCCTTTGACACATGGCAGTGGCGTTTCGATATGATTGAAAATCGTTCTTTCCTCTTTCCAAAATGCCCTTCAAAATGAAAATTAATCCACCCCTAAATGTTTTGTGGATTTTCTTCCAAAGCTCTAAATCGCATAATTTGCAAGAAAAAGTACAGAGACGATGAAAACTCTTCGCATTTTTGATTTAAGTTGTAAATTAAGCTAATAATCTGCACAAAACTTAACGAAGATATACAAAAAGCCAACGGAAGATGTATATCAATGCGATGTGTATTCCTGTAGATGTTTATTCACCGTGAATGATTCATATATCGAGTTGGACTTGGGGGTTTTAGGTGCAGATGTAATCTGCACCTAGTAGCATCAAATTTCCACCAAGTCAATCTCTGTGTTGGGGGTTGAAGGGGGTGCAATTTTTTCCGTTCAATTATCATCCTCAGGGGTTGAAGGGGGTGGGTTTCGGGGGCGCTTACTTGGTATCTATCCTCCAATAACAGTGGTCCAAATCTTAAATTCATTTGCGCTCAATTAGTATCTTCCAGTAACAAGTAGTCTAAGGGTTAAATTTCCACAGAGTCAATTATTTGTTTGTCAATTTTTCGTATTTGGGGGTTGAAGGGGGTGGTTTTCGGGGTTGTAACTTTTTGCGTTCAGTTAGTCTGTTTCTGTTGTAGATAGTCCAAGAGCTCAATTTCATCCAAGTCAGTTATTTGTGTTCGAGGGTTGAAGACTGTGGGTTTTGGGGGTACAATTATTTCCGTTCAAAATAGTCTCCTGCGATAATGAGTGGTAAAAGGATTAAATTCCGTCCAAGTCATTTTTTTTGTGTTTCGGGGTTGAAGGGGGTGAGTTTTAGGGGCGTAGTTTTTTTGTTCAATTCAACTTTTTCGGTTGTAGGTTGTGCAAGGGTTAAATTTCCTCCAAGTCAAGTTTTTGTAGTTGGGAGCTGAAGGGGGCGAGTTTCAGGGATGCAATTTTTTGTGCTCAATTAGTTTCCTCCGGTAATAGGTGGTCCGGGATGCGGAACTTTCGCCCCCGGATTTTTCGCCCCCGGTACTTTTCACCCCCGGTACTTTCGCCCCCAGGACTTTTCGCCCCCGGATTATGATTAAAATAATCGAAGATATTACTTGTAAAACCGCAGCAGCACATTACTCGTGGATTATCATCGATGATAATCATTGCACTTGTTATAGGTATTATAGATTTATAGATGACAGTAAGTTGTGTAGTCATTAAAAAGTCACTTGGGAGCAGGCAGGTTTACGGTGATAAACGCCTGTTGTTTAGCAGCCTCTACCTCTACCTGCCCAGTAATCACGTAACGAGGAGGTCTAATCCCCCAATGTACCCGTTTTTATGACATAAATTCAACGAGTCCGTATCCCTATGACTTAGCGTAATGACTAGAGCTTGGAAAATATGCACTAAAAATGTTTGTATTTATGCATGCAAACATGCAATAAAAAACGAGTATTTCCTATAATTATGACTTGTAATTACCTATTCAGTTCGTTATTTGTAATCTGTAATCTGTTTTTATACTTACCTACTTTAAATCAAATATATACCTGTGTTTACAAGACCTTGAAAAAATTTCCTATTACTCAATTGTCTTTTAACCTCCCCACAATCAACATAAAAAGTCAACGAAAAATATATGTCCATCAAAATAATCCGTTCAGGGGGCGAAAAGTACTGGGGGCGAAAAGTCCGGGGGCGAAATTACCGGGGGCGAAAAGCACCGGGGGCGAAAAGTCCGGGGGCGAAATGTCGGAGGCGAAATGTCGGGGGCGAAAGTTCCGTGAACCAGGTGGTCCAAGGGTTACATTTCATCTAAGGGAATTTTTTGTTTCAAGGTTGAAGGGGTTGAGTTTTAAAGGTGCAATTTTTTTCTCTTCCTGTCGTAGGTGATCTAAGGGTCTAAGTACTAAATATGCTCAAAACTTTTTCTGAGCCATTGATTAAAAGTTATCGAAATTGAAATTTCGAGTTTCAACCCCTATTTTGCACCCCTTTCTGTTTCATCTTGCAGAAAAAAACCATCCCCTATCAAATAATATCAAAATATATGTGGTTCAGTCCTCCATGTGCAAAATATTTGAGAAGTTTTCGTATTGTTGTGATTTTCAACCCCTAAATTTCATCCCCCAAAATTGACACCCCCTCACCTTCAACAGACTTGTACGTCAAAAACGCATATCAAGTTTCATCAAAATATCTCCACCGGTTCTCGAGTTAAATTAATAGTTTTTCGGTCCAGTAAAAACCTCGCATTTTCGTGCTTTTACTGCGAACGCTGCCTAAACGCTTGAAGATGGATTAAAATCGTATAAGGGAGAAACGTCGGCAACGAATAGACCTACAAAAAAGTCCGCGACAGTCTATAAATATCTGTTACGGATAGCCGACAATAAGCCACTGAAGCTATTTTCGTCAAGAATTAAAACAAAAACGATCTCGGTGGGCTACCCCTCGTAGATAGCTATATGCCGTCGCGGACTTTTCTGTAGATCTTTTCATTGCCGACAATTCCTCCTTACAAACTTTTGCTCTAGCTTCAAGCGTTGAGGCAGCATTCGCGATCAAACATCGAAAATATTTCTTTCAATTTTTCACCCCTAACTCCCACCCCTCTTGTCCGATATGCCGCAAAAACACTCCTCGCCGAGATTTTCGGGGTATACACATGTGTACAAAATTTCAGCTCGCTATCTGCTTTCGTTCTCAAGTTATGGGCCATCCTTTAGATTCTCTACCTAGACAAGTGACTAACCCCAAAAAACCTCAATTATCTGTAAAACGGTCGCTTAAATCAAAAATTAACAATAATAAAAAAAGTTACAGTTTCAGTTGCTCTTTCTAATTAATACAACCAGAGTTAAAATTCGTGACCTTGAACCATGTTTAAGAAGAACACTAAAAATATCAAGGTCATTGCAGATTTCCGGGGATTGCGATGTCAGAATTCGATAAAATTTACAGCATAGACGTAGGTCCATGCAGTGCCAATAGCCTTCAAAATTCATTAAGATCCGACAATCCGTTCCTGAGATATCTGAAAAAACTACCCCCGAGCGACGTTAGGAGCGAAAATATGATAGACCGAGATTTTGAAACTATAAAAAATATGTTTTAAGGATGTATTGGACCTACAATCGGAGCGAAAAGCATCCAGAATTTAAAATAAATTTATATCTGCCCTTTGAACGTTGCGATAATAGCCAGACGGCAATGAATAATAGTTTAGTTATTACGCATTTATCTAAACGAATGCTTTTTCCGATGCTATATTGTAATAGTCCATGGAATAATAAACATTATTATTATTATTATAGTTGTTGAATCGCTAAATTAGACGATATTTTCATTTTGATTGACAATATTTTTGGGGGTGAATTTACCCTTATTCCAACCTTACGAAAAAATAAAATTTTTTGAGTGACAGTGAAATAAGCGATTAAAATAGTAAGTAAACACAGTAATAATGAGATTTGTCCTATTAAAATGAGATAAAAGCCCGAGGGGTGAGCCGCAAGGGAAAATTTAGTACACTAGATTTTCTTTTGAAAAGATTTCCCCAGATTTCCTCAATTTCCTAGCACCTGTACACCAGATTTCCCCTGCGGCTCATCCCTCGTAAAAGCCCGTGATTCAGCAGTATAAGAAATCATGAAGAAACCTGGCAACACTGTAACTTCTTTTAAGTTGGCTATTCTGTCAACTACTGTCACTTTAATGTCAAAAATCATTTGAATTTAATGCACAGTTAAATCGTTACTATGGTTTTCTCAAGGCTGCGATGCCACATTTTCGCAACGAATAACAAATTAGAAAAAGAAACATTTATTGACTAAAAAATTAATATCTCAGTAAAATTTGATGAAAATCATAACAAATTGTTCCCATAAGATCGCGTGAAAAGAATAATTTGTGAAATTTTGATTAACTTGGTACCATTTTTGCTACCCTTAAAGTTTCTTTTAAATTTTCTTGTAAATTCAAGTGGTAAATGTCAAAAATTTTCGATTTATTAGCCTTAAAACCCGTTGGGGGTGTGCTTTTATACCGTGTGTCTCACTTTAGACGGCAACACCCCTGTATCTTTGTTGTTTTATGGAATATCGCAACAATTTTTTTTCTTGGATGTAGACCTTGGAAAGTTGTGTTTTTGGGGTGGTTAACATTTTTTCAAAAATATAACCACAGCCTACTAAGACCAAAAACAAATACCAAAAATCCGAAAAACCTATTGGGCATTTTTTTATCGAAAAATTTTATTAAGAAAAGTTGCTCAGGATGACCCCAAATGGGCTAGTCCGGAGTTTCGGGCCAAAATAAAAATGTTGAAATTCTGGAGGAAAAAGGCAAAAATATCAAAAACTTCAATATTTTTGCAACAAAAGGGTTGCTGCGTGATAAAAAACAATTGAAATAAGTTCGTTTGACATTTTTTGTTAGCCAATAGCAATACTGTCAAACAAACTCATTTCGATTGTATTATATTATACGGAAGCGTAGAAGTGCCACATTTTTCTCTTTTTTTGTTTCCAAATTGCCACAAAAAATGTGTAAATTTCGGAAGAAAAAACTGTAAATTTACACAAAAACTGTCAATTTACAAAAAAAACTGTAAATTTACACAAAAACTGTAAAACAGAAATACTGTAAATTTACACAAAAACTGTAAATTTACAAAAAAAACTGTAAATTTACACAAAAACTGTCAATTTACAAAAAAACTGTAAATTTACACAAAAACTGTAAATTTACAAAAAAAACTGTAAATCTACACAAAAACTGTCAATTTACAAAAAAAACTGTAAATTTACACAAAAACTGTAAATTTACACAAAAACTAAATTTACACAAAAACTGTAAATTTACACAAAACTGTCAATTTACAAAAAAACTGTAAATTTACACAAAAACTGTAAATTTACACAAAAACTGTCAATTTACAAAAAAACTGTCAATTTACAAAAAAACTGTAAATCTACACAAAAACTGTCAATTTACAAAAAAAACTGTAAATTTACACAAAAACTGTAAATTTACACAAAACTGTCAATTTACAAAAAAACTGTAAATTTACACAAAAACTGTAAAACAGAAATACTGTAAATTTACACAAAAACTGTAAATTTACAAAAAAAACTGTAAATTTACACAAAAACTGTCAATTTACAAAAAAACTGTAAATTTACACAAAAACTGTAAATTTACAAAAAAAACTGTAAATCTACACAAAAACTGTCAATTTACAAAAAAAACTGTAAATTTACACAAAAACTGTAAATTTACACAAAAACTAAATTTACACAAAAACTGTAAATTTACACAAAACTGTCAATTTACAAAAAAACTGTAAATTTACACAAAAACTGTAAATTTACACAAAAACTGTCAATTTACAAAAAAACTGTAAATTTACACAAAAACTGTAAATTTACAGAAATACTGTAAATTTACAGAAATACTGTAAATTTACACAAAAACTGTAAATTTACAAAAAAAACTGTAAATTTACACAAAAACTGTACACACAAACTGTAAATTTACACAAAACTATCAATTTACAAAAAAACTGTAAATTTACACAAAAACTGTAAATTTACACAAAAACTGTAAATTTACACAAAAACTGTAAATTTACAAAAATAACTGTAAATTTACAGTCCGTTCCGCGCGATGACCGTTGCTTGGCGGGAATTTTAAAAACTTTAGTGGAAATTGGCAGTTTTTGTGTAAATTTACAGTTTTTTTTGTAAATTGACAGTTTTTGTGTAAATTTACAGTTTTTGTGTTTTACAGTTTTTCTGTAAATTTACAGTGTTTTTTACAAAAAAAACTGTAAATCTACACAAAAACTGTCAATTTACAAAAAAAACTGTAAATTTACACAAAAACTGTAAATTTACACAAAAACTAAATTTACACAAAAACTGTAAATTTACACAAAACTGTCAATTTACAAAAAAACTGTAAATTTACACAAAAACTGTAAATTTACACAAAAACTGTAAATTTACAGAAATACTGTAAATTTACAGAAATACTGTAAATTTACACAAAAACTGTAAATTTACAAAAAAAACTGTAAATTTACACAAAAACTGTAAAGGACCCTATCGGTTTTCACGAATTTTCGATCCAAACATGAAAGGCTTCTAATTCTTTGCTCACATACTTGGTAGACTCTAACATAACGTCCGCGTTAATTTCAAGATGTTACCATGTTGCTAAACCTTCTCCAAGAAAATTATATTTCTTCTTGCAACAGTGGATCTGATCATATTCAGACCACTTGTGAATGAGGCATGAGGCATTTCTGATTTTGTGACCACATAATCACTGGACCTCAAGTTGCCTACGATTTCAATTTCATAGACCTAGCAGTCTGCCAACCGTCTAAATAAAAATTATTTTTACCCTGGACACGGTAACCTAACCGCCTGAATTTAACAATTCCGTTAGAGGCATGAGGCATTTCAGATTTTTTGACCACATAATCATTGGACCTCAAGTTGCTCACGATCTCAATTTCATCGACCTAGCAATCTGCCAACCGTCTAAATAAAAATGATTTTTACACTGGCCACGGTATCCTTACGACCTGAATTAAACAATTCTGTTAGAGGCATGAGGCATTTCTGATTTTTTGACCACATAATAATTGGACCTCAAGTTGTCCACGATTACAATTTCATGGACCTAGCAGCTGGCCAACCTTCTAAAAAAAAATGATTTTTACCCTGGCCCCCTGAATTTAACAGTTTCGTTAGAGGTATGAGGCATTTCTGATTTTCTGACCACATAATCATTGGACCTCAAGTTGTCCACGATTTCAATTTCATGGACTTAGCAGCTGGCCAACCTTCTAAAAAAAAATGATTTTTACCCTGGCCGCCTGAATTTAACAATTTCGTTAGAGGTATGAGGCATTTCTGATTTTCTGACCACATAATCATTGGACCTCAAGTTGTCCACGATTACAATTTCATCGACCTAGCAATCTGCCAACCGTCTAAATAAAAATGATTTTTACACTGCCCACGGTATCCTTACTACCTGAATTAAACAATTCCGTTAGAGGCATGAGGCATTTCTGATTTTTTGACCACATAATCATTGGACCTCAAGTTGTCCACGATTTCAATTTCATGGACCTAGCAGCTGGCCAACCTTCTGAAAAAAAATGATTTTTACCCTGGCCGCCTGAATTTAACAATTTCGTTAGAGGTATGAGGCATTTCTGATTTTCTGACCACATAATCATTGGACCTCAAGTTGTCCACGATTACAATTTCATCGACCTAGCAATCTGCCAACCGTCTAAAAAAAAATGATTTTTACACTGGCCACGGTATATCCTTACTACCTGAATTAAACAATTCCGTTAGAGGCATGAGGCATTTCTGATTTTTTGACCACATAATCATTGGACCTCAAGTTGTCCACGATTTCAATTTCATGGACCTAGCAGCTGGCCAACCTTCTGAAAGAAAATGATTTTTACCCTGGCCGCCTGAATTTAACAATTTCGTTAGAGGTATGAGGCATTTCTGATTTTCTGACCACTTAATCATTGGACCTCAAGTTGTCCACGATTACAATTTCATCGACCTAGCAATCTGCCAACCGTCTAAATAAAAATAATTTTTACACTGGCCACGGTATCCTTACGACCTGAATTAAACAATTCTGTTAGAGGCATGAGGCATTTCTGATTTTTTGACCACATAATCATTGGACCTCAAGTTGTCCACGATTACAGTTTCATGGACCGAGCAGCTGGCCAACCTTCCAAAAAAAAAAATGATTTTTACCCTGGCCCCCTGAATTTAACAGTTTCGTTAGAGGTATGAGGCATTTCTGATTTTCTGACCACATAATCATTGGACCTCAAGTTGTCCACGATTTCAATTTCATGGACTTAGCAGCTGGCCAACCTTCTAAAAAAAAATTATTTTTACCCTGGCCGCCTGAATTTAACAATTTCGTTAGAGGTATGAGGCATTTCTGATTTTCTGACCACATAATCATTGGACCTCAAGTTGTCCACGATTACAATTTCATCGACCTAGCAATCTGCCAACCGTCTAAATAAAAATGATTTTTACACTGGCCACGGTATATCCTGACTACCTGAATTAAACAATTCCGTTAGAGGCATGAGGCATTTCTGATTTTTTGACCACATAATCATTGGACCTCAAGTTGCCCACGATTTCAATTTCATCGACCTAGCAATATGCCAACCGTCTAAATAAAAATGATTTTTACACTGGCCACGGTATCCTTACTACCTGAATTAAACAATTCCGTTAGAGGCATGAGGCATTTCTGATTTTTTGACCACATAATCATTGGACCTAAAGCTGTCCACGATTTCAATTTCATGGACTTAGCAGCTGGCCAACCTTCTAAAAAAAAATTATTTTTACCCTGGCCGCCTGAATTTAACAATTTCGTTAGAGGTATGAGGCATTTCTGATTTTCTGACCACATAATCATTGGACCTCAAGTTGTCCACGATTACAATTTCATCGACCTAGCAATCTGTCAACCGTCTAAATAAAAATGATTTTTACACTGGCCACGGTATCCTTACTACCTGAATTAAACAATTCCGTTAGAGGCATGAGGCATTTCTGATTTTTTAACCACATAATCATTGGACCTCAAGTTTCATGGACCTAGCAGTTTTACAACCTTCTAAAAAAATTATTTTTACCTCGCCCACGGTATCCTGACCACTTGAATATAGCAATTCCGTTGGGGCTTGAGGGATTTCTGATTTTTTTTACCGCATAACCGTTGAACCTCAGGATGGTTCAAGTCGTTAATGCTCTACATCAAGAAGGTTTCACTGAAAATGCAGTATTATGACAATGTCAACAGACAGAGACCAGAAACAATTTGACAATAATTATAAAAGTCATAATTATGGTGAAATACGAATGCGCATTGTGCAATAAAATCATCAATAGCAATGATAGGAAGAGAAGAATTGGAGAACCACGTCTTCTAAAACTTTTTAAAGCGTTTATGGGGATAAGTTGGAGGGATTATGACAAAAATTCTTTTATCTGTCAAAAATGCCACTCGAAAGTAAGTATTACCTCTCTGCTGCAGAAATAGATGAGGGCGGTTTTTACAAGTTAATTTCTGGCAACAGGTGAATAATGTAAGTCGTAAGAAGGGCATCAATGGAACCTGGACATTTTCAAGCATTAGCGAAAACATATCTGAAAGAAATGAAACTCCTCAAGTATGAACTCGAGTCACTGGTGTACTTGTCTATTTTCAACGTTATGTTTTAGTCCTCGGTGTCAATTTTTTCTCCGAGCTATTCGCCTGGTCGTTTTTCCGTTCAACCTTCGCCCGGTCCTTTGTCGGCTGCACCTTCGCTTGATCCTTTTTCGACTCCACGTTCGGCTGGCCCCTTTTCGACTACATCTTCGGTTCATCCTTTTTCGACTCGTTCTCCCTCTCCATTTTCACCCCCTCCGGACGACGAGCCAATGGAAGTAATTGAAAATGAACTTGATGTCGAAGTAACGCAACCTTTGGCTGTAAGAACGTAATTTACCTACCTCTGCAGTTCATGAAATCAGTTGTCCCGTAGGTTGATTCTAGTCCATGCACTTCTGCGTTAATTCTGGCCGACATCAAAGCAGTGCCAAGTACTGAACGGTATTGTTTTATCTGTAGAGCAAAGAATGGTAGGAAGACAATACCTGAATCTTCAGTTAAGCAACTCTGGGATGAGATGAGGCTCTGTCTGCCGCTTAAGAACAGATGTTGCCGGCAACACCTTGAGCATGGAAAGTTCAACGCGGCTTCAACAGAACAGATTGGTAAATTGGAAAACATAAAGAACGGAACGGATATGAAAGAACAAGAGTTTCTTGCGTGGTTCTATGTGGTTACAGGCGAGAAGGAACCTGCAAAAAGAAAGAAGAAACTACGAATAGATTTTTCGGACCCCACTGAAATGCTCGATGAAGATTATATTACCATGCTGGGGATTTCTAGAAAAGACTTTGACCATCTGCATAAATTCGTTGAAAGACAGATGCACTGTTCCAAAAACCGGCACACTAAAAATGCACTTGCCATGTTATTGATGCTCTTGCGAATGAATGTGTCCCAAGCTTTTCTGGCAACAGTTTTTGGAATAAAACATCAGAGTATCGTGAGCGAAGCCATCGACTCTGTTCTTAAGTCACTTACGGAGAACTTTGTGCCTAAATATCTGGGAATGCACCACCTTAATGAAAATCAACTCCGAGAACACTCTAGAACTATCTTCAATACAGTATTCGAGGCCCCAGAAGATGACACTTTTCTAATAATGGACGGCACATATTTATTCATAGTAAAATCTTCAGACCACGAGCTGCAACGGAAGACTTATTCTACACAAAAATCCAGAAATCTAGTTAAGCCATTTATGATAGCTCTGCCATCAGGTTATATCTTGGATACACCCGGTCCGTTCCTTGCAGATGCAGCTAATAATGATGCAGGCATCTTGAATGCATTGTTAAAAGAAGATGACGACCTGAAGAGTTTCCTCCAAGATAAGACTATGCACTTTGTAGTTGATCGCGGATTTCGAGATTCCCTAAAATTGTTGTGTTGGATGAGTTGGGTATTCAACACCACATGCCTTGCCTCATGCAAAAAGATCAGTCACAATTTACGACTAAAGATGCTAACGAATCTCGAAAAGTAACACTTTGTCGATGGCTTATCGAGGCAGTCAATGGCAGAATCAAAATGAAATATAAATTTTTCGCTGATATTATTCATGGAAGTTATTTCCCGAAAATTGGTCATCTTTTCAAATTAGGAGCGGCGTTGATCAACGCATATTGTCCACCTTTGATGGAAAATTCAGAAAGATCCACTAACTTTGCTATTCAAGCTTTGCGTCGAAATACCGACGAAAACGAATTTGCCGATGAGCTGAAATCACTTCAGAGCAGTCGTTGGATAAAAGTGTCAAACCCTGAAATAGCATTTCCCAGGATGACTCCGAAAGAACTGGAGAACTTAACTTTGGGTGTGTACCAGCTGCAGTTGGCAGAACATTATATAAAGGAACAACAGAATCAAGAACTGACAATCTATAGAAATCAAAAGGCACCGAATATTTTACGAACAAAAGTGCATTCTCGTTTTATTTCGAGAAAAAATCACACCGTGTGGATTAAAGTAGATGGTTCCATCGACGGCATTGAGGCGATTTCTGCGTACTACTGCGACTGCAAACAGGGGGCAAGAACAATAGGATGTTGTGCTCATATTGCAGCGGTATAATTACAACATACACACGTACATTTTCTTAACTGTTTGCTTTTAGGTTGTTTGGTTTTTGTCATACTATCGACACACTGACAAACAATTGACGTCATCAAGAGATGTGAATTTTGTTGATGCTCGGAATTATCGCAATTAATTTTTTTCTTGAAAATTCTACATTCTCCCTGCTCCATCTAAAAAGGACTAAATGACACTCCTTTTGAGCACAGCACCCTGCCGGCAGTTGCAAGAGTAACGCCTTAAAGAATGCCTTCGATGTGACCGGCTACCTTCATCGACATGGTGTGATTTTTACGTAAATAGAACGAGAATTAGCGATATAATATAAATAGATCTTGATTCTCCTGTATACCCCAGATGAGACATGCTAATTCGGAGTTTGACCCTTCCTACAACTGCAACGTTGGATGGCTCCCAACTCTTCTTCTTCGGCGATCATGGTTGGAATAGCAAAGTCAGTGCCTCGATCATAACCACTTTAATTCTGTTTCGAAAGACCATTGACAATAAGTGTAATCAATTTGAGAGATTTGTTAGTATCTTCAGTGGTAAACTGTGACTGATCTCTTTGCATAAGACAGACATGTGATGTTGAATGCCCAGTTCATCCGACAGTTTTATGAAATATCGAAATCCATGATCAAGTACCTACGAAAAGCATTGTCTTGTGCCGGAGGAAGCTCTTCGTGTCATCATCTTCCGTTAACAACGCATTTAAGATTGGTACCTACCTGCACTATTATTGACTGCATCTGCAAGGACTGGACCAGGTTCTGATGATAGAGGTATCATAAGTGCCTTCACTAGACTTCTGGATTTTTTTTTCTTGAATAAGTCTTCCGCTGCTTTTCCAAAAAGCGTGTTATCGTCTGGAGTCTCGAGTACTGTACTGAAGATAATTCTAGTCCCTTAGGAGTGACGGTTAAAAGTGGTGCGTTCGAGGGTGCGTTTCATGATACTTTGGCGCGAAGTTCTCCTTAAGTGACTTAAGAAGGGATTATAATGTATATCTACCTACTCCGATGTTTTATACCAAAGATTGGTGCGAGAAAAATTTGAGCAACATTAATTCGCAAGAGCATCAACAATGTGGCAAAGGAAATTGTTCTTAGCGCGCCGGTTTCTTTAACAGAGTGCACCTGTCTTTCAACGAAGAATTCGAAGACACTTTTCGAGACTTCCAATATAGTAACTAATCCTCAGTCTTCGTCGAGCATTTCAGTGTGGCGTTGGAAAAATCTATTCATAGTCTATTCTTTCTACATTTCGCAAGTTCTGTGCTACCAATAACCGCATAGAACCACACAAGCAACTCGTTCTTCCATATTCGTTCCGTTTACCAGTTTACCAATACTGCCTTAAAGTTGATCAAAAGTTAGAAGAGAACAAATCCAGATTTACCTAGTATAGCTAGTGGGCCAGAATCAATAATCACCAGAGCGTGCCGCACTCGCACATCAAGCAAGTTATCAACTTCCATTGGTGCGTTGTAGGTTATTGGAACTGCTGGTGGGCAAGGACATAATAAGTAGTATGTGAAGAAGGAGAAAATCCGTGGACAAATCTCAAGTGATGAAAATATTTCACAAATAATCTTGCTATTTACCTACGTAGGTGCCGATTGAAGTCTAGTTCCCATTGCTGCCGTTCGTTCCCAGGAATTCGTTGCAGCCTGACAAGGGTCCCTAATAATCCAATGAATCTTTTGGCAAATAAATGCTAACCGATTATGATCCCTCCCATACACTCCCAACTTGTTTCCACGACGAACGATTAGAGGAATATAATATAATAAACATATATTAAATATTAAGCTACATAGTTATTTATTTTATACACCAGTGACTTAAATAAGTTAATGTTTATTCACGAGAAGGATGTTTAGCCCACGAGCCTGTAGATTGAGTGGGCTAAATCTTCGAGTTAATGAACATCCTTAGGTAACTCACGTGGAGAAGAATGTTTAGCACACGAGTCGGAAGGGTGAGTGGACTAAATCTTCAATGTGGTTTAAAGTCGCAGCACTTTCCAACGAACGCGGGGATTATGTGAGTCAGCCTTTTTTTTGTTGGTTTCTAAACAGGACTTCAGCTTCGCGAAATTCCTGTCAGTCTCAGGTAACAGTAACAATATTGAGGTTGGAAGGGAATAATTATTGTTCATTGTTTCTACTTTTTGACACTTTCAGGAATTTTGACGGAACTGAAATCCCGTTTACAAACGTACAGCAAAAAATCGCTGCATGACACTTTCTGGACTTTTTTCCAATGTTAACCGTACTTATCTAAAGACCCCATAGTATCTATTTTGACGTCGAAATCTATCACATAGCTTTTCATTGAGATGAAAAGCAATCGCTGCAAGAAGAGTGATGACACCTTCCGGACTTATCGCTAATGTTAACTCCGCTTATCTAAAGACCCCAAAGAATCAGTTTTGACATCTAAATCTATCAGATAGCCTTTCATTGAGATGAAAAGCAATCGCTGCAAGAAGAGACATGACACCCTCTGGACTTTTCGCTAATTCTAACTGGGCTTATCTAAACACCCCAGTGAATGGGTTTTGACATCTAAATCTATCGGATAAGTTGTCATTGAGATGAAAAGCAATCGCTGCAAGAAGAGTGAGGACACCTTCTGGACTTTTCGCTAATGGTAACTGCGCTTATCTAAAGACCCCATAGAAGTAGTTTTGGCATCTAGATGTAGCAGATGGCCTTTCATTGAGATGAAAAGCAATCACTGCAAGAAGAGTGATGACACCTTCTGGACTTATCGCTAATGCTAACTGCGCTTATCTAAAGACCCCAAACAATCAGTTTTGACATCTAAATCTATTAAAGTCCCGTCGCATATTAACGAAAGTGGGGGTTGTGTGTCTCAGGCTTTTTTTCTGTTGGTTTGTAAACGGGATTTCAGTTCTGTCAAAATTCCTGTCATGGACAATAATTTACAACAAAGACCCCTTTCAATCTCCAATTGACACTGACAGTGAGTGACGGGACTTTTGACGGATGTGAAATCCCGTTTACAAACCAACAGAAAAAAAGCCTGAGACAAACAACCGCCGCTTTCGTTAATATGCGACGGGATTTTAGATACTTTTTCATTGAGATGAAAAGCAATCGCTGCAAGAAGAGTGATGACATCTTCTGGATTTTTCACTAATGCTAACCGTGCTTATCTAAAGACCATAAAGAATCAGTTTTGACATCTAGAGATCTGTCAGATAGCTTTTCATTGAGATGAAAAGCAATCGCTACAAGAAGAAACATGACACCCTCTTTACTTTTCGCTAATGGTAACTGCGCTTATCTGAAAACCCCAAAGAATCAGTTTCGACATCTAAATCTATTAGATACCTTTTCATTGAGATGAAAAGCAATCGCTGCAAGAAGAAACATGACACCCTCTGGACTTTTCGCTAATGGTAACTGCGCTTATCTGAAGACCCCAAAGAATCAGTTTTGACATCTAAATCTTCGTCTAAATCTATCAGATACCTTTTCATTGAGATGAAAAGCAATCGCTGCAAGAAGAGTGATGACATCTTCTGGATTTTTCACTAATGCTAACCGTGCTTATCTAAAGACCCCAGTGAATCAGTTTTGACATCTCGATCTATCAGATAGCCTTTCATTGAGATGAAAAGCAATCGCTGCAAGAAGAGTGATGACACCTTCTGGACTTTTCGCTAATGGTAACTGCGCTTATCTGAAGACCCCAAAGAATCAGTTTTGACATCTAAAGCTATCAGATACCTTTTCATTGAGATGAAAAGCAATCGCTGCAAGAAGAGACATGACACCCTCTCGATTTTTCGCTAATGCTAACCGTGCTTATCTAAAGACCCCATAGAATCAGTTTTGATATCTGAATCTATCAGATAGCCTTTCATTGAGATGAAAAGCAATCGCTGCAAGAAGAGTGATGACACCTTCTGGACTTATCGCTAATGTTAACTGCGCTTATCTAAAGACCCCAAAGAATCAGTTTTGACATCTAAATCCGAGTCTAAATCTATCAGATACCTTTTCATTGAGATAAAAAGCAATCGCTGCAAGAAGAGTGATGAGTGATGACACCTTCTGGACTTATCGCTAATGTTAACCGTGCTTATCTAAAGACCCTACAGAATCAGTTTTCACATCTAGATCTGTCAGATAGCTTTTCATTGAGATGAAAAGCAATCGCTGCAAGAAGAAACATGACACCCTCTGGATTTTTCGCTAATGTTAACCGTGCTTATCTAAAGACCCCATAGAATCAGTTTTGACATCTGAATCTATCAGATAACCTTTCATTGAGATGAAAAGCAATCGCTGCAAGAAGAGTGATGACACCTTCTGGACCTATCGCTAATGCTAACCGTGCTTATCTAAATACCCCATAGAATCAGTTTTGACATCTGAATCTATCATATACTTAGCCTTTCATTGAGATGAAAAGCAATCGCTGCAAGAAGAGTGATGACACCTTCTGGATTTTTCGCTAATGCTAACCGTGCTTATCTAAATACCCCATAGAATCAGTTTTGACATCTGAATCTATCATATAGTCTTTCATTGAGATGAAAACCAATCGCTGCAAGAAGAGTGATGACACCTTCTGGCCTTTTCGCTAATGCTAACCGTGCTTATCTAAAGACCCCATAGAATCAGTTTTGACATCTAGACCTATCAGATAGCCTTTCATTGAGATGAAAAGCAATCGCTGCAAGAAGAGTGATAACATCTTCTGGATTTTTCGCTAATGCTGACCGTGCTTATCTAAAGACCCTACAAAATCAGTTTTGACATCTAGATCTATCATATAGCCTTTTATTGAGATGAAAAGCAATCGCTGCAAGAAGAGTGATGACACCTTCTGGATTTTTCGCTAATGCTAACCGTGCTTGTCTAAATACCCCATAGAATCGGTTTTGACATCTAAATCTATCGGATAACTTGTCATTGAGATGAAAAGCAATCGCTGCAAGAAGAGTGATGACACCTTCTGGACTTTTCGATAATGATAACTGCGCTTATCTAATGGTCCCATAGAATTAGTTTTGACACCTATATCTATCAGTTAACTTTTAATTGAGAAGGAAACCAATAGCTGCAAGAAGAGGCAGATAACTGTTGGTTCTGAAGAGAAAGCAACGACAGCAAGAAGAACGTTTCAACCTTCTGGGGCTGTTGGGCTTTATTATTTAGAGACCTCAGCAAATCAGTTTTGCCACCTAGATCTACCAGATAATTGTTGGCTCTAAAGAGAAGCAGCCGTTGCAAGGTCTGCACGTTCTGGTGATATAGTATGTGCCATCAAAATGTCTTTGTACTCTCAATAAGTCATATTTGGAAGTCAATAAGTCATATTTGGAAGATTTTTGCTTTTTTCAAACTTAATATTGCTGAAAACAACAGTGATGGTGTCAAATGCGACCTTCCGGAGTGAAAATCTGGTTTTCTTGTATCGATTAGTAAAACTGTTACATTTGGGGCGCTCTTTGGCAGTACTGGGGACAGGAGAATGTGAATGGTTTCCAAGTTAGACTGTGGCCGAAACTGTCGAATCACTTGAATCGAAGAACTCGAGGGTTTCCGTGCGACCCTCATTAGGGTAAAAAAATCGTCTGACGAAGAAGTCGAGAAATGATACAATTCTTGACAGATAAATCTTGGATTACGATGCACCCCTCCATTCTAATTCTATTCCATTTACAGAAATACTGTAAATTTACAGAAATACTGTAAATTTACACAAAAACTGTAAATTTACAAAAAAAACTGTAAATTTACACAAAAACTGTACACAAAAACTGTAAATTTACACAAAACTATCAATTTACAAAAAAACTGTAAATTTACACAAAAACTGTAAATTTACACAAAAACTGTAAATTTACACAAAAACTGTAAATTTACAAAAATAACTGTAAATTTACAGTCCGTTCCGCGCGATGACCGTTGCTTGGCGGGAATTTTAAAAACTTTAGTGGAAATTGGCAGTTTTTGTGTAAATTTACAGTTTTTTTTGTAAATTGACAGTTTTTGTGTAAATTTACAGTTTTTGTGTAAATTTACAGTTTTTCTGTAAATTTACAGTGTTTTTTACAAAAAAAACTGTAAATCTACACAAAAACTGTCAATTTACAAAAAAAACTGTAAATTTACACAAAAACTGTAAATTTACACAAAAACTAAATTTACACAAAAACTGTAAATTTACACAAAACTGTCAATTTACAAAAAAACTGTAAATTTACACAAAAACTGTAAATTTAGACAAAAACTGTCAATTTACAAAAAAACTGTAAATTTACACAAAAACTGTAAATTTACAGAAATACTGTAAATTTACAGAAATACTGTAAATTTACACAAAAACTGTAAATTTACAAAAAAAACTGTAAATTTACACAAAAACTGTACACAAAAACTGTAAATTTACACAAAACTGTAAATTTACAAAAAAACTGTAAATTTACACAAAAACTGTAAATTTACACAAAAACTGTCAATTTACAAAAAAACTGTAAATTTACACAAAAACTGTAAATTTACACAAAAACTGTAAATTTACACAAAAACTGTCAATTTACAAAAAAACTGTAAATTTACACAAAAACTGTAAATTTACAGAAATACTGTAAATTTACACAAAAACTGTAAATTTACAAAAAAAACTGTAAATTTACACAAAAACTGTACACAAAAACTGTAAATTTACACAAAACTATCAATTTACAAAAAAACTGTAAATTTACACAAAAACTGTCAATTTACACAAAAACTGTAAATTTACACAAAAACTGTAAATTTACAAAAATAACTGTAAATTTACAGTCCGTTCCGCGCGATGACCGTTGCTTGGCGGGAATTTTAAAAACTTTAGTGGAAATTGGCAGTTTTTGTGTAAATTTACAGTTTTTTTTGTAAATTGACAGTTTTTGTGTAAATTTACAGTTTTTGTGTAAATTTACAGTTTTTCTGTAAATTTACAGTTTTTGTGTAAATTGACAGTTTTTGTGTAAATTTACAGTTTTTATGTAAATTGACAATTTTTGTGTAAATTGACAGTTTTTGTGTAAATTGACAGTTTTTGTGTAAATTTACAGTTTTTGTATAAATCTAAGTTTTTGTGTAAATTGACAGTTTTTGTGTTTTACAGTTTTTGTGTAAATTTACAGTTTTTCTGCAAATTGACAGTTTTTGTGTAAATTTACAGTTTTTTCTTCCGAAATTTACACATTTTTTGTGATAATTTGGAAAATAAAAAAGAGAAAAATGTGGCACTTCTACGCAGCAACCCTTTCGTTGTAAAAATATTGACGTTTTCGATATTTTTCATTTTTTCCTACAGAAATTCAACATTTTTATTTTGGCCTTTTCTTAATAAAATTTTTCGATAAAAAAATGCCTAATAGGTTTTTCGGATTTTTGGTATTTGTTTTTGGTTTTAGCCAAAAATTGGCAAAAATAGCAAACATAAGAAGCTAATTCAAATGCACTATAGAAACATAAGATGTTAGTATTAGAAAATAGTATATTATTAAGCGAGCACATTATGAAGGCCATTATTCACGCGGTCGAGTGCATAATGCCCATAATGTGCGAGTTGAATACGACGTTTTATCCACGATTATTGAAATATATGTATCCAAAATTATTGAAACTATTATTATAATGGCATTATTTAATAATCATGGATAAAATACTTGAACATTTTTCGAAAATTTGAAATTTTAACAGCAACATGGAGGCCCGAGCCGAACATTTAAAAACTAGAAACTACCGCTCGCTGTACTCTTTCGCCACTTCTATTGGAATTGGATTTTTGGTGATGGTGCTATCTTGGCTCATCAAATACAGGGGTGGTTTTTCCTGGTCCTCGAACCCAAAACTGGAATTTAACTGGCACCCCTTACTTATGTCCACAGCTTTTATTTTCATCTACGGACAATGTGAGTTGTTTTTTCTTCAATTTAATTAATTGGTAAGGGTAGTAAGGGGTAGAAAGGCGCTAGAATTAAGTAAGTAAGTAATTATTTCTGTTTATTTTCAGCTATTTTAATCTACAGAACCGGTCGAAACGCAACAAAGAAAAAACTTAAGCTAGCTCATGCCGTACTTAATGGTTCCGCTTTCATTCTGGCTGTGATTGGGTTAAGGGCTGTTTTTGATTCGCACAATTATGCCAACCCCCCAATTCCTAATTTGTACACGATGCACTCCTGGCTTGGGTTAATCACAGTGATCGTTTTTTCAGCACAGGTAATAATCCATTTGACTAAACAAATTTTAAAATAAATTCCATTAGTTTGTTTTAGGGTTTGTGAGCTTTCTTTTTCCTGGGCTGGCCAGAAATTTAAGGGCTACAATTTTGCCAGTTCATACTGCAACGGGGGTTGCAACGTTCACTTTGGCTCTACTGACGGCTTTGAGTGGTCTTACTGAAAAGACAATTTGGACTTTGTAAGTATTGTATTATAAATTGGAAAAAAAAATCGTTGAGTAATCGAATTCGCAAATATTGGAGCTAAGGGGATGTAGAAAAAAATTGTATGGAAGTTGCTTTAGTCGGATTTCCTTTTCATGGAAAGTGTTACTCTAATAACTTATTGCTATAAGCCAACGGAAGATGTATATCAATGCGATGTGTATCCCTGTAGATGTTTATCAAGTTAATGTGTATGTAGGGGCGGCTGGTCTTACTGGTGGAATCGGGTGCAGATTTTATCAATCTGCACCTAGTAGTAGTGCCTCCGCAAACGCACAGATGTGTCAAAAAGGCGAAATGTTAAAAAATCGTTGTTACAGAATTTAAAAATAGAAAATGAACAGGAATGAGTAAATGGAAAGAATTGCCGGAATTAAAACAAAATTTGGCGAATTTTGAAAAATTAACATTCGAGGCTGAAAAATTGTGAAAGGGGATGAAAAGTCAAGTGTGATTAAGTAGAATTACGAAATATAACACGAAAATAACCGAATTATGCAATTAAAACTTTTGTGAGGGTTGAAATACGCACTTATACCTACCCTATTGCGAAGGAAACTGGAAAATTGTTAGAGGTAAACTGAATCCCAAATGCTTTCAATTTTATTACCGACGAAAAACGAAATTATGCGAATTTTGCAAAATTACCACTTGGGGGTTGAAAAATCGTAAAGGTGGATGGAAACATTGCGAAGGGGGATGAAAAAAGTGAAAAATATGTAATCATCATCCAAATGAATTCATTTATTACCGAAGAAAAACGAAATTACGCCAAATTAGCACTTAGAGGGTTGAAAAATCGTAAAGGAGGATGAAAATTAATAACAGGACAATAAGCCAATTAAGGAAATTTGGTTTTTGGAGGTTGAAACATTGCGAGGGGGCGAAAAAGTGAAAAAGGCAAGAACAATCCATATGAGTAAAATTCGGTAAAATTTATTACCGAAAAAAGGCAAAACTGCGCGAATTTTACAAAATTAACGCTCGGGGGGGAGAAAAATTGTTAAGGGGGATGAAAAATCAAAAAGGATGAAAATGTACTGTAGTTAAGTAGAACATCTTCAGCACCAAAACAAAGTTTTTGTAACAAAATAACAACAACTTTCATTTTCAAGTTTCCCGCCACAATTCGATTGTATCGCATACAGAGCCATCTGCGTTGATACCAAAAGCAAGAAAGTATAGGCAACCAGTCTTGCGCCGAACACTTACTACATTTATAGTGAGGTTATGTTGTTATTTTTAATCTCTGGCAGTAAGTTTTCTGGATAAAAAATATAGGTAAGGTATTTATTTATTAATGGTAATTAGGATATAGCCCCATCATCTTATAAATTTGCAGTTTTTGTGCAATTTGAGATAAAATCAGATCTTCACGTTTTGAGCTCTCGGGAGCCCTAAAAAGTGGTTTCAAAAATGTGTTTGTGTGTGTACGTACGTTTGTAAACACACTGCCAAAACTTACCAGACCGATTTGGCTGAAAGCACCCCGCACGATTCTTGTGGAAAGTTGCTTTCGGTGAAGTTGTCTGACTTTTTGATATGTTGTAGTTTTCATGATTCTGAACAAAAGTTATCATTGCACCAACCAAATAATATTTTTTCTGCATTCAATTATGTAAAAAAAGTTACACTTTCACTAGAAAAATCTCGAGAAAAAAATTAAACCATCCAAATTATGGCTTTCTGTCGGATTGGCTGAAATTTTAGCATGTTGTAGATTTTGACCTCCTGATCAAATGTTATCATTGCCCCAAAGAAATCGTAGGGACAGTTTTTGATATAGAGTCTGCCGAAGATAAACTTTTCTCCATAAGGACATACACATTTTTCGGACCGTCGTAAAAATACTTTTTTCAGCATAATAAGCAAACACACCCATAAGACTGCTGTATAATAGTATGTTAATAATATACGTAAGAAAAGTGCCCCTGGACTTATCATGTGCTATTATGATGACAAAAATGCAAATTAATTTTTGCTGCATGTAATTCTTATGGGAAAATTTTATCTTCGGCACCCTCTGGAGCAAAAACTGTCCGTACGATTGCTTTCTGGCAATGATAACTTTTGATCAGGAGGTCAAAATCTACAACATACTAAAATTTCAGCCAATCCTACAGAAAGCCATTTGCCCATAAGGATGGTGCGGGGTCCTTTGATGAATCATTTTGTTAGCCATGGAAAAAGTTGGTTTGTGATGTTGACTGACGTCGCGCTCAGTCCAAGGGTTTCGTTTTTAAAATTTGCAAAAAAATTGTACAAGAATCCGCTAAGAAATGTACAGCTTGACATTTGAAAAAAAAATGTTGACAATCCTCAGTAAAAGTAAAGTAAAGAGGCAGTAAAAATGCACTTTTAATGACTTCTGGCGAAAAAAATCTTTGTGTTCCGTCGACGAGCTAGATCATCAAAATTAAAAGTTGAAAACTATGAAATTGTCTTTTTACGTACAGATTTAATTTACCTTTTCACCCTTTAAATTCTCAATAGCAATATTTTGCTTCTTTCACAACTTTCAACGTTGTACACACGAAATCGTAACCCGACATTTTTGGGTATTATTTGTCATTTCGCAAACCTTAAAATGTCAATAGCATTGATCAATAGTCATCAAACGTTAGTGAAAACTAGATTTCCAGTTTTCTTGCAAGTAATTTTAATTGTTTTTTTCGTGATTCGCCCGGAATTGTTGGCTCACTATGTCAGGTCAGGTTTTTTTTTGTAACTATTCCTCAAATTCTGTCCACTTATCTGAACATGTAAATATAAACGCGTACACATAGCTATCTCTATTTTTAAGTACATACAATGTGTCCCAGATTCATATATATTAACACTATTAAATAAAAAAAAAATATATAACAATTTTTGATTTGTTAGTTGCATTGTCATGGAAGACACTTGACGTCATAAAAGACAAGTACCTAACTACTAAGGGCCCGGTTGTACCAAACATTTAATCCTGTGTTAAAATTAATCCTTCAGAAATTCTATAGCAACAAATTGTTGACAACAATTGTTTCTATGGTTAGCTTAACCTCAGAATTAAATGTTCGGCAAAACCCGCCCTAAGATGTTTTTAATTGCCTCAAACGCCTCACTTCAATCACGTTTGCTAGCCTACCCTATTTTATTAAATCATCAAAAAATTGTTATAAAATCAAAACGGCTGGTGCAAAAAGCTTTAAATGTCGACTTCTGGTATAGCCGGAAGTGAATCATACGAGTGTATTATCTGAAAAGATGCGCCGGAAGTCGAAATATACTCATGCCAAAGTTCAGAATTTAACTTCGAGTCACGACGGAATATTGCCCGTCACAATGAATCTGGGACACCCTGTACAGTATCGATTAGATATTTGTCGAGTTCTCTTTTTGTCAGCTTCCATTCTGGTCTTTTTTTATTATTTTAACTATGTTTCTCAAATTCTGTCCGCTTATCTAAATTCAAGTAGAAATTTGGATAAAAACTGCAAACTTTTAGTTTAAAATGTTATTTAACGATAATCAAATAAAAAACTGCCTTCCACCAGTTGGATTCTTTTGACTTTAATCTTATTTAGTATTATTCAAGTCAAAAACTGCGAATTTATAAGAAGCCGCTACAGGGTGTTTTGCAACCGCGTGTAAGTTTTTTAACCTCAGATTGCCCATCGAAAATGGTAACGTTTGGCACAAAATCGTTTAGGTCGAAGTCATCTCCTAAGGAAGTTATAGAGGGCTTTAAAGTCAGCCATAGGGAGCAGTTTTTCTTAGTTATCTCAGGAACGGATTAACGGATTTGAATGAAATTTGGTGGACACTAGTAGCCAGTGAATATACATCTACATGGGGAATTTCGTTGGATTATGACCACGGGATCCCCAGAAAACGGAGACACCTTCGACATTTTTCTTTCGGAAAATGTTTGAAGGTCACGCGTTTTAAAAATGGTGGTGTCCGTTTGAAAGGGCAATTCAAACTGCAACTTTTACTATACTTGGTATTTTTTAATTTAATGCGTGGTTTTAGAGATATCCGTACCTGAGGTAACTGGAAAATTTTTCAAAGTCACGCATTTTAAAAATGGTGGTGCCTGTTGTAAAGAGCAGCTTAAACTGCAACTTTTACTATTCTTGGTATTTTTTTATTTAATGAGTGGTTTTAGAGATATCCAAATAAGAAAAACTGCTCCCTATGGTAAAGCCCTAACTTCCTTAGGAGACGACTTCGACCTAAACAATTTTGTGCCAATCGTCACCATTTTTGATGGGCAATCTAATGTTAACTTACACGCGGTTGCAAAACACCCTGTATACTGTTCCATTAATTAGTTAATACCGAAACTTATATGATCGCTTTTGAACTTCAAATACAATTTCTAGCACCATAATGACATCAGAAAGAAAAGCATTCGTAGTCGATTTCTACGATGAAGTTGAAGAGGAAATTATTAAGCAGGAACCCAAAGAGGAAGAATGGAGTGACACAGATGCGCCCAACGAGATTGAGATAAAAGTTGAAGAAGACCTTAAATATGAACTAAATGTAGAAGAGACAAGTTGTATCATAGCTCAAGAAGAAGCTGCAGCAGTGCAACTGAAATCAAGCCATGAGACTGGGGGATGTGACGCGCAACTAGAAGAAAAGTACTCGCACGATTATACTTATAGCAAAAATGTATTTAGAAGGTTTTGTTGCGATGGATGCGATTACAAAACTAAACACAAGGGTCTCCTGCAGCAGCACATTAGAAATAAACACCGAAATGAAGAAGAGATTACATGGTTTAAGTGCGAGACATGCGACTACAAAGCTAAACATAAGGGTGATCTACGGAAGCACATAATAAATAAACACCTAAATGGAGAAGATATTAGATGGTTTAAGTGCGAGAGATGTGACTACAAAGCTAAACATAAGAGTAAACTGCAGAGGCACATGATATTTAAACACCTAAATGAAGAAGAGATTACATGGTTTAAGTGCGAGACATGCGGCTACAAATCTAAACAGAAGGCTGACCTACGGAGGCACATAATAAATAAACACCTAAATGAAGAACAGATTAGATGAGGCATGTGCAACCCGCCAGTCAGTTTTTACCGGCCCGCGATGACGTCTATCTCGTGTTACGTATTACAACGTCATAAGAGGGAAAAGGATACAGATACTGCCAGCCTCAGTAATTTCTTCATCTGCGTTCTTTTTCCTCTTGTGGTGAGGTAATACGTAACGCGAGATAGATACACCCCGAAATCGGCAAAGTAACATTCCGGCATTCGAAGTGTACAAATGGACATGTAACTTTTGAAATAAATTTGTAATTTTTTTTAAGTTGTGCTTGTTCGATAATGAAAATTCGCAAATCCGGCGCACCTTGGAAATTTTAAAACGTCCACGAGCCTCGGGTAAAACCAAACGTCTGGGTTTATCCACGCAGCGGGGCGTTATTGTCACAGTTACAACCCTCGTAATGAGGCGGCTTTTAGGGTCTCCCAAATATTGTTTCCAACAGCCTTAATATACAGGATGAATCGACAACGGCGAGAGCTTTTTAAATTTAAAATTCAACTTTTGTTTATTGAATGTTTATCTTTATTAGCTATGATTTTTTTAAAAATCAGGGTAACGGTAATTACACAACCTATATTCAGTCATTATAAGTCATTATAATTGATGGTAATTTACAACAATATACCTACAGTGGCTTATAAGACTGAACTTTATTCTATTTATAATAGGTAAATAATACTTACAAGACTGCTTTTTTTCCTTTTTAGCCTTATTTTTCGGATAAATTGTGAAAATAAACTTTTGCGACTAAAATGAATATCAATTTAAAGTATGTTGGGATTCGAATATCAGCTTATTTGGTAATCTTTGACCAATCAGATTGCTCAGATGAACTCAGGTTTCTGAGATAAATGTGTAAAAGGAAAGCACCGAACATATGTAGTAGGGGAGAGACGGGTAAGATGACGAAGAGTGTAAGATAACGAATTGACAATATGTGACCATATATACATAGTACTCAAATTTGAAACATGTGTGCGTCTAGGTATGTTTCAGAGATATAAGATCCACCATGTCGAGTAGAAATCTGTGAGTCGTAATTAAAATAAAAGCCTTTTTATTAGTTCCTATAATGGCCTTATAAAATTCGCCGGGCAGAAATAAGGCTTTTCAATAAAAATACGGTAAACCACACATTTTTATTGTGTAATACTGTTAGTTAATACCATGGACCAAGTAATGATAAAAACTGAATTGGGCTGAATTCTATTCTGTTTGAGTTTTTCAACAAACATTTTCTAACCTTAAAAAGGGCAAGATGACGCAGGTAAGTTGACGAATGTGTATCAAAACAGATTTGGACAGAACGATGTAAAAACACGGCGGAGGTTTGTGCAGTTTAAACAATAGGGTACTACATGCCCCCCCATATTATTTTTTGACGCTATCGCATGAGAGATGAATTGTTAACACTATGTTATAGGTAAGGAAGTTTTGACGAAGAAAACCATCATATTCGTCACAAAAAATGGATTCAATATGTCATGTCTGTTTATTTGTGGTGGCATATGGAGACCTATACAGCAATTATGATTACCGGGAAATGTTCAATTACGATTTGTGTTAAAAACATTATATTCGTCATTTTACCCGTATATGTTCGCCATCTTACACGGCATCGCGGGTAAGACGACGAACTTTGACATAATTTATTTTTCGAGTTTTTCGGCTTTTTCGAAAAAATAAATATTCTATTTTATACCTTAACGTATGTGTAATGTACACTTGCAATCTCAAATTTGTAGTCTTATACTCCTACATTCTCAAAAAAAAATATTTTGCTTACCTTCGTCAACTTACCCGGCTTTCCCCTACATACCACTAGCACATATGTGTTTATGATCAGTGAAGCATCCGAGGGTCTGTAATAAAACACTCGATCCTTTATTAGGCATCTGAATCTGTTTTTTAATAACTCCATTACACGACCTCTTTATATTGTGCTTTTAATACTTTAAGACCTTCGGCCTTCGGCCATTTTGTGGATTGCACAAACACTAAATAATAATAATATTTATTAACGCCTATAGCATTTACAATAAATAAAAAGTAATAATAAGTATCACAAAAAAAAACAAACATATTTACACATTGAAAATTTTAGACAATGATAGCTTAAATTTTTCTAATTTCTCTCATGGGTAGGGTATGAACCTACTAGCTTTTTTAGCTTACCTTTTTATATCTAAGTATAAGATGTACGTCAGATATAATGGGGGTATTTTGGGTACCTACATTTTTTACTCTATCAAAGTAATCCTTTAGTTTCAGGCACTCCATGTTTGTTTTTACTGTTAGAGGCCCCTTTCTGAATATTGATATTTGATTGTTGTTTGTTTTCTTTGTTGGGTGAAAGTCTGAAGTAATTGATGCAAAAATGGCCATTTTTGGTGATTTTTTGGAAAAACCCACTTTTACTATTTTTTGTTAACTTTAGGGGGTTTGGTTGATTTGGGGGTTTTTGCCTATTTTCTGGATTGAAAAACCTCTGTCAATAAATATTTAATGAATTATTAATCCCTATTTTATATACTACAAATATAATAATAATTTAGTCCTAAAAGTGTAGAATGCATGAGTTTGTTATGAACGTAAAATATATGCAGAATTTGCCGCAGTAATTGAAGTGTGGTAACTATAATTTACATCACTGTCACTGGATTATCACATTACCAGCAACCATATTAGAGAAATATCACTAGGATTTTGTTGTATTGTTGCACACGCTTGAAAAAGGCATAAGAACAATGTATATGAGTAAAATTTATTACCGAAAAAAGGCAAAACTGCCCGAATTTTTCTAAATTAACGCTCGGTGGGTTGAAAAATTGATAAGGGGATGAAAAATCAAGAGGGGTGGAAATGAACTGTAGTTAAGTAGAACATCTTCAGCACCAAAACAAAGTTTTTGTAACAAAATAACAACAACTTTCATTTTCAAGTTTCCCGCCACAATTCGATTGTATCGCATACAGAGCCATCTGCGTTGATACCAAAAGCAAAAAAGTATAGGCAACCAGTCTTGCGCCGAACACTTACAACGTTTAGAGTGAGGTTATGTTGCTATTGTTAATCTCTGGCAGTAAGTTTTCTGGATAAAAAATATAGGTAAGGTATTTATTTATTAATGGTAATTAGGATATAGCTCCATCATCTTATAAATTTGTAGTTTTTGTGTAATTTGAGATAATACCAGATTTTTACGTTTTGAGCTCTCGGGAGCCCTAAAAAGTGGTTTCAAAAATGTGTTTGTGTGTGTGTACGTACGTTTGTAAACACACTGCCAAAACTACCAGACCGATTTGGCTGAAAGCACCCCGCACGATTCTTATGGAAAGTTGCTTTCGGTGAAGTTGTCTCGATTTTTTGATATGTTGTAGTTTTCATGATTCTGAACAAAAGTTATCATTGCACCAACCAACCAATATTTTTTCTGCAATCAATTATGTACAAAAAGTTACACTTTCACTAGAACAATTTCGAGAAAATTAAATTTGAATCATTTTGGTAGTTTTGTTGTCACTAAACGCAGTTAGCCATGGAAAAAGGTGGTTTGTGATGTTGACTAACGTCGCGCGAGGGTCGCGTTTTTTAAAAATTATAATTAATTTACCTTTAAAAACGTTGATAAATATTAATTTTATTGTTATTAAAAAATATAAGCAAGTTATTGATTAATAAAAGTGTAAATAATAATTATTTTTTGTGGAACTATGGTCCTTCTCATGTGTGACATTAGACTACACAACAATTCACTTTTTTTTCAAGGCTAACTGCGTTTATTGACAAGAAATTTTAAAACTGTGTTTAGTCAAATTATTAACCTCCCCAACTCCATCAAAATTTAATAAAACGGGAGGTTACTGCAATCACTAAAATTTTCGAAATCGAGATAAGACCGAATCTATACGTTTTGAGATCTCAGGAACCCAGAAAAGTAGTTTTTAAAATCTGTCTGTATGTATGTATGTATACGTACGTGCGTACGTATGTACGTGCGTTAGTAAACGCTCTACAGCCAAAACTACTAGACCGATTTGGCTGAAATTTGGAACATATGCATCTCGTAGCTTAACTTAGATCTGTTTTTGCCCTTTTCTTTACAGATAATTAGGTAATTTTTATTGGTTCATGGATTTTTTGCTAAATTCGCCGAATACAAGTGTCTCGGGTTCTCACCCGATTGATGTTTTTTTACAATACAAACTTTAATAGAAAAAATATGATCTCACCCTCGATCTTAACGAAACGTGATTTATATTAAAATGCAGTGGGCTGCAAGGGATAGAGGTTTACATAAATGTTGCAACATCAAATGTACTGATAAATAAATAAATAACAATGTGGTGACAATAGTCTCCGTCCAATTTTAACGTTCACTTGAAATAATAGATGATTGTTTAATTCGATGTTACTCAACATCCTCCTGTGCTCTTTTTCTTCATGTTGTGATTTCTGGATGTTCGCAAGCAAGCATCTTTGATGACCACCGCTCGAAATAACCCAATAAATAAAATAACACTGCCTTTTGCATTGCATACCTATCCCAGTTTACACCCTCCGTCTTGAATTTTCTTAGTTTCACTTTGCTCAACGCTTCTTTGTCTTCTTTTCATAAGTGTGAAAACTTATTGGCTGAAATAGGATTAACTTTTTAATAAGACAACAAAATCACCCTATTTGACAGCAATGTACTCACTTAGTAAATTGTCAGCAACTATTCCAATTCCCTTCTGGCTGACGAGAATAGCTTTTCTTGGTCGAACCGTTCGACTCCAATGGCAATGTAAAAAACATCAATCGGGTGACAATCCGAGACACTTGTATTCGGTTAATTTAGCAAAAAATCCATCAGGCAATAAAAATTACCAAATTATCTGTGAAGAAAAGGGCAAAAACTCGCAGTTTTGCATTATTTTTCCACAAACGACCCCAAATGACATTTCCAACTGACACTTGTCATTCTGGGTACAGTCTGCAGTATAAGCGAGACTGCATTTCAGTTGTTAAAACCACGGCACTCGTGGTTTTTCTTAGGAAATAATTAAAAATCTTTATTATTTAAATAATTTATCTCTCGGCTATTATTAACTTTTTTCTTCAAAAAATTATGTTTCCATAAAGAGAAAATAATTCTCTAACGAAATAACCTTAAAAAATGCAAGAATATCGAAAAAAAAATTTTTAGGCTCTCGTTTTTATTTAATAATTTCGGTTTGAATAAAACTGGAGCTTTCTTTGTGGGTCCCATGCGTAGGGGACCATTTCGGCTACAACATATCCAAAAATTGAATTTCCAATTTCAATATCTTAAACGCTAGAGCTACTAATTTGTCGAACTAGACTCACCCTGTATATTGTCATGTGTTTTATACTTAAAGAAAAACCTACATAAGTACGACTCAAATTGAATGTACCATACATATAGTACGAGAACCACGGATATCAGAACGCCCAGTGTTAGGCTGTCCAAAAGTCAGAACGGAATAAATTTTCATTGCATAAAATTTTACAATCATCTACCAGAGCATGTTAAATTATTGCCGTTCAACAGTTACAAAAGTACAATAGGAAACATTCTTGTAAATAAAGCATACTTTACAACTGCTGGGTTTCTCAACGATAAGCAAGTTTTTCTTTAAGTACCATAGGTAAATGTTGTATTATGTGATATTACATATACATTGTTGTGATGTGTTGATGTGTTTGACTTGTGTAAACCCTTTTGGGTGTATTAGCCCATCAATAAATTTACTTTACTTTACTTCACGATAATCAAACAACAAACTACCTTGCACCAGTTGTATTCTTTTAACTTTAAACTTATTTAGTATTACTCAAGTCAAAAACTTTGAATTTATAAGAAGTCGCTATATACTGTTCCATTACTTAGTTAATACCGAAACTTATATGATCAGCGTTTGAATTTCAAATACAATTTCTAGCACCATAATGACATCAGAAAGAAAAGCATTCGTAGTCGATTTCTACGATGAAGTTGAAGAGGAAATTATTAAGCAGGAACCCAAAGAGGAAGAATGGAGCGACACAGACGTGCCCACCGAGATTGAGATAAAAGTTGAAGAAGACCTTAAATATGAACTAAATGTAGAAGAGACAAGTTGTATCATAGCTCAAGAAGAAGCTGCAGCAGTACAACTGAAATCAGGCCATGAGTCTGGGGGATGTGACGCGCAACTAGAAGAAAGGTACTCGCACGATTATACTTATAGCAAAAATGTATTTAGAAGGTTTTGTTGCGATGGATGCGATTACAAAACTAAACACAAGGGTCTCCTGCAGCAGCACATTAGAAATAAACACCTAAATGAAGAAGAGATTAGATGGTTTAAGTGCGCGAGATGTGACTACAAAGCTAAACAGAAGAGTCACCTGCAAAGGCACATGATAAATAAACACCTAAATGAAGAAGAGATTAGATGGTTTAAGTGCGAGAGATGTGACTACAAAGCTAAACATAAGAGTAAACTGCAGAGGCACATGATAAATAAACACCTAAATGAAGAAGAGATTAGATGGTTCAAGTGTGAGAAATGCGTCTACAAAGCTAAACAGAAGAGTAAACTGCAAAGGCACATGATAAATAAACACCTAAATGAAGAAGAGATTACATGGTTTAAGTGCGAGACATGCGATTACAAAGTTAAACATAAGGGTGAACTACGGAAGCACATAATAAATAAACACCTAAATGAAGAAGAGATTAGATGGTTCAAGTGTGAGAAATGCGACTACAAAGCTAAACAGAAGAATCAACTGCAGGAGCACATAATAAATAAACACCTAAATGAAGAAGAGATTAGATGGTTTAAGTGCGAGAGATGTGACTACAAAGCTAAACATAAGAGTAAACTGCAGAGGCACATGATAAATAAACACCTAAATAAAGAAGAGATTACATGGTTTAAGTGCGAAACATGCGATTACAAAGTTAAACGTAAGGTTGACCTACGGAAGCACATAATAAATAAACACCTAAATGAAGAACAAATCAGATGGTTTAAGTGCGAGACATGCGGCTACAAAGCTAAACAGAAGGCTGACCTACGGAAGCACATAATAAATAAACACCTAAATGAAGAAGAGATTACATGGTTTAAGTGCGAGAGATGTGACTACAAAGCTAAACAGAAGAGAAACTTGCAGCAGCACAAGACAAGTAAACATTAAGTGAAGAAGTGACTAGATGGTTTCTGTATGCGACTACAAAACAAAAATAAGTAAACACTTAAATGAAGAAAAGATTAGATGAGGCATGTGCAACCCGCCAGTCAGTTTTTACCGGCCCGCGATTACGTCTATCTCGTGTTACGTATTACAACGTCATAAGAGGGAAAAGGATACAGATACTGCCAGCCAGTAATTTCTTCATCTGCGTTCTTTTTCCTCTTGTGGTGAGGTAATACGTAACACGAGATAGATGCACCCCGAAATCGGCAAAGTAACATTCCGGCATTCGAAGTGTACAAATGGACATGTAACTTTTGAAATAAATTTGTAATTTTTTTTAAGTTGTGCTTGTTAGATAATGAAAATTCGCAAATCCGGCCCACCTTGGAAATTTTAAAACATCCACGAGCCTCGGGTAAAACCAAACGTCTGGGTTTATCCACGCAGCGGGGCGTTATTGTCACAGTTACAATCCTCGTAATGAGGCGGCTTTTAGGGTCTCCCAAATATTGTTTCCAACAGCCATAATATACAGGATGAATCGACAACGGCGAGAGCTTTTTAAATTTAAAATTCAAATTTTGTTTATTAGCTATGATTTTTTTAAAAATCTTATAATAATCTACATGTCTCGCATTTATTATTCGCGCGAAAATCAGCAAAGTGTCTGACATCTGGTGGCAATACTTTAAGTACTCTGAGAGACCGGATACGGAAATACTTTTAAACGTCCGTCATCATAATTTCGGCTTACGTCAATCAGTTGTGAGGTTAGGTTGTTGTTTTGTTCGGAAACATTCTCTCGCTGACTCGGAATTTTGGGAATAATTGTGTGGAATTTTACGTTTTGTGTACTTAAGTGGAACATTGTAAATCCAGGAAAACTTGGCTTTTCAAAAATCCACGTAAACTCCATTCATTTGTGACCAGAATTTTGAGGTTATTTGTCTTTAGTTTATTCTTTGTTAGAAATTTGCGGATTTGCGAAACGGTCCACAATTTTTAAATATTTTCAAAAGTTGACCAATCAAATCAAATCTGCAATCCTCTAAATGAATAGTCACCTTTATTCAGTCTTTATAATTGATGGTAATTTACAACAATATAAATTGGCTTATAAGACTGAACTTTATTCTATTTATAATAAATAATACTTACTTTTTTTCCTTTTTAGCCTTATTTTTCGGATAAATTGTGAAAATAAACTTTTGCGACTAAAATGAATATCAATTTAAAGTATGTTGGGATTCGAATATCAGCTTATTTGGTAATCTTTGACCAATCAGATTGCTCAGATGACCTCAGGCTTCTAGCAGGTATTTTAAAGAAATTGTCATAATATAGAATACTGGCAGGTTTTTGGTACCCAAGAACAATCAACCGTTAATTTAGTTGACTTTAAGGCAAGTAATTCCATTGTAAGCACGAAATTATTTTATGCTGGAAAAAAACGTTTGAGGAACCAAAATAATGCAGAGTAAATTTGCATAAAATCTTTTGTGAGAAAAAGTATGATTCCATTTGAAGAATAAAAATTATGGTCATTTCTGGTTGAACCGGAAATGCTAAAAATATCTGACTATACCACTGATGGATTCACATCAAAAAAATGCAGCAGAGAAGCGGCTGGAACCTCCCCATCGCGTGGATCTTTATATTCTGTGTAGATAGTAGTCAATTCAATAGAAAATTTGTTATGCTTTTCGACAAATACCGTCATCATCCATCACATTTGACAACATGTTCCTTTTAAGGTTAATATTTTGCCACCTTTTTTGACAATAACTGCCACTTTATGCCATCCACTGTCAGCCCGCTACCCTTTAATGAGAAAGAATTTTTTCTCTATTTTCCACTGAAATGGCAAAGACTGTGAATACTTTTTTAGAACCAGAATTTGATCGTCTTTCTAATGGCGACATAAAAAAGAGGCCTTGTATTTAAAATTTTAAGTTGATATGCTTAAATGGCACTTCCCGTTTACCAATTGCTTCCAAAAGCCTTTCAGGTCTTCAACGGATCACCCAATCTCCATGTACCAAATTTCAGTCAAATCCATCCAGCAGTTTGGGCTATAATGTGTTTTTAGTGTTATTACAAAAATTTAATTTTTTTTTACCCAAAGGGCAGTAAATGCGAATGAATTTTGTATTATTTAGAACAAGTATTTGAAGACCTTCCTGATGCTGACAATAAATTTAAAAAAAAGTTCTTTAGGATGGTAAAATGAGAGTATATTTAAAATTGAAAATTGATGTGCCAAAACGGCACTTTCCGTGGATCAATTGCCACCAAACAATTTTCAGCTCTTCGGCGTATAATACAGTCTCCCTGTACAAAGTTTCAGGTAAATCGGTCCAGAGGTTTCGCCTGTATCGTGTTTTGAAAGTGCGTTAACAATCCCGAATATTTAAATTTTTGTCAAAAAGGCACTAAGAGTGAATACATTTTTAGAAGCAGAATTTGAAGGTCCTTCTTATGGTGAAGTAAAAAATGGGGGTTTGCATTTAAAATTTAAAAGTTGATGTGCCAAAATGGCATTTCCGGTTGCACGATTGGCTCCAAAAGCTTTTCAGATCTAAGTTGGGTTATGAGATGCCTACGTACCAAATTTCAACCAAATCGGTCCAGTAGTTTTGGCTGTGGCGTGTTTACAAACGTACGTACGAACGTACGTACGAACATACACACAGACACATTTTAAAAACCACTTTTTTGGGTTCCTGAGACCTCAAAACGCATAGATCCGGTCTTATCTCGAATTCGAAAATTTTAGTGATTGCAGTAACCTCCCATTTTTTTAAAATTGTGATGGGGTTGGGGAGGTTAAAATAAGGTTGACTTGTCCCAGGATATTTCTGAAATATTTCCACTCGAAGAAGTTCTTCAATTTATTAAACCGACTATTGAGAAAAGTTAAGTACCTATTGTGTGGTCGTAGAAAAAGTATCGTACGCAACTCGAGTTGTAAGGCAATTAGGTACAGTCGAGAAAGTAAGTCATGCACCCAACTCTTGAGCGTTACGCTCAGAATTTAGAAAACCAGCCTTCGATAGTGGTGCATTTCCATGTCATTAGAACTGGCACCAATTAGGGGTTGTATTGCTGGGCCAAAAAACCTAGGACTATAAGCCAGTTAAGAATTATTCGCTCAAAAATTTGGCATAAAGTGCATTATTTAGTTTTTCGACTGTACGCACTGTAGAATTATACACTTGCCGCTACACGGCTCGTGTACAACTTCTTCCACACGTGCGTAATATACTTCTTACAACTCTCGTTACGTAATATACTATTACATCACTGTCACTGATTATCACATTACCAGCAACCACATTAGAGAAATATCGCTAGGATTTTGTTGTATTGTTGCACACGCTTGAAAAAGGCATAAGAACAATATGTATATGAGTAAAATTTATTACCGAAAAAAGGCAAAACTGCGCGAATTTTTCAAAATTAACGCTCGGGGTGTTGAAAAATTGATAAGGGGATGAAAAATCAAGAGGGGTGGAAATGAACTGTAGTTAAGTAGAACATCTTCAGCACCAAAACAAAGTTCTTGTAACAAAATTACAACAACTTTCATTTTCAAGTTTCCCGCCACAATTCGATTGTATCGCATACAGGGCCATCTGCGTTGATACCAAAAGCAAAAAAGTATAGGCAACCAATCTTGCGCCGAACAGTTACAACATTTATAGTGAGGTTATGTTGTTATTGTTAATCTCTGGCAGTAAGTTTTCTGGATTAAAAATATAGGTAAGGTGTTTATTTATTAATGGTAATTAGGATATAGCCCCATCATCTTATAAATTTGCAGTTTTTGTGCAATTTGAGATAAAATCAGATCTTCACGTTTTGAGCTCCCGGGAGCCCTAAAAAGTGGTTTCAAAAATGTGTCTCTGTGTGTGTACGTACGTTTGTAAACACACAGCCAAAACTTACCAGACCGATTTGGCTGAAAGCACCCCGCACGATTCTTATGGAAAGTTGCTTTCGGTGAAGTTGTCTGACTTTTTGATATGTTGTAGTTTTCATGATTCTGAACAAAAGTTATCATTGCACCAACCAACCAATATTTTTTCTGCATTCAATTATGTAAAAAAAGTTACACTTTCACTAGAAAAATTTCGAGAAAAAAATTAAAGGACCCCGCACGATTCTTATGGAAAGTGGCTTTCGGTGAAATTGTCTGAATTTTTAATATGTTGTAGTTTTCATAATTCTGAACAAAAGTTATCATTGCGCGAACCTCCTGATATGGACAGTTTTTGCTACAAAAAATCCCGAAGATAGAATTTTGCCATAAGGTTTATACCTCGGTTTATACACATTTTTGGGCCCGCCGTTTCCTACTCTTCCCGACATAACATTCAAATACGCCCAAAAGGCTTCCGTATAAACGCATGTTAACAATATGGGTAAGAAAGGTGCCTCTGAAGTTATCATGTAGAATTATGTTAGCAAAACGGCCGATTCCATTTTCGTTACATGTAATTCTTATGGGAAAAGTTCTATCTTCGGGATTTTTTGTAGCAAAAACTGTACATGTCAGGAGGTTGGCGCAATGATAACTTTTGTTCAGAATCATGAAAACTACAACATATCAAAAATTCAGACAATTTCACCGAAAGCCACTTTCCATAAGAATCGTGCGGGGTCCTTTGATGAATCATTTTGTTAGCCATGGAAAAAGTTGGTTTGTGATGTTGACTAACGTCGCGCTCAATCAAGGGTCGCGTTTTTTTAAAATTCTAATTCATTTACCTTTAAAAGGGTTGATAAGTATTAATTTTATTGTTATTAAAAAGTATAAGCAAGTGGGGATTATTGTTATTAATTAATAAAAGCGTAAATAATTATAATTTTTTGTGAAACTATGGTCCTTCTCATGTGTGACATTAGACTACACAACAATTCACTTTTCTTTCAAGGCTAACTACGTTCTCTGTTCTGATATTCCTTATTTTTTGTTCCCCTTCTTCTTTCATTCGCTTCTTCCTTTCCAAGCATTTGTTCTTGTATTTTTCTTTTGCCTTTATGTATTCTTCCCTTTTCGTTTTTCCTTTCTTCCATTTTCGTAACTCTTCTCATTTCTCTTTTTGCTTTTTTGCATTCTTTATCGAACCACCCCTACCCTTTTCCTAGGTTTTCTTCTCTCAGTATTATTTCTTCTCTTCTTACTGACCTCGTTATAATTTCCTCCAGTTCCTTCATTTTTCCTTCCACTCCTTTCGCTTCGAATTTTGATTTTGCCAGTTCTTGCTTGATTGCTCTCTCGACCTATTTTTCCTTTGTTGTTTCTATTTGTTTTTCTTTCTCCTTCCTCTCTCTTCAATACCCCCTCTAACGGCATATGGTCTGATTCCACCCTTTCTCCTATTCTGATCTTCTCTACTTCTTGCCACGCTTCTTCATTTACTATTACGTACATTTGTTGCTACATATGTAAACTCCCCCTTTTCATCTCCTTCTTTATTTCCGTTTAACACTTCCCACCCCTTTTCTTCTACCAGTTCTTCTAGGATTCTTCCCTTTTTATTCTTCGCTTTGTCTTTTGTTTCCCTTCTTGCGATTCCTCTGTTTTCTGTCCAGGTTCTTGCTCCACTCTCTCCTATGAGTATGCATTCTCCTTTTCTTTCTCCTATTCTCTCTTCTGTTTTCATGTCTCTGCTGTACACCGTCATTATTCTCCACTCCTTATTATCACTTTTCTGTCCATTATACCTTCTTCTTCTTTTATTTCTTCAATCCCTTATTCTTTCTTTTTCGTCTTGTTGCTCCCTGCCATTCCCAACTGTAGTCTTTCGGTAATCTCCTTTGTGTTTTCTCCGTCAGTACTACTATTTCATCTTTTATATAATTCCACACCTCTTCATCCTTGTTTCTAATCCCCGCTATATTCCAAAACAGGAATTTATATTCTTTCTTTCCTTTTTCTTTTTCTGTTGTTGCTACATTGTTCCCTTTTCCTTTGCCCCTCGTTTTGTTGGTTTACTATTTCTTCCAGATAATTTCTCATGTCCTCTTCATTGCCATGTTTATATCTACACCCATTCTCTTCAGCACGCACTCTACCTTTCTCTTCAATTCCTAATTACTTGCTTTAATCGTTGATTTTCCTGCCTCTGGTGTTTCGTTTCTTCCATATTTCTATCTAATTTTCCTTCAATTTTCTCCATTTTCTCCTTAAACTTCTTAAACATTTCTCTTATTTCGTCCATAACCTTATTTCAATTTGCGCAGTACGGACTCATGCCATCGCCACTTTTGTAGATCTCTCTAAGGCATTTGATTGTGTTAGTCGACAGATTTTACTTGAGAAGCTTAAAAATTATGGTTAGAGTGGACGGTACTGTGTCCAGTCAACTGCCCATAGACCATGGCGTCCCTCAGGGTTCTGTACTGGGGCCCTTATTGTTCTTGATATATATCAATGATTTGCCATATGCATTAAATCTAGCCCGATGACACTACAATCATTTGTGAGGGCTAATTATGAGGCTCTACGCTGGTTTACCAGCAACAAATTAACTTTGAATTCTTCAAAAACAAAGTCTCTTGTTTTGTAACTAAAACATAATAATATCAATTTTGACGGACTAGTTGATGGAGTAAACATGGTGACGAATTGGCGTTTAAACTATCTGAAAACATATCTTTTGAGAAATCTCGCAAATAAACTATCTAAGTCGGTCCTCAGGATTAGTTACTTCTCGCTAATTGAATCCCACATCACATATGCACTTATGGCTTGGGGTCATTCTGCCATTCTACACAGAATTTTTTTAGATTGCAGAGTAGAGCAATACGTATAATCGCACGCCTCGGCTATAGAGAGGAGTGCAGGGATGCTTATATCCAAAATAAAATCTTAACTTTTCCTTGCCTATATATACAGGGTGACACAAGCTCATGGTACACCCCCCTTTTTTTCCTTATTTTTTGGATGAATTTTTTGAAACTTGGAACATCGAATGTACTTATCAAAGGCCACTTTTTGACATATTAATCAAAATTTTACCACTTCCGGTTTTACCGGAAATGACGTCAACTTTTTATTTTCAAATGGAACACCCCATATATCAATACATTTTTGGAATCTACTTAATTTTCTGAATCCAATGATACCACATAAGTGACATTTCAAGTGTCAAAATAATTTTTGAGTCCAATTTTGTCTTTCAATCTAGACGGTTGTGACCCCCCCAATGTTACTCTAATGGACCATAGTAACCATGGAAAATTTTTAGTCACGTCAAAAACCTTACATTTTTTGACTTATGAGGTGATTAAGGTTGCCGAAACGGTTTTTTCATGAGAACTCTATTTTTTCAAATGGTACCATAATGGTACCGATACACCGTTGGAAAGTACGTTTAATAAGGAATCTATCCATGTGCCTATTTTGAAATTGGGACTAATAAATATCTACAGTTCAGACCAGCTAACTTTTAATTTTAGATGTATTTGATACCAATAATTATCAAATGGGCACATGGATAGATTCCTTATTAAACGTACTTTCCAACAGTGTATCGGTACCATTATGGTACCATTTGAAAAAATAGAGTTCTCATAAAAAAACTGTTTCGGCAACCTTAATCACCTCATAAGTCAAAAAATGTAAGGTTTTTGACGTGACTAAAAATTTTCCATGGTTACTATGGTCCATTAGAGTAACATTGGGGGGGTCACAACCGTCTAGATTGAAAGATAAAATTGGACTGAAAAATTATTTTGACACTTGAAATGTCACTTATGTGGTATCATTGGATTCAGAAAATTAAGTAGATTACAAAAATGTATTGATATATGGTTTGTTCAATTTGAAAATAAAAAGTTGATGTCATTTCCGGTAAAACCGGAAGTGGTAAAATTTTGATTAATATGTCAAAAAGTGGCCTTTGATAAGTACATTCGATGTTCCAAGTTTCAAAAAATTCATCCAAAAAATAAGGAAAAAAAGGGGGGTGTACCATGAGCTTGTGTCACCCTGTATGTGTTTCATACTTAAAGAAAAACCTACATAAGTACAACTCAAATAGAATGTACCATACATATAGTACGAGAACCACGGATATCAGAACGTCCAGTGTTAGGCTGTCCAAAAGTCAGAACGGAATAAATTTTCATTGCATAAAATTTTACAATCATCTACCAGAGCATGTTAAATTATTGCCGTTCAACAGTTACAAAAGTACAATAAAAAACATTCTTGTAAATAAAGCATACTTTACAACTGCTGAGTTTCTCAACGATAAGCAAATTTTTCTTTAAGTACCATAGGTAAATGTTGTATTATGTGATATTACATATACATTGTTGTGATGTGTTGATGTGTTTGACTTGTGTAAACCCTTTTTTGTGTATTAGCCCATCAATAAATTTACTTTACTTTACTTCACGATAATCAAACAACAAACTACCTTGCACCAGTTGTATTCTTTTGACTTTAAACTTATTTAGTATTACTCAAGTCAAAAACTGCGAATTTATAAGAAGCCGCTATATACTGTTCCATTAATTAGTTAATACCGAAACTTATATGATCGCTTTTGAACTTCAAATACAATTTCTAGCACCATAATGACATCAGAAAGAAAAGCATTCGTAGTCGATTTCTACGATGAAGTTGAAGAGGAAATTATTAAGCAGGAACCCAAGGAGGAAGAATGGAGCGACACAGACGTGCCCACCGAGATTGATATAAAAGTTGAAGAAGACCTTAAATATGAACTAAATGTAGAAGAGACAAGTCGTATCATAGCTCAAGAAGAAGCTACAGCAGTGCAACTGAAATCAGGCCATGAGACTGGGGGATGTGACGCGCAACTAGAAGAAAGGTACTCGCACGATTATACTTATAGCAAAAATATATTTAGAAGATTTTGTTGCGATGGATGCGATTACAAAACTAAACACAAGGGTCTCCTGCAGCAGCACATTAGAAATAAACACCGAAATGAAGAAGAGATTAGATCGTTTAAGTGCGATAGATGCGACTACAAAGCTAAACGGAAGAGTCACCTGCAAAGGCACATGATAAATAAACACCTAAATGAAGAAGAGATTAGATGGTTCAAGTGTGAGAAATGCGACTACAAAGCTAAACAGAAAAGTCAACTGCAGGAGCACATGATAAGAAAACACCTAAATGAAGAAGAGATTACATGGTTTAAGTGCGAGACATGCGATTACAAATTTAAACATAAGGGTGAACTACGGAAGCACATAATAAATAAACACCTAAATGAAGAAGAGATTAGATGGTTTAAGTGCGAGACATGCGGCTACAAAGCTAAACAGAAGAGTCAACTGCAGAGGCACATGATAATTAAACACCTAAATAAAGAAGAGATTACATGGTTTAAGTGCGAAACATGCGATTACAAAGTTAAACGTAAGGGTGACCTACGGAAGCACATAATAAATAACCACCTAAATGAAGAAGAGATTAGATGGTTTAAGTGCGAGAGATGCGACTACAAAACTAAATATAAGAGTCAACTGCAGGAGCACATGATAAGAAAACACCTAAATGAAGAGGAGATTACATGGTTTAAGTGCGAAACATGCGATTACAAAGTTAAACGTAAGGGTGACCTACGGAAGCACATAATAAATAAACACCTAAATGAAGAAGAGATTAGATGGTTCAAGTGTGAGAAATGCGACTACAAAGCTAAACAGAAGAGTCAACTGCAGGAGCACATGATAATTAAACACCTAAATAAAGAAGAGATTACATGGTTTAAGTGCGAAACATGCGATTACAAAGTTAAACGTAAGGGTGACCTACGGAAGCACATAATAAATAAACACCTAAATGAAGAACAAATCAGATGGTTTAAGTGCGAGACATGCGGCTACAAAGCTAAACAGAAGGCTGACCTACGGAAGCACATAATAAATAAACACCTAAATGAAGAAGAAATTACATGGTTTAAGTGCGAGAGATGTGACTACAAAGCTAAACAGAAGAGAAACTTGCAGCAGCACAAGACAAGTAAACATTAAGTGAAGAAGTGACTAGATGGTTTCTGTATGCGACTACAAAACAAAAATAAGTAAACACTTAAATGAAGAAAAGATTAGATGAGGCATGTGCAACCCGCCAGTCAGTTTTTACCGGCCCGCGATGACGTCTATCTCGTGTTACGTATTACAACGTCATAAGAGGGAAAAGGATACAGATACTGCCAGCCTCAGTAATTTCTTCATCTGCGTTCTTTTTCCTCTTGTGGTGAGGTAATACGTAACACGAGATAGATACACCCCGAAATCGGCAAAGTAACATTCCGGCATTCGAAGTGTACAAATGGACATGTAACTTTTGAAATAAATTTGCAATTTTTTTTAAGTTGTGCTTGTTCGATAATGAAAGTTCGCAAATCCGGCCCACCTTGGAAATTTTAAAATATCCACGAGCCTCGGGTAAAACCAAACGTCTGGGTTTATCCACGCAGCGGGGCGTTATTGTCACAGTTACAACCCTCGTAATGAGGCGGCTTTTAGGGTCTCTCAAATATTGTTTCCACTAGCTATAATATACAGGATGAATCAACAACGGCGAGAGCTTTTTAAATTTAAAATTCAACTTTTGTTTATTGAATGTTTATCTTTATTAGCTATGATTTTTTTAAACATCAGGGTAACGGTAATTACACAACCTATATTCAGTTATTAGTTGCTTTCCTTTTAGCACAGGGTGCAACTCCGAACTGTTCAAGAATAATTCGCCCCGTGTTCCTTTTAGTTGTGCATTTTGCCCCAGAGTTATTCGATCTGCCTTCCCCCTTCCCCTCAAGCACCAACGCTGGAGCTGGTGCAACAAGCCCCCGCATGCGCAGTGCATAGTTTGTCATTGTCAATATGAGCCGAGTAGTTTTCCGTGGTTTTCTCCAACATTTTACCTGTGCCTTTTGAAAATGTTTGCATCGCCTTCGTCTTTACTCCGCCACTATGGCATCAGCTTGCGAAATGGGCTATTATTTTACTATTGACTTCTGATGCGGTTAGGTTATCTGTCAAACAACGCAAGTGTCACTTACGCGGTGAATAATCCCCTGAAATACGTGTTCCTTTTAGGGCAGCTCGGAGTTGCTTCAGAATACTTACAAGACTGCTTTTTTTCCTTTTTAGCCTTATTTTTCGGATAAATTGTGAAAATAAACTTTTGCGACTAAAATGAATATCAATTTAAAGTATGTTGGGATTCGAATATCAGCTTATTTGGTAATCTTTGACCAATCAGTATCAGATTGCTCAGATGAACTCAGGTTTCTAAGATAAATGTGTAAAAGGAAAGCGCGTAACATACATATGTAGTACATACCACTAGCACATATGTGTTTATGATCAGTGAAGCATCTAAGGGTCTGTAATAAAACACTCGATCCTTTATTAGGCACCTGAATCTGTTTTTTAATAACTCCATTACACCTCTTTATTGTGCTTTAAGATCCGGTTCAGTGACCTTCGGCCATTTTGTGGATTGCACAAACACTACTTAATAATTTAGTTCTAAAAGTGTAGATTGCATGAGTTTGTTATGAACGTAAAATATATGCAAAATTTGTCGCAGTAATTGAAGTGTGGTAACTATAATTTACATCCGGGAAGGGACATTAGAGCGCGGCCGTTAGAGCGCAGGGACACTAGAGCGCAGGGACATTAGAGCGCAGGGACACTAGAGCGCAGGGACATTAGAGCGCGGTGGTGTGTTTTTGCCTATTTAAACTTCTTGGAAGAACTTAATTGCGGGTACCTGTTCTCGATGGCCGGGCTTTAAGCAGGAAACATAAAAACAGACTAAAACCCAAAGATGCAAAATTCTTGGTAGACCGTAATTATTGGATGTCCAAGTGCTCTCGATGAATATGGGCTTTAAATCGGGAAAATGAAAAAAGCCGGGATTGAAAGTTTGAAATGACAATGTTCGGAATTATGTATACTTGGCTTCATCAAAATACAATAAGCGAAATTACTTCAGCTAGGGGTGTATGAATCATGATAACGGCACATCCCTTATTAGCTGTTTACTTATTGTATTTCATGAACGAGAAGGAAGACCACCCGTTAACATCTCCCGGTTTTAACGAAATTCAGAAAGACACATAGCGTCGTCGTGTCAGGTATTTTAATTTATTTTTAATGAGGGTTGAAGAACATTATTTTCAATATATTTAAGCCGGATGGAACGGCAAATAGTTCGACAGGATGTCATCTCGTCATTAAGTTGTAAAAACCCACTGACCATTGTTTACTTTGCTCCCTTGGAGATATCAATTTTTATATCAATATTATTCACAGGTCAATTGAAATTCCACCAAGTTCCAAGTTCTTGGAAGGATATTTATTGGTCTAAGCAGGATCCATGATTTTGGTTGAAATTCATTAACAAGTGCAGCAAGAAAATAAAAATTGTTTAATGAATAAAGTAAAATGAACAACCGGCAAACAATAACAGCTTTTGAAATTTCAAAGTCTCAAATATAGATTTAGTTGGTCCTCTCAACCAAACACAGAGGTATCAAAAATTAATTTTTTTTTAAGAATCGGAGTGGTATAAACTTTACAGTAATAATATAATTATAAAAGTATCTACCGAGAAAAGCAAATGTTTTATTTTCGCAACATCATCTACCTAAATAGGCGAAAACACACCACCGCGCTCTAATGTCCCTGCGCTCTAGTGTCCCTGCGCTCTAATGTCCCTGCGCTCTAACGGCCGCGCTCTAATGTCCTAGACCGAATTCACTGTCACTGATTATCACATTACCAGCAACCATCACATTAGAGAAATATCACTAAGATTTTGTTGTATTGTTGCACACGCTTGAAAAAGGCAAGAACAATGTATATGAGTAAAATTTATTACCGAAAAACGGCAAAACTGCTCGAATTTTTCAAAATTAACGCTCGGGGGGTTGAAAAATTGATAAGGGGATGAAAAATCAAGAGGGGTGGAAATGAACTGTAGTTAAGTAGAACATCTTCAGCACCAAAACAAAGTTTTTGTAACAAAATAACAACTTTCATTTTCAAGTTTCCCGCCACAATTCGATTGTATCGCATGCAAAGCCATCTGCGTTTATACCAAAAGCAAAAAAGTATAGGCAACCAGTCTTGCGCCGAACACTTACAACGTTTATAGTGAGGTTATGTTGTTATTGTTAATCTCTGGCAGTAAGTTTTCTGGATAAAGAATATAGGTAAGGTATTTATTTATTAATGGTAATTAGGATATAGCCCCATCATCTTATAAATTTGCAGTTTTTGTGTAATTTGAGATAATACCAGATCTTCAGGTTTTGAGCTCTCGGGAGCCCTAAAAAGTGGGTTCAAAAATGTGTTTGTGTGTGTACGTACGTTTGTAAACACACAGCCAAAACTTACCAGACCGATTTGGCTGAAAGCACCCCGCACGATTCTTATGGAAAGTTGCTTTCGGTGAAGTTGTCTCGACTTTTTGATATGTTGTAGTTTTCATGATTCTGAACAAAAGTTATCATTGCACCAACCAAATAATATTTTTTCTGCATTCAATTATGTAAAATAAGTTACACTTTCACTAGAAAAATCTCGAGAAAAAAATTAAATTTGATGAATCATTTTGTTAGCCATGGAAAAAGTTGGTTTGTGATGTTGACCGACGTCGCTCAGTCCAAGGGTCGCGTTTTTTAAAAATTGTAATTAATTTACCTTTAAAAACGTTGATAAGTATTAATTTTATTGTTATTAAAAAGTATAATCAAGTGGGGATTATTGTTATTAATTAATAAAAGTGTAAATAATAATTATTTTTTGTGAAACTATGGTCCTTCTCATGTGTGACATTAGACTACACAACAATTCACTTTTTTTTCAAGGCTAACTATATTCCTTATTTCTTGTTCCCCTTCTTCTTTCATTCGCTTCTTCCTTTCAAAGCATTTGTTCTTGTATTTTTCTTTTGCCTTTATAATATAACACACCTCGTCCAAAAAGCGACAGACTTCAACTCGTCGCAACTGACGGTCTGCCACTCCTCATGACTTGACACCTGTCATTCGGATTCTGCTCTAAACGCGGCGTGCTGACATAATATTTTCGCGCTGTCACATTCCCGCTCTCTCTCTCTCTTACTATCTCGATAACCAATCAACACGGTCCCACTGACCTTATCCTCTTTCGGAGTAACCCTTCCTCTCGAATTACTCCCGAAACATTTAAACAACTCGCCTTGATCCCCTCGACCAAGACGTCCACCTTGAGCGCCACTTAGTCTATTTTTATTCCCAGACTAAGAGAGGGAAATACAAATGAGAGAGATGCTGTGTAACTTGTGAGAGAACGACATTTTCTGTGACAACACTACTTTGCTTGCTTCAGCTTAGCTCAGGATTGCTGGTAGAGGGAGTGAGTAAGGAACAGGCTCTTTCCAATAATTTAGATTGATCGCGCTGTACTAGCTTTAACTCATTACGCTCGCTGCTTTGCGGTACTTACAAATGCTTTTTTCGGCACTGCACAAAAATAGACGCCTATCAACAACAATAATTTATTTACAAACAAAAAGGCGGCTATAAAACAAAAGAACAAAAGTATATCTAGGGATTTTCATTTTCCACCGTCGGCGGTCCTTCTTACACCGCTGTCATTCAAACTCAGCCAATCATCAAACGCCAAACTTGACGTTCTAGCCCAACATGGCCATGCGTAGGCGTAGTTGTACTTGGTGACGTAAAAACACAATTAGTTGCATCCTCTTGAATAGGTCTTGATTATGCCTTCTTCAGAATCAAATAATTGAATGTAGCGCGGTATTTACCTTTACGGTATGTCCTTATAAAAGGAGAACAGTGCTAGACGGAATGGGATGTCCGAGAGACCGTTGTTTAGTGAGAGCTCCCCACACCCAGTGTTGTTAAGTAACTAGATACAAGTATCTAGATACAGTATCTAGATACATTTGATGTATCTAGATACGTATCTAGATACATTTATCGTAACAGTATCTTATCTGTATCTAGATACATTTTTTATAGTATCTTGTATCTAAAACATTTCATAGATACTTAGATACACAATACCCTAACTCGCATTTTAATAATAGAGAATTATACTGAGACAAAACATGCATTATTTAATGAATATTTGTCGTTAAAGTTGCAAAAATCGTAGGTTGCACGAAAACAGATCGGCCCCTACATCATGCTTACGTCAACTCTCAAACTCAACCGATTGGATGTCATCATGGCAACGCCGTCAATTTAAACGCAATACCTACAATGCTGCAATTTCATTGGTATTGCCCGAGTTGATAGGTGACGTAACCTGTTAGAGCTTTTTAAACGGTTTTCATTTGTCTATCGTTTTTCTTGCTTTCTGCAACGTTTTCGCAAAAACAAAAAAATACGACCAAATTTTCTAAATTCAAACTGTTGATTGGGAAGATTTCATATTTTGAGTATAATACTCCATTGACCTCGAGACAACGACAACTTTAAAATGTGAGATGTTTTTTTTTCTCGGTTATAAGCCTCAAAAATGCAGATGTTTCGTTTCTTCTACCTCGCAAATAATCAATATCTTTGTGTTAAGAAGTCCTTTCCGGCGGCATCCTAAACAGGTATAGAAACACAAAGGGATACTCTATTCGAAGAAGCTGGGTTTTCCCCAAAATACCGATACCGAACTAATGAGTTTGTAATTGTACCTAGATTCATTTGCTTTATTACTCTTTCTTGATACCCGTATCGTACCCGAGCTTTAGCAGACTCCCTTTTACAATTTTTTAAATAATGTTATTTTGTTTCCAAAAACCTTCGCGTTGTTTGCGTAATTCTGTTTATTCTGATGGGTATGAAACGGTCAGGCGGATTAGCGTTTCTCTAGTAATTGCCTGCATTCTGCATCCTAATACATACCAAACAGGTATTCTTACTTGCCCTAAATGATTTTTTTTTGTTTATTAATAATTCAGCTATATAGGTGCATAACTGTAAAATATAGAAAACCGGAACCGGTAGGTAATAGATATAATATCAAATATTTCAGAGACTATTATTTCTATAAAAAAAACAACATAAAGGCTGTTCTTTTTTAATTTTTTTAGTTCAGATGTATCTGAAATGTATCTATATGTATCTAGATACTTATTGCAAGTATCTGTATCTGTATCTAGATACTGATGAAAAAAATGTATCTACCTAGTATCTAGATACTCCGTCCGAAAAGTATCTGTATCTGTATCTAGATACTTCAAAAAATGTATCTTTAACAACACTGCCCACACCTTCACTGCATGAGAAACTCTAACGATGGTTTTTGGTGTGGGATCTTTTATCTCCTCTTCAGCTCCGGAGTATTCGTGAAAGCTTCCGTGGGCGCCCTCTATTATTAACAACAATTAAACTGGTAGCAACAATTGCCACTCCGGCGTGACGTCTAAAAGTGAGGTTATGTGGAATTTTTGTTTTCTTTAACACTTTTTCTCTCTTATAGGCTTTGTCGGTCGTGTGTTTTCATATAATCATAACCTGAGAGCTTCTACTAAGTGTCCCCCCACATCTGAGAGGAATCGTAGGTGTGATTTGGATATTTTGAATAAAAATTAAAATGTCATGGCTACTTAGATGTTTACGATCGGTGGCTTCGGATAATTCATAATTTGCAACTGCGATGATGGGGCTTGAGTGCCGTTTCTGGTCTTCTGGAATGTTTTGTTGACTCGGTGTGCTATGGGAATGTTCCTCGTTAAAGGAAAATCAGGAGGTGGAAATAAGAAATTAATTGTTATGGGATGAGCAAGTAAGTAACGGTTCACCAATTTATAAGGCATAGTCCTTACATTATTATTTATAACAAAATTGGTGGACTGGTTCGTTACAATAAGTATTCTTCCCTTTTCGTTTTTCCTTTCTTCCATTTTCGTAACTCTTCTCGTTTCTCTTTTTGCTTTTTTGCATTCTTTATCGAACCATCATCCCCCCCTTTTCCTAGGTTCTCTTCTCTCAGTATTATTTCTTCTCTTCTTACTGGATCTCGTTATAATTTCTTCCAGTTCCTTCATTTTTCCTTCCACTCCCTTTGCTTCGAATCTTGATTTTGCCAGTTCATGCCTGATTGCTCTCTCGACCTATTTTTCCTTTGTTGTTTCTATTTTTATTCTCTAACGGCATAATGGTCTGATTCCACCCTTTCTCCTATTCTGATCTTCTCTACTTCTTGCCACGTTTCTTCATTTACTATTACGTACATTTATTGCTACATATGTAAACTCCCCCTTTTCATCTCCTTCTTTATTTCCGTTTAACACTTCCCACCCCTTTTCTTCTACCAGTTTTTCTAGGATTCTTCCCTTTTTATTCTTCGCTTTGTCTTTTGTTTCCCTTCTTGCGATTCCTCTGTTTTCTGTCCATGTTCTTGCTCCACTGTCTCCTACGAGTATGCATTCTCCTTTTCTTTCTCCTATTCTCTCTTCTGTTTTCATGTCTCTGCTGTACACCGTCATTATTCTCCACTCCTTATTGCCTATTATCACTTTTCTGTCCATTATACCTTCTTCCTCTTTTCTTTCTTCAATCCCTTCTTTTATTCTTTCTTTTTCGTCTTGTCGCTCCCTGCCATTCCCAACTCTGGTCTTTCGGTAATCTCCTTTGTGTTTCCTCCGTCAGTCCTACTATTTCATCTTTTATATAATTCCACACCTCTTCATCCTTGTTTCTAATCCCCGCTATATTCCAAAACAGGAATTTATATTCTTTCTTTCCTTTTTCTTCTTCTGTTGTTGCTACATTGTTCCCTTTTCTTTTGCCCCTCTTTTTGTTGGTTTACTATTTCTTCCAGATAATTTCTCATGCCCTCTTCATTGTCATTGTAGTAGTCCTTTTTGTCCATTTCTTCGTTCCTTAAAAATGTTTTGCACTGGTTTTCGTGATTTTATTTAGTTCTGAAAACATCTCTCATTTACCGTACGTTTCTTGCTTCCACTTATTTGCATACTTTGACCTTCTGCTACGTCTCTTCCTTCAAAATCTCCAATTTTGTACGCCTGTCTTTGCTTGAGTATTTCAGTCTTCTTCCCCCATGTTATTTATTTTACTATTATTGCTCTTTCGTTATTTTCTCTTCGGCACGCACTCTACCTTTCTCTTCGATTCCTCATGGCCTTCGTCCTCGTTATCTTCTATTCCTTTAATTATTACATTCCTTCTCCTTAATTCCCTTTCCACCGCGATTCCAATCTTGTGTCCTGTTCACTAAATACTTGCTTTAATCGTTGATTTTCCTGCCTCAGGAGTTTCGTTTCTTCCATATTTCTATCTAATTTTCCTTCAGTTTTCTCCTTTAACTTCTCAAACATTTCTCTTATTTCGTCCATAACCTTATTTCAAATTGCGCAGTACGGACTCACGATAATCAAATAACAAACTGCCTTGCACCAGTTGTATTCTTTTGACTTTAAACTGATTTAGTATTATTCAAGTCAAAAACTGCGATTTTATAAGAAGCCGCTATGTACTGTTCCATTAATTAGTTAATACCGAAACTTATATGATCAGCGTTTGAATTTCAAATACAATTTCTAGCACCATAATGACATCAGAAAGAAAAGCATTCGTAGTCGATTTCTACGATGAAGTTGAAGAGGAAATTATTAAGCAGGAACCCAAAGAGGAAGAATGGAGCGACATCGACGTGCCCAACGAGATTGAGATAAAAGTTGAAGAAGACCTTAAATATGAACTAAATGTAGAAGAGACAAGTTGTATCATAGCTCAAGAAGAAGCTGCAGCAGTACAACTGAAATCAGTCCATGAGTCTGGGGGATGCGACGCGCAACTAGAAGAAAGGTACTCGCACGATTATACTTATAGCAAAAATGTATTTAGAAGGTTTTGTTGCGATGGATGCGATTACAAAACTAAACACAAGGGTCTCCTGCAGCAGCACATTAGAAATAAACACCTAAATGAAGACAAGATTAAATGGTTTAAGTGCGGGAGATGTGACTACAAAGCTAAACAAAAGAGTGACCTACGGAAGCACATGATAAGTAAACACCTAAATGAAGAAGAGATTACATGGTTTAAGTGCGAGAGATGCGATTACAAAGCTAAACGCAAGGGTCTCCTGCAGCAGCACATAATAAATAAACACCTAAATGAAGAACAAATCAGATGGTCTAAGTGCGAGAGATGTGACTACAAAACTAAACAGAAGAGTTACCTGCAGCAGCACATGATAAGAAAACATCTAAATGAAGAAGAGATTACATGGTTCAAGTGTGAGAAATGCGACTACAAAGCTAAACAGAAGAGTCAACTACAGGAGCACATGATAAGAAAACACCTAAATGAAGAAGAGATTACATGGTTTAAGTGCGAAACATGCGATTACAAAGTTAAACGTAAGGGTGACCTACGGAAGCACATAATAAATAAACACCTAAATGAAGAAGAGATTAGATGGTTCAAGTGTGAGAAATGCGACTACAAAGCTAAACAGAAGAGTCAACTGCAGGTGCACATGATAAGAAAACACCTAAATAAAGAAGAGATTACATGGTTTAAGTGCGAAACATGCGATTACAAAGTTAAACGTAAGGATGACCTACGGAAGCACATAATAAGTAAACACCTAAATGAAGAACAAATCAGATGGTTTAAGTGCGAGACATGCGGCTACAAAGCTAAACAGAAGGCTGACCTACGGAAGCACATAATAAATAAACACCTAAATGAAGAAGAGATTACATGGTTTAAGTGCGAGAGATGTGACTACAAAGCTAAACAGAAGAGAAACTTGCAGCAGCACAAGACAAGTAAACATTAAGTGAAGAAGTGACTAGATGGTTTCTGTATGCGACTACAAAACAAAAATAAGTAAACACTTAAATGAAGAAAAGATTAGATGAGGCATGTGCAACCCGCCAGTCAGTTTTTACCGGCCCGCGATGACGTCTATCTCGTGTTACGTATTACAACGTCATAAGAGGGAAAAGGATACAGATACTGCCAGCCTCAGTAATTTCTTCATCTGCGTTCTTTTTCCTCTTGTGGTGAGGTAATACGTAACGCGAGATAGATACACCCCGAAATCGGCAAAGTAACATTCCGGCATTCGAAGTGTACAAATGGACATGTAACTTTTGAAATAAATTTGCAATTTTTTTTAAGTTGTGCTTGTTCGATAATGAAAGTTCGCAAATCCGGCCCACCTTGGAAATTTTAAAATATCCACGAGCCTCGGGTAAAACCAAACGTCTGGGTTTATCCACGCAGCGGGGCGTTATTGTCACAGTTACAACCCTCGTAATGAGGCGGCTTTTAGGGTCTCTCAAATATTGTTTCCACTAGCTATAATATACAGGATGAATCAACAACGGCGAGAGCTTTTTAAATTTAAAATTCAACTTTTGTTTATTGAATGTTTATCTTTATTAGCTATGATTTTTTTAAAAATCAGGGTAACGGTAATTACACAACCTATATTCAGTCATTAGTTGCTTTCCTTTTAGCACAGGGTGCAACTCCGAAAAAATAATTCGCCCCGTGTTCCTTTTAGTTGTGCATTTTGCCCCAGAGTTATTCGATCTGCCTTCCCCCGTCCCCTCAAGCACCAACGCTGGAGCTGGTGCAACAAGCCCCCGCATGCGCAGTGCATAGTTTGTCATTGTCAATATGAGCCGAGTAGTTTTCCGTGGTTTTCTCCAACATTTTACCTGTGCCTTTTGAAAATGTTTGCATCGCCTTCGTCTCTACTCCGCCACTATGGCATCAGCTTGCGAAATGGGCTATTATTTTACTATTGACTTCTGATGCGGTTAGGTTATCTGTCAAACAACGCAAGTGTCACTTACGCGGTGAATAATCCCCTGAAATACGTGTTCCTTTTAGGGCAGCTCGGAGTTGCTTCAGAATACTTACAAGACTGCTTTTTTTCCTTTTTAGCCTTATTTTTCGGATAAATTGTGAAAATAAACTTTTGCGACTAAAATGAATATCAATTTAAAGTATGTTGGGATTCGAATATCAGCTTATTTGGTAATCTTTGACCAATCAGTATCAGATTGCTCAGATGAACTCAGGTTTCTAAGATAAATGTGTAAAAGGAAAGCGCGTAACATACATATGTAGTAGGTACATACCACTAGCACATATGTGTTTATGATCAGTGAAGCATCTGAGGGTCTGTAATAAAACACTCGATCCTTTATTAGGCACCTGAATCTGTTTTTTAATAACTCCATTACACCTCTTTATTGTGCTTTAAGATCCGGTTCAGTGACCTTCGGCCATTTTGTGGATTGCACAAACACTACTTAATAATTTAGTTCTAAAAGTGTAGATTGCATGAGTTTGTTATGAACGTAAAATATATGCAAAATTTGTCGCAGTAATTGAAGTGTGGTAACTATAATTTACATCCGGGAAGGGACATTAGAGCGCGGCCGTTAGAGCGCAGGGACACTAGAGCGCAGGGACATTAGAGCGCGGTGGTGTGTTTTTGCCTATTTAAACTTCTTGGAAGAACTTAATTGCGGGTACCTGTTCTCGATGGCCGGGCTTTAAGCAGGAAACATAAAAACAGACTAAAACCCAAAGATGCAAAATTCTTGGTAGACCGTAATTATTGGATGTCCAAGTGCTCTCGATGAATATGGGCTTTAAATCGGGAAAATGAAAAAAGCCGGGATTGAAAGTTTGAAATGACAATGTTCGGAATTATGTATACTTGGCTTCATCAAAATACAATAAGCGAAATTACTTCAGCTAGGGGTGTATGAATCATGATAACGGCACATCCCTTATTAGCTGTTTACTTATTGTATTTCATGAACGAGAAGGAAGACCACCCGTTAACATCTCCCGGTTTTAACGAAATTCAGAAAGACACATTTCTTAAAACGAGCGTCGTCGTGTCAGGTATTTTAATTTATTTTTAATGAGGGTTGAAGAACATTATTTTCAATATATTTAAGCCGGATGGAACGGCAAATAGTTCGACAGGATGTCATCTCGTCATTAAGTTGTAAAAACCCACTGACCATTGTTTACTTTGCTCCCTTGGAGATATCAATTTTTATATCAATATTATTCACAGGTCAATTGAAATTCCACCAAGTTCCAAGTTCTTGGAAGGATATTGGTCTAAGCAGGATCCATGATTTTGGTTGAAATTCATTAACAAGTGCAGCAAGAAAATAAAAATTGTTTAATGAATAAAGTAAAATGAACAACCGGCAAACAATAACAGCTTTTGAAATTTCAAAGTCTCAAATATAGATTTAGTTGGTCCTCTCAACCAAACACAGAGGTATCAAAAATTAATTTTTTTTTAAGAATCGGAGTGGTATAAACTTTACAGTAATAATATAATTATAAAAGTATCTACCGAGAAAAGCAAATGTTTTATTTTCGCAACATCATCTACCTAAATAGGCGAAAACACACCACCGCGCTCTAATGTCCCTGCGCTCTAACGGCCGCGCTCTAATGTCCTAGACCGAATTCACTGTCACTGATTATCACATTACCAGCAACCATCACATTAGAGAAATATCACTAAGATTTTGTTGTATTGTTGCACACGCTTGAAAAAGGCAAGAACAATGTATATGAGTAAAATTTATTACCGAAAAAAGGCAAAACTGCGCGAATTTTTCAAAATTAACGCTTGGGGGTTGAAAAATTGATAAGGGGATGAAAAATCAAGAGGGGTGGAAATGAACTGTAGTTAAGTAGAATATCTTCAGCACCAAAACAAAGTTTTTGTAACAAAATAACAACAACTTTCATTTTCAAGTTTCCCGCCACAATTCGATTGTATCGCATACAGAGCCATCTGCGTTGATACCAAAAGTAAAAAAGCATAGGCAACCAGTCTTGCGCCGAACACTTACAACGTTTATAGTGAGGTTATGTCACAGTATATCGATGATGTTGGTGTTCCCTTCAGTAGGGACAGCTCGGTTGTCAACGCGAACTGTTTTCGTTGACCTTGAGGCTCCATGGGTGTTCGTTGGCTATTGTACCCCTAGATGGCGCTCGCTCATGTCTTCACTCGTCATTAGTCGTCTGCGTCTGACAAACTCAATAATCGGAAATTTTCTAATAATTGGAAAATTGCTATGGATATAATTGTTACAACAATGTGCGTTGCTGTCGCTTCTTCTCAATAATCTCAATCTTTGAAAGTCACCGACACCGTAATAAGTGCAGTGTCTCCAGTTCCAGTACGAGGATGTAAAACTAGGTACCTACGTCTTTGACGAGGCATGTCTTTGAGAAGAGGTGAGTTTAGGACATGATTGTGGATTTCTCTAATAAATTAATAAATTAAGTTTTAGATGCAAGCAAAGGGTAAAATTGTCCGCATACGAATACCTCCTAAATGTTACACCTCTATCGGCTCTGAATACATCCAGGTATAAAGCATATGCCACCTACATTTTACGGAAAAAATGTTTAAGTCATGGGGTAAGGACGGCAAGGCTGCTTTTTTGATTTTTTTATGTCATTAAATTGTTCAGGTACTGGAAAGTGCAAAGCGGTTGGTGAACAATAGTCTTCCCACACTAAATCTCCCACCACATGAAAAACTTCCCGCAAGTTGCAGTTCCACCATCTGGAGAACTGATTGTTGCCGACCCTCAATTGGAGAATCCTTTGGAGCATGATGCAGCATGCTTCTCACATTGTATGGTTTATTTGTAATTGTTAACCTCATCACTTTGAAAATGTTTTTAATATCTCAAAGAAGTATTTTGTTAATAAAACGTTGGTAAAAAACCTGGAATTGTTATAAGGGTAACAAGTACCGTTTATAAAATGCTATTTTGTTACGTTTTCGCCTTTATAACTTAACGATTATGGCGGTTAAAAAGAAAGAGAAGTTGCGCGCTAATTTTCAAATCGCCCAGCGCCAGCTATCGGAGAGTAGCTGTACGAACACCCATGGCAGCCATGACAGTTTTAGAATATTTCCACGAGATCAAAGGCGCCGACACGAGCTGTCCCTACTGAAGGGAACACCAACATCATCGATATACTGTGGTTATGTTGTTATTGTTAATCTCTGGCAGTAAGTTTTCTGGATAAAAAATATAGGTAAGGTATTTATTTATTAATGGTAATTAGGATATAGCCCCATAATCTTATAAATTTGCAGTTTTTGTGCAATTTGAGATAAAATCAGATCTTCACGTTTTGAGCTCTCGGGAGCCCTAAAAAGTGGTTTCAAAAATGTGTTTGTGTGTGTACGTACGTTTGTAAACACACAGCCAAAACTTACCAGACCGATTTGGCTGAAAGCACCCCGCACGATTCTTGTGGAAAGTTGCTTTCGGTGAAGTTGTCTGACTTTTTGATATGTTGTAGTTTTCATGATTCTGAACAAAAGTTATCATTGCACCAACCAAATAATATTTTTTCTGCATTAAATTATGTAAAAAAAGTTACACTTTCACTAGAAAAATCTGGAGAAAAAAATTAAACCATCCTTATGGCTTTCTGTCGGATTGGCTGAAATTTTAGTATGTTGTAGATTTTGACCTCCTGATCAAATGTTATCATTGCCCCAAAGAAATCGTAAGGACAGTTTTTGATATAGAGTCTGCCGAAGATAAACTTTTCTCCATAAGGACATACACATTTTTCGGACCGTCGTAAAAATACTTTTTTCAGCATAATAAGCAAACACACCCATAAGACTGCTGTATAATAGTATGTTAATAATATACGTAAGAAAAGTGCCCCTGGACTTATCATGTGCTATTATGATGACAAAAATGCAAATTAATTTTTGCTGCATGTAATTCTTATGGGAAAATTTTATCTTCGGCACCCTCTGGAGCAAAAACTGTCCGTACGATTGCTTTCTGGCAATGATAACTTTTGATCAGGAGGTCAAAATCTACAACATACTAAAATTTCAGCCAATCCGACAGAAAGCCATTTGCCCATAAGGATGGTGCGGGGTCCTTTGATGAATCATTTTGTTAGCCATGGAAAAAGTTGGTTTGTGATGTTGACTGACGTCGCGCTCAGTCCAAGGGTTTCGTTTTTAAAAATTGTAAAAAAATTTGTACAAGAATCCGCTAAGAAATGTACAGCTTGTCATTTGAAAAAAAAATTTTGACAATAGGCAGTAAAAATGCACTTTTAATGACTACTGGCGAAAAAAATCTTTGTGTTCCGTCGACGAGCTAGATCATCAAAATTAAAAGTTGAAAACTGTGAAATTGTCTTTTTACGTACAGATTTAATTTACCTTTTCACCGAGGGGTGATCCGCAGGCCGGAATCAGTGTACATTTTTCGGGAATACAGCGGGAATAGATCGGAATACATCGGAATACGTCGGAATACATGGGAATACATCGGAATAGGTGGGAATACCCGGAATACTCCGGAATAGTTGGGAATAATTGAAAATTTCCCAGTGATATATTAAAATTTATTGATTGGATGCGTGTACTTTAAAATAAATCAAAACAATCGGGGAATAATTTGTAGGAATAGGTAGAATTATCCTGAATACATCAGAATAACGCGGGGTAGCTTCGGAAGCGCCTGATGCGCCTGCGCCTGTTAAGTTTAGGAAATCTCGGAATACTTGGGACTCGACTTGGGAATACACCGGAATACATGGGAATACACCGGAATACACGGGAATACATCGGAATACATGGGAATACTAGGAATACACCGGAATACTCCGGAATATTGATGGAGAATATTGCCGATTATCTACATCGGAATACCGGAATAGCTTTAAGTCAAGTTTCGGAATACCTTCGGAATACACCGGAATAGCTTCGGAATACACCGGAATACTTCGGAATACATCGGAATACTGGGAATACTTGGGTATTCCCGGAATCAGTGTACGTTTTTTAGTCTGCGGATCACCCCTCGCTTTTCACCCTTTAAACTCTCAATAGCAATATTTCGCAAACTTTAAAATGTCAATAGCATTGATCAATAGTCATCAAACGTTAGTGAAAACTAGATTTCAAGTTTTCTTGCAAGTAATTTTAATTCTGTTTTTCTTATTTTTTTTCCACGTTCGAAGAAAAAATAGCATTTTTCTTTCGGAGTAAAACGCACTTTTCGTGATTCGCCCGGAATTGTTGGCTCACTATGTCAGGTCAGGTTTTTTTTGTAACTATACGCATGTATTCCTCAAATTCTGTCCACTTATCTGAACATGTAAATATAAACGCGTACACATAGTTATCTCTATTTTTAAGTACATACAATGTGTCGCAGATTCATATATATTAACACTATTAAAAAAAAAATATATATAATAATTTTTGATTTGTTAGTTGCATTGTCATGGAAGACACTTGACGTCATAAAAGACAAGTACCTAACTACTAAGGGCGGGTTGTACCAAACATTTAATCCTGTGTTAAAATTAATCCTTCAGAAATTCTATAGCAACAAATTGTTGACAACAATTGTTTCTATGGTTAGCTTAACCTCAGAATTAAATGTTCGGCAAAACCCGCCCTAAGATGTTTTTAATTGCCTCAAACGCCTCACTTCAATCACGTTTGCTAGCCTACCCTATTTTATTAAATCATCAAAAAATTGTTATAAAATCAAAACGGCTGGTGCAAAAAGCTTTAAATGTCGACTTCTGGTATAGCCGGAAGTGAATCATACGAGTGTATTATCTGAAAAGATGCGCCGGAAGTCGAAATATACTCATGCCAAAGTTCAGAATTTAACGATAATCAAATAAAAAACTGCCTTCCACCAGTTGGATTCTTTTGACTTTAATCTTATTTAGTATTATTCAAGTCAAAAACTGCGAATTTATAAGAAGCCGCTACAGGGTGTTTTGCAACCGCGTGTAAGTTTTTTAACCTCAGATTGCCCATCGAAAATGGTAACGTTTGGCACAAAATCGTTTAGGTCGAAGTCATCTCCTAAGGAAGTTATAGAGGGCTTTAAAGTCAGCCATAGGGAGCAGTTTTTCTTAGTTATCTCAGGAACGGATTAACGGATTTGAATGAAATTTGGTGGACACTAGTAGCCAAGTGAATATACATCTACATGGGGAATTTCGTTGGATTATGACCACGGGATCCCCAGAAAACGGAGACACCTTCGACATTTTTCTTTCGGAAAATGTTTGAAGGTCACGCGTTTTAAAAATGGTGGTGTCCGTTTGAAAGGGCAATTCAAACTGCAACTTTTACTATACTTGGTATTTTTTAATTTAATGCGTGGTTTTAGAGATATCCGTACCTGAGGTAACTGGAAAATTTTTCAAGGTCACGCATTTTAAAAATGGTGGTGCCTGTTGTAAAGAGCAGCTTGTAAAGCCCTAACTTCCTTAGGAGACGACTTCGACCTAAACAATTTTGTGCCAATCGTCACCATTTTTGATGGGCAATCTAATGTTAACTTACACGCGGTTGCAAAACACCCTGTATACTGTTCCATTAATTAGTTAATACCGAAACTTATATGATCGCTTTTGAACTTCAAATACAATTTCTAGCACCATAATGACATCAGAAAGAAAAGCATTCGTAGTCGATTTCTACGATGAAGTTGAAGAGGAAATTATTAAGCAGGAACCCAAAGAGGAAGAATGGAGTGACACAGATGTGCCCAACGAGATTGAGATAAAAGTTGAAGAAGACCTTAAATATGAACTAAATGTAGAAGAGACAAGTTGTATCATAGCTCAAGAAGAAGCTGCAGCAGTGCAACTGAAATCAGGCCATGAGTCTGGGGGATGTGACGCGCAACTAGAAGAAAGGTACTCGCACGATTATACTTATAGCAAAAATGTATTTAGAAGGTTTTGTTGCGATGGATGCGATTACAAAACTAAACGCAAGGGTCACCTGCAGCAACACATGATAGCTAAACACCTAAATGAAGAAGAAATTAGATGGTTTAAGTGCGAGAGATGCGATTACAAAGCTAAACAGAAGAATAACCAGCAACGGCACATGATAAGTAAACACCTAAATGAAGACGAGATTAGATGGTTTAAATGTGAGAGATGCGACTACAACGCTAAATGTAAGAGTCACCTGCAGCGGCACATGATAAATAAACACCTAAATGAAGAAGAGATTAAATGGTTTACATGCGAGAGATGTGACTACAAAGCGAAATGTAAGGGTGACCTACGGAAGCACATAAGAAGTAAACACCTAAATGAAGAACAGATCAGATGGTTTAAGTGCGAGACATGCGACTACAAAGCTAAACATAAGAGTCTCCTGCAGCAGCACATCATAAATAAACACCTAAACGAAGAAGAGATTAGATGGTTTAAATGCGAGAGATGCTACTACAAAGCTAAATATAACAGTCACCTGCAGCAGCACATCATAAATAAACACCTAAACGAAGAAGAGATTAGATGGTTTAAATGCGAGAGATGTGACTACAAAGCGAAATGTAAGGGTGACCTACGGAAGCACATAAGAAGTAAACACCTAAATGAAGAACAGATCAGATGGTTTAAGTGCGAGACATGCGACTACAAAGCTAAACATAAGAGTCTCCTGCAGCAGCACATCATAAATAAACACCTAAACGAAGAAGAGATTAGATGGTTTAAATGCGAGAGATGCTACTACAAAGCTAAATATAACAGTCACCTGCAGCAGCACATCATAAATAAACACCTAAACGAAGAAGAGATTAGATGGTTTAAATGCGAGAGATGTGACTACAAAGCGAAATGTAAGGGTGACCTACGGAAGCACATAAGAAGTAAACACCTAAATGAAGAACAGATCAGATGGTTTAAGTGCGAGACATGCGACTACAAAGCTAAACATAAGAGTCTCCTGCAGCAGCACATCATAAATAAACACCTAAACGAAGAAGAGATTAGATGGTTTAAGTGCAAGAGATGCGACTACAAAGGTAAAAGTAAGAGTCACCTGCAGCGGCACAGGAGAACTAAACATTAAGTGAAGAAGTAACTAGATGGTTTCTGTATGCGACAACAAAACAACAAAAATAACTAAACACTTAAATGAAGAAAAGATTAGATGAGGCATGTGCAACCCGCCAGTCAGTTTTTACCGGCCCGCGATGACGTCTATCTCGTGTTATGTATTACAACGTCATAAGAGGGAAAAGGATACAGATTCTGCCAGCCTCAGTAATTTCTTCATCTGCGTTCTTTTTCCTCTTGTGGTGAGGTAATACGTAACACGAGATAGATACACCCCGGCAGTAGGTACTGCCGCAGCATGGCAGGCCGAAATCGGCAAAGTAACATTCCGGCATTCGAAGTGTACAAATGGACATGTAACTTTTGAAATAAATTTGTATTTTTTTTAAGTTCATAAAAATACATACTGTAACGTTATATTTTTATAACCCCCTTACTAACCCAGGTTTCTAGATTTGTTACGTTACCGAAGACGTTCGTGATCGTCTAGTTATCTATCATTTAGGACCCATTGTTTAGGACTACGTTGTGTTTCTAATTAATTAACCTTTAAATTAATACCCCCCCCCCTTTTTTTTATTTACTAGGTATCCCTGATTAGTGGAGAAGTAACGCCAAAAGAGAAATAAACACTACATTCTTTCGATCTTTGATTTATTTGCATAATATAACTCAAAAGAATACTTCAGAATGGAAACATTGTATTCACAACTGAATGCTTTGCTTTCCTCGTTTTCCCCAAACTATTCACCTTTTTGCACCCACATTTTCTTACTTCTTCTCGTTGTTTTTCCCGTTGCCCCGGATACTCGCACTTCTTTTTTCATCAGCAATTCCTAGATTTTTCTCAGCAGTGCTAGTCTTAAATTACCTTCCGAAAAAGCAGAATTATTACTTTACTCTCTTTAAGAAAACTACCCAAAAAGAATGGCGGAAAACGTATCGTTACAATATGTTGCTGGTAAATGTTCAGTTCTCCCATACGAGACGGGGACTGTTCTGCCACACAGCCCTTGTCAAAACATAAATAACTAACTATAGCAAGACGGGAGAACACTTTTGGCAAAGTGGAACAAAAATATCAAAAATTTTGAAAAAATGAAGCGCTACTTTACAGAAATAAACAGCAAAACACTGTAATGACTTATGAGTATATTGATCTTAATTTTACTTAAATAGAAATAGCTGATGATTGTACTGAGAGTAAATAATCTGACACGTACTTTTTAAAGAGAGAGATGGACATGTTACGAAAGGGGGCAGGAATTCTGTTCATTATATGAGCGATACTGTACGATTGTGAATAGAAAATGAATGTGGAGTAAAAAAGATTTCATATGGTTTTCCAAGATTTTGACATAAAGTTGAGACTGTAAAGCCCGTTCATTTTCTATAGCAGAACTAAAATTTTTCTGGAGCTGTACAACCCTAATTTGTAAGGGCGTGTACTTTGACAATTTGATCGAAATTTTACTTACCAGGGTAGTTTTAACAATAATTTGTTAACCAACGTGTTAGGGGTAAACGTGAAGGTAAAATAGCAACTGTAAGCTGATAGCCCTTCTCAAATTTAAATTAGAAGCAAAAAACACTAGTTTGGCGGGAATCGAGCTTAAGCTTTATTCACAACCACTTGACGTACGTAACGTAACAAAAGTCAACAATTATTCATGACAGCTTCTGACTTTTCTAGCTATTGTTGACGATTGTTCAACTTTGTTTTGTCACATACGAAAAGTGGTTGTGACTCAAAATGCTGTCATAAAACTTTTATGCAAAAATTTTTTTTCTAAAATGATTTGTTTCCTATTGCAATCTTGGCAGTCTCAAGATAAAACGACCACCCGGTATAGTCAAGTCGTTTTTTCGCGGAAACGGGTGCGCCATATCCGTCCAGCAACCAGTTTTCGACTGTCAAAACAAAACATTGATTGATATGGATGTAAAGTCCCGTCGCATATTAACGAAAGCGGGGGTTGTGTGTCTCAGGCTTTTTTCTGTTGGTTTGTAAACGGGATTTCACATCCGTCAAAACTCCTGTCACTGTCAGTGCCAATAAACAGTAACAATGGAGACTGAAAGGGGTCTTTGTTGTCAATTATTGTCCCGTTTACAAACCAACAGAACAAAAGCCTGAGACACACAACTCCCATTTTCGTTAATATGCGACGGGACTTTACATACTCTATACGGGGTAACGTGAGAGGACGTACGGAGAGTTTAATATGGGTGTTTCTAGGATACAAAAAAATCCATAACTTTTGAAAGAAGTATCAGCCTATTGTAATTTTTTTACGAGTTCGAGGACATTATAGGGCACATTTTATGTCCATCAAAGTAATAAAAAAACCTGTCATATTTCACGCAAATTTCAATTTTATTTTTTTAAGGTAACCGCTTGGATGTAAACACATCTCGTACTAACGGCATAAGAATAGGTGTTTAGTGAAATTTGGCACCCTGTATTTTGAAAGGAATGAATTTACCAGAACTTTAAATATGCGCTCAAGTATAAAATTGATTTCTGCATATGCGCGGTTTTGTTAAAAAGTAGAATTTAGGTATGGCCGGCTTGAAATAGAATTGCTCATATATGAAACATTTACGGTGAATAAACATCTACAGGGATACACATCGCATTGATATACATCTTCCGTTGGCTTTTTCTGTCGACATATTCACACTTTTTTGTACTTTCAGGGGCAACACGTACAGCGACCTACCGTCAGAAGGAGTCATTTTGAACTTCATAGGCCTCTTCATCGTTTTTTTCGGAATCCTCGTCCTATATTTAGTCAACGATCCGGACTTCAAACGCACCAACATTCCAGAAGACGAAGTAGCTTTATCCTCCGCAGATTAATCATTTTCTGATTTTTTTTAAATTTTCCGCTTAAATATTTTACTATCACAAGTTGGCAACACTGGCCTTTTATTGATTTATTCAGTTATCGTCAATTTTATTTCGTTCCCCTAATCGAACATATTACTTACCTACCTGATTCTACCAAAGTAAATCTGGTGCTATTTTTGTATACATTTGTATACAGTTTTGTGTATGCATTAATTTGTTTGCGTGATTTATCGTTAAGTCAATGACTGTGTAATACGTAATCAGCAGTGTTTCAATATTTAAAAATTGTATAATTAAACAATGAATGTGTGAGCAAAAGTTTGTTTCATTTTATCAGTTTTGACCTCGGTGTCATCGGAAATCTGGTAGTAATCTCCAGCATGTTCTCGCTGAAACTTGTGAGAAGTTTTTCGAGAAATTTCAAGAGGACTTTATCGTCCAAAGGGGAGGTTACAGTTCTTTACGATTTTCACGTGGAAAATGGGGGAAAAATGGTGAATTTTGGGGGGTTTCTCCTGCCTGTGCAATACTCTGATTTGGGGATTGCTGCTTCACATTTGCATACGAGAAAAAACGCTTCCCTGTTTGATGTCTCACACATGCTACAAACGGAAATAATAGGTATGTTAATTTGTAAGGAATAATAGGGGATGTCCCGAAATTAGGGGTCGAAACTTTGCAGGTAGATTCTCCTATGAAAAAATATGTCGAAAAATAAGTCCTAGGAGCTAAGGGGAGACTGAAAGTGTTTTTTTCTAAATTTCTTCAAAACGGTTAAAGATTGATACTGAATTTACTGCTGCGGAGAAAATTTTAAAATTTTGATCATAAGCGTCTCGTACGGGAGGGGCTTAGGACTTAAGTTACTCAAAAATTTTTGTAAGTAGTTTTTTCTCAAATTTGATGGCAGAATCTGAAAATTTGAGGTTTTTTAAGTAAAAATGATACTCTTGTTTGACGTCGATAGAATGCGCCCTTTTCGAAAAAAATGGCTTTATTGGCTCAGGGCTCCAAAATTTGTGACAGCAGACGTCAAAATATCGTATAACTTGAGAACGACAGTAGATATCGAGCTGAAACTTTGTACACATGTGAATACCCCGAAAATCTCGGCGAGGATTGTTTTTGGGCCATATCGGACCAGGGGGGTGGGAGTTAGGGGTGAAAAACTGAAAGAAATTACAATTTCCGACTTTTGATGCGAACGCTGCCTCAACGCTTGAAGCTAGAGCAAAAGTTTGTGAGGAAGAATTGTCGGCAATGAAAAGATCTACAAAAAAGTCCGCGACGGCATATAGCTGTCTACGAGGGGTAGCCCACCGAGATCGTTTTTGTGTTTTAGTTTTTGACGAAAATAGCTTCAGTGGCTTATTGTCGGCTATCCGTGACAGATATTTATATGCTGTCGCGGACTTTTTTGTAGGTCTATTCGTTGCCGACGTTTCTTCCTTATACGATTTCCATCTTCAAGCGGTTAGGCAGCGTTCGCAGTAAAAGCGCGAGAATGCAGGTTTTTTTCGGGACCGAAAAAAACTATTAATTGTAATAACTCGAGAACCAGTGGAGATATTTCACTGAAACTTGATATGCGTTTTTGACGTACAAGTCTGTTGAAGGTGAGGGGGTGTCAATTTTGGGGGATGAAAGTTAGGGGTTGAAAATCACAAAAATACGCAAACTTCTCAAATATTTTGCACATGAAACCACATACATAATAACTCCAAAACTAATGAAGATAGGTATAGTAAAACTGGGCATGGATTGATAGGGAATTCAATTAGCTGTCCACTGGGATAATAAAAGACTAGGCATTCCATTTGAAAAAAATGAGTTTCAATTGTTTTTTGCAAGCTGACGAACGCCACTGGCTGTAGACCCTCCCTATAAGAATTTTCCGGTTTTTAAGCTACAGTCTAATGCCTCAGAGGCTTCTTTTCCTGCTGTCAAAATTTCAATACTCTATCTCCATTTTTGGCAAAGATATTAATTTTTGAGTATTACGAGATCTGAAAATTTAAAATATTTTTTTTTTGGAAACTGTCACATTTAGCCATAGGGTAATGTTACACTGAAATTCTCACAATTTGATGTAGATTCAGAATGTGTCATAAAAACATGGGGTTTCCATTTAAAATAACGAAGTTGGAGTCGACTTCCGGCATAACCAGAAGTGCGGCCATCTTAAAAATATTTTCATTCAATTCAGAATTCATTAGAACCCCCGGATACAAATTTTCGCGACTATGATGCCAAAACTTCTCGAGATACGTCTAATGGACACTCTTCGTGAATGACCCTGTATATTTTGACATTATTTGATAAGGGATGGTTTTTGCTGCAAGATGAAACAGAAGGGGGTGCAAATTAGGGGTTGAAACTCGAAATTTCACATAAGTGTTGCTTGAAATTCAACAACAATACTCTTCCTTCCTCTTCCAACCAGAATCTGTTTTCTCTCTCTCCATTCCCGCATCTAAATCTCGCTATCATTCTTTTAGTTCCATCGCATAACTTGAGAACGAAAGCAGGTATCGAGCTGAAACTTTGTACACATGTGTATACCCCGAAAATCTCGGCGGGGATTGTTTTTGGGCCATATCGGACCAGGGGGGTGGGAGTTAGGGGTGGAAAACTGAAAGAATTACAATTTTCGACTTTTGATGCGAACGCTGCCTCAACGCTTGAAGCTAGAGCAAAAGTTTGTAAGGAGGAATTGTCGGCAATGAAAAGATCTACAAAAAAGTCCGCGGCGGCATATAGCTATCTACGAGGGGTAGCCCACCGTGATCGCTTTTGTGTTTTAATTTTGACGAAAAAAGCTTCAGTGGCTTATTGTCGGCTATCCGTAACAGATATTTATATGCTGTCGCGGACTTTTTTGTAGGTCTTTTCGTTGCCGACGTTTCTCCCTTATACGATTTTAATCCATCTTCAAGCGTTTAGGCAGCGTTCGCAGTAAAAGCGCGAGAATGCGAGGTTTTTTCGAGACCGAAAATCTATTAATTGTAATAACTCGAGAACCAGTGGAGATATTTTATTGAAACTTGATATGCGTTTTTGACGTACAAGTCTGTTGAAGGTGAGGGGGTGTCAATTTTGGGGGATGAAATTTAGGGGTTGAAAATCACAAAAATACGCAAACTTCTCAAATATTTTGCACATGAAACCACATATACATAATACATAATAACTCCAAAACTAATGAAGATAGGTATATTAAAACTGGGGAAAAAAATGAGTTTCAATTATTTTTTGTAAGCTGACGAACGCCACTGGCTGTAGACCCTCCCTATAAGAATTTTCCGGTTTTTAAGCTACAGTCTAATGCCTCAGAGGCTTCTTTTCCTGCTGTCAAAATTTCAATACTCTATCTCAATTTTTGGCAAAGATATTAATTTTTGAGATTTTCGTCTCTAAAAATTTAATATATTTTTTTTCTCGGAAACTGTCATATTTAGACATAGGGTAATGTTACACCGAAATTCTCACAATTTGATGTAGATTCAGAATGTGCCATAAAAAAAATAAAAATTTTTGAGATTTTGTCTTTTCAATTTCTGTTAATTTGAAATTTCACAGGGGACACTCTGTGCATGAAAATTGACACCCAAATGTGTCATCAGGTAACCCTGACCTTTCTTCAGGACGTGCCATAAATTCGGAAGAGAAAAACTTCAAGGCTTCGAAAATATGAATTTTTAACCCAAGTCCTGTTTTTGCCAAATTTTACACATTTTATTAAATAACTCAAAAACGATTGAATTTAAGTATGGGGCACACCTGACAAAAATTGCACAGAATGACACGTAGAAACCAAAAATGCATTGATATATGAGGTGTTCCATTTCACAAAATGTAATTTTGTGCTGCCCCCCCCTACACGAGTCGCCCATGTAATTTTATATTATGCACATTTTCAGTCACTAACAGTTGGCGTACACAAATTTTCGAAATTATTAATGACGTGGACATAAATGGACTTTTTCTCACCGTTGGGACACCCTGTATGCTTTCCCTTAGGAAGCATTTTCGACCCATGGGTATAAGAACTTTTTTTTCTAGAATTAAATAAGGAACCATCCCCTAAACTTATTTACAATGTTTTGATGTCTTTTGTCACAAATTTTGGAGCCCTGAAGCAATAAAAAGCAATTTTTTTCGAAAAGGGCGCATTCTATCGATGTCAAACAAGAGTATCATTTTTACTTAAAAAACCTCGAATTTTCAGATTAGGAATCAAATTTGAGAGAAAACTACTTACAAAGATGTTTGAGTAAATTTAGTCCCAAGCCCCTCCTGCACGAGACGCTTATGTTCAAAATTTTAAAATTTCCACAGTAGTAAATTCAGCATCAAAGACTTCGTAAAGATACCAAATTTCACGTTGCTAGCTTTAACCGTTTTGAAGATATTTAGAAAAAACACTTTTAAAGGGCCTTAGCTCCGTTAAGACTTATTTTTCGACTTATGTCCATATTTTTTTCCAATTTTTCATAGAAGAATCTACTGGTAAACTTTTGACCACTAATTTCGCGATACAGGGTGATCAAACCACGTCTTTTCTTTCAAGGTCACGGCTGTCTAGACTACGTGGAATCTATTTGCACAGCCGACTTGAAAAATCTCTCCAACAGCAGCTCAGTTTTGACAGTTTTCACCAACGATCAAGGTGGCATACTTGACGATCTAATTGTCACAAAAATATCCGAGCATCACTTGTACGTCGTGTCCAACGCCGCCATGAAAAAACACGATCAAGCCCATTTTTTAAAAAACCTAAACAAAAAAAACTACCCTGACATAAAAATTAAGTTTTTTGATCCGCAGGAACGAGCTTTAATTGCTTTGCAAGGCCCAAAATCGGCTGCAGTTCTTCAGCAATTGACAGATGTCGATCTGTCAAAGTTATTCTTCATGACGTCATCAGAGGGGGTGGTTTGCGATACAGGTTCTTGCAGAATTACGAGATGCGGATATACTGGTGAAGATGGATTTGAAATTTCCACCCCTGCTATAAAGGCTGTTGATATTTCTAGGGAGATTTTAAAAAACGATTTTGTGAGGTTGGCAGGCCTGGGAGCACGTGACTCTTTAAGGTGAGTGTCTTGACTGGTGAGAATAAAACCACCCCTCTACAGCGAAACAGTTGATTTTCACTGCTGACGCGTTTCGGACATTATGTGCTCATTATCAAAGCCGAAGCTAAACAAATGACAAATGAATAAGTGATAATATTAGGTTAGTTCGTAGCGTTAACAAGGTGCAGATGCTAGATGCGACGGAAAGTATCGTCATTTATGTCTAGAGATAGGCTTATACAGCCCTGATCGCTACTTTAGGGAGGATTTGTTATATTTTTACGTTTTCACCCTTGCGTGACCATTTCTCGACCATTTCACAGCCGAGAGCCTATAAATATTTCAGTTTTACAACAGTTTAGGGTTGTTTAGCTTCGGCTTTGATAATGGGGTGTTAATTTTTAAAGAAGAAATTTCTCCTTAGGCTTGAAGCAGGACTGTGTCTTTATGGAAACGATATAACAGCAAAAACAACCCCCGTTGAAGCATCCCTTGCTTGGTTAGTTGCAAAAACGCGAAGAGAACGTGAGGATTTCCCTGGAGCGTCTGTTATTCTCAAACAAATCAAAGAAGGAACTGTCAGGAAAAGGGTTGGTCTTGTTGCAGAATCAGGGCCTCCTGCTAGACATGATACACCCTTATTTGATGGAAGGGGTAGTGAAATTGGGGTAGTTACGTCAGGGTGTCCCTCTCCATCCCTTAATAAAAACATAGCGATAGGTTACGTACCTGTTAATTTGAGTAAAAATGGTACTGAAGTGAAACTGAAAATCAGGGATAAATTGTACGCTGCTGTTGTAACGAAAATGCCGTTTGTATCATCGAAGTACTATTCGAAACCTAAATGAAGACGAATAAAAGTTTTTTTTGCATTGTTGTTAATTTTTTAGTTTCTGGTCTGTCGAACGATTCTCATCAAATTGCAAGCACTTACCCCGCATCCAGAAAAGTAAAAAATTAAATAAAAGATTTACATCAAAGCGATATGTATCCCTGTAGATGTTCATCACATCATCCAACCCCTAAATCCTTCAATATGGATTTAGGGGTTGGATTTCCTGGAGGAATCGAGTGTCAAAAACGCGAATCGTTGAAAATTTATTGTTACAGTTTAAGAAATTGTGAATTGGGATGAAAAACCTGAGATGGTAATTTACATTAGTGTTTCCAGTAAAAACCTCCCCATCGCGTGGATCTTTCTTTTAATTTGCCTAAATGGCACTTCCCGTTCACCAACTACTGCTTCCAAAAGCCTTCAGCCAAATCGATCCAGTAGTTTGGCCTATAATATGTTTTGTGTTGCTCATTCTCTAAATCAAACACTGTAAAGGGTCATTTCAACATTTTCAACCCCCAAACACAAAAATTTAACGCTTGGACAGCCTACAACCGAAAGTGTTGAATTGCGCTCCTAAAACTTACCCCCTTCAACCACGAAACACAAAAAAATGACTAGAGAGGAAATTTAACCCTTGGACCAGTTATTCAACCCCCGTACACAAATAGTTGACTTGGAACTATCTGCAACAGAAACAGACTATACTTAACTGGACGCAAAAAGTTGCACCCCCGAAAGCCACCCCCTTAAACCCCCAAATGCGAAAAATTGATTTGGTGGACATTTGACCCTTGACCTATCTACAACCAGAATATAACTAATTGAACGCAAAAAACTTCATCACCTGAAATTGACACACCCTCACAATTCCTTATCATGAAGCATATTATGCTTCGGCATTACTACTATTACGACTCGTTGAACAATATAAGGCTTTTCATATACTTAACTAATTACGTAAATAACTATTATTAGGTTAATTAATTTTCTCACTAGTGCGGAAATATGATGCATTTCCTGGCTGAGATTAGTGGGGAAAATGGTGTATTATTGCTCCCGAGGTTTAGGATTAGGGGTTAAGGGTTGTTAGTAGCCTAAGTTGAGGAGTTTTTTCCAATGGTTGATCGAAATATATAGATCCCCGTAATTTTATACCACCATTTACTTGAAGAAATGTTCAGTTTCAACCCTTAAATCGCATCCCCCTTGTTTTTCGCAAAAGATGATTGTATAACAGCGGAAAACTATCGAATGACGCCAATTTCGACTGATACTTATTAAGCGGAATTTCGAGTTGCAACCCCTAATTTCCACCCCATCTGGCCGATTTTGCGAAAAAGTCATCCCCCGCAAGATGTCATCGAAGTGTATAAGTATAAGTATAGTCGCGACACTTTCTAACGAACACGGGGGTAGTGTGAGTCAGGCTTTTTTCCCGTCAGTTTATAAACGACTTTCAGTTCCGTCAAAATTTTTCTCAGTGTCGATTAAATTAAAAGTGTAACAATATGGATGTAGAAGCAGTCATTGTTATTAATTATTGTCCTTGTTTTTATCTTTTGACATTTGACGGAACTGAAGACCCTTTTACAAAGCAACAGAAAAAAAAGCCCAAGTCACACAACGGCACTAAAATTTCGATTTTTAGTGCCGAAGCATATGCGCAGGCACTGTAGTTTTAGTGAATTCGCTCGCTCGCTCGGCCAGCCGTCCGTCTACACTGTGCATCGCATAACTTGAAAACGAAAGCAGACATCGAGCTGAAATTTTGTACACATGTGTATACCCCGAAAATCTCGGCGGGGATTGTCTTTGGGCCATATCGGACCAGGGGGGTGGGAGTTAGGGGTGAAAAACTGAAAAAAATTATAATTTTCGACGTTTGATCGCGAACGCTGCCTCAACGCTTGAAGCTAGAGCAAAAGTTTGTAAGGAGGAATTGTCGGCAATGAAAAGATCTACAAAAAAGTCCCCGACGGCATATAGCTATCTACGAGGGGTAGCCCACCGAGATCGTTTTTGTGTTTTAATTTTTGACGAAAATAGCTTCAGTGGCTTATTGTCGACTGTCCGTAACAGATATTTAGATGCTGTCGCGGACTTTTTTGTAGGTCTTTTTGTTGCCGACATTTCTCCTTTATACGATTTTAATCCATCTTCAAGCGTTTAGGCAGCGTTCGCAGTAAAAGCGCGAGAATGCGAGGTTTTTTCGGGACCGAAAAACTATTAATTGTAATAACTCGAGAACCAGTGGAGATATTTTACTGAAACTTGATGTGCGTTTTTGACGTACAAGTCTGTTGAAGGTGAGGGGGTGTCAATTTTGGGGGATGAAATTTAGGGGTTGAAAATCACAAAAATACGAATACTTCTCAGATATTTTGCACATGGAGGTCTGAAACCACATATATTTTGACATTATTTGATAAGGGATGGTTTTTTTTCGGCAAGATGAAACAGAAAGGGGTGCACTGTAGTTTTAATGAATTCGCTCGCTCGCTCGCTCGGCCGGCCGTCCGTCTACTCTGTCCATCGCATAACTTGAGAACGGAAGCAGATATCGAGCTGAAATTTTGTACACATATGTATACCCCGAAAATCTCGGCGGGGATTGTTTTTGGGCCATATCTGAGCAGGGGGGTGGGAGTTAGGGGTGAAAACCTGAAAGAAATTACAATTTTCGGCGTTTGATCGCGAACGCTGCCTCAACGCTTGAAGCTAGAGCAAAAGTTTGTAAGGAGGAATTGTCAGCAATGAAAAGATCTACAAAAAAGTCCGCGCCGGCATATAGCTATCTACGAGGGGTAGCCCACCGAGATCGTTTTTGTGTTTTAATTTTTGACGAAAATAGCTTCAGTGGCTTATTGTCGACTGTCCGTAACAGATATTTAGATGCTGTCGCGGAATTTTTTGTAGGTCTTTTCGTTGCCGACATTTCTCCTTTATACGATTTTAATCCATCTTCAAGCGTTTAGGCACCGTTCGCAGTAAAAGCGCGAGAATGCGAGGTTTTTTCGGGACCGAAAAACTATTAATTGTAATAACTCGAGAACCAGTGGAGATATTTTACTGAAACTTGATGTGCGTTTTTGACGTACAAGTCTGTTGAAGGTGAGGGGGTGTCAATTTTGGGGGATGAAATTTAGGGGTTGAAAATCACAAAAATACGAATACTTCTCAGATATTTTGCACATGGAGGTCTGAAACCACATATATTTTGACATTATTTGATAAGGGATGGTTTTTTTTCGGCAAGATGAAACAGAAAGGGGTGCACTGTAGTTTTAATGAATTCGCTCGCTCGCTCGCTCGGCCGGCCGTCCGTCTACTCTGTCCATCGCATAACTTGAGAACGGAAGCAGATATCGAGCTGAAATTTTGTACACATATGTATACCCCGAAAATCTCGGCGGGGATTGTTTTTGGGCCATATCTGAGCAGGGGGGTGGGAGTTAGGGGTGAAAACCTGAAAGAAATTACAATTTTCGGCGTTTGATCGCGAACGCTGCCTCAACGCTTGAAGCTAGAGCAAAAGTTTGTAAGGAGGAATTGTCAGCAATGAAAAGATCTACAAAAAAGTCCGCGCCGGCATATAGCTATCTACGAGGGGTAGCCCACCGAGATCGTTTTTGTGTTTTAATTTTTGACGAAAATAGCTTCAGTGGCTTATTGTCGACTGTCCGTAACAGATATTTAGATGCTGTCGCGGACTTTTTTGTAGGTCTTTTCGTTGCCGACATTTCTCCCTTATACGATTTTAATCCATCTTCAAGCGTTTAGGCAGCGTTCGCAGTAAAAGCGCGAGAATGCGAGGTTTTTTTCAAGACCGAAAAAATATTAATTGTAATAACTCGAGAACCAGTGGAGATATTTTACTGAAATTTGATGTGCGTTTTTGACGTACAAGTCTGTTGAAGGTGAGGGGGTGTCAATTTTGGGGGATGAAATTTAGGGGTTGAAAATCACAAAAATACGAATACTTCTCAGATATTTTGCACATGGAGGTCTGAAACCACATATTTTGACATTATTTGATAAGGGATGGTTTTTTTTCGGCAAGATGAAACAGAAAGAGGTGCACTGTAGTTTTAATGAATTCGCTCGCTCGCTCGCTCGGCCGGCCGTCCGTCTACTCTGTCCATCGCATAACTTGAGAACGGAAGCAGATATCGAGCTGAAATTTTGTACACATATGTATACCCCGAAAATCTCGGCGGGGATTGTTTTTGGGCCATATCGGAGCAGGGGGGTGGGAGTTAGGGGTGAAAACCTGAAAGAAATTACAGTTTTCGGCGTTTGATCGCGAACGCTGCCTCAACGCTTGAAGCTAGAGCAAAAGTTTGTAAGGAGGAATTGTCGGCAATGAAAAGATCTACAAAAAAGTCCGCGACGGCATATAGCTATCTACGAGGGGTAGCCCACCGAGATCGTTTTTGTGTTTTAATTTTTGACGAAAATAGCTTCAGTGGCTTATTGTCGACTGTCCGTAACAGATATTTAGATGCTGTCGCGGACTTTTTTGTAGGTCTTTTCGTTGCCGACATTTCTCCCTTATACGATTTTAATCCATCTTCAAGCGTTTAGGCAGCGTTCGCAGTAAAAGCGCGAGAATGCGAGGTTTTTTCGGGACCGAAAAACTATTAATTGTAATAACTCGAGAACCAGTGGAGATATTTTACTGAAACTTGATGTGCGTTTTTGACGTACAAGTCTGTTGAAGGTGAGGGGGTGTCAATTTTGGGGGATGAAATTTAGGGGTGAAAATCACAAAAATACGAATACTTCTCAGATATTTTGCACATGGAGGTCTGAAACCACATATATTTTGACATTATTTGATAAGGGATGGTTTTTTTTCGGCAAGATGAAACAGAAAGGGGTGCACTGTAGTTTTAATGAATTCGCTCGCTCGCTCGCTCGGCCGGCCGTCCGTCTACTCTGTCCATCGCATAACTTGAGAACGGAAGCAGATATCGAGCTGAAATTTTGTACACATATGTATACCCCGAAAATCTCGGCGGGGATTGTTTTTGGGCCATATCGGAGCAGGGGGGTGGGAGTTAGGGGTGAAAACCTGAAAGAAATTACAATTTTCGGCGTTTGATCGCGAACGCTGCCTCAACGCTTGAAGCTAGAGCAAAAGTTTGTAAGGAGGAATTGTCGGCAATGAAAAGATCTACAAAAAAGTCCGCGACGGCATATAGCTATCTACGAGGGGTAGCCCACCAAGATCGTTTTTGTGTTTTAATTTTTGACGAAAATAGCTTCAGTGGCTTATTGTCGACTGTCCATAACAGATATTTAGATGCTGTCGCGGACTTTTTTGTAGGTCTTTTCGTTGCCGACATTTCTCCCTTATACGATTTTAATCCATCTTCAAGCGTTTAGGCAGCGTTCGCAGTAAAAGCGCGAGAATGCGAGGTTTTTTTCAAGACCGAAAAAATATTAATTGTAATAACTCGAGAACCAGTGGAGATATTTTACTGAAATTTGATGTGCGTTTTTGACGTACAAGTCTGTTGAAGGTGAGGGGGTGTCAATTTTGGGGGATGAAATTTAGGGGTGAAAATCACAAAAATACGAATACTTCTCAGATATTTTGCACATGGAGGTCTGAAACCACATATATTTTGACATTATTTGATAAGGAATGGTTTTTTCTGCAAGATGAAAGAGAAAGGGGTGCAAATTAGGGGTTGAAACTCGATATTTCACATAAGAGTTGCTTGAAATTCAAGCAATTCGATAAGTTTTAATCAATGGCCCAGAAAAAGTTTTGAGCATATATTTAGTCCTTAGACCCTTAGATCACCTACGACAGGAAGATTAAAAAATTGCACCCCTGAAACTCGCCCCCTTCAACCCCCAACCACAAAAAAATGACTTGGACGGAATTTAATCTTTTTACCACTCATCGCAGGAGACTATTTTGAACGCAAAAAATTGTACCCCCAAAACCCACAGTCTTCAACCCTCGAACGCAAATAATTGACTTGGACGAAATCGAGCCCTTGTACTATCTACAACAGAAACAGACTAACTGAACGCAAAAAGTTGCAACCCCGAAAACCACCCCCTTCAACCCCCAAATACGAAAAATTGACAAACATAAATAATTGACTCGGTGGAAATTTAACCCAAAGTACCATTCGAAAAGCGCGCTTTCGGTCTCCCATCAAAATTTATTTTATTAATGAACAGTTACCTGACCTATCACAATGCGCACAAGTGCTGTAATTGCGCACGCGCTAAGCGGCAGTGTGACGTCACGAAATATCAATACACTGAAAATCATCCGTATTCGAGTGTTGTGGAGGTTCCCATCTTATTTTAAATTAATTCACACAACAGACATGTAAGTAAACAAAATTTTATGGAAAATAAAAGTAAAGAATGTTCAAAACGTTCACGCGAAATTAAAACTAAGGGTGGTTGCGACGTTTTAAGCAACCCCCACGTCGTCGTCGCGGCGGCTCTTCCCAAACCGATATTATTCTCCACCCTTATTTTTATTTTATTTTCAATTAAAGGGTTGATTTCCTTAATAAAACGCAGTGATTAGTGATGGCTATTTATTTAAGGGTAGTTCTGGAACGGAAATTACGATTACGATTCTTTCGATGGTTAATGATATTAATTGATTTTTTCTATAAGTGATAAATTATGTAGTTCAGGAATTTATTTTGTAGCAACTATAATTTTTCAAAATTGATTTTTGATCAGCGCACGCGCCCTTTTTTGCACATTTATTCAAAAATAATGTAAACCGGTGATTCACCCCTGAATTATAAATAGAAATGTGGGAAGATTAGATTAAGTTGTAAATGGAGAGGATTACCATCTCGTACGGTATACAGGGTGCGACAGAAAACGTGCACAATGTAAAGCAATATACAGAGTGATCAAATAAAAAACGATCAAGGGGAGCATGAATTTCTGTCGTTGATTATTACTGTTTGTTGGTTTTTGTGAGCTGTGAAATGTCCTTTACTTTTTCTTTATTTGATCACTTGGTATTAGCAACGTATTCGTCAAAAATCGAGTATAAAAATCGCGTGAATTTACTATTTTGGTCTTAACAATCTGCACCTAGTAGTAGTGCCTTAGTTTAATACAATTACTTAGAAAAAAGTTTATTAATACCTGTTTTATGATCGAGAGAAGAATTGAAAATTTATTACTAGGTATACAGGGTGTTCCTAAACCTCGTGCATGTTATTGCCCTATTTATTTTAAGTCAAAAAGTTCCTATGGACGGAAACGCTTCGTCGTGGAGTTACGCCCCTTCAAAGGGGTGAGCAAAATTTCAGTTTTTTTCAAATTACTCGAAAAGTACGAATTATAGGATTTTGAAAGTTGGACCAGTAATAATGGGCTTTCTCTTGATTTTTTTTCAGATTTTTCCTAATTTCAGAGACGTACGTTCTTGGAGGTGGCGTTTTTTTGCAATTTTTTGCGGTTGGGGGCATTTTCCACACTAAATAATACCAAGATCGTGAAGCTTGGTCTATTCTGCATAATAAATGTGCTCTCGTTAAATGTCGCTAGGACGCACCATTTCCGAATAAAATGACTTCCCAACGAGAAAACTTGTGGCGTAAATTTTGTTCAATTGGTCTGATTTTTCGTATTTGGGGGTTGAAGGGGGTGGTTTTCGGGGTTGCAACTTTTTGCGTTGTTAGTCTGTTTCTGTTGTAGATAGTCCAAGGGCTCAATTTCATCCAAGTCAATTATTTGTGTTCGAGGGTTGAAGACTGTGGGTTTTGGGGGTACAATTTTTTTCAATTCAACTCTTCGGTTGTAGGTGGTGCAAGGGTTAAATTTCCTCCAAGTCAAGTTTTTGTGGTTGGGGGTTGAAGGGGGCGAGTTTCAGGGGTGAAATTTCTTGTGTTCAATTAGTTTCCTCCGGTAATAGGTGGTCCAAGGGTTACATTTCCTCTAAGTGAATTTTTTGTTTCAAGGTTGAAGGGGTTGAGTTTTAAAGGTGCAATTTTTTTCTCTTCCTGTCTAAGGGTCTAAAACCTAAATATATGCTCAAAACTTTTTCTGGGCCATTGATTAAAAGTTATCGAATTGCTTGAATTTCAAGCAACTCTTATGTAAAATTTCGAGTTTCAACCCCTAATTTGTACCCCTTTCTTGCAGAAAAAACCATCCCTTATCAAATAACGTCAAAATATATGTCGTTTCAGACCTCCATGTGCAAAATATTTGAGAAGTTTTCGTATTTTTGTGATTTTCAACCTCTAAATTTCATCCCCCAAAATTGACACCCCCTCACCTTCAACAGACTTGTACGTCATAAACGCATATCAAGTTTCAGTAAAATATTGAAGGGGTGCAACTCTCTTACGAAACATTTCCGAACATATGTCCGTAGGAACTTTTTGACTTAAAACCAATTGGGCAATAACACCCTGAAATATATGTACGAGATTTAGGAACACCCTGTATATTATTAGGTTGAGTTATGAGTCTTCAGATTACAGGTGATTGAAGGGATCAATGCCATACATTCCCATTTTTTATAATATCTAAAGGGCTGCAAGGGTAGTGGATGAGTTTTGAAAGGGTGTAGTTTTTGACGATCGATTTCATCCCTTAAGGTTAAACGGTTAAAGGACCCCGCACCTCCAATATAGAATCCTCTAGCTCTTTACAGACTTTTTTTTATCTTCTCAACTTAAACGATGATTTGAAAAAAAAATCTTTTTTGGGAAGATTAAAAAATGTTTGCCAAACTTTAAAAGCCATGGACGACTTTACCAATTTCAATTATCGACTGGAATGCAGCATTTAATCCCGAGCGTGAAACGAAAGGGATGAAATGTCACTTCAATCCTGTGGTATATACGTTATTTTTTGCACCCCCATTCAATTTGAACCCAAAATAGTCGAAAAATGTTAAAATGCCACTTTGACGTACCTAGTTTAATCAATATAATGCAAGAAACAATGAATTCTTTATAAAATACCTAACAACGGCACTTCAGTCCCTCAAAAGAGTGCAAGTGCCACTTCATTCCCGGGGGTGCAAAAAATAGCGTGTTTGAGATGGGAAATACTTTTTGCACATTATCCAGAAAGTATTGAACCAATCCAAAGCAGCATTTAGTATACTAGTAACCAATCAAATCCTGATTACAGTGATAATACTACAACGTCAACTTGACACTACTTACTCAATGCTTTAATTTATAAAATAATCTGCAAAATACGATGCGTAGAAGGGCCATGTTGTGCTGCTTTATGTTAATTGACACTTTAAGCTTGCAATTAGCTTAACTGACACCTTAAACTTGCAATTAAGCCTTAATTGACAGTTTAATCTTGCAATTAGCTTAACTGACACCTTAAACTTGCAATTAAGCCTTAATTGACAGTTTAATCTTGCAATTAGCTTAACTGACACCTTAAACTTGCAATTAAGCCTTAATTGACAGTTTAATCTTGCAATTAGCTTAACTGACACCTTAAACTTGCAATTAAGCCTTAATTGACAGTTTAATCTTGCAATTAGCTTAACTGACACCTTAAACTTGCAATTAAGCCTTAATTGACAGTTTAATCTTGCAATTAGCTTAACTGACACCTTAAACTTGCAATTAAGCCTTAATTGACAGTTTAATCTTGCAATTAGCTTAACTGACACCTTAAACTTGCAATTAAGCCTTAATTGACAGTTTAATCTTGCAATTAGCTTAACTGACACCTTAAACTTGCAATTAAGCCTTTATTGACACCTTAAACTTGCAATTAGCTTAATTGAAACTTTAAACTTGGAATGAAGGTTTCCTACGAAGGCGTAGAAGGGCCATGTTGTGCTGCGTTATGTTAATTGACACTTTAAAGTTGCAATTAGCTTAACTGACACCTTAAACTTGCAATTAAGGCTTAATTGACAGTTTAAACTTGCAATTACCTTAATTGACACTTTAAACTAAGTGCCAAAAATGTACTTTCCGTGAACCGATGTGGCCCAAGACAACTGTCAATTAAGCTAATTAGGGTTTCCATCAATTAAAAGAGATAGACAATATGGGGGCAAAATTTGACAAAAGCCCGGTACGCAAAAGCCTAGGCAACAGCAATGCAAAAGTCTGTCCTTGTCAAATTTTGCCTCCATATTACGTCACGAAATAGAGAGAGACCTACAAGTTTGGAAACGTTCATTGCAAGTTTAAAGTGTCAATTAAGGCTTAATTGCAAGTTTAAAGTGTCAATTAAGCTAATTGCAAGTTTAAGGTATCAATTAAGGCTTAATTGCAAGTTTAAGGTGTCAATTAAGGCTTAATTGCAAGTTTAAGGTGTCAATTAAGGCGTAATTGCAAGTTTACGGTGTCAGTTAAGCTAATTTCAAGTTTAATCTGTCAATTAAGGCTTAATTGCAAGTCTAAGGTGTCAATTAAGGCTTTATTGCAAGTTTACGTTGTCAGTTAAGCTAATTGCAAGTTTGATCTGTCAATTAAGGCTTAATTGCAAGTTTAAGGTGTCAATTAAGGCTTAATTGCAAGTTTACGGTGTCAGTTAAGCTAATTGCAAGTTTAATCTGTCAATTAAGGCTTAATTGCAAGTTTAAAAAAAAGCAAAAGCCTAGGCAACAGCAATGCAAAAGTCTGTCCTTGTCAAATCTTGCCTCCATATTACGTCACGAAATAGAGAGAGACCTACAAGTTTGGAAACGTTCATTGCAAGTTTAAAGTGTCAATTAAGGCTTAATTGCAAGTTGAAAGTGTCAATTAAGCTAATTGCAAGTTTAAGGTATCAATTAAGGCTTAATTGCAAGTTTAAGGTGTCAATTAAGGCTTAATTGCAAGTTTAAGGTGTCAACTAAGGCGTAATTGCAAGTTTACGGTGTCAGTTAAGCTAATTTCAAGTTTAATCTGTCAATTAAGGCTTAATTGCAAGTCTAAGGTGTCAATTAAGGCTTTATTGCAAGTTTACGTTGTCAGTTAAGCTAATTGCAAGTTTGATCTGTCAATTAAGGCTTAATTGCAAGTTTAAGGTGTCAATTAAGGCTTAATTGCAAGTTTACGGTGTCAGTTAAGCTAATTGCAAGTTTAATCTGTCAATTAAGGCTTAATTGCAAGTTTAAAAAAAAGCAAAAGCCTAGGCAACAGCAATGCAAAAGTCTGTCCTTGTCAAATCTTGCCTCCATATTACGTCACGAAATAGAGAGAGACCTACAAGTTTGGAAACGTTCATTGCAAGTTTAAAGTGTCAATTAAGGCTTAATTGCAAGTTGAAAGTGTCAATTAAGCTAATTGCAAGTTTAAGGTATCAATTAAGGCTTAATTGCAAGTTTAAGGTGTCAATTAAGGCTTAATTGCAAGTTTACGGTGTCAGTTAAGCTAATTGCAAGTTTAATCTGTCAATTAAGGCTTAATTGCAAGTTTAAGGTGTCAATTAAGGCTTAATTGCAAGTTTACGGTGTCAGTTAAGCTAATTGCAAGTTTAATCTGTCAATTAAGGCTCAATTGCAAGTTTAAGGTGTCAGTTAAGCTAATTGCAAGTTTAAGGTGTCAATTAAGGCTTAATTGCAAGTTTAAGGTGTCAGTTAAGCTAATTGCAAGCTTAAAGTGTCAATTAACATAAAGCAGCACAACATGGCCCTTCTACGCCTTCGTAGTTTCCAAACTTGTATAGGTCTCTCTCAATTTCGTGACGTAATATGGAGGCAAAATTTGACAACGACAGACCTTTGCATTGCTTTTGCCTAGGCTATTTGCACACCGAGCATTGTCAAATTGCCTCCATATTGTCCATCTCTTTTAATTGATGGAAACCCTAATTAGCTTAATTGACAGTTTAAACTGTCAATTAAGCTACATAATTGTAAGCTTAAAGTGTCAATTAAGGCTTAATTGCAAGTTTAAGCTGACAATTAAGCTAATTGCAAGTTCAAAGTGTCAATTAAGGCTTAATTGCTAGTTTAAAGTGTCAGTTAAGCTAATTGAAACTTTAAGGTGTCAATTAAGCTAATTGCAAGATTAAAGTGTCAATTAATTGCTAGTAATTTGCCTGAAAACATGAGGGATGGATAACAAATTAAAGAACTGACGATTTTAATGACAAATCCATGACAGACAACCTGCTGTTGCCATATTTTCTTGCTACTGTGTTGTCAGTTGTCACAGCACTCTTAGCGCATGACTTTTGCGTACATCGTAACCTAGACAACGATTGTGTGTCCAACAATCGCCAACTGTCAAGCGAACATTGACCTGTCTTTGAAAATGGAAAACCAATTTTTTCTACAATTATTATCTGAAATAGAAAAAACAAGTTTCATAAGGTCAATTATTATCGCACGAGGGCGAAAAGCCCGAGTTTTGCGAATTCTGAGTGCGATAAGAGCCTCATGAAACACGATTTTTATACAATTTTTTCTATTTCGGATACTTAACTTGTTAATATTTTCAAGAAAAATTCAGATTGTCATTTTCACGCTTGGCAGTTAATTCGATTGTTAGACACAGTAGTTGTCTAGGTTACGATGCAAACAAAAGCCGTGCTCTAATAGAGCACATTATTGAACGCGTTTGGGTGCTATAAAGTGTTCGTTAGGAAACCGACATAGAAAAAGCTCTTATCGCACTCGGATTTTATAAAATTCAGGCCTAATCAATCCATTTTGAACGCCTAAAATAGGTTTTTTGTATTTCTTGGCCTCTATTGACGCAAACGCTGCTAAAATGAAAAATCTCTTCTATCACCGACAAGCAAAAAAACTGAAAAAAAAGGTCTTTTAACTTTTGCTCCAAGTTTCAAAATCGCATCATTTATATTTTTTGGAGAATTTGAAAAAAAAATTATTTTATTAACAGAACTTAACGATTCCGAATGAATTTGCACAACAACCCACACGTTTATAGTCAAATAAGGGCTCATTCGATACCTGAATGTACTTCAAGTAAATAGCAAAACACCCCTTAGAAAAAAAAAGAACGGGATGGAAATTTCGTTTAAATTTGTTGCTCTCGATCGAAAAATACTGACACCTGAAAACGAAACAGAAAAAAGTGTAAATTTACAGGAAAAAGTGTAAATTTACAGAAAAAGTGTAAATACAGAAAAAGTGTAAATACAGAAAAAGTGTAAATACAGAAAAAGTGTAAATTTACAGGAAAAGTGTAAATTTACAGGAAAAGTGTAAATTTACAAAAAAGTGTAAATTTACAGGAAAAGTGTAAATTTACAGGAAAATGTAAATTTACAAAAAAAGTGTAAATTTACAAAAAAGTGTAAATTTACAGGAAAAGTGTAAATTTGCAGGAAAAGTGTAAATTTACAGAAAAAGTGTAAATTTACAGAAAAAGTGTAAATTTACAGGAAAAAGTGTAAATTTGCAGAAAAAGTGTATATACAGAAAAAGTGTAAATACAGAAAAAGTGTAAATTTACAGGAAAAGTGTAAATTTACAAAAAAGTGTAAATTTACAGGAAAAGTGTAAATTTACAGGAAAATGTAAATTTACAGAAAAAGTGTAAATTTACAAAAAAGTGTAAATTTACAGGAAAAGTGTAAATTTGCAGGAAAAGTGTAAATTTACAGGAAAAGTGTAAATTTACAGGAAAATGTAAATTTACAGAAAAAGTGTAAATTTACAAAAAAGTGTAAATTTACAGGAAAAGTGTAAATTTGCAGGAAAAGTGTAAATTTACAGAAAAAGTGTAAATTTACAGAAAAAGTGTAAATTTACAGAAAAAGTGTAAATGTACAGAAAAAGTGTAAATTTACAGAAAAAGTCTAAATTTACAGAAAAGTGTAAATTTACAGAAGAAGTGTAAGTTTAGAGAAAAAGTGTAAATTTACAGAAAAAGTGTAATACAGTGTAAATTTACAGAAAAAGTGTAAATTTACAGAAAAAGTGTAAAACAGTGTAAATTTACAGAAAAAGTGTAAGACAGTGTAAATTTACACTTTTTCTGTAAATTTGCACTTTTTCTGTATTTACACTTTTTCTGTAAATTTACACTTTTTCCTGTAAATTTATACTTTTTTCTGTAAATCTACACTTTTTTGTAAATTTACACTTTTTCTGTAAACTTACACTTTTTCTGTTTTACACTTTTTCTCTAAACTTACACTTTTTCTGTAAATTTACACTTTTCTGTAAATTTACACTTTTTCTGTAAAATTACACTTTTCCTGTAAATTTACACTTTTTTGTAAATTTACACTTTTTCTGTAAATTTACACTTTTCCTGCAAATTTACACTTTTCCCGTAAATTTACACTTTTTCTGTAAATTTACACTTTTCCTGTAAATTTACACTTTTCCTGTAAATTTACACTTTTCCTGTAAATTTACACTTTTCCTGTTTTACACTTTTTCGTAAATTTACACTTTTTCTTGTCTTACCTAAAGAAAAAAATGTAATTACATAACTATTTTGGCTCTGTTTAGGTCGGCGGGGGACTCTCTAGGGGCTCCGACAGGGGGTGGAGATGATGGCATCGTTGGTGGCCCCCGGACCCCGCAACAAGTGGCGGCCCAAAAACGCCTCCAACAAACTCAAGCCCAAGTCGATGAAGTCGTCGACATTATGAAAACCAACGTAGAAAAAGTCCTCGAAAGAGATCAGAAACTATCAGAACTGGACGACCGAGCAGGTAAAGTGAGCTGTCCTCGTTTCGAATTTATGTAATTTTAACCCTCTTCAGATGCTTTACAACAAGGTGCTTCACAATTCGAACAACAAGCTGGTAAATTAAAGAGAAAGTTTTGGCTGCAGAATCTTAAGGTGAGTCCATAAACAAATAATTCTTAATATCCATTTTTTATTAACCAGATGATGATAATTATGGGCGCCATCGGGTTGGTCATTTTAATCATTATTATAAGTAAGTATATTTTTTTCAAAATTCTCAATAATTTGGTGTTTTTCGAAAAAAATTTAAACATTTTTTTCCATAGTGAACTTCATGTAACCTGTCGCTACGATATTCGGTAATTAATAATGATTTGTGTTTGATGTCAAGTGGCTTCTGTCTGTCTTTCTGTCGTAGACTCCCAGCCTACTTCCTATACTAAACCCATTCATACCATTTTTTCTGCTCTCATCGAAGTAGGCGGCGGTAGTTCATTGTGAACGCGGCTTTTAAGAAAATACCTACCAGGGTTGTTTTAGTTCAAGCTAAATAGACCAAAAAAGTCGAAATAGAGAAATTAAAACATGTAGTTTCAAAAGTTCCGTTTTTTCAGTTTTTCGCTGATAACTCGAAAACGGTGCGTCGTACAGAAAATTTATACGAGAACAAAATGAAAGAGGGTTAAATTCCCCACAAAACAGTATATATAAATTGGTTCCTATCTGTTTTAGTTTCCGAGATATCCACCGGCAAAAATATATAATTTTTCGGTTCAGCGGTTAAACCGAACGATTTATTTTTGGCTATAGCTTTGTTATTATTGCACCGATTTTGCCCAATTTTGTACCGGGCGTAGTCAAAAGATGAGGCTTTTAGAATCAACCATCATTTTCTGGATCGGTACACAAATGATTGAAGTCCAGCCAATCAAAAAATGGCTTTGTGAAAAACCGCAAAAAGATTTTATTAGTGGCGCCATCTGGAAAATGGTTGTCAATTCTAAAAGCCTCATCTTTTGGCTATGTCCTGTGCAAAATTTGGGAAAATCGGTAAAATAATAATAAAGTTATAACCAAAAATAAATCGTTCGTTTTTTTGGGACACCCGTTATAAAATGGGTAATATGGAAATGAATAAGCTATTCCGAATAATCATTAATGTAGATACTTACATAATCATCCAAAAATACGTCTCGTCAAACAACTTTTTTCAAATTTTTTTGCCGGCGGATATCTCGAAAACTAAACTAGATAGGGACAAACTTACATATACCATTTTGTAGGGAATTTAACCATCTTTCATTTTGCTTTCGCATAAATTTTCCGTACGACGCACCGTTTTCGAGTTATCAGCGAAAAACTGAAAAGCGGGCCTTGCGACTCTATTTTGCGTTGTTCAGGAGACCTACCCCTACACATTCCTGAGACTTTTGGAACTACATATTTTCATTCCTCTATTTTTCCTATTTTGCCTCGATTTTGGCTCGATAAGAAAGCACGAATTTTCGACAATAATGATAATAGCCGAAAAATTAGCAGGTTTTTTTAATATTTTCTGCTCTCATCGAAGTAGGCGGCGCTAGTTCATTGTGAACGCGGTTTTTAAGAAAATACCTACCAGGGTTGTTTTAGTTCAGGCAAAATGGACCAAAAAAGTCGAAATAGAGGAATTAAAACATGTAGTTCCAAAAATTTAGTTTTTTCAGTTTTTCGCTGATAACTCGAAAACGTTGCGTCGTACAGAAAATTTATATGAGAACAAAATGAAAGAGGGTTAAATTCCCTACAAAACGGTATATATAAGTTTGTCCCTATTTGGTTTAGTTTCCGAGATATCCACCGGCAAAAATATATAATTTTTGTTCGGTTCAGCGGTTAAACCGAACGATTTATTTTTGGCTATAGCTTTGTTATTATTGAACCGATTTTGCCCAATTTTGTACCGAGCGTAGTCAAAAGATGAGGCTTTTAGAATCAACCATCATTTTCTAGATCGGTACACAAATGATGGAAGTCCAGCCAATCAAAAAATGGCTTTGTGAAAAACCGCAAAAAAATTTTATTAGTGGCGCCATCTGGAAAATGGTTGTCAATTCTAAAAGCCTCATCTTTTGGCTGTGTCCAGTGCAAAATTTGGGAAAATCGGTAAAATAATAATAAAGTTATAACCAAAAATAAATCGTTCGTTTTTTTGGGACACCCGTTATAAAATGGGTAATATGGAAATGAATAAGCTATTCGGAATAAGCTATGTCCACTGTACATACAATCATTAATGTAGATACTTACATAATCATCCAAAAATACGTCTCGTCAAACAACTTTTTTCAATTTTTTTTGCCGGCGGATATCTCGAAAACTAAACTAGATAGGGACAAACTTACATATACCATTATGTAGGGAATTTAACCATCTTTCATTTTGCTTTCGCATAAATTTTCCGTACGACGCACCGTTTTCGAGTTATCAGCGAAAAACTGAAAAGCGGGCCTTGCGACTCTATTTTGCGTTGTTCAGGAGACCTACCCCTACACATTCCTGAGACTTTTGGAACTACATATTTTCATTCCTCTATTTTTCCTATTTTGCCTCGATTTTGGCTCGATAAGAAAGCACGAATTTTCGACAATAATGATAATAGCCGAAAAATTAGCAGGTTTTTTTAATATTTTCTGCTCTCATCGAAGTAGGCGGCGCTAGTTCATTGTGAACGCGGTTTTTAAGAAAATACCTGCCAGGGTTGTTTTAGTTCAGGCAAAATGGACCAAAAAAGTCGAAATAGAGGAATTAAAACATGTAGTTCCAAAAGTTTAGTTTTTTCAGTTTTTCGCTGATAACTCGAAAACGTTGCGTCGTACAGAAAATTTATATGAGAACAAAATGAAAGAGGGTTAAATTCCCTACAAAACGGTATATATAAGTTTGTCCCTATTTGGTTTAGTTTCCGAGATATCCACCGGCAAAAATATATAATTTTTGTTCGGTTCAGCGGTTAAACCGAACGATTTATTTTTGGCTATAGCTTTGTTATTATTGAACCGATTTTGCCCAATTTTGTACCGAGCGTAGTCAAAAGATGAGGCTTTTAGAATCAACCATCATTTTCTAGATCGGTACACAAATGATTGAAGTCCAGCCAATCAAAAAATGGCTTTGTGAAAAACCGCAAAAAGATTTTATTAGTGGCGCCATCTGGAAAATGGTTGTCAATTCTAAAAGCCTCATCTTTTGGCTATGTCCTGTGCAAAATTTGGGAAAATCGGTAAAATAATAATATAGTTATAACCAAAAATAAATCGTTCGTTTTTTTGGGACACCCGTTATAAAATGGGTAATATGGAAATGAATAAGCTATTCCGAATAAGCTATGTCCACTGTACATACAATCATTAATGTAGATACTTACATAATCATCCAAAAATACGTCTCGTCAAACTACTTTTTTCAAATTTTTTTGCCGGCGGATATCTCGAAAACTAAACTAGATAGGGACAAACTTACATATACCATTTTGTAGGGAATTTAACCATCTTTCATTTTGCTTTCGCATAAATTTTCCGTACGACGCACCGTTTTCGAGTTATCAGCGAAAAACTGAAAAGCGGGCCTTGCGACTCTATTTTGCGTTGTTCAGGAGACCTACCCCTACACATTCCTGAGACTTTTGGAACTACATATTTTCATTCCTCTATTTTTCCTATTTTGCCTCGATTTTGGCTCGATAAGAAAGCACGAATTTTCGACAATAATGATAATAGCCGAAAAATTAGCAGGTTTTTTTAATATTTTCTGCTCTCATCGAAGTAGGCGGCGGTAGTTCATTGTGAACGCGGCTTTTAAGAAAATACCTACCAGGGTTGTTTTAGTTCAAGCTAAATAGACCAAAAAAGTCGAAATAGAGAAATTAAAACATGTAGTTCCAAAAGTTCCGTTTTGTCAGTTTTTCGCTGATAACTCGAAAACGGTGCGTCGTACAGAAAATTTATACGAGAACAAAACTAAAGAGGGTTAAATTCCCCACAAAACAGTATATATAAATTTGTTCCTATCTGTTTTACTTTCCGAGATATCCACAGGCTAAAATATATAATTTTTGTTCGGTTCAGCGGTTAAACCGAACGATTTATTTTTGGCTATAGCTTTGTTATTATTGCACCGATTTTGCCCATTTTGTACCGGGCGTAGTCAAAAGATGAGGCTTCCAGAATCAACAATCATTTTCTAGATCGGTACACAAATGATTAACTCCAGCCAATCAAAAAATGGCTTTGTGAAAAACCGCAAAAAAATTTTATTAGTGGCGCCATCTGGAAAATGGTTGTCAATTCTAAAAGCCTCATCTTTTGGCTGTGTCCAGTGCAAAATTTGGGAAAATCGGTAAAGTAATAATAGAGTAATAACCAAAAATAAATCGTTCGATTTTTTTTGGACACCCGTTATAAAGTGGGTAATATGGAAATGAAGGGGTACCGCCTGATATGTCCCGAATAAGCGATGTCCACTGTACATACACTCATTCATATAAAAATACGTCTCGTTAAACAACTTTTTTCAAAATTTTTTGCCGGCGGATATCTCGAAAACTAATCTAGATAGGGACAAACTTACATATACGATTTTGTAGGGAATTTAACCATCTTTCATTTTGCTTTCGCATAAATTTTCTGTACGACGCACCGTTTTCGAGTTATCAGCGAAAAACTGAAAAAACGGACCTTGGGACTTGATTTTACGTTGCTCAGGAGACCTACCCCTACACATTCCTGAGACTTTTGGAACTACATATTTTCATTCCTCTATTTTTCCTATTTTGCCTCGATTTTGGCTTGATAAGAAAGCACGAATTTTCGACAATAATGATAATAGTCGAAAAAATGGCATTTTTTTTAATATTTCGTAAATCGCGAAGACTTTTTTCAGAGCTTTGGTCTAACTGGTTTAAAATGCGAATTTATCATGGAATTAACTACATTTTGTAGAAAATGTTGCGTAAAATAGTTACTTTTGGTAATTGTAAATACGACGATGGGCCTTATTGGAACTCAAAATTTCAGCAAAATTGCTGTCTGTGCGTACTAAAATAATGCGACGTAGTATAACAAATACAAATGAATCACAACACAGATTTATTCTACGTCCAGGGGTTGAAGGGGGTGAGTTTTGGGGGTGCAATTTTTCCGTTTAATTAGTATCCTCCGATAAGAGGTGGTCCAAAGGTTTAATTTTCCCCATGTCACTTTTTTGCGTTCGTGGGTTGAACGGGGGTGCACTTTTTTGCGTTGATTACATTTCCTCCAAGTACATTTTTTTTGCTTCAAGGTTGAGGGGGTTAAGTTTTAGATGTACAATTTGTGGGGGGTGGTCTTAAGCTTAAATTTCTTCCAAGGCGATTTCTTGTGTTTGGGGAGGGTTGGAAGGGTGAAATTTTTTAAGCTAACTTATTCTTTTCAAAATGTAGGCAGTTTAAGAGTTAAATTTTGTGTTGGGGGTTGAAAGGGGGCTCTTTTTTTGGGCCATTCATGAAACGTTATCGAATGGCTTGAATTTCAAGCAACACTTAGGTGAAATTTCGAACTTCAACCCCTAATTTTCACCCCATCTGTCCCATCTTGCAGGAAAATCATCCCCCATCAGAAAGCGAAATACGTGTGTCGGGTTTCGGGCCTCCACGAGCAGCACGAGCATATTTCCGAAGTTTTCATATCTTTGTGATTTTCAACCCCAAAATTTCATCCCCAAAATTGACACCCCCTCACTTTCAACACTTTCAACGATCACATCGTAGATAGCTATATGCCGCGGACTTTTTTGTACATCCGTTTTTTCCAATATTATTTGAGTATACCGGGTGTCAACGAATCCATGTAACATCTCATCATTTCTTTATTTTTTGGAATATTAATTTGAAATTTTTTTAGGCTCACACACCTATAAAAACGCTAATTTTGACATGTTTACAAAGTTTTTGTTGCTTCCGGTTTCACCGGAAGTGACGTCAACTTTGTTATTTTAAATATGTTACATGGTTTTCTTACGTGAATCGAAAGAAATTTTAATTCTCTTTACAATCATACAAAAAAAATTACCAAAAGTTTCAAAGATGTCCGCCAGAAGGCCGAAATATTTTTAGGCAAGTTGGCTGTAATTTCTGCCGTTTTAAGTTAAAGTGACTATTCAAATTGGTATGGGAGTCCTCTAAAATGCGCATATTGTCTAAATAATAAACATTTTTATAAATTTTCTAGTGCTAAGTTGTTCGTATTTTGGAAAAAGTGTGAAAATATCGGATTTATAGAGATTATAAAAATTGTTAATTACGAATGCTTGCGGCTTGATATATCTTGTTTATTGACGTTCATTAGTGAAAGGAAGAACCAAATTTTTGTTTTAGCTCAAAAAACATGTACCTTTTCATTTAAAATTAACTAAAAATTTGGCTTAGAAAATCAACATTTTCGCGAAAATAAAGAGATGACAAAGTTAAAAAATTAACATCTTCGCAGTCGAAAATTTATGAAAATGTTTATTATTTTAGACAATTTGCACATTTTAGAGAACTCCTGTAATCTTGAATAGTCACTAACTTAAAATTACAGAGATCAGAGCCAACTTGACTAAAAACATTTGGTCCTCTGGCTGCCATCTTTAAAACTTTGTGGTAACATTTTTTGATATAATTATAAATGTAACTAAAATGTCTTTCGAATCGTGTAAAAAAACCGTCATATTGCTATTTAAAATACTAAAGTTAGCCCCACTTCCGGTGAAACCGGAAGTAACAAAAACTTTGTAAATATGTCAAAATTAGCGTTTTTATAGGTAAAATATGATCCCCTAAAAATTTCAAGTAGATATTTTAAAAAATAAAGAAATGAAGAGATGTTACATGGGTTCGTTGACACCCGGTATATTTTTAATACTATAGCATAAAGTACATATTTAAAGCATCTTATACGATTTTTTTATAAATTTTTGGAGTCCAAAGGGATGTTCGAAATTGAATTACGCAAACTATATTGCAATTATTGCCCCAGTCTACCCCATCTAACATTTTTGTGAATATCTATCACATGCAAAAATTACAAAACGAGGGTTCATATTGGAAATGTAAGGGAGTTATTTACACTTTTTCTGTAAACTCACATTTTTTTCTGTAAATTTACACTTTTCTGTAAATTTACACTTTTTCTGTAGATTTACACATTTTCTGTAAATTTACACTTTTTCTGTAAATTTACACTTTTTTGTAAATTTACACTTTTTCTGTAAATTTACATTAATTTTGCAAATTTACACTTTTTCTGTAAATTTACACTTTTTTGTAAATTTACACTTTTTCTGTAAATTTACACTTTTCTGTAAATTTACACTTTTTCTGTAAATTTACACTTTTTTGTAGATTTACACATTTTCTGTAAATTTACACTTTTTCTGTAAATTTACACTTTTTTGTAAATTTACACTTTTTCTGTAAATTTACATTAATTTTGCAAATTTACACTTTTTCTGTAAATTTGCACTTTTTCTGTAAATTTACACTTTTTCTGTAAATTTACACTTTTTCTATAAATTTACACTTTTTTGTAAATTTACACTTTTTCTGTAAATTTACACTTTTCCTGTAAATTAACACTTTTTTCTGTAAATTTACACTTTTTTTGTAAATTACAAAATAAAAAAAACACAAATATCATGGCAGTTCTACGCTTTCGTAGATAATGCTTGGCTTGGGTGAAGAATCTTATACGATTTTTTATAAATTTTTGGAGCCCAAAGGGATGTTTGAAATTGAATTACGCAAACTATATTGCAATTATTGCCCCAGTCTACCCCATCTAACATTTTTGTGAATATCTATCACACGCAAAAATTACAAAACGAGGGTTCATATTGGAAATGTAAGGGGGTTGTAAAATAAAACAAATAGAACGGTTTTTTGACAAAGCAACAATTTCTGCATTGGCCCAAACTAGTCCCACATTTGCATGAAGTTTTTGGTTTTGAACTATCAGTGCATGCGCTATTTTTACGAGCCCGTGGCCCAGATCCCTGCATGAATATCGAAAAATATGCATGAAATAAAATTGATTAACTATCATTGAATTTTTTCAGTACGCAAATTGGCAAAAGACAGAAAATCTAGCATTATTTATATTTAAAAATACACCAAAATTCACGAAAGCGCGAAGTGAAGATTTAGGGGTTAAAAATTCAAAAAAAGGTCTGTTGTGCTAATCAAGTGTAACCAGTTGTTAAAACTTCACTGCTCTGTCAAACAATAATGTTATGTGGTACGAAATATTGTTTAGTTCCAGCTATCTAAATAAACTAATTTATGTTAATAGTTGAATATTTCAGTGTAAATTATGATTTTTTGAATGTTTTGTAGAAAATTTAGACTAATTATTTATAAAGAGGAAATAATAGCCAAGGGCGAACATCGAAAGTGTTTTACAGTTTTAAAATTTCGATATTCACCCTCTGAAACCCCTTTTTCCGGTTTAGCATAAAATAAGTCGATGTAAATAGCAGTTTTGCTTGTACTGATTGGTTGAAACCAAAGGAAAATGTAGTGATTTTTTATTTGTAAAACCAGCAAAACATTCGTAAAATAAAATTCTGTGGCACTAGGTGGAATTTCTTCCATAGGTACCCCTTAATACACATTTTCAAGGACATTAAGGTAATGTTTCACACTTTTCTAACGGATTATTGCATGGGTTGACACATTTTCTGCATCATACAATCAATCATTTTGACATTCATACAGTTGAAAGACAGACAGATTTTACACAATTTGATCGAAATATTCCCTACATGTTCGTTACGATTTTAAAAACTAGCGATTTTCACAAAAGTTTAAATTTTAGTGAAATTCATGCCGGATAAGGAACAGCCTGCTCAGACCTTCATCCAGCAGCCTGCCGTCAATGTACAGCCTGGGACGGGGGTTGTTGCACCAAAGCCGGAAACCCCCGCAACTCGCTAGAGGCGGAAATCCTCAAATTTTAATTACACCAATTTTACATATGCCTTTAGTCTGATAATTGCGAAAGCGTAGAGCTGCCGTGATTTCTGATGACTTTTTTATATTGTAATTTACAGAAAAAAGTGTTAGTTTACAGAAAAAAGTGTAAATTTACGCTTTTTCTGTAAATGTACACTTTTTCTGTAAATTTACACTCTTCCTGTAAATTTGCACTTTTTCTGTAAATTTACACTTTTTTGTAAATTTACACATTTTCTGTAAATTTACACTTTTTCTGTAAATTTACACTTTTTTGTAAATTTACACTTTCTGTAAATTTACATTTATTTTGTAAATTTACACTTTTTCTGTAAACTTACTTTTTCTGTAAATTTACACTTTTTTTGTAAATTTACACTTTTTTGTAAATTTACACTTTTTCTGTAAATTTACATTAATTTTGCAAATTTACACTTTTTCTGTAAATTTACACTTTTCCTGTAAATTTACACTTTTTCTGTAAATTTACACTTTTTTGTAAATTTACACTTTTTCTGTAAATTTACATTTATTTTGCAAATTTATACTTTTTCTGTAAATTTACACTTTTTTGTAAATTTGCACTTTTTCTGTAAATTTACACTTTTTTGTAAATTTACACTTTTTCTGTAAATTTACATTTATTTTGTAAATTTACATTTATTTTGTAAATTTACACTTTTTCTGTAAACTTACTTTTTCTGTAAATTTACACTTTTTTGTAAATTTACACTTTTTCTGTAAATTTACACTTTTTCTGTAAATTTACACTTTTTCTGTAAATTTACACTTTTTTGTAAATTTGCACTTTTTCTGTAAATTTACACTTTTTTGTAAATTTACACTTTTTCTATAAATTTACATTTATTTTGTAAATTTACACTTTTTCTGTAAATTCACTTTTTCTGTAAATTTACACTTTCCTGTAAATTTCCACTTTTTCTGTAAATTTACACTTTTTTGTAAATTTGCACTTTTTCTGTAAATTTACACTTTTTTGTAAATTTACACTTTTTCTGTAAATTTACGCTTTTTTGTAAATTTACGCTTTTTCTGTAAATTTACACTTTTTCTGTAAATTTACATTTACTTTGGAAATTTCCACTTTTTCTGTAAATTTACACTTTTTTGTAAATTTACACTTTTTTGTAAATTTGCACTTTTTCTGTAAATTTACACTTTTTTGTAAATTTACACTTTTTCTGTAAATTTACGCTTTTTTGTAAATTTGCACTTTTCCTGTATATTTACACTTTTTCTGTAAATTTACACTTTTTCGTAAATTTACACTTTTTCTGTAAATTTACATTTATTTTGCAAATTTACACTTTTTCTGTAAATTTACACTTTTTCTGTAAATTTACACTTTTTCTGTAAACTTACACTTTTTTTGTAAATTTACATTTGTCTGTAAATTTACACTTTTTTCTGTAAATTTACACTTTTTCCGTAAATTACAAAATAAAAGTCAGCAAATATCGTGGCAGCTCTACGCTTTCGTAGATAATGCTTGGCTTGGGGGAAGTTTTATCCGTACACTTGGAATGGAAGTGCTACGCACTATAAATTACCGATAATTATCTAAACGACTAACGGATTATGTACATAGGTACTATATTTAGATTCTTGATTAAATATTAATTGTACTTCAGTGGAATTGCTTTAATTCAAGCATCAATAATTGTACAAAGACATGTACATGCATCTATCGAAAAAAATATTAATTTTAAGTGTTAGATACTTACCTATAATATTGGTCGATTGCACCGTAATTTTGAGGGGTTAACCAATTAAAATTACGGTGCACACGGCCGTATGTCTTTATACATAATATGTAACAATGATATCTACTTATTATACGATTCAGGGCGGATTGTATAAAACATTGATCCAGTAGTTATACAGGCCTATAATGTAGGCGCAAGAATAGACGCAATTATTGTTGAGAATTTGTTGCTGTAGATTTTACTTCAAAACTGGAAAAAACGATTGATATACAGTCCGCCCCTAGAGGGTGCAAAATGAATTTAGCATTAATGTTATTATTTTTTCGTTACGTCATGATATTACAATTATTGTAAAAATATATGTGTATGTCTTAACTCACTTGATTACTTAATAATAAATTAGGTATTGAATAAACGTGTTCCTTTTGTTTACGAGATATTCGGGGTGAACAGTTTTCAAATGAACACCCTGTATATGGAATGAACCATTATACAGTGCGAACCCTGGCTGTGGAATAATCCAAATAAAAAATTCTGTCGCCAAAATCCAGGTCGATCAAATACTTTTTTCCACTTCCGGTTTGACCGGAAGTGATCAAAATTTAGTTTCTTCGAATGGAAACGTATAGCTTTTTCTCATCGAATTCGGAATTTTTACGAAAAAACATGTTTCATACTTGAACGGAAAACCCGAGGGGGCAACCACTGCGTTAGTCCATATACACCCTTAGATTTAGTCCGGTTTTAGTTCGATTTAGTCCGCTTTACTCTCATTTACTCCAATTCAGTCCAGTTTAGCACGATTTAGTCAAGAACTTAGTGAATTTAGTCCAGTTTAGTCCAATTTATTTTGCGTTAGTCCGACACAGTTTAGTGCTAGTACAAGATTATGTAAAACTGCTGGAAATTGAATCATTTGAAGTAGTAAGTATGCCTATTCTTGATAATTTGTTTATTAGCGTCTACTTTTTGTAAGGAAAAACAGTATTATTAAATTAGAAAAACCTTTTAGAAACTTTTGATAAAATTTTGATTTTCATAATTTGGAAAATTAAGGGTGAAAAAGCTTCTGTCTCCATTAGGTATATAAGATCGAAGTAGGACTAAATGGACTAAATTGGACTAGACTGAACCAAAGCGGACTAGACTGGACTAAAGCAGGATAAAGCTGGACTAAAGCGGACTAATCTGAACCAAATCGCACCAATCTCTGAAATTTGGACGCGGTAGAGTCACATTTTGAGCGCCGCATGAGTCAATTTAGTCCAATTTAGTTCAATATGTTCCAGGCTAGTCCGTTTTAGTCCAGTCTAGCCTGGTTTAGTCCAACCTAGTTAGTTTTAGTTCAATTTAGTCCGATTTAGTTCAGTCTAGTCCAATACAGTTCTATGGAAAAATGACTATAACATTTTTAAACCCCCGAGATGTCGATGGGGCTTTCAATAATCCCACCTTCGAAGCGCTGTGCGCCGCTGCGACAGAATACGGCATTGACCGGACCATCGTAAGATGGATACGGGAGATGATTAGTAAGCGTCGTATAACGGTCTCTCTACAGGATACCAAACTGGAGGCAACAGTGTCGAGGGGCTGTCCGCAGGGCGGAGTTCTATCTCCGCTACTGTGGTCGCTACTCGTGGACGGCCTCCTAAGGGACCTGAACGGAGAAGGGTGCTACGCTCAGGCGTACGCTGATGATGTGTGCATTGTAATTAGGGGCAAGTTCCTGGGGACAGTCACAGCCATCATGCAACAGGCTCTGAACAGAGTTAGCAACTGGTGCGAGGGGCGATCCTTGTCGGTAAACCCGAACAAGATGGAGTTGCTCCTCTTCACTAGGAAAAGAAAGTTGGACACCGTAAGATGGCCAAAGCTGCAAGGGGTGACCTTGGGTCTGGCCGAGAGAGTGAAGTATCTGGGAGTAATCCTGGATCCGAAGCTTTCTTGGACAGACCATGTAGAGTCACAAACAAAGAAGGCCTGCGCGTCCTTATGGATGTGTAGGCGTTTCGCCGGCTCCACTTGGGGACTAAAACCGCAGGTGGCGTACTGGTTATACACAACCGTCGTGAGGCCTCTGGTCACGTATGGCGCCCTGGTCTGGTGGCGCTCCACGGAACGCGCTAGTACCAGGAGTGCCCTCGGGCGAGTGCCAAGGCTGGGATGCCTAATGGTGACCGGTGCTATAAGAACAACTCCCTCAGCAGCCTTGGAGGCGATCCTGGCCCTGGAGCCGCTGCACCTCAGAGTGCAGCATTCGGCCCGGGCCTCAGCCTTCAGGTTGCAGGGGATAGGAGAATGGCGAGCGGGAAGTGAGGGACATCGAAGTGCACTCGCTCTACCGGGCGCGGATGAGGCTGTCTTGCAAATGCGCAAAGACAGGATAGAGCGTCGGTTGCGCTTTAATGACCCATATACAACCAGGATCCCCTCTAGGGAAGACTGGGGCGAGAAGGGAGAAAAATTGCTCACACCGCGTGGCTTAGTCTGGTACACAGACGGGGCCAAAAACGATCTGAGCACCGGCGCAGGATTCACTGGGGGGATGCCAGAGGGACGAGTGAGCGTACCTCTTGGCAAGTACCCCAGTGTATTCCAGGCGGAAATTTACGCAATTCTGGTGTGCGCTGAGGAGAACGTACTTACGGGCTACTCTGGCAAGTACATCTACATCTGCAGCGACAGTCGGGCGGCGCTCGGGGCTCTGAACTCCGTGGAGGTGAGATCCGGCCTCGTTAACGACTGTCGAGACGCATTAACGAAGTTGGCTGGAAATAACAATTCGGTCAACCTGGTTTGGGTTCCTGGGCACTCAGGAATCGCTGGCAATGAGGTAGCTGACGAACTGGCAAGGGAGGCATCGAGCATGCCATACCTGGGACCACAACCAGCACTCGCTGTGACGGAGAGTGCGTTGCGGAAGGAGCTAGGAAACTGGCTCAACAAGCAATTTCACTCACACTGGGAAAATGCACCGGGGATGAGGCAAGCGAGGGCCTTCATTTCTCGGCCCTCCTCGCCAACAGCCCAACGGTGGTTTCTCCAGTTAAGCCGAGAGCGGCTAAGGAAAGTCGTGGGCGTCCTGACTGGGCACTGCGCACTCAAACGACACCTTCATCTAATGGGACGTTCTGAGGAAAGCACTTGTAGAGTGTGCGGAGAAGAGGAAGAAACGCCTCTTCATTTGCTAACCGAATGTGGCCCGCTCGGTCACAAAAGGCTTAGGGAACTGGGGGCTGCATACCCAGCCCCTGCGGAAATATACTCACTCTCTGCAGCGGATGTACTGGCCTTCATGGAAGGGACGGGGCTTCTGTAGAGAAGAGGTTGCAGTGCGGGTATAATGGATCTTAAGGTCTGAATGCAGCGGACCCGTAAGGGAACGCACCGCAGAATCGAAATACGAAATACGAAACCCCCGAAATAAGAATGACACACCGTTGTAACGTACAAACACTGTTCTACACTTGTGCTGCCAAAAAATCTGAAGAAAAAAGCCAACGGAAGATGTATATCAAAGCAATGTGTATGCCTGTAGATGTCTATTCCCCGTGAATGACTCAAATTGAATTGAGGGGGCTGAATTTTTCATATGTTCTAGCCTATTCAATTCTGAGCAAAAAATTTTAAGGCCAAACCATATCCTATGACCAGTTTTTCCGTTAGAGTTCGCCAAAATCGCGATTGTTCGTTATTTTTCTCCTAGACATTCAGTTACACTTTTTGTTAGAGGCGACATTTGAAGTGTATACAGCTTGTTTTCGATTCTAAAGTATAAGTTGAAGATATTTTGATGACCCATGAGTGACTCGTCCGGGAGGGGCGCCGGAACTTTTTTTTTAAGATAACAAAAAGTGTAAGTTACTGTCGAGGAGAAAAATATCGAAAAATCGCGATCTTGGCATCCTCTAACGGAAAAAATGGTCATAGAATATGATTTGGCCTACACATTTTTTGTTCAGAGTTGAATGGGCTACAACGTATCAAAAATTCAGCCAAATCCACCGAGACCACTTTTCCATTTAAATCCTTTACTCCAAGATTTGTGTTTGGGGGTTAACGGGGATGAGTTTTTAGGGTGCAATTTTACACTTGTCAAAAATCAAAGGTAAATTATGATACATAATTAAACCAGTAAAAACAACAACTGTCACGTTCATTTTCGAGCTCCCGAGCTGTTCCACTTTCGAGGGTGGATATTGCTCGATTCTCCTTCTCCGCTGCTATTTTGCATCATCGGTTATAATTCTCGGCCTCCCTCTGCAGGGGTCGTGTGGTGGCAGCGGAAGATCGGCGTCTTTTGGGGGCGGCTTCGGGTGGCGAATGTGCCTCAAAGTTTGGTGTCGGTAAATAAGTCTCATGGTAAAGGATTACTTACCTGGTGGTTTATTAGGTGTCCGTAACTCCATTTCGGTAGTTACGTCTGGGTTTCACGGCCAATTTGGCCGAATTATCATTAAATTGCGGAATATCAACAACTGTCAGATTTCGAGGTTAAGTTGGTTATATTTACGAGCTAGGGGAATTGTCTGTCAATGTCAATCCGTCTGGGGAATTTTGGCTCCGTAAGTTTCAAGGAGGCATCGCTTCCGGTGAAAAATCGCTCTTTGGGTTCTAAGCGTGACGGTGCATGGAGGCTGTTGCCTGTGTTCCTGGTTTTGAGCGAATTCCCTAGGGAGATTACAGGATCACGTCCCTGGTTGGTGAGTGCCCTTTTGCACGGTGCCCCAACATACCGTTTGACGGGTTTTGTTGGCCTCAAAGCATAATTTCTTGCTCGCAGTCGCCGGTTGTTTGACAGTACGCCCTCATCACCACGAGGTAAAGATTTAATGAAAGATCTCTTGTTTTAATAATTATTTTAGGGTTTTTTGGGTAGGGCTTGAGTGCCCTCAGTACTTTTTGGGTAGGGCTTGAGTGCCCTAGCATTTCGCGGTTGGGTTAGGAGTACCCTTCCTCAGTGTTTTTCCGTGGGGTTTGGAGACCACCCTGTGTTGGATATCTATAGGGTTGGAGATTTCCCCCCATCTTCGTGTTGTTCCGGTTAGAATATTGTTGATTGTTGAAGTACCAGTTCAGTCCATCCACCGTGGCGGATATTTTCCTCAGCTTTATTACCCGGCTGGAGGTGTCGAGAGATTGAGGTAGAATCAGCCATATCTGCTCGAAGCCACCCTCAGACTAGGGGGCGACGATCTTGGCTCAGCGCAGCTGTTCACTTCAGTCCTGGTTTACCTCCAGAGCTGCATTCATTTGGTGAGTCCGTTCCACATTAGCCCCGAAAGGCTTCGCCACTTTCGGAACTGACCCTCCGACTTACTGTCGGGGTGAATAAAAACAATCTTCGCCCTTTTTGAGTCATTTTGAGTTGTTTATTTGGGCTTCACCCCCTTCATGTGTTTTATTCAATTTGAATTTGTAATTTCCTTGCCATATTAATTAACTTTGCTATTTATTCGTAAATTCCTAATTTATAATTGTTGTTAATTTGGGCCTTCAGCCACTTAGTACCAAAAATATCCGTTCGTGGCGGTACTTTACGTGTGGCCGTTTATGGCCTCCGCTTAATTCGACCCTTCACTAACTTGCGCGATTGTTGCGTCATTTTGCGGACTAGTAGGTACCTGCGGCCGTCCAATTGCGCCCGAAAATTTACCGGTCAATTAAGTTGGAGCTCCGTTAAGGCTCTGTTCCGTCCGGATTGCGGTGCGATTCTGCTGTTATCATTTTTAAGTTATGAATTTATCACCACTATAACTTGTAAACGAATTTTTGTATCAAAGTGTTATATATACCGGGTGGACCAACACTATTGCCCACCTCAAAAATTGCCCTTTATTTTAAAGCTGGGACTTCGAAATTTTTACAGTGTATATGGCTACCAAGGACCCTTCAAATGACGGCAAAAGTTTATCTGTCATGCAAAAACTGTGACGTCACGAAATTTTGAAATATCGTTTTTCCAAGAAAAAAAAAATTTTTACCCATAAAATCGTTTTTTGGGCTAATACCTTTATGTTAAGCCCATTTTTTTAAATTTCCGTCATCAGATTAGCCAACTGTAGCAAGCTAAAAATGGTCCATTTTTATTCACAAGTCGGCCACGTAAACAATTGACTACTATGCGAGGGCTTTCTTGGATAACAGCGTACGCTTTTTTCATCTGTCACCAGTTGACAGCGACACAACGCGGCCATTGAACTGCGAAATTGTTTTTAATTTTAATAAACGTGGATTTTTGTAACGAATAATGTTGAAATATCGGTTTAAACTGGGCATCCACCATTTAATTCGCCCACCCAAGGTGCCAGGAGAGGTTACGAACACGGACATTTTATCAGATGGCGGTGGCGGCGTGAAAAGGGGCTCCAGTTTGTGTGAAGGGCTCCGGTTTGTGTGAGGGGGTTTTTTCAAATAGCCATTTCCATAATTCGCATTATTCCATACTTATGTAATTCCACAGGTAATTATTTTGTTGTTATGGCCTGTTTTTTAGTTGGCATTTTTAGGTTAAGTGAGTCGACTTAGTTTGCCCCGTTGAGACTAATATCGAGGACTAAGATATTCACAGCCCAGAATTTAACAGCAACTCGTGTCAAATAAGGACCAAGGAATCGTTTTGCATAACAAAATTGATATTTACAGCCTCTAAATTTAACATCATCTGATCTAAATAAGGGCAAAGGAATTGTTAAACTATCGTTTCAACTAACATAATTAAAATTCAGAGATAAACTGTAGCCGAAGGTAGAAGAATTATAGCCCGATGCCATTTCTTAACTAGTTGGGTTAAATTGTTTGGTAAATTGTAAGGTGATGTAAAACCAAGTGTTTTTGCTGGCGAAAGTGTGTTGCTGTAAAGTTGAAGTTGCAATCCCAATAATTATAATTTTTCAAGGATATAAATTGAAACTTAAATCCTGTATGATCAAACTAACAACAATAAATTGAATTTGATTGACTGATTGTGTTACATAAACTATGGTCTTTTAGCTGTTTTGGATGTCTCAGAATTGTGGATCCTTCAAATATTGTGAAAGAGCTCTACTAATCATCATAGACAAAATTGTGTACAAGGAACTTACGGCTTGTACTTACCTAAAGTGATGCATTACTCACTACCACAACCCATCACTACACAATCATCACCAAATTCACTGCACTGCAACCACTATAGCACAGATCACTTCACAAAAAGTACTTACCTGATTACAGGTACTGCTCAAAGTGGTGGCCTTCTCTTTCGATGCACATCTGAGCACGTCGCTGAAATGAATTTTGGACTGTAGCTGCTGTATTTCGTTCATTGATTGTCTGGAAGGCATCTACGAGTCGTTGCTGCATGTCTTGTCTCGTGGTTGGCTGTGTTCTGTACACAATTTCTTGCACAACTCCCCATGTGAAAAAATCCATAGGTGTGAGATCGGGAGATCTAGCTGGCCAAGCAATTGGACCACCACGACCAATCCATTTATCTGGAAACTTTTCATCTGCCACACCACGAGCTTCTCGACTGAAATGTGGAGGCGCACCATCTTGCTGAAACCACAAATTTTGGATCACATTTAATGGCACATCTTCTAGTAAGTCATCTAATGAATTTCTTAAGAACTCTGCATACATCGCACCAGTCAGATGGCCTTCAAAAAAGAATGGACCAACTAATCGGTTGTCAATAATTCCTCCCCACACGTTCAGTGACCATATGTCTTGTGTTTTTTCTTCTCTCATCCAATGTGGGTTAACCACCGACCAATAGTGCATATTATGCCTGTTTACGTGCCCATTAGATTTGAATGTGCATTCATCGGTGAAAAGCACAAACTTGAAGAAGTCCTGATTTTCCTGCAGTTTCTCTTGGGCCCACGTGCAAAATCTCACCCTGTTCATAAAATCCTCTCCATGTAGTTCCTGATGCAGTTCGATGTGATATGCATGGAATTTGTGCTTTTTTAATATTCTTAGAATCGATGACTTACTTATGCCGCTTGATTGCTTCATTTCTCGACTGCTGACTTGGGGATTATTTTCAGCTATGTTCAAAACAATAGCTTGATTGATTTCATGAGTCACAGCGGGATTTATCACTGTCTTTTTCTTGGGCTTCAAACTGCCTGTCTCTCTAAGTTTCTCTACAATTCTTTTAAATGTTCGTCTATCTGGTTGAAGTCTGTCTGGGTAACGTTGGGCATACAATTCTGCTGCTTGCATTGCATTTTCCTGGCATTCTCCAAAAATCAAGATCATGTCGACCTTGTCTGAAAAGGAAAGATGTTGCATCGGCATGATAAAAATTAAATGCACTCCACTAAAATAGAATAAAACTATTAATTAACACTAGGTATAGGAAATTCACCAAGATTCACTTCTACACGTAATTATAATTAACACTCACAACACAGAAAAACGCGTGAAAGCTTCCCTGGAGGGAAACCAGGATAAGAGCTGTGAAAACAGCTAACAAGTAGGTATGTAAAACTAACTTGGAAAACACTTCTCTTCAAGAGGTTGAAGATTTCACAAAATAGCAATTTTTCTCAAAATTAGCAACCTAAACACTGCAACACTATTGTAATTCACACACTAATCACACTAGTGGGTGACTAATGATTAGCTAAAAGGGGTTGGAGGAGTTTGAGCGGGAAATTAACGCGCGTAATGAAATAAATGCGCGAAATTCAAGTAAAAATATGAAAGCCTGCTTTATTAAATTTACTTAATAGGCAATTATTGTTTAATAAACGAAAGAATAATCTCAGTATTCTTAGTTCATTCTAATGACAAAAATTGAAACTCAGGCACACACACACATCTTGTTTATGCACTGGATGGCTTGTCGTGTGATCAATGATTAATTAGTCCTTATTTGCCCACCATGATGATGATTATTAAATTCCACATTGCACCTTTTTGCTTCTGCTGTTCAAATAATAACTTGAGCTTCACCAACTTCAAAGCATCAATTATTAACGTCTTGATTTTGTTTAGGAGGTACCTACGAGGTATTTGCCAATCGAAAACTGACACTTGCACCACCTTCGATTACAGTTTATCTTTGAATATGAATTATGTTATGCAAAACGATTCCTTGGTCCTTATTTGACACGAGTTGCTGTTAAATTCTGGGCTGTGAATATCTTAGTCCTCGATATTAGTCTCAACGGGGCAAACTAAGTCGACTCACTTAACCTAAAAATGCCAACTAAAAAACAGGCCATAACAACAAAATAATTACCTGTGGAATTACATAAGTATGGAATAATGCGAATTATGGAAATGGCTATTTGAAAAAACCCCCTCACACAAACCGGAGCCCTTCACACAAACTGGAGCCCCTTTTCACGCCGCCACCGCCATCTGATAAAATGTCCGTGTTCGTAACCTCTCCTGGCACCTTGGGTGGGCGAATTAAATGGTGGATGCCCAGTTTAAACCGATATTTCAACATTATTCGTTACAAAAATCCACGTTTATTAAAATTAAAAACAATTTCGCAGTTCAATGGCCGCGTTGTGTCGCTGTCAACTGGTGACAGATGAAAAAAGCGTACGCTGTTATCCAAGAAAGCCCTCGCATAGTAGTCAATTGTTTACGTGGCCGACTTGTGAATAAAAATGGACCATTTTTAGCTTGCTACAGTTGGCTAATCTGATGACGGAAATTTAAAAAAATGGGCTTAACATAAAGGTATTAGCCCAAAAAACGATTTTATGGGTAAAAATTTTTTTTTTCTTGGAAAAACGATATTTCAAAATTTCGTGACGTCACAGTTTTTGCATGACAGATAAACTTTTGCCGTCATTTGAAGGGTCCTTGGTAGCCATATACACTGTAAAAATTTCGAAGTCCCAGCTTTAAAATAAAGGGCAATTTTTGAGGTGGGCAATAGTGTTGGTCCACCCGGTATATGTACATAGTTTTAATGTTTGTGTGTTATTGCTAAAGCTAGCCACTCCCCTCAGTTTATAGGAGATTTATCTTGTGATTTCTGGCTTTCGACGTCGTCGCATCAGGGTTAAATAAAGCCAGTGGCGTCCTTAATTTTCCAGCTTCCATTGGTAGCCTGCCTATTCGCTACCTACCTCCCGTACGGGAGAAGATCCACCGCCCTGGGATCGGGCTTGCGATTTATTTTACAGAACTCCTTTTTTTGAGTACACACTTGTCAGCTGTGGGCCCTCTTGACCAGTGGGCCTACCCTACTCCCTGTGGGAACTGACTGTGACACAACATACAATTAAAACATCACAAAACCAACAGGGAATCAAGAGACGCGGATACATATAAAAGATTTTGACAACAACACTCAATGCTAATAACAATGATAATAATGTAGATAAACCTACTTAATGCAGGTTGCCCCTTTAATTTATTCGAAATATTGGTCAAATGTATAAAAGGCATTTCGTTTCAAGAGCCTCGTTAGAGTTACCTTTAAATTGTCAGAAGATAAGCATTTGTATGGTGCTGGCAAGGCATTATAAAAGTGAACGCCAAAATAGCCCGTTGCTTCCCTGGAGCGACAATCAGCCTGAGAAACTTAATCTTGTTCAGGGTGGAGTTAATAATAATAATAAGTTTATTTAGCTAATGTAGCTATAATAAGGAAGTAACAAATTTCTAATAACTCGTAAAATTAAAATAAGAACTTATTTTCACTAGACCCTGGACAATACCCAGATACTAGAGTGTGAATATTTCATTGTACCTACAAACCTGGAGATCACAATGGGCAATTCTTAAGGAAGAACTGCCGCAGTTCCCTTTTAAAAGATTTAATATTTTGTAAAGTTTTAATAGCTTCCGGCAATTTATTGAATAGTCTTATTCCATTATGAAATACTAAGCTCATGGTGGATTTTTTTGATTTCAGGTCCAAATATAAGTTATTTCCTCGTTGCCTTGTAGAGTGTGAATGTACAGAGGATACCAGCGTTAGTTTTCCAGAAAGATACTAAGTTAGTTTAGTTAGTGTAAAGAAGATCCATAGTAAATGGTTGTAAAGGAAAATAAATCCACCTTCTTGATAAAATGCTTGTCTATTAACAAAAATTTGTGGTTGCTAGTTTCGACACCAACGATGTCAACAGTAGTAGGTACCTACTACAAAATGGGGAGCTGTTGTAGAAACCACAAATTTTTGTTAATAGACAAGAATTTTATCAAGAAGGTGGATTTATTTTCCTTACAACCATTTTCTGAGAAACTTAGGTACTATGTTTTGTTTATGTCTGGTGTCGTACTCATGAAGATAGGTATGCGCTTTCATTGTTTTTTACGTACATAATCGCATTTAGAATGTACTTACAGGGACAGAACCGTCAGTACTGTAACATATGCCAGTTGATGGCAATCCTGGGTAAATCCACATTAAATTGTTTGTATAAAATTTGTCATTGGGGCGCGAGAATATTAACTGTAAGTTAGAACTATTTATTGCCAAAGCTCATAAACCGTGCACATCTTTCGTCACGGGCATTGTATATCCGGGCGGTCCGGAGCCTTGTAGAAACCTTTGCTTTCAATTGCCCTTTTCCAAGAACCTCCCTCGCTGTAAACTTTATGACCGAATTCCTTCACATACAATTTTTTAGAAAGTTGTTCCCACAGTAGAGATTTCCGAGAAATGGATTTAATAACGTAAATGTCTTATTCATTACAATTTGTTGCTAAATTTGCATGACGTGAATCAAACATTACTCCTGCTAAAATTGCCTCGACAACCCGTTAAACACCGTATGAACCTCATGTGTGTAGGCATAACCGACGCATTCGTATTTCGATTCTGCGGTGCGTTCCCTTTCGGGTCCGCTGCATTCAGACCTTAAGATCCATTATGCCCGCACTGCAACCTCTTCTCTACAGAAGCCCCGTCCCTTCCATGAAGGCCAGTACATCCGCTGCAGAGAGTGAGTATATTTCCGCAGGGGCTGGGTATGCAGCCCCCAGTTCCCTAAGCCTTTTGTGACCGAGCGGGCCACATTCGGTTAGCAAATGAAAAGGCGTTTCTTCCTCTTCTCCGCACACTCTACAAGTGCTTTCCTCAGAACGTCCCATTAGATGAAGGTGTCGTTTGAGTGCGCAGTGCCCAGTCAGGACGCCCACGACTTTCCTTAGCCGCTCTCGGCTTAACTGGAGAAACCACCGTTGGGCTGTTGGCGAGGAGGGCCGAGAAATGAAGGCCCTCGCTTGCCTCATCCCCGGTGCATTTTCCCAGTGTGAGTGAAATTGCTTGTTGAGCCAGTTTCCTAGCTCCTTCCGCAACGCACTCTCCGTCACAGCGAGTGCTGGTTGTGGTCCCAGGTATGGCATGTTCGATGCCTCCCTTGCCAGTTCGTCAGCTACCTCATTGCCAGCGATTCCTGAGTGCCCAGGAACCCAAACCAGGTTGACCGAATTGTTATTTCCAGCCAACTTCGTTAATGCGTCTCGACAGTCGTTAACGAGGCCGGATCTCACCTCCACGGAGTTCAGAGCCCCGAGCGCCGCCCGACTGTCGCTGCAGATGTAGATGTACTTGCCAGAGTAGCCCCTACGTAGGTTCTCCTCAGCGCACACCAGAATTGCGTATATTTCCGCCTGGAATACACTGGGGTACTTGCCAAGAGGTACGCTCACTCGTCCCTCTGGCATCCCCCCAGTGAATCCTGCGCCGGTGCTCAGATCGTTTTTGGCCCCGTCTGTGTACCAGACTAAGCCACGCGGTGTGAGCAATTTTTCTCCCTTCTCGCCCCAGTCTTCCCTAGAGGGGATCCTGGTTGTATATGGGTCATTAAAGCGCAACCGACGCTCTATCCTGTCTTTGCGCATTTGCAAGACAGTCTCATCCGCGCCCGGTAGAGCGAGTGCACTTCGATGTCCCTCACTTCCCGCTCGCCATTCTCCTATCCCCTGCAACCTGAAGGCTGAGGCCCGGGCCGAATGCTGCACTCTGAGGTGCAGCGGCTCCAGGGCCAGGATCGCCTCCAAGGCTGCTGAGGGAGTTGTTCTTATAGCACCGGTCACCATTAGGCATCCCAGCCTTTGCACTCGCCCGAGGGCACTCCTGGTACTAGCGCGTTCCGTGGAGCGCCACCAGACCAGGGCGCCATACGTGACCAGAGGCCTCACGACGGTTGTGTATAACCAGTACGCCACCTGCGGTTTTAGTCCCCAAGTGGAGCCGGCGAAACGCCTACACATCCATAAGGACGCGCAGGCCTTCTTTGTTTGTGACTCTACATGGTCTGTCCAAGAAAGCTTCGGATCCAGGATTACTCCCAGATACTTCACTCTCTCGGCCAGACCCAAGGTCACCCCTTGCAGCTTTGGCCATCTTACGGTGTCCAACTTTCTTTTCCTAGTGAAGAGGAGCAACTCCATCTTGTTCGGGTTTACCGACAAGGATCGCCCCTCGCACCAGTTGCTAACTCTGTTCAGAGCCTGTTGCATGATGGCTGTGACTGTCCCCAGGAACTTGCCCCTAATTACAATGCACACATCATCAGCGTACGCCTGAGCGTAGCACCCTTCTCCGTTCAGGTCCCTTAGGAGGCCGTCCACGAGTAGCGACCACAGTAGCGGAGATAGAACTCCGCCCTGCGGACAGCCCCTCGACACTGTTGCCTCCAGTTTGGTATCCTGTAGAGAGACCGTTATACGACGCTTACTAATCATCTCCCGTATCCATCTTACGATGGTCCGGTCAATGCCGTATTCTGTCGCAGCGGCGCACAGCGCTTCGAAGGTGGGATTATTGAAAGCCCCATCGACATCTAGAAAGGCAGCGAGCGCCCATTCTTTCACCCGGAGAGCGTCCTCAGCTCTTGAAACAAGCTGATGGAGAGCTGTCTCCGTTGATTTGCACGCTCTATATGCGTGCTGGTTCGGATGGAGGGGTCGTTGGACTAGTACCCCCTCCTTCAGTTGTCGTTCTACCAGCCTTTCACTCAGTTTCAGAAGAAACGATGTCAGACTGATTGGACGGAAATCCTTTGGCTGGTCGTGGGTTATAACCGACGCATATGTAACCAATCAGATCTTTTCGGCGTAAACGCTGTAATTTAAATATTTAAATTAAAGTTCACTGCAAGAATAGAACTGGTGTCGCCATCTAGGCTAGACGACCGAAACCTCAAGCCAGATTCCTGTTTAATGCCCTATTGTTCATATGTAGGACCTATCTATCAAATTAGATTGCTTTTAAAATTGCATGACTGTCGTATGCATTAAATAACCCCCACTACCCTGCACATGCTCGAAAAGCTTCAAAGACCCCCACCGGACTGCTTGGACTTTTGTTAGGTAATTCATTAGATTTGCATAAAATAACTAAATTGTTTCATTGATAGGATATGTGAATCTGTGATTAGCTTTTAAGAGCAGGATTGTATCGTAAGGCTGGTCGAATCGCGTAGCTTCTCAATTAATTATAAATCGTTATAAAATGTGGAGATGAACTTGGAAGGGATGCCGACCGGATATAGTAGAGGGGGTGGTTTTAGGTTCGCGGGATCCAAGAGGACGCCGGAAGAGGACTTGCTCTCAGGCTTCTGACTAAGAGACTCGTATTTTCCAAAGCTCTCGAATTTGCGATATTTCCAAATATTTTAAAATAGTTATTTGTTGTTTGGGTTTTGTGTAGTTAAAGTTCGTGCTTGTGTAGTATTGAAGTTAGTGTAATCACGCCGTATGGGGATAGTGTTTAGTGGTTATTGGTGATTGGTAGAACACCTCCCGGTCTGCAGGGTGGAACTAGATCAGGTATTACGCAACTAGATTTGTAGTTCCGTTAGTGCATTTGATTGAAGGTCTCCCGATCTCTAATTAGCTTTCATAGACTAGAACCCTTTTTCATCCGCTAAATATTAATTAATTTAACCCCTTTTGCAGAGTAGACTTTAGCTTGCTTGCATTTCGGTAGTGGAATAGTTAGGGTTTGGTAAAGCGCATCCAGTTCTTCCCTTTTATTAGCATAGAAAGAGGTAAAGGAAATTTGGGGATATCCATAAAGGGACGCGCTCTCTCAGCTCTGCAATTTGTTCCCGCTGGATTGTCGACAATAATTCACAGTTGCGGTTAAAAACGCTACAGTTTTGCCAACACGTGATTGTTGCTCACTTGGAGGGTGCCCAGTTGACATCTTCCACCTGTGATTTGGCCTGGTGTACCAACGATTGCTAGTGGTACAGGTTTCCTGTATCCCGCCAGACACCCCAAACAGGGGGCTGGGACCGCCGGCAGTGTCTGTACCACGTACACTGAAGACGAAGAAAGAAGCAGCAAGAAACTAAATTTGGGCTTTCACGAGAAATCACAGGGTCCACATCCCTCGAACCGTTAAAACCATTATTCAGTATCATTCAGTTCAATTTGGGGTCATTTTCACTCTAAACTTTGTTAAAACACAAAATTTCCTCTATCGTACCGTAGAATTTACTTAGTGCATGAAATTTGCTCGATTTCAGGAAATCTACTACGCCACTGGGATTTTGACGCCACGCCACTGAACTTGCGTCATTTTAGCTGTCGTAATTACGTCAAGAGTTGTCCTTGCTCGAAACTTGTCTTGCACCCCTCCTAACACTTGCCTGTATTGTGGGTTGCTTCCCAATTTAGAAACCCGGATTTTTGCAAGTCCGGTAATATTATTTTACCGGTTTCAGGCGATTAAAGCGTTCTTAACATGCATAAAAATAGGCTGGTAAGCAGATCATAACGTTATCTAATGGTTTCTAGACAACAAGCCCATTAACCATTCATGACAACAATGACCCCATTCAAATGCTGTTATCTCGATTGTCAAAATGACGCGAATTCACGCAACATTTTTTTAATTTTGGCTTTAATCGCTTTAAACCGATAAACTATTGAACAAACCTCGGATGTTATGAATCATAACAGACTTAGATGTCTCAAAATCCTCGCTCTCCGAGCTCGGATTTCAATTGACATCTGCGTCTGTTATGATAGTCATAACATTCCTAGGTATGTTAATAGCTATAATTTTGGGGATTAATTCTTTTTTCAGCATTCGGTAACGGCACCCTTCATTTTATAAAACTAGCTCAGAGTTCATTCATAATTTAGAAACCCATTGATTTAGGATGGGGATTATAATTATTGTATTTTTTCTTTACCGTGTAACAGAATGAACTTTGACTTACAGTCCACCCTGTATGACAGACCCGATATTGCACGCACACATCTCCTCTGTACATACAGCAAAAACCTTTCTAGCGTGTGCTGAATGGCCCCAAACGAATATGGAATAAGATACGAGACTGTGAAATATACCAAAGTATGCCTGTCTTAGAACATTTTTCATTTTTCGACTGTCTCAAAGCGAAGGTTTGTTTGGACATAAGACCTTCTATTTTAAACCGGGGTAAAGACGTACCTACACCTAAAAATTTTACTGATTTATTTTCCAGGTCGTAGCTTTTTAAGGAAAATATCAAACGTTGACACTTATTTCTATTGCAACAAAGCTTATTGGCATTAAACCATCCTAGTTGCTTTCGTTCCTACTCCAGAGCCTTTCAAGTTTATCTGACGAGCTACAAGTAGATGTACCATTTGCGAAGAGTATAATATTGGACGGTGTACAGCTCGGGGTAGGTTATTTACGTATATTAAGAACAGGATGCGTCCCAGTACCGAGCCCTGTGGAACTCCAATCCGTAAAATCCACAAACTGTTGCCTATTAAGTAGATAACTATCTATTAATTCTATTTATTAATGTTCTAGCTTTCCTAGCAAAATCTGATGGTTTATACAGTCAAATGCCTTTGCTAAGTCATAAAACTGGGCAACAAGATACTTACTCGTTATTTCGAGCTACTGCATTCACGTTATTACGAAAGCCATGCTGACTTAAATGAAAAAGTCAATTTTTTGTGTTTCGGGGTTGGAATGTGTGAGTTTTAGGGGTGCAATTCAATTCTTCCGGCTGTAAGTGGTCCAGGGGTTAAATTTCCGCCATGCCAATTTATTGCGTCTTGGAGGGTGAAATTTTTGACGTTGCGATTTAGATTTGATCCCCCTAGTTTAATGCCTTCAGAAGTAAATGTTTTCAAACCTATCGAATGACGCCAATTTCGACCAATTCTTATTAAGCGGAATTTCGAGTTGCAACCCCTAATTTCCACCCCATCTGTTCGATTTTGCGAAAAATGCATCCCCCGCAAGATTTCACCGATATACAGGGTATCCGGAAATAACGATGAAACATTTCGGGGGGTAATTCTGTTTGCTCGAAATATGAAAAAGAGTTTCTATAAACCCCTGAAGGCGCTCAAAATTCGATTTTAGTGTTTATTTCGTCAGTTGTTAAGTTTTTGCATAATATCTGACATCAATAAGCAACATTAGATTTTCATCCCCCGAAATTGGCACCCTATCACTTTCAACAGACTTGAGGGCCGAACGTGCATACTAAGTTTCAGCAAGATACCTCCACTAGTTCTCGAGTTATTGCAATTAGTAATTTTTCGGTTTTTCACCCCTACCTCCCACCCCTTGGCCCGATATGGCCCAAAAGCAATCCCCGCCTTACTTCTCGGGAGACGAAGCTGCCTACCAAGTTTCAGCTCGATATCTCAATCCGTTCTCAAGTTATCCGACGGACAGACTGAGGAGCGAGCGAGCGAATAAGCTAAACCAAGAGTGCCTCGCATTTTGCTCCGGCACTAATACAAGGTTTTCATCTAATAAATATTATTTTATCTTGAAACATAACAGATTGTATATTTGGTTGTCTACATTTGCGTGCATATACGCGATATTGGCGATGACGTCAGACCGCCATCTTTGTTGTGTATGGTCATAATCAATGCTGAAGCCACTGAAGCCAAACAAATCGAGATTTCAATGTGCAAATTCAAGGGTTTTTTTTTCTCAAAAATTTTTATTTGCATTTTAAGACATTAATATTGATAATTTGAAGAATTTTTATCGATTAAATCGTTACACCATTGCTTCATTGCCATGGTAACAACCTCAACCTAGCCCAACAAAGATGGCAGACCTACCCCAGCGGGCACACGGACGTTAAAAAAACGTTTAAAAAAACCAGATTGGTACGTTAAAATGACGTTGAAGTGTCCGCGAAATCAACGTGATTTTCAACGTCTTCTCGTTAATTGTACGTTAGAAAATCAACGGCCCTTTAACGTAAACTTTTACATTATTTTTTAACGCCAACAGATAAACGTTAAAAAATTACAAAATACACGTCATTTTTCTAACAGTGTGTTTTTAAAAATCGTTTAAAATTTGACGTGTTTTTAACGTGTTTTTCGGTACCGGAAATGTGACCAGACAATGTTAACGTTTTTTCTACGTAAATTTCCAGGATACTTCAACATCATTTTTACGTTGACGATTCGAGTAAAATTCAACGTGTGCGCTCGAAGATAATTGACAATTACTCCCCTCGACCAAACATTCAGAAAATTATCCGCATCTCCATCTCAACGTCGACGCTGAGAGAGAAGAGCTGTAGGTACTGTGAGTAAGCGACTACCATCAATACCAGTTTATTCTGTGGATAATGTTTTGGAATGATTTTACAAATGTTGTCTAGAGCTCTTATACCTACACGGTTTGCTAAGTAATAGCGGCTTATTTCAACTATCAGCGCCACCTACACTCCCTCAATGCAACTACACAGGAAAGTCAACTTTAAGTCATTTCAGAAACGACAAAAAAACTTTAATATTACAACGTTTTTATAACGTCCAAAATTATACATATATTTAACGTTGAACGTCATCAGTGGTTACACCCTTTCGATACGTCTTTAAATCGTCTAAATAAAAACTGAAATATGACGTTTCAAATAAAACGTGTGTTCAACGTGCAAAAGTGTCCGCTGTAATTATAAATATCCCAATTTCGTCATTTCAGACACGACTAAAACACATTCATATTCTAACGTGTATATAACCTCCAAAACTACACACTTGTTAAACGTTGAACGCCATGGGTATATTTGGACACGTTTTTAAGTCGTATGTATAGAAACTCAAATATAACGTTATAAATTCAATGTTTGTTCGACGTGTCCGTTGGTTATAGAAATATTCCACTTTAAGTCGTGATTTGAACGTTACTTTAAACACGACTAAAGAACGTTAATATTGTAACGTACTGATAACGTTCAAAATTACACACATATTTAATGTTGAAGTGCAGCACCATTTTGACACGACCTAAAGTCGTCCATAAAAAGACTAAAGTTTAACGTTGCAGATGAAACGTTTATTCAACTTGCAAAAGTGTCCTTTGGTTAGAAATATTCCACTTTAAGTCGTGATTTGAACGTTACTTTAAACACGACTAAAGAACGTTAATATTGTAACGTACTGATAACGTTCAAAATTACACACATATTTAATGTTGAAGTGCAGCACCATTTTGACACGACCTAAAGTCGTCCATAAAAAGACTAAAGTTTAACGTTGCAGATGAAACGTTTATTCAACTTGCAAAAGTGTCCTTTGGTTAGAAATATTCCACTTTAAGTCGTGATTTGAACGTTACTTTAAACACGACTAAAGAACGTTAATATTGTAACGTACTGATAACGTTCAAAATTACACACATATTTAATGTTGAAGTGCAGCACCATTTTGACACGACCTAAAGTCGTCCATAAAAAGATTAAAGTTTAACGTTGCAGATGAAACGTTTATTCAACTTGCAAAAGTGTCCTTTGGTTAGAAATATTCCACTTTAAGTCGTGATTTGAACGTTACTTTAAACACGACTAAAGAACGTTAATATTGTAACGTACTGATAACGTTCAAAATTACACACATATTTAATGTTGAAGTGCAGCACCATTTTGACACGACCTAAAGTCGTCCATAAAAAGACTAAAGTTTAACGTTGCAGATGAAACGTTTATTCAACTTGCAAAAGTGTCCTTTGGTTAGAAATATTCCACTTTAAGTCGTGATTTGAACGTTACTTTAAACACGACTAAAGAACGTTAATATTGTAACGTACTGATAACGTTCAAAATTACACACATATTTAATGTTGAAGTGCAGCACCATTTTGACACGACCTAAAGTCGTCCATAAAAAGACTAAAGTTTAACGTTGCAGATGAAACGTTTATTCAACTTGCAAAAGTGTCCTTTGGTTAGAAATATTCCACTTTAAGTCGTGGTTTGAACGTAACTTTAAACACGACTAAAGAACGCTTAGATTGTTACGTACTTACAACGTTCAAAATTACACACATATTTAATGTTGAAGTGCAGCACCATTTTGACACGACCTAAAGTCGTCCATAAAAAGACTAAAGTTTAACGTTGCAGATGAAACGTTTATTCAACTTGCAAAAGTGTCCTTTGGTTAGAAATATTCCACTTTAAGTCGTGATTTGAACGTTACTTTAAACACGACTAAAGAACGTTAATATTGTAACGTACTGATAACGTTCAAAATTACACACATATTTAATGTTGAAGTGCAGCACCATTTTGACACGACCTAAAGTCGTCCATAAAAAGACTAAAGTTTAACGTTGCAGATGAAACGTTTATTCAACTTGCAAAAGTGTCCTTTGGTTAGAAATATTCCACTTTAAGTCGTGATTTGAACGTTACTTTAAACACGACTAAAGAACGTTAATATTGTAACGTACTGATAACGTTCAAAATTACACACATATTTAATGTTGAAGTGCAGCACCATTTTGACACGACCTAAAGTCGTCCATAAAAAGACTAAAGTTTAACGTTGCAGATGAAACGTTTATTCAACTTGCAAAAGCGTCCTTTGGTTAGAAATATTCCACTTTAAGTCGTGATTTGAACGTTACTTTAAACACGACTAAAGAACGTTAATATTGTAACGTACTGATAACGTTCAAAATTACACACATATTTAATGTTGAAGTGCAGCACCATTTTGACACGACCTAAAGTCGTCCATAAAAAGACTAAAGTTTAACGTTGCAGATGAAACGTTTATTCAACTTGCAAAAGTGTCCTTTGGTTAGAAATATTCCACTTTAAGTCGTGATTTGAACGTTACTTTAAACACGACTAAAGAACGTTAATATTGTAACGTACTGATAACGTTCAAAATTACACACATATTTAATGTTGAAGTGCAGCACCATTTTGACACGACCTAAAGTCGTCCATAAAAAGACTAAAGTTTAACGTTGCAGATGAAACGTTTATTCAACTTGCAAAAGTGTCCTTTGGTTAGAAATATTCCACTTTAAGTCGTGATTTGAACGTTACTTTAAACACGACTAAAGAACGTTAATATTGTAACGTACTGATAACGTTCAAAATTACACATATTTAATGTTGAAGTGCAGCACCATTTTGATACGACCTAAAGTCGCCCATAAAAAGACTAAAGTTTAACGTTGCAGATGAAACGTTTATTCAACTTGCAAAAGTGTCCTTTGGTTAGAAATATTCCACTTTAAGTCGTGATTTGAACGTTACTTTAAACACGACTAAAGAACGTTAATATTGTAACGTACTGATAACGTTCAAAATTACACACATATTTAATGTTGAAGTGCAGCACCATTTTGACACGACCTAAAGTCGTCCATAAAAAGACTAAAGTTTAACGTTGCAGATGAAACGTTTATTCAACTTGCAAAAGTGTCCTTTGGTTAGAAATATTCCACTTTAAGTCGTGATTTGAACGTTACTTTAAACACGACTAAAGAACGTTAATATTGTAACGTACTGATAACGTTCAAAATTACACACATATTTAATGTTGAAGTGCAGCACCATTTTGACACGACCTAAAGTCGTCCATAAAAAGATTAAAGTTTAACGTTGCAGATGAAACGTTTATTCAACTTGCTAAAGTGTCCTTTGGTTAGAAATATTCCACTTTAAGTCGTGATTTGAACGTTACTTTAAACACGACTAAAGAACGTTAATATTGTAACGTACTGATAACGTTCAAAATTACACACATATTTAATGTTGAAGTGCAGCACCATCTTGACACGACCTAAAGTCGTCCATAAAAAGACTAAAGTTTAACGTTGCAGATGAAACGTTTATTCAACTTGCAAAAGTGTCCTTTGGTTAGAAATATTCCACTTTAAGTCGTGATTTGAACGTTACTTTAAACACGACTAAAGAACGTTAATATTGTAACGTACTGATAACGTTCAAAATTACACACATATTTAATGTTGAAGTGCAGCACCATTTTGACACGACCTAAAGTCCATAAAAAGACTAAAGTTTAACGTTGCAGATGAAACGTTTATTCAACTTGCAAAAGTGTCCTTTGGTTAGAAATATTCCACTTTAAGTCGTGATTTGAACGTTACTTTAAACACGACTAAAGAACGTTAATATTGTAACGTACTGATAACGTTCAAAATTACACACATATTTAATGTTGAAGTGCAGCACCATTTTGACACGACCTAAAGTCGTCCATAAAAAGACTAAAGTTTAACGTTGCAGATGAAACGTTTATTCAACTTGCAAAAGTGTCCTTTGGTTAGAAATATTCCACTTTAAGTCGTGATTTGAACGTTACTTTAAACACGACTAAAGAACGTTAATATTGTAACGTACTGATAACGTTCAAAATTACACATATTTAATGTTGAAGTGCAGCACCATTTTGATACGACCTAAAGTCGCCCATAAAAAGACTAAAGTTTAACGTTGCAGATGAAACGTTTATTCAACTTGCAAAAGTGTCCTTTGGTTAGAAATATTCCACTTTAAGTCGTGATTTGAACGTTACTTTAAACACGACTAAAGAACGTTAATATTGTAACGTACTGATAACGTTCAAAATTACACACATATTTAATGTTGAAGTGCAGCACCATTTTGACACGACCTAAAGTCCATAAAAAGACTAAAGTTTAACGTTGCAGATGAAACGTTTATTCAACTTGCAAAAGTGTCCTTTGGTTAGAAATATTCCACTTTAAGTCGTGATTTGAACGTTACTTTAAACACGACTAAAGAACGTTAATATTGTAACGTACTGATAACGTTCAAAATTACACACATATTTAATGTTGAAGTGCAGCACCATTTTGACACGACCTAAAGTCCATAAAAAGACTAAAGTTTAACGTTGCAGATGAAACGTTTATTCAACTTGCAAAAGTGTCCTTTGGTTAGAAATATTCCACTTTAAGTCGTGATTTGAACGTTACTTTAAACACGACTAAAGAACGTTAATATTGTAACGTACTGATAACGTTCAAAATTACACACATATTTAATGTTGAAGTGCAGCACCATTTTGACACGACCTAAAGTCGTCCATAAAAAGACTAAAGTTTAACGTTGCAGATGAAACGTTTATTCAACTTGCAAAAGTGTCCTTTGGTTAGAAATATTCCACTTTAAGTCGTGATTTGAACGTTACTTTAAACACGACTAAAGAACGTTAATATTGTAACGTACTGATAACGTTCAAAATTACACACATATTTAATGTTGAAGTGCAGCACCATTTTGACACGACCTAAAGTCCATAAAAAGACTAAAGTTTAACGTTGCAGATGAAACGTTTATTCAACTTGCAAAAGTGTCCTTTGGTTAGAAATATTCCACTTTAAGTCGTGATTTGAACGTTACTTTAAACACGACTAAAGAACGTTAATATTGTAACGTACTGATAACGTTCAAAATTACACACATATTTAATGTTGAAGTGCAGCACCATTTTGACACGACCTAAAGTCGTCCATAAAAAGACTAAAGTTTAACGTTGCAGATGAAACGTTTATTCAACTTGCAAAAGTGTCCTTTGGTTAGAAATATTCCACTTTAAGTCGTGATTTGAACGTTACTTTAAACACGACTAAAGAACGTTAATATTGTAACGTACTGATAACGTTCAAAATTACACATATTTAATGTTGAAGTGCAGCACCATTTTGATACGACCTAAAGTCGCCCATAAAAAGACTAAAGTTTAACGTTGCAGATGAAACGTTTATTCAACTTGCAAAAGTGTCCTTTGGTTAGAAATATTCCACTTTAAGTCGTGATTTGAACGTTACTTTAAACACGACTAAAGAACGTTAATATTGTAACGTACTGATAACGTTCAAAATTACACACATATTTAATGTTGAAGTGCAGCACCATTTTGACACGACCTAAAGTCGTCCATAAAAAGACTAAAGTTTAACGTTGCAGATGAAACGTTTATTCAACTTGCAAAAGTGTCCTTTGGTTAGAAATATTCCACTTTAAGTCGTGATTTGAACGTTACTTTAAACACGACTAAAGAACGTTAATATTGTAACGTACTGATAACGTTCAAAATTACACACATATTTAATGTTGAAGTGCAGCACCATTTTGACACGACCTAAAGTCGTCCATAAAAAGACTAAAGTTTAACGTTGCAGATGAAACGTTTATTCAACTTGCAAAAGTGTCCTTTGGTTAGAAATATTCCACTTTAAGTCGTGATTTGAACGTTACTTTAAACACGACTAAAGAACGTTAATATTGTAACGTACTGATAACGTTCAAAATTACACACATATTTAATGTTGAAGTGCAGCACCATTTTGACACGACCTAAAGTCGTCCATAAAAAGATTAAAGTTTAACGTTGCAGATGAAACGTTTATTCAACTTGCAAAAGTGTCCTTTGGTTAGAAATATTCCACTTTAAGTCGTGATTTGAACGTTACTTTAAACACGACTAAAGAACGTTAATATTGTAACGTACTGATAACGTTCAAAATTACACACATATTTAATGTTGAAGTGCAGCACCATTTTGACACGACCTAAAGTCGTCCATAAAAAGACTAAAGTTTAACGTTGCAGATGAAACGTTTATTCAACTTGCAAAAGTGTCCTTTGGTTAGAAATATTCCACTTTAAGTCGTGATTTGAACGTTACTTTAAACACGACTAAAGAACGTTAATATTGTAACGTACTGATAACGTTCAAAATTACACACATATTTAATGTTGAAGTGCAGCACCATTTTGACACGACCTAAAGTCCATAAAAAGACTAAAGTTTAACGTTGCAGATGAAACGTTTATTCAACTTGCAAAAGTGTCCTTTGGTTAGAAATATTCCACTTTAAGTCGTGGTTTGAACGTTACTTTAAACACGACTAAAGAACGTTAATATTGTAACGTACTGATAACGTTCAAAATTACACACATATTTAATGTTGAAGTGCAGCACCATTTTGACACGACCTAAAGTCGTCCATAAAAAGATTAAAGTTTAACGTTGCAGATGAAACGTTTATTCAACTTGCAAAAGTGTCCTTTGGTTAGAAATATTCCACTTTAAGTCGTGATTTGAACGTTACTTTAAACACGACTAAAGAACGTTAATATTGTAACGTACTGATAACGTTCAAAATTACACACATATTTAATGTTGAAGTGCAGCACCATTTTGACACGACCTAATGTCGTCCATAAAAAGACTAAAGTTTAACGTTGCAGATGAAACGTTTATTCAACTTGCAAAAGTGTCCTTTGGTTAGAAATATTCCACTTTAAGTCGTGGTTTGAACGTAACTTTAAACACGACTAAAGAACGTTAATATTGTAACGTACTGATAACGTTCAAAATTACACACATATTTAATGTTGAAGTGCAGCACCATTTTGACACGACCTAAAGTCCATAAAAAGACTAAAGTTTAACGTTGCAGATGAAACGTTTATTCAACTTGCAAAAGTGTCCTTTGGTTAGAAATATTCCACTTTAAGTCGTGATTTGAACGTTACTTTAAACACGACTAAAGAACGTTAATATTGTAACGTACTGATAACGTTCAAAATTACACACATATTTAATGTTGAAGTGCAGCACCATTTTGACACGACCTAAAGTCCATAAAAAGACTAAAGTTTAACGTTGCAGATGAAACGTTTATTCAACTTGCAAAAGTGTCCTTTGGTTAGAAATATTCCACTTTAAGTCGTGGTTTGAACGTTACTTTAAACACGACTAAAGAACGTTAATATTGTAACGTACTGATAACGTTCAAAATTACACACATATTTAATGTTGAAGTGCAGCACCATTTTGACACGACCTAATGTCGTCCATAAAAAGACTAAAGTTTAACGTTGCAGATGAAACGTTTATTCAACTTGCAAAAGTGTCCTTTGGTTAGAAATATTCCACTTTAAGTCGTGATTTGAACGTTACTTTAAACACGACTAAAGAACGTTAATATTGTAACGTACTGATAACGTTCAAAATTACACACATATTTAATGTTGAAGTGCAGCACCATTTTGACACGACCTAAAGTCCATAAAAAGACTAAAGTTTAACGTTGCAGATGAAACGTTTATTCAACTTGCAAAAGTGTCCTTTGGTTAGAAATATTCCACTTTAAGTCGTGGTTTGAACGTTACTTTAAACACGACTAAAGAACGTTAATATTGTAACGTACTGATAACGTTCAAAATTACACATATATTTAATGTTGAAGTGCAGCACCATTTTGACACGACCTAAAGTCGTCCATAAAAAGACTAAAGTTTAACGTTGCAGATGAAACGTTTATTCAACTTGCAAAAGTGTCCTTTGGTTAGAAATATTCCACTTTAAGTCGTGATTTGAACGTTACTTTAAACACGACTAAAGAACGTTAATATTGTAACGTACTGATAACGTTCAAAATTACACACATATTTAATGTTGAAGTGCAGCACCATTTTGACACGACCTAAAGTCGTCCATAAAAAGATTAAAGTTTAACGTTGCAGATGAAACGTTTATTCAACTTGCAAAAGTGTCCTTTGGTTAGAAATATTCCACTTTAAGTCGTGATTTGAACGTTACTTTAAACACGACTAAAGAACGTTAATATTGTAACGTACTGATAACGTTCAAAATTACACACATATTTAATGTTGAAGTGCAGCACCATTTTGACACGACCTAATGTCGTCCATAAAAAGACTAAAGTTTAACGTTGCAGATGAAACGTTTATTCAACTTGCAAAAGTGTCCTTTGGTTAGAAATATTCCACTTTAAGTCGTGGTTTGAACGTAACTTTAAACACGACTAAAGAACGCTTAGATTGTTACGTACTTACAACGTTCAAAATTACACACATATTTAATGGTGACCTGCAGCACCATTTTGACACGTTTTCAAGTCGTGATTAAAAAGACTAAAGTTTAACGTTGCAGATGAAACGTTTATTCAACTTGCAAAAGTGTCCTTTGGTTAGAAATATTCCACTTTAAGTCGTGATTTGAACGTTACTTTAAACACGACTAAAGAACGTTAATATTGTAACGTACTGATAACGTTCAAAATTACACACATATTTAATGTTGAAGTGCAGCACCATTTTGACACGACCTAAAGTCCATAAAAAGACTAAAGTTTAACGTTGCAGATGAAACGTTTATTCAACTTGCAAAAGTGTCCTTTGGTTAGAAATATTCCACTTTAAGTCGTGGTTTGAACGTTACTTTAAACACGACTAAAGAACGTTAATATTGTAACGTACTGATAACGTTCAAAATTACACACATATTTAATGTTGAAGTGCAGCACCATTTTGACACGACCTAAAGTCGTCCATAAAAAGACTAAAGTTTAACGTTGCAGATGAAACGTTTATTCAACTTGCAAAAGTGTCCTTTGGTTAGAAATATTCCACTTTAAGTCGTGATTTGAACGTTACTTTAAACACGACTAAAGAACGTTAATATTGTAACGTACTGATAACGTTCAAAATTACACACATATTTAATGTTGAAGTGCAGCACCATTTTGACACGACCTAAAGTCCATAAAAAGACTAAAGTTTAACGTTGCAGATGAAACGTTTATTCAACTTGCAAAAGTGTCCTTTGGTTAGAAATATTCCACTTTAAGTCGTGGTTTGAACGTTACTTTAAACACGACTAAAGAACGTTAATATTGTAACGTACTGATAACGTTCAAAATTACACACATATTTAATGTTGAAGTGCAGCACCATTTTGACACGACCTAAAGTCGTCCATAAAAAGACTAAAGTTTAACGTTGCAGATGAAACGTTTATTCAACTTGCAAAAGTGTCCTTTGGTTAGAAATATTCCACTTTAAGTCGTGATTTGAACGTTACTTTAAACACGACTAAAGAACGTTAATATTGTAACGTACTGATAACGTTCAAAATTACACACATATTTAATGTTGAAGTGCAGCACCATTTTGACACGACCTAAAGTCGTCCATAAAAAGATTAAAGTTTAACGTTGCAGATGAAACGTTTATTCAACTTGCAAAAGTGTCCTTTGGTTAGAAATATTCCACTTTAAGTCGTGATTTGAACGTTACTTTAAACACGACTAAAGAACGTTAATATTGTAACGTACTGATAACGTTCAAAATTACACACATATTTAATGTTGAAGTGCAGCACCATTTTGACACGACCTAAAGTCGTCCATAAAAAGACTAAAGTTTAACGTTGCAGATGAAACGTTTATTCAACTTGCAAAAGTGTCCCTTGGTTAGAAATATTCCACTTTAAGTCGTGATTTGAACGTTACTTTAAACACGACTAAAGAACGTTAATATTGTAACGTACTGATAACGTTCAAAATTACACACATATTTAATGTTGAAGTGCAGCACCATTTTGACACGACCTAAAGTCGTCCATAAAAAGACTAAAGTTTAACGTTGCAGATGAAACGTTTATTCAACTTGCAAAAGTGTCCTTTGGTTAGAAATATTCCACTTTAAGTCGTGATTTGAACGTTACTTTAAACACGACTAAAGAACGTTAATATTGTAACGTACTGATAACGTTCAAAATTACACACATATTTAATGTTGAAGTGCAGCACCATTTTGACACGACCTAAAGTCGTCCATAAAAAGACTAAAGTTTAACGTTGCAGATGAAACGTTTATTCAACTTGCAAAAGTGTCCTTTGGTTAGAAATATTCCACTTTAAGTCGTGATTTGAACGTTACTTTAAACACGACTAAAGAACGTTAATATTGTAACGTACTGATAACGTTCAAAATTACACACATATTTAATGTTGAAGTGCAGCACCATTTTGACACGACCTAAAGTCCATAAAAAGACTAAAGTTTAACGTTGCAGATGAAACGTTTATTCAACTTGCAAAAGTGTCCTTTGGTTAGAAATATTCCACTTTAAGTCGTGGTTTGAACGTTACTTTAAACACGACTAAAGAACGTTAATATTGTAACGTACTGATAACGTTCAAAATTACACACATATTTAATGTTGAAGTGCAGCACCATTTTGACACGACCTAAAGTCGTCCATAAAAAGACTAAAGTTTAACGTTGCAGATGAAACGTTTATTCAACTTGCAAAAGTGTCCTTTGGTTAGAAATATTCCACTTTAAGTCGTGATTTGAACGTTACTTTAAACACGACTAAAGAACGTTAATATTGTAACGTACTGATAACGTTCAAAATTACACACATATTTAATGTTGAAGTGCAGCACCATTTTGACACGACCTAAAGTCCATAAAAAGACTAAAGTTTAACGTTGCAGATGAAACGTTTATTCAACTTGCAAAAGTGTCCTTTGGTTAGAAATATTCCACTTTAAGTCGTGGTTTGAACGTTACTTTAAACACGACTAAAGAACGTTAATATTGTAACGTACTGATAACGTTCAAAATTACACACATATTTAATGTTGAAGTGCAGCACCATTTTGACACGACCTAAAGTCGTCCATAAAAAGACTAAAGTTTAACGTTGCAGATGAAACGTTTATTCAACTTGCAAAAGTGTCCTTTGGTTAGAAATATTCCACTTTAAGTCGTGATTTGAACGTTACTTTAAACACGACTAAAGAACGTTAATATTGTAACGTACTGATAACGTTCAAAATTACACACATATTTAATGTTGAAGTGCAGCACCATTTTGACACGACCTAAAGTCGTCCATAAAAAGACTAAAGTTTAACGTTGCAGATGAAACGTTTACTCAACTTGCAAAAGTGTCCTTTGGTTAGAAATATTCCACTTTAAGTCGTGGTTTGAACGTAACTTTAAACACGACTAAAGAACGCTTAGATTGTTACGTACTGATAACGTTCAAAATTACACACATATTTAATGGTGACCTGCAGCACCATTTTGACACGTTTTCAAGTCGTGATTAAAAAGACTAAAGTTTAACGTTGCAGATGAAACGCTTATTCAACGTGCAAAAGTGTCCGTTGGTCAGAAATATTCCACTTTAAATCGTGATTTGAACGTTACTTCAAACACGACTAAAGAACGCTAACATTGTAACGTAGTTATAATGTTCAAAATGACACATATAAATACATATAGTTTGACGCATTATGCACGTGTTTTATATGTGATCAAATAGACGTCATTTTAACGAACGAATGTCTACCTTTAAAAGACGTCATAATCACAAAATGTCCAATACCATAACGTGATTTTGAAGTCAAAAAAATGACGTGTCTGATTTTACCAAAATTTCAACGTCACCTTTCCAACCAGTAACGTGAAATCAACCACCTCAACGTGATTTTAACGTTGAAAAAGCGTATGTGTGCCCGCTGGGACGTCACGCTAATAGTCCCTATTGACACGCGCACTTTAAAATGCAACACAGAAGACATACCTACTTATCTAATTTTGATACATTTAACTTAAAAAAAGATAATTTTTCCCAATATTCTTGTCGCACGTAATGAAAATCAGGACAGGGATGATTTACGATAAAATTATTCTTAACACTCACGTATAAATATCTAATACCTTACCTTGGATAATTATAGTTCAATAAAAGTCATAAAACGGAATCTCCCGTATTATCGCAAATCTTTAAATGGTAGTAAGTATGTATAGTGACAATTCAAGGGCGCAGCATCAAAATAAACTTACAAAGTCATTCAAAAAATTGGTTTAAATTTAACTTTCATAAAACGGGTACGAAAATAAGTGCACGCGTCCTATTTAATTGGCAATGATATTTACTTTTTGATTTTTGGACATGATATCCACTTAGGTATCTTTGTCTGACGCAATAAAACCACTAAATAACTAAGACCACCTCAATCGAAAATCTTAAATTTTACGATTTGAAAAAATCGAAAACAAAAGTGAAATGATAACAAAAACTTTCCACTAGTTCAGGTTTAATAATTCACCGAGAATCGCAAATGACGAAACGTAAACGAAGATGACTGAGGCAATCTCAAACAAGCCTCAAAACAAAAGCGAACTCGCCGCGATATACATCAAACTATTTTTTTTGTTTAGCGAGAGTATTAATTGTTTTATCTTGCGCATAAATTTTATCAACCAATTATCGCTGATAATACCTGTCTAGTTTGATGTGAAAAAGTGAAAAAAAAATTGGTTTGGGCTATATTCGTGCGAGCGAGCAGAATATTGTGCAAGTGACTTTCGAACCAAACACATTTATGCCTTTCAGTTTCGGCGTGAGTATCAATTAAGGGTGGTTTTTTTTTATTAAATTGAACTTTAGGTGGCCTACTTGCGTGCTAATTTTGAGGTATTTCCCAAGACCGGAGCTCTAAATTTACTGTGGTAGAAGATGGACACGATCAAGTAAGTGCCTATTGCCCTTTTTGGGGATGTTTTGTTGTTTTGTCAAGGACGAATAAATATATGAAATATGATGAACTTTGTCCTGTTTTTGTCAAATTACTTACTAATTTATTGTTTTCTTTTTTTTAGTGGAAGTTGTTGTAATTTAAGGTAAGTTTTTAGTTTTCTCTTTTTTTGTAATTAACAGTAAGGGTACGTAACAATCTAACAGTCGTTATTTTCTTCTTACGCGAAGTAAAAATGATATATTACTGCTTGTAGAGGGGTGCGAAAGTATAGTTTCTCACGACTAGCCGCGAAAATAAAAAATTCGCAGTCCCGGAGACGATAGAAACTTCTACTTTTTTTCACCCCTAAAATGACATTTTTTTCAAAAAGGGGCAGTTTAGCCTCTAAAATATCAAATTTTCGAAAAAATGGCACTAAGGTTTTTGATCCACGAATGCAATGACCATCAAATCCTGTAGTAACAAAATACAATTTTGCTAAGAGAAATTAAAAAAAGAGCCTTTTTGCCACCAAAATGACATTTTTCGAAAAAATGGAACCAAAGTTTTCGACTTGAAAAAAAATCAGCTATCCTGTCCGGTAATAAAAATATACAGTTATACATAGTTTTTTCACGGCACCGATTTTTCGCCAAAAGGGCACCAAGTGTGAATACATTTTTAGAAGCAGAATTCGAAGAGTTTTCATATGGTAATGCGAAAAATAGGGGTGTGTATTTATTTTTCTAAAGTTGATGGGCCAAAAAGGCACTTTGCATGAACCGTTTTGACCCAAAATCTAACCAGCAGCTACAAATTGCCCACAGAATGTGTGTGCCAAATTTCATCTCGTTTGAGCTGTAGCGTTCTTTTGCTAAGAAAAATTCAAAAAGGGGCCGTTTTGCTCCTAAAATATCAAATTTTCGAAAAAATGGCACTAAGGTTTTTGATCCACGAATGCAATGGCCATCAAATCCTGTAGTAAGAAAATACAACTTTGCTAAGAGAAATTAAAAAAAGAGCCTTTTTGCCACCAAAATGACATTTTTCGAAAAAATGGAACCAAAGTTTTCGACTTGAAAAAAAATCAGCTATTCTGTCCGGTAATAAAAATATACAGTTATACATAGTTTTTTTCACGGCACCGATTTTTCGCCAAAAGGGCACCAAGTGTAAATACATTTTTAGAAGCAGAACTCGAAGACTTTTTATATGGTAATGCGAAAAATCGGGGTCTGTATTTATTTTTTTTAAGTTGATGGGCCAAAAAGGCACTTTGCATGAACCGTTTTGACCCAAAATCTAACCAGCAGCTACAAATTGCCCACAGAATGTGTGTGCCAAATTTCATCTCGTTTGAGCTGTAGCGTTCTTTTGCTAAGAAAAATTCAAAAAGGGGCCGTTTTGCCCCTAAAATATCAAATTTTCGAAAAAATGGCACCAAGGTTTTTAATCCACGAATGCAATGACCATCAAATCCTGTAGTAAGAAAATACAATTTTGCTAAGAGAAATTAAAAAAAGAGCCTTTTTACCACCAAAATGCAATTTTTCGAAAAAACGGAACTAAGGTTTTCCACTTGAAAAAAAATCGGCTATCCTGTCCGGTAATAAAAATATACAGTTATACATAGTTTTTTTCACGGCACCGATTTTTCGCCAAAAGGGCACCAAGTGTGAATACATTTTTAGAAGCAGAATTCGAAGAGTTTTCATATGGTAATGCGAAAAATAGGGGTGTGTATTTATTTTTCTAAAGTTGATGGGCCAAAAAGGCACTTTGCATGAACCGTTTTGACCCAAAATCTAACCAGCAGCTACAAATTGCCCACAGAATGTGTGTGCCAAATTTCATCTCGTTTGAGCTGTAGCGTTCTTTTGCTAAGAAAAATTCAAAAAGGGGCCGTTTTGCCCCTAAAATATCAAATTTTCGAAAAAATGGCACCAAGGTTTTTGATCCACGAATGCAATGGCCATCAAATCCTGTAGTAAAAAAATACAATTTTGCTAAGAGAAATTAAAAAAAGAGCCTTTTTGCCACCAAAATGCAATTTTTCGAAAAAATGGAACCAAGGTTTTCGACTTGAAAAAAAATCGGCTATCCCGTCCGGTAATAAAAATATACAGTTATACATAGTTTTTTTCACGGCACCGATTTTTCGCCAAAAGGGCACCAAGTGTAAATACGTTTTTAAGAGCAGAATTCGAAGAGTTTTTATATGGTAATGCGAAAAATGGGGGTGTGTATTTATTTTTTTTAAGTTGATGGGCCAAAAAGGCACTTTGCATGAACCGTTGTGACCCAAAATCTAACCAGCACCTACAAATTGCCCACAAAATATGTGTGCCAAATTTCATCTCGTTTGAGCTGTAGCGTTCTTTTGCTAAGAAAAATTCAAAAAGGGGCCGTTTTGCCCCTAAAATATCAAATTTTCGAAAAAATGGCACTAAGGTTTTTGATCCACGAATGCAATGGCCATCAAATCCTGTAGTAAGAAAATACAACTTTGCTAAGAGAAATTAAAAAAAGAGCCTTTTTGCCACCAAAAAGGCATTTTTCGAAAAAATGGAACCAAAGTTTTCGACTTGAAAAAAAATCAGCTATCCTGTCCGGTAATAAAAATATACAGTTATACATAGTTTTTTTCACGGCACCGATTTTTCGCCAAAAGGGCACCAAGTGTGAATACATTTTTAGAAGCAGAATTCGAAGACTTTTCATATGGTAATGCGAAAAATGGGGGTTTGTATTTATTTTTTTAAAGTTCATGGGCCAAAAAGGCACTTTGCATGAACCGTTTTGACCCAAAATCTAACAAGCACCTACAAATTGCCCACAGAATGTGTGTACCAAATTTCATCTCGATACGTTCACTAGTTTGAGCTGTAGCGCGATCACAGACAGACAGACACACAGCCAGACACTCAGACAGACATTTTTCAAAAACCACTTTTTTGGATTCCCAGGAGCCTAAATCGTAAAAATTTCATGTTCTTGGCGTTTCGATTTTTCGATCGATTTTATTAACTTGCTGTAAACCGTAGAAGTTAAAAAGCACAAAGTGCAAATTTTGCCGGCTAGCCGCGAAATGTTCGCGCCACATTGTCAAAATATTTCATAATTAATTTTTTAGCTCGAATATTCTTTTCTGGTGTAGGAAGAAATGTATGAAGCGAAAAAAACGACCCAAAACCCATTTTCTTTAATAATACGACGCATTTTTTGGGCTTTATGGCCGCATGCACGAAATTACCGAAAACTTCATATTTTTACTTTGGAATATCACAACTTTGAAGCAAGACTTCTCAATCGAGATTACCTACAAGGTCTTCTTAATAAGCTATCGAATGACGCCAATGTCGACCAATACTTATTAAGCGAAATTTCGGGTTGCAACCCCTAATTTCCACCCCATCTGTTCGATTTTGCGAAAAATGCATCTCCCGCAAGATTTCACCGATATATGTGTGTACGTTAAGTTTCCGATGGCTGCGTGCAACCCTTGCGGAGTTATTATAGTTTTTGTGGTTTTCATCCCCTAAATTTCATCCCCCCGAAATTACCACCCTTTCACTTTCAACAGACTTTAGCGTCGAACGTACATACCAAGTTTCAGAAAGATACGTCCACTAGTTCTCGGGTTATTGCAATTAATAGTTTTTCGGTTTTTCACCCCTAACTCCCACCCCCGTGGTCCGATATGGCCCAAAAGCAATCTCCGCCGTGTAGAAAATTTCAGCTCGATATCTGCTTTCGTTTTCAAGTTATGCGACCGAATTCACTAAAACTATAGTGCCTCGTAATAACTAAACGTGAAAAATGTTTTCTGGATCGAAAGAAAATAACGACCATTTCTTATTCTCTGGCTGTATTTCATTTTCCTTCCCAGATAATTATCCATGAATTATTTTCACAACGCGAGTGAGGCTCCGGCTAGCCGTGGAAGTAAAATTTTCGCGTCTAGTCGGAAAAACTTGTAGGTATCTGCTTATGGCTTATTTTTGTAGCTAGCCGAGTAAAATTACATACAGTAGCATCTTGGCAAAGGGACCAATAAGCGTTTGTCGATTTTACTGTCCGGCGCAGCGTAGGACAGATCGAAAGCGGCATAAGAACAAAAACAAGTTGTATGTACTTTTTTACTTCCTTAGGCGGGCCACTTTTTAGAATTTGTGATAAATGCATTATATTCTATTGAACGTCATAAAGATACTTCATTTATAAAAATAGACAATATTCATATAAAAACAAACAAATTTCTCTCAAATTTCATTCCCAACTTCTGTCTCAATAAGTGACTGGAGCGGAAATTCTTCACCGCCCTTGTGATTGTACATCTTTCCCCTTGTAGTACCACCCAAATTTAGTGGGGGTAAATCACCCCCCGGCTCCTAGGGCGGCCAAACTTACCCTCCCAACCTGTACAAACGTCGGTCTAAGTTTGGCCACCCTCTAGGAGCCAGGGGGGTGATTTACCCCCATTAAATTTTTGTGGTACTACAAGGGGAAAGATATACAAAAACATTTTTTTTGCAATAGCCAATCAACTGATTACGAAAAAAATTATACTGGAGGTAAGGGGAAGGTTTGCCCTATATGCTACAATATTTTAAACTGCCAAATAATAAACATCAAAATTGGACAGAGCGCCACTAACAAATTCTAAAAAGTGGCCAATCTCACACTTTTTCTGTAAAACACTTTTTCTGTAAATTTACACTTTTTCTGTAAACTTAATTTTTTTTTCTGTTTTACACTTTCTGTAGATTTACACTTTTTCTGTATTTTTACACTTTTTCTGTAAACTTACACTTTTTCTGTAAACTTGACTTTTTTTGTAAAATTACACTTTTTCTGTAAATTACACTTTTTCTGTAAATTACACTTTTTCTGTAAATTTACACTTTTTCTGTAAACTTACACTTTTTCTGTAAACTTGACTTTTTGTGTAAATTTACGCTTTTTCTGTAAATTTACGCTTTTTCTGTAAATTACACTTTTTCTGTAAATTTACACTTTTTCTGTAAACTTAATTTTTTTTTCTGTTTTACACTTTTTCTGTAAATTTACACTTTTTCTGTAAACTTACACTTTTTCTGTAAACTTGACTTTTTTTGTAAAATTACGCTTTTTCTGTAAATTTACACTTTTTCTGTAAATTACACTTTTTCTGTAAATTTACACTTTTTCTGTAAACTTAATTTTTTTTTCTGTTTTACACTTTTTCTGTAAATTTACACTTTTTCTGTAAACTTACACTTTTTCTGTAAACTTGACTTTTTTTGTAAAACTACGCTTTTTCTGTAAATTTACACTTTTTCTGTAAATTACACTTTTTCTGTAAATTTACACTTTTTCTGTAAACTTAATTTTTTTTTCTGTTTTACACTTTTTCTGTAAATTTACACTTTTTCTGTAAACTTACACTTTTTCTGTAAACTTGACTTTTTTTGTAAAACTACGCTTTTTCTGTAAATTTACACTTTTTCTGTAAATTACACTTTTTCTGTAAATTTACACTTTTTCTGTAAACTTAATTTTTTTTTCTGTTTTACACTTTTTCTGTAAATTTACACTTTTTCTGTAAACTTACACTTTTTCTGTAAACTTGACTTTTTTTGTAAAATTACGCTTTTTCTGTAAATTTACACTTTTTCTGTAAATTACACTTTTTCTGTAAATTTACACTTTTTCTGTAAACTTAATTTTTTTTTCTGTTTTACACTTTTTCTGTAAATTTACACTTTTTCTGTAAATTTATACTTTTTCTGTAATCTCACGCCGAGTGCCAAAGCCACCCCACTTTAGGGTACAAAGTTTTTCCCAGATATTGGAGGCTATTTGGGGCCTATCTATCGTATTTACAGCCTTTTGGGACTTAGTCTCGGGTCAAGCCCTTTTTTTAGGGTTTATTGCGTTTGATACGCATGCGTTGATTTATAAAAATAGACAATATTCATATAAAAACAAATTTCTCTCAAATTTCATTCCCAACTTCTGTCTCAATAAGTGACTGGAGCGGAAATTCTTCACCGCCCTTGTGATTGTACATCTTTCCCCTTGTAGTACCACCCAAATTTAGTGGGGGTAAATCACCCCCCTGGCTCTTAGGGCGGCCAAACTTACCCTTCCAACCTGTAAAAATGTCGGTCTAAGTTTGGCCACCCTCTAGGAGCCAGGGGGGGGATTTACCCCCGTTAAATTTGGGTGGTAGTACAAGGGGAAAGATGTACAATCACAAGGACGGTGCAGAATTTCCGCTCCAGTCACTTACCTAGTGGGGGCAGGAGAGGTTTTTTGACCTTCAATTTTGGTAGAATTTTTGGAGTCTGAAAAACATTTTTTTTGCAATATAGCCAAGCAACTGATTACGAAAAAAATTATACTGGAGGTAAGGGGAAGGTTTGCCCTATATGCTACAATATTTTAAACTGCCAAATAATAAACATCAAAATTGGACAGAGCGCCACTAACAAATTCTAAAAAGTGGCCAATCTCACACTTTTTCTGTAAATTTACACTTTTTCTGTAAACTTAATTTTTTTTCTGTTTTACACTTTCTGTAGATTTACACTTTTTCTGTAAACTTACACTTTTTCTGTAAATTTACACTTTTTCTGTAAACTTACACTTTTTCTGTAAACTTGACTTTTTGTGTAAATTTACGCTTTTTCTGTAAATTTACACTTTTTCTGTATTTTTACACTTTTTCTGTAAACTTACACTTTTTCTGTAAACTTGACTTTTTTTGTAAAATTACGCTTTTTCTGTAAATTTACACTTTTTCTGTAAATTACACTTTTTCTGTAAATTTACACTTTTTCTGTAAACTTACACTTTTTCTGTAAACTTGACTTTTTGTGTAAATTTACGCTTTTTCTGTAAATTTACGCTTTTTCTGTAAATTACACTTTTTCTGTAAATTTACACTTTTTCTGTAAACTTAATTTTTTTTTCTGTTTTACACCTTTTCTGTAAATTTACACTTTTTCTGTAAACTTACACTTTTTCTGTAAACTTGACTTTTTTTGTAAAATTACGCTTTTTCTGTAAATTTACACTTTTTCTGTAAATTACACTTTTTCTGTAAATTTACACTTTTTCTGTAAACTTAATTTTTTTTTCTGTTTTACACTTTTTCTGTAAATTTACACTTTTTCTGTAAACTTACACTTTTTCTGTAAATTTACACTTTTTCTGTAAACTTGCATTTTTTTCTGTTTTACACTGTTTCTGTAAATTTACACTTTTTCTGTAAATTTATACTTTTTCTGTAAATTACACTTTTTCTGTAAATTTACACTTTTTCTGTAAACTTAATTTTTTTTTCTGTTTTACACTTTTTCTGTAAATTTACACTTTTTCTGTAAACTTACACTTTTTCTGTAAACTTGACTTTTTTTGTAAAATTACGCTTTTTCTGCAAATTTACACTTTTTCTGTAAATTACACTTTTTCTGTAAATTTACACTTTTTCTGTAAACTTAATTTTTTTTTCTGTTTTACACTGTTTCTGTAAATTTCCACTTTTTCTGTAAATTTATACTTTTTCTGTAATCTCACGCCGAGTGCCAAAGCCACCCCACTTTAGGGTACAAAGTTTTTCCCAGATATTGGAGGCTATTTGGGGCCTATCTATCGTATTTACAGCCTTTTGGGACTTAGTCTCGGGTCAAGCCCTTTTTTTTAGGGTTTATTGCGTTTGATACGCATGCGTTGATTTATAAAAATAGACAATATTCATATAAAAACAAATTTCTCTCAAATTTCATTCCCAACTTCTGTCTCAATAAGTGACTGGAGCGGAAATTCTTCACCGCCCTTGTGATTGTACATCTTTCCCCTTGTAGTACCACCCAAATTTAGTGGGGGTAAATCACCCCCCGGCTCCTAGGGCGGCCAAACTTACCCTCCCAACCTGTACAAACGTCGGTCTAAGTTTGGCCACCCTCTAGGAGCCAGGGGGGTGATTTACCCCCATTAAATTTTTGTGGTACTACAAGGGGAAAGATATACAAAAACATTTTTTTTGCAATAGCCAATCAACTGATTACGAAAAAAATTATACTGGAGGTAAGGGGAAGGTTTGCCCTATATGCTACAATATTTTAAACTGCCAAATAATAAACATCAAAATTGGACAGAGCGCCACTAACAAATTCTAAAAAGTGGCCAATCTCACACTTTTTCTGTAAAACACTTTTTCTGTAAATTTACACTTTTTCTGTAAACTTAATTTTTTTTTCTGTTTTACACTTTCTGTAGATTTACACTTTTTCTGTATTTTTACACTTTTTCTGTAAACTTACACTTTTTCTGTAAACTTGACTTTTTTTGTAAAATTACACTTTTTCTGTAAATTACACTTTTTCTGTAAATTTACACTTTTTCTGTAAACTTACACTTTTTCTGTAAACTTGACTTTTTGTGTAAATTTACGCTTTTTCTGTAAATTTACGCTTTTTCTGTAAATTACACTTTTTCTGTAAATTTACACTTTTTCTGTAAACTTAATTTTTTTTTCTGTTTTACACTTTTTCTGTAAATTTACACTTTTTCTGTAAACTTACACTTTTTCTGTAAACTTGACTTTTTTTGTAAAATTACGCTTTTTCTGTAAATTTACACTTTTTCTGTAAATTACACTTTTTCTGTAAATTTACACTTTTTTTGTAAACTTAATTTTTTTTTCTGTTTTACACTTTTTCTGTAAATTTACACTTTTTCTGTAAACTTACACTTTTTCTGTAAACTTGACTTTTTTTGTAAAATTACGCTTTTTCTGTAAATTTACACTTTTTCTGTAAATTACACTTTTTCTGTAAATTTACACTTTTTCTGTAAACTTAATTTTTTTTTCTGTTTTACACTTTTTCTGTAAATTTACACTTTTTCTGTAAACTTACACTTTTTCTGTAAACTTGACTTTTTTTGTAAAATTACGCTTTTTCTGTAAATTTACACTTTTTCTGTAAATTACACTTTTTCTGTAAATTTACACTTTTTCTGTAAACTTAATTTTTTTTTCTGTTTTACACTTTTTCTGTAAATTTACACTTTTTCTGTAAACTTACACTTTTTCTGTAAACTTGACTTTTTTTGTAAAATTACGCTTTTTCTGTAAAGGATACTATCGAACTTCGCCTTATTTTGGGCTAGATTTAAAAAAAAAGTGACAAAATCTGGAAAATAGTGTTGGGACGGTCAGAATATATTCATCCACGTCACACCCATGCGTAACACGTATCTGAAATTAACAATAAGACATCTCTAGGCAGCACAGCAAAGGAGTAATCCTCAAGTAATCACAAAAGAAAATGTTGGGCTAAGCCGCTACTCTAGCATCATCAGGCGACGCCATCTTCATTTAAAAGGGTTCTTAGTTGGACCAACATGGATTATTAAACTTAAGGCATGTTAGAAAGAGTACTGCCCATGAAATCGACAATGCTAGAAAATCTTTGGCCTTCTTCTGGTGCTTCCCTCTTCAACCAGAAAGATTCTTCGACAGGTCATCCTTAATTATTAGTCCTAGGATGGAAAAAAAGAGTACTGTCCATGAAATCGACAATGCTAGAAAATCTTTGGCCTTCTTCCGGCACTGGGTGCTTCCCTCTTCAACCAGAAAGATTCTTCGACAGGTCATCCTTAATTATTAGTTCTAGACTGGTAAGGGTAAGAAAGACGGCCTTCCATGAAATTGACAATGCCAGATAGTTTTTGGCCTTCTTCTGGCACTAGGTGCTTCTCTCTTTAACCAGAAAGATTTTTCGACAGGTCATCCATAATTCTTAGTGCTAGGCTAGTAAGAAAGACGGCCTTCCATGAAATCGACAATGCCAGATAGTTTCTGGCCTTCTTCTGGCACTAGATGCTTCCCTCTTCAACCAGAAAGATTCTTCGACAGGTCATCCTTAATTATTAGTGCTAGGCTAGTAAGAAAGGCAACCGTCCATGAAATCGACAATGCCAGATAATTTTTGGCCTTCTACCGGCACTGGATGCTTCAACCAGAAAGATTCTTCGAAAGGTCTTCAATAATTCTTAGTCCTAGGCTGGTAAGAAAAACGGCCGTCCATGAAATTAACAATGCCAGACAGTTTCTGGCCTTCTTCTGGCACTAGATGCTTCCCTCTTCAACCAAAAAGATTCTTCGAAAGGTCTTCAATAATTCTTAGTCCTAGGCTGGTAAGAAAGACGACCGTCCATGAAATTGACAATGCCAGATAGTTTTTGGCCTTCTTCTGGCACTAGGTGCTGCCCTCTTCAACCAGAAAGATTCTTCGACAGGTCATCCATAATTCTTAGTCCTAGGCTAGTAAGAAAGACGGCCTTCCATGAAATCCACAACGGCAGATAGTTTCTGGCCTTCTTCTGGCACTAGATGCTTCCCTCTTCAACCAGAAAAATTCTTCGACAGGTCATCCTTAATTACTAGTGCTAGGCTAGTAAGAAAGGCAACCGTCCATGAAATCGACAATGTTTCCCTCTTCAACCAGAAAGATTCTTCGAAAGGTCTTCAATAATTCTTAGTCCTAGGCTGGTAAGAAAAACGGCCGTCCATGAAATCGACAATACCAGAAAATCTTTGGCCTTCTTCTGGCACTAGGTGCTTCCCTCTTCAACCAGAAAGATGCTTCGACAGGTCATCCTTAATTATTAGTCCTCGGCTGGTAAGAAAGATGGCCGTCCATGAAATCGACAATACCAGAAAATCATTGGCGTCTGCGAATTTTGTTGGTGCCAGAGCAATTGGGCTCTGATTGTTAGGATTATTCACAACAATCTTAATTAAATCAAAAACCTGCATACAGGTATACAGGTATTTATCCCCATTGATGGTAAATCGCTGCATTGTGAATATTTTATTAGTGAAACGTTGCGATGATATTTGTAGTTAATGTGCAATAGATAATTCCCATTTCAAATCCGCCATTTTCGATTCCCGTGGCCTATACATAGAATAGAAAAGTACGACGCCATTTTTAAGGAATTTATTAATAAATTGAGCGGGTGTTTGAGAACATATCTCAAACAATTAGAAACCGAAGAAGTGGTCTGATTTGCAGTTATAATTAGGTAGTTATGAACTATGTTCTTCAAATTTTTATTCGGAAGCCGCCCGTTGTGCACAAGGCCACAAGCACAACCAGTTTAAAGGGATTCGCAGTTCAAAGTCACCGGAGCAAGCAGTGAGAGATCAAATTGACCAACCGAAGTGGCGCTTCTGATAGGATTATTCTTCTATGCCTTTACTTTACTTTGACATATATTTTCTTTGCTTAACCTTTTAACGAAAATTATTATAGAAATAGGTACTTACTTGGTTTTATTAACTGGAGGATTACAAATTAAAGATATAACATGGTAGGTACCTATTGGTGAGGTAGTTATTAATTACAAGGTATTACTAAGGTATTACAGAGCATTACGTGGTATTAATAGTATTACAAGGTATTACGGGGTATTACAAGGTTATTACAAAATAGTTCTAAAGTTATTACTATTACAGGGAATTAGCGAAATTATTAGATATTATAGAGATAAATGGGAATTAGTGTACAAGTTTTTGGGTCACGATTTACTCAATTTATTATCTTTTTTTTTGTGGTGCTGTTCAGTTAAACATGTATTTTTTAAGTTTTAAATGTTTTTTTAAAGGCCTTGCTTTGAACACTTGGGGATCCCGTTTAGAGTCATCATGAAATGCGGCAATGCTCTTTACAATTTGTCTTTTTCTCAACGGCTATTTTTTTGTGATTTTTCTTGACGCTGATGGTTCGCATCGTTTGTGCGACGCTGCAAATCGTTGTCTTCGAACTGCTTGGCGAGTACCTCACGTCAGATTGTAGCTATTCTGCTTAAGATTAGTTGACATTACTTATTTCATGAATGAAAAAGTCGGTTTAAGAAATAGCCAAAAAAAAGAATTGGCAGTCTCGGAGTCGCGGAATTTGTAAATGTAGCATTTAACTTTATTTAACCAAGGTCGGGCGTGCGGTAGGTTGTCGATGGCTGATGCGCCCGGTGCTCATTTACTAAAATCTAAAATACAAATGTTTTTTACCCCTAAAATGACATTTTTCGAAAAAATGGCACTAAGATTTTCGAACCTGCAATGCTATCGAACTCGATAATGATAATATGCCCTTTCCCTAAGAAAATTTGAAAAAGGGACCTTTTTGTCCCTTTTGTCTAGTGACAGTGAACTTTTGATCCGGCAATGCAACAGCTGTCGAATCCGATAGTAAGCCCTTTTGCCAGTAAAATGACATTTTTAGAAAAAATGTCACTAAAGTTTTCGTCTTGAAAAAAATTCAGCTATCAAAATGCGGTAATAACAATATAGGTACAGTTATGCATCGTTTTTTTTCACGGCACCATTTTTTGGCCAAAAGGGCACAAGTGTGAATACATTTTTAGAAGCAGAATTCGAAGAGCATTCATATGATATTACCATATGGTAACGTGAGAAATAGGGGTTTGCATTTAAATTTTTAAAGTTGATGTGCCAAAAAGGCACTTTCCGTGGACCGATGGGGCCAAAATCTAATCAGCACCTACAAATTGCCCGCCCAGTGAATATGTGTGCAAAATTTCATCTCGATACGTTCAGTAGTTTGAGCTCCAGCGTGATCACAGACAGACAGACAGACACACCCACACAGACAGACATTTTTTCAGAAACCACTTTTTTGGGTTCCCAGGACCCTAAAACATAAAGATTTCATGTTTTTGGCGATTCTTTTTTTTTAATTTTCCGATCGATTCCAGTAACTGGTAACTGCTTCGTGCCGCGTAGAAGTTAAAAACAGTGGTTTTCATTGGCCCATCCTGTAATATACGGCTACCGTGAGCAAGGTTGCCTCTGTTATGGCTCTGCAAAGTATGGAGGTTTTAAGGTATCGTATGGAGATGAAGACAACTATCCTATTTAGTCATCACTTTCACTAAGATCGGAGTTAACCGCAGCAGCAGCGTCTAAGAATCGTAGTGATCTTGGTCTTCTCCTACTAGTGCTGGCGTTGTACCTAAAGTACGATAGATACCATAGGACCTAAAACAGTAATGTTAATAATCATGAATGAAAATATTTTTTCACTTGAACACTAGTAAGTGCCTATAGACCACCCGTTTTTCAAATGGTTATTTGCTCTGATATATCTGCAAACGTAGAGCCATTTAGGACCGCTTTTACCACGCTCGAGTTATGAGAACTTAAGGTTGACGATCTCATTAGTGGTGACATAGCAACAAACCCCGAGTGGTTCGAGTTTTCATAACTCATTTTGTAAACATTTTTACCGGCAGTGTTAAAAATTAGGCAATCCACGGCACTCTCCAGGCAATTATGTCGGTATCACACTTTGGCTACTAGGCACTTTGACTGGTCCGCGCACTGCCATGTAATGCATTCTAGGCATTCCGTGCATGGATTGACTTTTTTCCAAATTCTAACATAGCCTGTAACATATCTAATCTTCGATACTGCAAATTCGGAGTTTCTTGCTGTAGCGTTTCGCGTCCAACGAGGTCGTTGTTGGAGTGACAATTATTTTCATAACTTGGAAATGGTAAAAACAACCCATACCTACTTTCATCTCAAACTTTGTCTTAAAGAGGAATAGGTGAAACGTAAAGTGCCTGTCGTGCTCTAAGCAATTTACTTGTTCCGAGGGCAAAAGTTGCACTTTCCGATTTTATTACACAATGCATTATTTCATCAAAACAATACTCCATTTGAAAACCGTGGGCTCAAGTAATGATTTTTTACCGTACCGAAGCAATATGAGAGCAACATCCTACTGTTCTTGCTCCTTGCTTGCATTGGCAATAATAGGCAGTGATGGATTCTATGTTGTTCCCCAATGGTACATACTCAATCCAGAGATTATGTTTTTTATTAGCTGTAAATCTAGATTCCATCTTGACCCGTATAAGGTTGTCCTTTATTTTATTTAAATAAATAACAAATTCGGAGTCGGCCTTCAAATGCAAGTTGGTGTATTCTTTCGCAAGTGAAATTTGGTAAACACCCAAAGTGAAATATTCAAGATCTTCAATTGTTAACTTTGGAAAATCTGGGACAGAATTCGCTGACGCCTTATGCCATTTCTTGACTTCTGACTCTTTGTCACTCAGTGCGGCTTCCAATTCATTGCTCTTTTGAGACATTTCCAAAGCTCTCAAAGATATTTTGGTATGCCTCTCTGTGTTTTCAACCAGCGGTGGACAGTAAGCATTTATAATCGCTACAGCTACATTGAATAAGTCCGGTAGTTTCGGCAAGTATGATCCGGGGATAACATCAGAGAAAAATTTGAATTTAATTTTAAACCGGGCATTGACGGCTTCTATTAGCCAGCGAACTAGGGTCACTTTCCTCGAAGAATTTGCTTGGGCGGCTGTGAATTGTTTTTGATTTTTAGGCAGTAATTCTGGCATATGTGTCTGAATACCAAGGTCGGACAATTTATTTAAAACATCGCGAAATCCTCGGTCGACTATGAAATGATCCCTTTGGGTGTCAACGTAATTCAACAATCTACGATCAGATTGTAGCAGATAATTTAAAATCCCCGCATCGTTGTTTTTATGGTCAGCATAGAATGGACCCGGTGCAGCCAAAACATAACCAGACGGTAAACAAATCATAAATGGCTTTACCAAGTTTCTAGTCTTCTGCATGGAATACGTCTTTTTCTGTTCCCTGAAATCATGGGGCTTATCTACGTATAAATATGTGCCATCCATAATTAAAAACAGTGAGTCAGCCGGCGCATCAAATAGAATACCAAACATATCTCGAGAATGTTTTCTGATTGCATCTTCTCTTTGGAGATGTTCAAATCCTAAATACTTTGGCACGAAATGCTCGGATAAAGCGTGAAGGACAGATTCGATAGTGTTGCTAACGGTACTTTGGTTGGAGATGCCGAACATGATACCCAATACTTTTTGAGACACGTTAAGCCGTAACATCATCAAAAATAGGGCTAGAGCATTTTTTGGGTGTCTGTTACAACTTTTTTTCAAAGAATGCTCCACAAAAGTGAACAGGTTTTCGAAACATTCTCTATCAATGCCCAGCAAGGTCATATAGTCCTCTTCGGGAATATCTTTTGGTTTGGAAAAATCGAAACGCAACTTCTTCTTCCTAGCTTCTTCAGATTCAACTTGAGAAATCTGTAAGATCCAGTACGCAATCTCTTCTTCACTAATCGAAATCCCGGTTTTTACGTTGTCGATCATGGACAGTGCTTCCCTTGTCAAGGCATCATCGTCTAAGTGACAACGGCAGCATCGATTTTGTGGAGGTACGCAAATTCTTTTTTCATCCCATATTTGTTTTATTGCTTTTTTGGGAATCCTGTATCTCTCTTTGGCTCCACAAATAAAACACCTACACTGAGTCGATACAACAGATTTTATCTGAGGTAATACTCGACGATTTCTGGCCGATGTCCGAGGCACATCTGCTACATGCTCTTCGCCCTCTTCACCGTCGTCGTCCTCTACAACCTCTTCATCCCCTTCACAGTACACATTCTGGTCTTCGTCGCGACTGACATCATTTTCCATTTCAACAATGTCGATGTCGTCAGAAGTAGAGGTGATGGTCGAAATCGCCTGTATAGCATGAAAAGTGTACGTAAAATTAACCTAAAGGTGAAATATTTTTGTGTACGTCCGGTAAAAAAAAGCATTTGATGACAGAAAATAAACATTCGCAAGCCAGTTTACTTTGCAGGCCGTTGTCGTTAGCAACGGTCTGCAAATACTTTGTAAACTGCTGTTAAGGACCCTGGCTCCAATTAAAATAACATTTGAAAGCTTTCAAGCGTCAAACGCTAAACGTCAGGGTCAACTATAAAATCGGAAAATCAAAGAAAAAAACAGCAAATCGTACAAATTGGCATTGAATTTACATGAAAGACATTCTCCTCGTCTCTTCCGTCAATCTGCAGCTCTCACTTGCAACAGACAATAAATAGGTAATATATTGTAGCTTTTTAGGGGAAGAACTGTCTTGCCAAAATGGAGCCCCAATTCTAACTGAATAGTTTCTGGTTGGAACACCAAAATGTAGTATTTTAAAATATTATTGAAGAACATTTATGTTTGACACTATTTGAAAGTAAGGGAAAAAGTATAAGTAAGAAAGTATTATAAATTCAAACTTATTCTACACGCCAGTAGGCCATGGAAATCTGGTGATATGGTGGCAACAAGATAGTTACAGCAAAATATCCCTGGCATCTATTGCTTAATTTCCATTTTACGTTAAAGTTCTTGTCAAAAAAAAATTTTTTTTTGTTAAAAGAAGCTTTCCCTTTTTGACATGAAATCGACTCAAATCAAAGGCAGACTTGCCAATTGGATTTTATTAAAGTAACTGGTACAGCATGGATTTTCTAGCACAACGTAATGTATTAAACTGACACCATTAGAATGACAGGAGTCAGATTTAAAAAAATTCTCCAGTCAGTTTGACAAATCAATACTGCCTTGAATACTATATAGATATGTATAATTTTGTGGAATTATATGGCAATTTGATAAAAAATTATTAAATACTTGTTGGCCCGTACAAAGAACGTTGTAAAGTATGTTTGCCGCCACCGCACCGACAGCAAAGTCGTTTCCTTCTATCCTTACTCATTGGCTTTCAATTGCTTTCAATTTTTTTATGACTCGTTAGGTATTTTAGAATTTGTGCTCCATTTCAGCAAAAGACAGTTTTTCTCCTAAAAGCTAGATACATATACGGATTATTGTTTGTTATGGCTAACTTAAGAGACGGGAAGAACTTCTTTCATGTAAATTCGTTAATTAGAGCGAGGCTTAGTGTCGGTCTGCAAATAAGTCTTTGCACATACCGCAAGTGTTTATTTTCTGTCATCAAAATATGCCTCCAAAACTGCCCTTTTTACCAGACGTTCCAAAAATTTCTGCACACGGAATGGATCCCGCATCCCCTGAGTTAGAGTCGGTCGGATTATAGCAAAAGTTTCATATTTTACATAGAAACTTATTGCGGTGGGGTGGATGCGTATAAGTTAAAAGTTGTTTCCCAAACCTAACTTACAGCATCATCAGTATCCATGTTGGAATTCGGAAGAACTTCCTCCTGCAAAAGATCTTTCTCCTCGATCTGCATACTGCTATTGGCACTGCCGAATGTTTCCTCGTCGACTTTGCTTAGCATCCATTGGTTATTTTCGGTTTTCCTTTGACCGACATCAATAACCTAATACGTGAAAAAAATTGTAACGATCTACCGTATGCAAAAAAATTTGGGTGGGAAAAGGGGAAGTCCCCCCCCCTATTCCCCACACCGCTGGCCGAATTTGCTTTTGGGAGTAGATAGCATAAACCGATGACGCTTACTGATGTTAGATTGTGTGCAAAAACTCATCGCGGTACCCTAACGGTTCCTGATTTATAAAGAGTGATCAAAAACTTTTTCAATCTAGTAGCCCTTGCCGTGAGAGACGTACCTATGCCGTAGACGGTGGAAATTGTATGAGAACGTCACTGTCAGATCAGATTTCGTTTTGAATAATAATTTGAGCTGTCTACGCCTTACATCCCGCAGTTCAAGGGCTACACGATCGGAAAAGTTTTTGACCACAATAACAGTCAAATTTTGGGCGCCCTATTGAAAGGGTCATTGCTCCCTCCGGCGATTTTCGGGCACATGATTATATGAACTTTTTTCGTATTTTCGTTGGAGAATCACCCCAGAAAATTAAAGACTGCATGCCTGTATGTATACCGACTTACTTTGGCATGACATTTTTGGCATAGAAAATCGTCTTTGTTATGGGATTTCCACTTATGTCCAACGTACAATCTAAAAAGTCCATAAAGGCTTGGTTGTCCAATTCTGTTTTTTTTCATGTTGCTTTGTATTGTTCTTGAACAAAGTCCACACTGATGTTTCACCATTTTAATGGCACACAAAACACAAAACTCGAAACACAAACTCAAGAAACGCGACGAAACGCGAAATTCGAAAATTCCAAACAAAATGACGTCTGGAAATACCAAACTCGAAACAGGAAAATTGTAACACGAAAAAACAGAAAAATCGTAAGTAACACGAAACTCGAAGAAATTCAGGAAAATTGTAACACGAAAAAACAGAAAAATCGTAAATAACACGAAACACGAAGAAATTCTTTTTTGAGGCGTTTTGCAAATCTTTACGAAAATCTGATTTCATAATAAAGATTGGTTTCCTAGCAACATTCCTTGTGCCAACACGATTGTCTTCAGCAAATTAGAAATTATTTTACGAATACCGACTTACCAAAAATTCATTGTGAATACGCACGGTGATATTACCTAGTGAAAATGACAGGTGGTCTGATGACATTCTTCATAATCAAAAACAGGAAAATATGCTTTTAATTTCTTAGGCGGACTATTTATAGAGGTTCATAGTGAATTGGCAATCACAGTCTCTAGAAAAGAATAGAACTATCAACCACCGGGTTCGCATCAAGCTAGTGAGATTCTCACTGAGCCGCCGCCGCCAGTATAGTTATTGAGATCCCCGGCAGAATTTAGATGGTCAGGTTGGTCATAATAAATTCCTCTCAAGTGCAGATGAAGTTATTACGCGTGTATATAGGGTTTTTTCTTTTTAAACTTCTCTACAATTTTCTCAACGAAAATATCTTTTCGATTTTTTCGAAGTTATGTAAAGCCCCGTCGCATATTAACAAAAGCGGGGGCTGTGTGTCTCAGGTTTTTTTTCTGCTGGTTTGTAAACGGGATTTCAGTTCTGTCAAAATTCCTGTCATGGACAATAATTAACAATAATTAACAACAATGATCCCTTTCAACCCCTATTGTTACTGTTTATTGACACTGACAATGAGTGACGGCAGAGATGACGGATGTGAAATCCCGTTTACAAACCAACAGAAAAAAAGCCTGAGACACACAACCACCACTTTCGTTAATATGCGACGGGACTTTATGTAACACCGAAGATGCGAAGACCAATGAAAAATTAACGTTTTTGAGAATCGCAGATACACGTGAACTTTATTTTTTGATGTGGAACTGAGTGTAGTCCAGGCATTTTTCTCAATTTCCGATTTGACCAGAAATTATAGCCGTACAGATCTTATGATGTTTTCTAAATGAATGAAATAAAAACATTTTAGAACATGTAATTGCGCACCGGAGTTTGTACATATTTAAAAAAAAAACAGGCAGACGCGTGTTGCGCTTTTCAGGAATCTCAATTTTTAGCCGATTTCTTAGGCGCTTTTGAGAATTTAGGGTTGTCGTGACTGATGCACTTCCGGTTGAGTATATGATACATGTTTCTTTCATAGAAAAATTCCTAGATTCCGAATTAGTTGAGGAAAATGAGTTTACATTGAAAAAACCGAAATTAGGGTCATTTCCGGTTAAACCGGAAGTGAAAAAAATATCTGACTATACCGTTAGATCCGCTCTAGAAAATAGGGTTGACCCGTTCTGGAATTTAGGCGGTGGCGGTGGTTGGATGATCGAAGAAGCTTCCGTAGCGATCGTTCCACAACTAACGAACCACTGTATACCGAGAGAATTCAAAATTTAATAAAACACGGTTGCCAACATAAGGGATTCCTAAAATGGGCATAGATAGAAAGATAAGGGTTTGATTATCACTATATGAAAAAATTGTGAATCCCTTATGGTGGCAACATATAGCCCAAAATCATTGAAAATTCGATTCCCTTCTTTACACTTTTTCTGTAAATTACACTTTTTCTGTAAATTTACACTTTTTCTGTAAACTTAATTTTTTTTTCTGTTTTACACTTTTTCTGTAAATTTACACTTTTTCTGTAAATTTATACTTTTTCTGTAATCTCACGCCGAGTGCCAAAGCCACCCCACTTTAGGGTACAAAGTTTTTCCCAGATATTGGAGGCTATTTGGGGCCTATCTATCGTATTTACAGCCTTTTGGGACTTAGTCTCGGGTCAAGCCCTTTTTTTTAGGGTTTATTGCGTTTGATACGCATGCGTTGATTTATAAAAATAGACAATATTCATATAAAAACAAATTTCTCTCAAATTTCATTCCCAACTTCTGTCTCAATAAGTGACTGGAGCGGAAATTCTTCACCGCCCTTGTGATTGTACATCTTTCCCCTTGTAGTACCACCCAAATTTAGTGGGGGTAAATCACCCCCCTGGCTCTTAGGGCGGCCAAACTTACCCTTCCAACCTGTAAAAATGTCGGTCTAAGTTTGGCCACCCTCTAGGAGCCAGGGGGGGGGATTTACCCCCGTTAAATTTGGGTGGTAGTACAAGGGGAAAGATGTACAATCACAAGGACGGTGCAGAATTTCCGCTCCAGTCACTTACCTAGTGGGGGCAGGAGAAGATTTTTGACCTTTAATTTTGGTAGAATTTTTGGAGTCTGAAAAACATTTTTTTTGCAATAGCCAAGCAACTGATTACGAAAAAAATTATACTGGAGGTAAGGGGAAGGTTTGCCCTATATGCTACAATATTTTAAACTGCCAAATAATAAACATCAAAATTGGACAGAGCGCCACTAACAAATTCTAAAAAGTGGCCAATCTCACTTTTTCTGTAAAACACTTTTTCTGTAAATTTACACTTTTTCTGTAAACTTAATTTTTTTTTCTGTTTTACACTTTCTGTAGATTTACACTTTTTCTGTAAACTTACACTTTTTCTGTAAATTTACACTTTTTCTGTAAATTTACACTTTTTCTGTATTTTTACACTTTTTCTGTAAACTTACACTTTTTCTGTAAACTTGACTTTTTTTGTAAAATTACGCTTTTTCTGTAAATTTACACTTTTTCTGTAAATTACACTTTTTCTGTAAATTTACACTTTTTCTGTAAACTTACACTTTTTCTGTAAACTTGACTTTTTGTGTAAATTTACGCTTTTTCTGTAAATTTACGCTTTTTCTGTAAATTACACTTTTTCTGTAAATTTACACTTTTTCTGTAAACTTAATTTTTTTTTCTGTTTTACACTTTTTCTGTAAACTTACACTTTTTCTGTAAACTTGACTTTTTTTGTAAAATTACGCTTTTTCTGTAAATTTACACTTTTTCTGTAAATTACACTTTTTCTGTAAATTTACACTTTTTCTGTAAACTTAATTTTTTTTTCTGTTTTACACTTTTTCTGTAAACTTACACTTTTTCTGTAAATTTACACTTTTTCTGTAAACTTGCATTTTTTTCTGTTTTACACTGTTTCTGTAAATTTACACTTTTTCTGTAAATTTATACTTTTTCTGTAATCTCACGCCGAGTGCCAAAGCCACCCCACTTTAGGGTACAAAGTTTTTCCCAGATATTGGAGGCTATTTGGGGCCTATCTATCGTATTTACAGCCTTTTGGGACTTAGTCTCGGGTCAAGCCCTTTTTTTTAGGGTTTATTGCGTTTGATACGCGCGTTGATTTATAAAAATAGACAATATTCATATAAAAACAAATTTCTCTCAAATTTCATTCCCAACTTCTGTCTCAATAAGTGACTGGAGCGGAAATTCTTCACCGCCCTTGCGATTGTACATCTTTCCCCTTGTAGTACCACCCAAATTTAGTGGGGGTAAATCACCCCCCGGCTCCTAGGGCGGCCAAACTTACCCTCCCAACCTGTACAAACGTCGGTCTAAGTTTGGCCACCCTCTAGGAGCCAGGGGGGTGATTTACCCCCATTAAATTTTTGTGGTACTACAAGGGGAAAGATGTACAATCACAAGGGCGGTGAAGAATTTCCGCTCCAGTCACTTACCTACTGGGGGCAGGAGAGGTTTTTTGACCTTCAATTTTGGTAGAATTTTTGGAGTCTGAAAAACATTTTTTTTGCAATAGCCAAGCAACTGATTACGAAAAAAATTATACTGGAGGTAAGGGGAAGGTTTGCCCTATATGCTACAATATTTTAAACTGCCAAATAATAAACATCAAAATTGGACAGAGCGCCACTAACAAATTCTAAAAAGTGGCCAATCTCACACTTTTTCTGTAAATTTACACTTTTTCTGTAAACTTAATTTTTTTTTCTGTTTTACACTTTCTGTAGATTTACACTTTTTCTGTAAATTTACACTTTTTCTGTATTTTTACACTTTTTCTGTAAACTTACACTTTTTCTGTAAACTTGACTTTTTTTGTAAAATTACGCTTTTTCTGTAAATTTACACTTTTTCTGTAAATTACACTTTTTCTGTAAATTTACACTTTTTCTGTAAACTTACACTTTTTCTGTAAACTTGACTTTTTGTGTAAATTTACGCTTTTTCTGTAAATTTACGCTTTTTCTGTAAATTACACTTTTTCTGTAAATTTACACTTTTTCTGTAAACTTAATTTTTTTTTCTGTTTTACACTTTTTCTGTAAATTTACACTTTTTCTGTAAACTTACACTTTTTCTGTAAACTTGACTTTTTTTGTAAAATTACGCTTTTTCTGTAAATTTACACTTTTTCTGTAAATTACACTTTTTCTGTAAATTTACACTTTTTCTGTAAACTTAATTTTTTTTTGTTTTACACTTTTTCTGTAAATTTACACTTTTTCTGTAAACTTGCATTTTTTTCTGTTTTACACTGTTTCTGTAAATTTACACTTTTTCTGTAAATTTATACTTTTTCTGTAATCTCACGCCGAGTGCCAAAGCCACCCCACTTTAGGGTACAAAGTTTTTCCCAGATATTGGAGGCTATTTGGGGCCTATCTATCGTATTTACAGCCTTTTGGGACTTAGTCTCGGGTCAAGCCCTTTTTTTTAGGGTTTATTGCGTTTGATACGCATGCGTTGATTTATAAAAATAGACAATATTCATATAAAAACAAATTTCTCTCAAATTTCATTCCCAACTTCTGTCTCAATAAGTGACTGGAGCGGAAATTCTTCACCGCCCTTGTGATTGTACATCTTTCCCCTTGTAGTACCACCCAAATTTAGTGGGGGTAAATCACCCCCCTGGCTCTTAGGGCGGCCAAACTTACCCTTCCAACCTGTAAAAATGTCGGTCTAAGTTTGGCCACCCTCTAGGAGCCAGGGGGGGATTTACCCCCGTTAAATTTGGGTGGTAGTACAAGGGGAAAGATGTACAATCACAAGGACGGTGCAGAATTTCCGCTCCAGTCACTTACCTAGTGGGGGCAGGAGAGGTTTTTTGACCTTCAATTTTGGTAGAATTTTTGTAGTCAGAAAAATATTTTTTTTGCAATAACCAAGCAATTGATTACGAAAAAAATCACACTGGAGGTAAGAGGAAGGTTTGCCCTATCTGCTACAATATTTTAAACTGCCAAATAATAAACATCAAAATTGTACAGAGCGTCACTAACAAATTCTAAAAAGTGGCCAATCTCACACCGAGTACCAAAGCCACCCCACGCCCTCTTTACAGCCCCATAAATATCGAAATAAAACGACCTTTACAGACCGCACAATTGATTATTATTGTTTATAGGTACCCTACTCTTGATCATGAATCAACACTTCATTTTTTTTCTAAACATTAAGTAGAGTAAACAATCAATTAACCTCTGGACACTATTTATCAATTATTACATAGCTTAACATCAACATCTGGTATCCCAGGGCATATCCTTACTTACTTTGTCCTTCACTTACAAAAAATTATTAAAATTCCCATAACATGGCCTTTCATCTTCAAAGCAGTTATTTTAATATTAGGAATATCTGGCATTTCTTACATACAGGGTGATGATAAAGTATGGAATATTCGCGATAACTTTGCAACCAGCAATTTTTGAGAAAATCTGATGGACAAGTCACGTTGATTTAAATTCTTGCATTCTTGCAACTTTTGACGTCATGTTACTCACGTCAAACATATTACGTCATCGATGAATTCGATACATTATTGAATTCTCTTTTCAGCCATGTAAAAATTTTACCAAAATCACAACGTAAAAAAACTTTGTAGATCATGAAATATTCGCAATTACTCTGCAACCGGCAATTTTTGAGTAAATCTGTTGGCCTAATATGTTTGACATGGATGACAGCAGGGACTTAAAAATGACGTCAAAAGATTCGCAAGAATTTAAATCAATTTGAGCTGTCCGACAGTTTTTCTCAAAAATTGCAAGTTGCAAAGTTATTGCGAATATTTGTATAAGAACAATATTATGTGTATGTAGCCGAGTACCTAGAACGTTTTACTTTGTATAAGTCCAATCGTGCAGTGATAGATTTCGAGAAATAATGTCAATAATCCATAATTCGATAGCAACAATATAGGTACTATTTATATTTTATTTCAGCTGATTGTTATTATACCCACCAGTTTATCGGGCTGAGTAGGTACTTAAAGTCTCACTTAGGTGCCGTACTGAAACGAGTCTGGTAAATAAGCAAATGCGACACAGTATTTGTTACTTACATCTATCAAGTATCGAGGGTTCAGGAAAAATTTCGTACTTATCACTTCATGAAAGTTATTATTATTAATCAGTTACTTTCATGACGTGATATGTACGAATTTTTTCCTGAAACCGCGTAAATTGTTTAATAATTAAGTACTTAAACTTAAGGTCACTGGATGTCTCTCTTTCGAGAGGTACGGCAATCAACCGGAAGTGTGGACAAATATAAAAAGGACAGAGAACATACCCTTCAATAAGTAAGAGAGAAACGACTTGCTTCCATGGTTATTTTTTGACACTGACAATGGCATTATTTGTCAGTTTGCAGTTGTCATCAACACTGAAGACAAAAATTTGTTGATCCCATGGTGTTAAACTCCAATATGGCGGCCGTAAGAAAAAGAAAAGTTGACTGTCGTCACTCAAAATCTAGAAGGCCTAGGAAATTGACTTGACAGCTGTCAGAAATATAAAAGTTTCAAGGTTCATTTAAATAGCATCAAATGTTTGGTATATCATTTCAGCAGAATTAGTTCAGCAGTTTTATAGTTATTTTCATGCTGGAGAATACTAAACCGGAAAATCTCGAAAACGGTAAAAGATACGAAATTAAGTGGAATTTCGAGTTGCAACCCCTAATTTCCGCCCCATCTGTTCGATTTTGCGAAAAACGCATCCCCTGCAGGATTTCACCGATATATGTGTGTACGTTGAGTTTCCGACAGATGCGTGCAACCCTTGCGGAGTTATCATATTTTTTGTGGTTTTCATCCCCTAAATATCATCCCCCGAAATTAGCACCCCTTCAGCTTCAACAGGCTTGAGGGTCGAACGTACATTCCAAGTTTCAGAAAGATCCATCCACTAGTTCTCGAGTTATTGCAATTAATAATTTTTCGGTTTTTCACCTCTAACTCCCATCCCTGTGGCCCGATATGGCCCAAAAGCAATCCCCGCCGAGTATTTAGGGAAACACAACTGCACACCGTTTCAGCTCGTTATCTCAATCCGTTCTCAAGTTATCCGACGGACAGACTAGACGAGCGAGCGAGCGAGCGAGCGAGCGAATAATCAAAGACAAGAGTACCTCCGCATTCTGCTACGGCACTAAAATGTTCAGCGCTATTAGGAAGATATTGACTTTTTCTTTAGAATAACAGTTTTCAATTTTTTCGGAATAACTCAAGAACGAATCAAGATATCGAAGAATTCTTTACAGATTCTTAATCACCTTCAAAAAGAGCAACTTTTTTGTAATTTAACCGAACTTCTATCGCTTATAGATTCCGAGATCCCAATAGTGAGCATTGAAATAGTTGTCTTAAACTACTATAATTTTCAAGCATATGCCCTAAAAATAACGAGTGAAAGAAAAATGTTGAAATTTGTACCAGGCAGAATATGAATAGAGAAAAAGCAAGTAGAAGGGGATGAAAAAATTTGCTACTCTTTCAGTTTCGAAGAAGAAAACGTGATAATAGTGGTCATTCTAATTGTTTTCTTAATGAGGGTAACGCAATAGTTTCCGGCTTAACAGGGGTACCCACGCTGCCAGTACCTGTACCTATAATCTTTAGTTATTTTTAATGATTTAATTTTCTAGAAATATTGAGGGAGCAACCTTAAACAGCCGAAAACACGGAGAATAAGTGCACGAGTGGTATATGTACACTCGAGCGCAAGTGAATGTCAACGATTTGTCAAAATTAGTAGACAATGACATGGAAATACAGTGGCATCACCTACTTAACTTGACAAATTGTTAACATTTCATTTGCACTCGAGTGTACTTCATTATTCGTGACGATTAGTTACAACAAAATTGGAATAACAAAACTGTTGGTTGCTATGACTTAAGTTTTCTCTCATTTTGTTCAGGAAATTGACAAACTTTTGCAGAATTTGACAATAAGGGCAAAATCTACAGTCGAATATTTTTCTTCCAGCACAGGCACAGGGGAAAATGAAAGAAAAATCAAGGCGGAAAGGCAAATCCAAGAAAAATTCAATGAAACCTTAGGAAGCGTGGCTTCACTCAGCAAATACGAAACGAGAAACTTCAAGAATCTGCTGCCGCAGGTTACTGTTTCACCCTAAATCTTTTGGGGTTGATTTTAATATATATTTTATTTATAGATGGTGGCAACTTCGTTTTGTGTTCTCTTCCACGTCGTTGTAGGAATCTCATTTGCCTACTCGGCTATTTTACTTCCACAACTCTCTCGTGAAGATTCAGACCTGAAGATTACCAAGGACCAGGGAAGCTGGATAGGTAATAAAATAAAATAAAATTGTAAAATTTTACCCTGAGGCAATTGCTTTACTGTTCAGCGAGTGTTATAACCATCACGATACCTGTAAGTGGAATGACTTGTGGATTTCTTATGGATAGTTTTGGACGCTTAAATACACTCAAATTGGCTGTGATTCCGGCTGTGATAGGTTGGGGGATTATAGCTACCTCCAAATCGGTTATGATGATGATCCTAGGTCGAATAATTACAGGATTTGCCGCAGGTAAGAATAATGTACTTAATGCCTTTCGACTTGTAATGAAGCCCTGCCCTTGTTACATCATAATTATTCTATGTTCAAATAATATTTAAATGAAATTAACATCCTTCTTCTTTCGCTTATCTTCCACTTTTGTCTTCTCTACTTCCTTCATCCATTCTAGTTCTGTTGCCCTTTCGTTCAATATTCATTTTCTCCCCCGTTTCTGTTCTCTCATCACCTCATCAACATCATTTATAAAAATTGTAAACAGCGTTGGGCTCAGTGGGCACCCCTGTCTTACACCTTCCCTCGTCCAAAAGCGTTCGCTCTCTATTCCATTTACTCTAATTACATTCTTTGTTTCTTCATGTATTTCTTTTATCCTTCTTACCAGATTTCCATTCAATCTTTCTTTCTAATTCCCCTTTCATTCTTTCCTCTATTATTATTGCATACAATTTGTACAATGTATTCAGGTAATTCTTTACTTCTTTTGCATCCCCTTTTTTGTATATAGGGCAGATTACGCCCTCCCTCCATTGCCGGAGAAATTCCTCTCCCTCTCCTTCCATACACCATTCAAAATCTCTAATAATCTGTCTATCACTTCTTCACGCTTCATTTCTTATCCCATCCCTTCTCAGTGCTTTTTTTTCAGTTTTTCTATCTGCCTCTTCAAGTCCTCTTTTGTTATTTCGGTACTTTCTATACCATGTTTCTTCTCTTCGTCTTCTTCTACCCCTTCATTTTCTTCTTCCCCCTCCACCAACTCCACAAAATGCCTTCTCCATTCCCGTATCTCCATCTTTCCCATTCCATCTTCTCTCCTTTTTTTCCTCTCTTGGTTTATGTATTTCCACGCTTCTTATCTTTTGTTCATCTTCTTCCCCCTTCATTTGTTTCTTTCTTTCGCTGCATTTCTTCTTGTATTTTTCTTTGGCTTTAAAGTATTCTCCTCTTTTCGTTTTCTCTTTTTTCCATTTTCTTAATTCTCTTCTCGCCTCTCTTTTTGTTTTCTTGCATTCTATATCGAACTATCCTCTTTCATTATTTCTTCACTTCTTACTACCCCTCTTATAATTTTATCCAGCTCTTTGACTTTTTCTTCCACCCCCTCTGTATTCCTTGATTGTCTCTTCATTCCACCTTTCTTTCTTAATTACCTTTTTCGTTATGCCTCGCCTATTTCGTTTTCTGATTCTACCCTTTCCCCTATTCTGAACTTCTCCACCTCTTCCCACGCTTCTTCATTTACTAATACGTAGTCTATTACCGATTCTCCATTTGGTCCTACATACGTAAACTCCCCCTTTTAATCTCCTTCTTTGTTTCCGTTTAAAATCTCGATCCCACCCCTTTTCTTTTGCCAGTTTCTCCAGGATTCTTCCTTCTTTATTTTCTGTTTTGTCCTTTGTTTCTCTCCTTGCTTTCCCCTTGTTTTCTATCCACGTTCTTGCCCCCTCTCTCCTAACCTTGCCTTAAAGTGCCACCTATAAGCACTCTTTCTTGTTTCCCTTCTTTTATTCTTTCTTCTATTTTCTTTTTCGTTGTTTATTTGCCATTTCTTATTATCTATTATCATATCACGTTTCTTTCCATTATACCTTTTTCCTCCCTCTTTAAGTTTTCTTTTATTTCTTTTATCCCCATTAAACATCATCCCCCTTTTGCCCTCCCCTTTCTTCTTAGTTCTTTGTCTCATCGCTCCTTGCCAATTCCAACTTTCTTTCGATAATCGCTTTGTGTCGTTTTTCAACCTTCTTCCTCTACCCATGTCTCTATTAACCCTACTATGTCGAATCCCTTTATATATTCCCACACTTAGGTAATAAAAAATATCACTTATCTACGAGTGTTGCATAATGGACTCATTACACAATGGGTGAGAGATTATTTCGCATTAAAACCCGTGGATAAAGCATAGTATTCCATTCGTGTGTAATGATTTACATACAAATGTCATCGTCGGGAGCAATAAAATTCATTACACACTCATTGAATAATGTACCATTATCTACGGTTTGTGCATAATGGACTCATTACACAATGGGTGAGAGATTATTTCGCTTTAAAACCCGTGGATAAAGCATAGTATTCTATCCGTGTGTAATGATTTACATACAAACTGATTTACATACACACTCATTGAATAATGTACTATTATCTACGGTTTTTGCATAATGGACTCATTACACAATGGGTGAGAGATTATTTGGCTTTAAAACCCGTGCATAAAGCCTAGTATTCTATTCGTGTGCAATGATTTACATACAAATGTCATCGTCGGGAGCAATAATATGCATTACACACTCATTGAATAATGTACTATTATCTACGGTTTTTGCATAATGGACTCATTACACAATGGGTGAGAGATTATTTCGCTTTAAAACCCGTGGATAAAGCGTAGTATTCCATTCGTGTGTCATGATTTACATACAAATGTCATCGTCGGGAGCAATAAAATTCATTACACACTCATTGAATAATGTACTATTATCTACGGTTTTTGCATAATGGACTCATTACACAATGGGTGAGAGATTATTTGGCTTTAAAACCCGTGCATAAAGCCTAGTATTCTATTCGTGTGCAATGATTTACATACAAATGTCATCGTCGGGAGCAATAATATGCATTACACACTCATTGAATAATGAACTATTATCTACGGTTTTTGCATAATGGACTCATTACACAATGGGTGAGAGATTATTTCGCTTTAAAACCCGTCGACAAAGCATAGTATTCTATCCGTGTGTAATGATTTACATACAAACTGATTTACATACACACTCATTGAATAATGTACTATTATCTACGGTTTTTGCATAATGGACTCATTACACAATGGGTGAGAGATTATTTCGCTTTAAAACCCGTCGATAAAGCATAGTATTCTATCCGTGTGTAATGATTTACATACAAACTGATTTACATACACACTCATTGAATAATGTACTATTATCTACGGTTTTTGCATAATGGACTCATTACACAATGGGTGAGAGATTATGTGGCTTTAAAACCCGTGCATAAAGCCTAGTATTCTATTCGTGTGCAATGATTTACATACAAATGTCATCGTCGGGAGCAATAATATGCATTACACACTCATTGAATAATGTACTATTATCTACGGTTTTTGCATAATGGACTCATTACACAATGATGGGTGAGAGATTATTTCGCTTTAAAACCCGTCGATAAAGCATAGTATTCTATCCGTGTGTAATGATTTACATACAAACTGATTTACATACACACTCATTGAATAATGTACTATTATCTACGGTTTTTGCATAATGGACTCATTACACAATGGGTGAGAGATTATTTCGCTTTAAAACCCGTCGACAAAGCATAGTATTCTATCCGTGTGTAATGATTTACATACAAACTGATTTACATACACACTCATTGAATAATGTACTATTATCTACGGTTTTTGCATAATGGACTCATTACACAATGGGTGAGAGATTATTTCGCTTTAAAACCCGTCGATAAAGCATAGTATTCTATCCGTGTGTAATGATTTACATACAAACTGATTTACATACACACTCATTGAATAATGTACTATTATCTACGGTTTTTGCATAATGGACTCATTACACAATGGGTGAGAGATTATTTGGCTTTAAAACCCGTGCATAAAGCCTAGTATTCTATTCGTGTGCAATGATTTACATACAAATGTCATCGTCGGGAGCAATAATATGCATTACACACTCATTGAATAATGAACTATTATCTACGGTTTTTGCATAATGGACTCATTACACAATGGGTGAGAGATTATTTCGCTTTAAAACCCGTCGACAAAGCATAGTATTCTATCCGTGTGTAATGATTTACATACAAACTGATTTACATACACACTCATTGAATAATGTACTATTATCTACGGTTTTTGCATAATGGACTCATTACACAATGGGTGAGAGATTACTTCGCTTTAAAACCCGTCGATAAAGCATAGTATTCTATCCGTGTGTAATGATTTACATACAAACTGATTTACATACACACTCATTGAATAATGTACTATTATCTACGGTTTTTGCATAATGGACTCATTACACAATGGGTGAGAGATTATTTGGCTTTAAAACCCGTGCATAAAGCCTAGTATTCTATTCGTGTGCAATGATTTACATACAAATGTCATCGTCGGGAGCAATAATATGCATCACACACTCATTGAATAATGAACTATTATCTACGGTTTTTGCATAATGGACTCATTACACAATGGGTGAGAGATTATTTCGCTTTAAAACCCGTGGATAAAGCGTAGTATTCCATTCGTGTGTCATGATTTACATACAAATGTCATCGTCGGGAGCAATAAAATTCATTACACACTCATTGAATAATGTACTATTATCTACGGTTTTTGCATAATGGACTCATTACACAATGGGTGGGAGATTATTTCGCTTTAAAACCCGTGCATAAAGCATAGTATTCCAGTCGTGTGTAATAATTTACATACAAATGTCATCGTCAGGAGCAATAAAATTCATTACACACTCATTGAATAATGTACTATTATCTACGGTTTTTGCATAATGGACTCATTACACAATGGGTGAGAGATTATTTCGCTTTAAAACCCGTCGATAAAGCATAGTATTCTATCCGTGTGTAATGATTTACATACAAACTGATTTACATACACACTCATTGAATAATGTACTATTATCTACGGTTTTTGCATAATGGACTCATTACACAATGGGTGAGAGATTATTTGGCTTTAAAACCCGTGCATAAAGCCTAGTATTCTATTCGTGTGCAATGATTTACATACAAATGTCATCGTCGGGAGCAATAATATGCATTACACACTCATTGAATAATGAACTATTATCTACGGTTTTTGCATAATGGACTCATTACACAATGGGTGAGAGATTATTTCGCTTTAAAACCCGTGGATAAATCGTAGTATTCCATTCGTGTGTCATGATTTACATACAAATGTCATCGTCGGGAGCAATAAAATTCATTACACACTCATTGAATAATGTACTATTATCTACGGTTTTTGCATAATGGACTCATTACACAATGGGTGGGAGATTATTTCGCTTTAAAACCCGTGCATAAAGCATAGTATTCCAGTCGTGTGTAATAATTTACATACAAATGTCATCGTCAGGAGCAATAAAATTCATTACACACTCATTGAATAATGTACTATTATCTACGGTTTTTGCATAATGGACTCATTACACAATGGGTGAGAGATTATTTGGCTTTAAAACCCGTGCATAAAGCCTAGTATTCTATTCGTGTGCAATGATTTACATACAAATGTCATCGTCGGGAGCAATAATATGCATTACACACTCATTGAATAATGAACTATTATCTACGGTTTTTGCATAATGGACTCATTACACAATGGGTGAGAGATTATTTCGCTTTAAAACCCGTCGACAAAGCATAGTATTCTATCCGTGTGTAATGATTTACATACAAACTGATTTACATACACACTCATTGAATAATGTACTATTATCTACGGTTTTTGCATAATGGACTCATTACACAATGGGTGAGAGATTACTTCGCTTTAAAACCCGTCGATAAAGCATAGTATTCTATCCGTGTGTAATGATTTACATACAAACTGATTTACATACACACTCATTGAATAATGTACTATTATCTACGGTTTTTGCATAATGGACTCATTACACAATGGGTGAGAGATTATTTGGCTTTAAAACCCGTGCATAAAGCCTAGTATTCTATTCGTGTGCAATGATTTACATACAAATGTCATCGTCGGGAGCAATAATATGCATCACACACTCATTGAATAATGAACTATTATCTACGGTTTTTGCATAATGGACTCATTACACAATGGGTGAGAGATTATTTCGCTTTAAAACCCGTGGATAAAGCGTAGTATTCCATTCGTGTGTCATGATTTACATACAAATGTCATCGTCGGGAGCAATAAAATTCATTACACACTCATTGAATAATGTACTATTATCTACGGTTTTTGCATAATGGACTCATTACACAATGGGTGAGAGATTATTTGGCTTTAAAACCCGTGCATAAAGCCTAGTATTCTATTCGTGTGCAATGATTTACATACAAATGTCATCGTCGGGAGCAATAATATGCATTACACACTCATTGAATAATGTACTATTATCTACGGTTTTTGCATAATGGACTCATTACACAATGATGGGTGAGAGATTATTTCGCTTTAAAACCCGTCGATAAAGCATAGTATTCTATCTGTATGTAATGATTTACATACAAACTGATTTACATACACACTCATTGAATAATGTACTATTATCTACGGTTTTTGCATAATGGACTCATTACACAATGGGTGAGAGATTACTTCGCTTTAAAACCCGTCGATAAAGCATAGTATTCTATCTGTATGTAATGATTTACATACAAACTGATTTACATACACACTCATTGAATAATGTACTATTATCTACGGTTTTTGCATAATGGACTCATTACACAATGGGTGAGAGATTATTTCGCTTTAAAACCCGTCGATAAAGCATAGTATTCTATCTGTATGTAATGATTTACATACAAACTGATTTACATACACACTCATTGAATAATGTACTATTATCTACGGTTTTTGCATAATGGACTCATTACACAATGGGTGAGAGATTATTTGGCTTTAAAACCCGTGCATAAAGCCTAGTATTCTATTCGTGTGCAATGATTTACATACAAATGTCATCGTCGGGAGCAATAATATGCATTACACACTCATTGAATAATGAACTATTATCTACGGTTTTTGCATAATGGACTCATTACACAATAGGTTCTGTAAGCGTGACGTCATGACGCCATGTATGGCCGTATGCGCAGTCATTTTTTGACCGCTGACAGAATTTACTTGAATGTCTACTGTCAGTTATGTGTCATTTATCGTCATTGTAGGTTAAAATAGCACGTGGTAAACGTGAAAGGTCCCAGATTCTGTTGACAGTAGTGACAGATGACGTATAAATGCACTAGAAATGACACAAGATCAACGCATGCGCATCATACGGGGCCAAGCGCAATAAACCCCCACCAGTGCCTTAAAGGACCTATGGGTGAGAGATTATTTCGCTTTAAAACCCGTCGACAAAGCATAGTATTCTATCCGTGTGTAATGATTTACATACAAACTGATTTACATACACACTCATTGAATAATGTACTATTATCTACGGTTTTTGCATAATGGACTCATTACACAATGGGTGAGAGATTACTTCGCTTTAAAACCCGTCGATAAAGCATAGTATTCTATCCGTGTGTAATGATTTACATACAAACTGATTTACATACACACTCATTGAATAATGTACTATTATCTACGGTTTTTGCATAATGGACTCATTACACAATGGGTGAGAGATTATTTGGCTTTAAAACCCGTGCATAAAGCCTAGTATTCTATTCGTGTGCAATGATTTACATACAAATGTCATCGTCGGGAGCAATAATATGCATCACACACTCATTGAATAATGAACTATTATCTACGGTTTTTGCATAATGGACTCATTACACAATGGGTGAGAGATTATTTCGCTTTAAAACCCGTGGATAAAGCGTAGTATTCCATTCGTGTGTCATGATTTACATACAAATGTCATCGTCGGGAGCAATAAAATTCATTACACACTCATTGAATAATGTACTATTATCTACGGTTTTTGCATAATGGACTCATTACACAATGGGTGGGAGATTATTTCGCTTTAAAACCCGTGCATAAAGCATAGTATTCCAGTCGTGTGTAATAATTTACATACAAATGTCATCGTCAGGAGCAATAAAATTCATTACACACTCATTGAATAATGTACTATTATCTACGGTTTTTGCATAATGGACTCATTACACAATGGGTGAGAGATTATTTCGCTTTAAAACCCGTCGATAAAGCATAGTATTCTATCCGTGTGTAATGATTTACATACAAACTGATTTACATACACACTCATTGAATAATGTACTATTATCTACGGTTTTTGCATAATGGACTCATTACACAATGGGTCAGAGATTATTTCGTTTTAAAACCCGTGAATAAAGCATAGTATTCTATTCTATGTCTATGTCATCGTCGGGAGTAATAAAATTCATTACACACTCATTGAATAATGTACTATTATCTACGGTTTTTGCATAATGGACTCATTACACAATGGGTGGGAGATTATTTCGCTTTAAAACCCGTGCATAAAGCATAGTATTCCAGTCGTGTGTAATAATTTACATACAAATGTCATCGTCAGGAGCAATAAAATTCATTACACACTCATTGAATAATGTACTATTATCTACGGTTTTTGCATAATGGACTCATTACACAATGGGTGAGAGATTATTTGGCTTTAAAACCCGTGCATAAAGCCTAGTATTCTATTCGTGTGCAATGATTTACATACAAATGTCATCGTCGGGAGCAATAATATGCATTACACACTCATTGAATAATGAACTATTATCTACGGTTTTTGCATAATGGACTCATTACACAATGGGTGAGAGATTATTTCGCTTTAAAACCCGTGGATAAATCGTAGTATTCCATTCGTGTGTCATGATTTACATACAAATGTCATCGTCGGGAGCAATAAAATTCATTACACACTCATTGAATAATGTACTATTATCTACGGTTTTTGCATAATGGACTCATTACACAATGGGTGGGAGATTATTTCGCTTTAAAACCCGTGCATAAAGCATAGTATTCCAGTCGTGTGTAATAATTTACATACAAATGTCATCGTCAGGAGCAATAAAATTCATTACACACTCATTGAATAATGTACTATTATCTACGGTTTTTGCATAATGGACTCATTACACAATGGGTGAGAGATTATTTGGCTTTAAAACCCGTGCATAAAGCCTAGTATTCTATTCGTGTGCAATGATTTACATACAAATGTCATCGTCGGGAGCAATAATATGCATTACACACTCATTGAATAATGAACTATTATCTACGGTTTTTGCATAATGGACTCATTACACAATGGGTGAGAGATTATTTCGCTTTAAAACCCGTCGACAAAGCATAGTATTCTATCCGTGTGTAATGATTTACATACAAACTGATTTACATACACACTCATTGAATAATGTACTATTATCTACGGTTTTTGCATAATGGACTCATTACACAATGGGTGAGAGATTACTTCGCTTTAAAACCCGTCGATAAAGCATAGTATTCTATCCGTGTGTAATGATTTACATACAAACTGATTTACATACACACTCATTGAATAATGTACTATTATCTACGGTTTTTGCATAATGGACTCATTACACAATGGGTGAGAGATTATTTGGCTTTAAAACCCGTGCATAAAGCCTAGTATTCTATTCGTGTGCAATGATTTACATACAAATGTCATCGTCGGGAGCAATAATATGCATTACACACTCATTGAATAATGAACTATTATCTACGGTTTTTGCATAATGGACTCATTACACAATGGGTGAGAGATTATTTCGCTTTAAAACCCGTCGACAAAGCATAGTATTCTATCCGTGTGTAATGATTTACATACAAACTGATTTACATACACACTCATTGAATAATGTACTATTATCTACGGTTTTTGCATAATGGACTCATTACACAATGGGTGAGAGATTACTTCGCTTTAAAACCCGTCGATAAAGCATAGTATTCTATCCGTGTGTAATGATTTACATACAAACTGATTTACATACACACTCATTGAATAATGTACTATTATCTACGGTTTTTGCATAATGGACTCATTACACAATGGGTGAGAGATTATTTGGCTTTAAAACCCGTGCATAAAGCCTAGTATTCTATTCGTGTGCAATGATTTACATACAAATGTCATCGTCGGGAGCAATAATATGCATTACACACTCATTGAATAATGAACTATTATCTACGGTTTTTGCATAATGGACTCATTACACAATGGGTGAGAGATTATTTCGCTTTAAAACCCGTGGATAAAGCGTAGTATTCCATTCGTGTGTCATGATTTACATACAAATGTCATCGTCGGGAGCAATAAAATTCATTACACACTCATTGAATAATGTACTATTATCTACGGTTTTTGCATAATGGACTCATTACACAATGGGTGGGAGATTATTTCGCTTTAAAACCCGTGCATAAAGCATAGTATTCCAGTCGTGTGTAATAATTTACATACAAATGTCATCGTCAGGAGCAATAAAATTCATTACACACTCATTGAATAATGTACTATTATCTACGGTTTTTGCATAATGGACTCATTACACAATGGGTGAGAGATTATTTGGCTTTAAAACCCGTGCATAAAGCCTAGTATTCTATTCGTGTGCAATGATTTACATACAAATGTCATCGTCGGGAGCAATAATATGCATTACACACTCATTGAATAATGAACTATTATCTACGGTTTTTGCATAATGGACTCATTACACAATGGGTGAGAGATTATTTCGCTTTAAAACCCGTCGACAAAGCATAGTATTCTATCCGTGTGTAATGATTTACATACAAACTGATTTACATACACACTCATTGAATAATGTACTATTATCTACGGTTTTTGCATAATGGACTCATTACACAATGGGTGAGAGATTACTTCGCTTTAAAACCCGTCGATAAAGCATAGTATTCTATCCGTGTGTAATGATTTACATACAAACTGATTTACATACACACTCATTGAATAATGTACTATTATCTACGGTTTTTGCATAATGGACTCATTACACAATGGGTGAGAGATTATTTGGCTTTAAAACCCGTGCATAAAGCCTAGTATTCTATTCGTGTGCAATGATTTACATACAAATGTCATCGTCGGGAGCAATAATATGCATTACACACTCATTGAATAATGAACTATTATCTACGGTTTTTGCAAAATGGACTCATTACACAATGGGTGAGAGATTATTTCGCTTTAAAACCCGTGGATAAAGCGTAGTATTCCATTCGTGTGTCATGATTTACATACAAATGTCATCGTCGGGAGCAATAAAATTCATTACACACTCATTGAATAATGTACTATTATCTACGGTTTTTGCATAATGGACTCATTACACAATGGGTGGGAGATTATTTCGCTTTAAAACCCGTGCATAAAGCATAGTATTCCAGTCGTGTGTAATAATTTACATACAAATGTCATCGTCAGGAGCAATAAAATTCATTACACACTCATTGAATAATGTACTATTATCTACGGTTTTTGCATAATGGACTCATTACACAATGGGTGAGAGATTATTTCGCTTTAAAACCCGTCGATAAAGCATAGTATTCTATCCGTGTGTAATGATTTACATACAAACTGATTTACATACACACTCATTGAATAATGTACTATTATCTACGGTTTTTGCATAATGGACTCATTACACAATGGGTGGGAGATTATTTCGCTTTAAAACCCGTGCATAAAGCATAGTATTCCAGTCGTGTGTAATAATTTACATACAAATGTCATCGTCGGAAGCAATAAAATTCATTACACACTCATTGAATAATGTACTATTATCTACGGTTTTCGCATAATGGACTCATTACGCAATGGGTGAGAGATTATTTCGCTTTAAAGCCCGTGGATAAAGCATAGTATTCTATTCTATGTCTGTGTCATCGTCGGGAGTAATAAATTTCATTACACACTCATTGCATAATGTACTATTATCCACGGTTTTTGCATAATGGACTCATTACACAATGGGTGAGTGATTATTTCGCATAGTATTCTACTCGTGTGTAATGATTTATTACACACTCATTGAACAATACACTATTATAGCTTGGGGAACGAGTCCTGCCATGGTTTACATCACAGAAATCGCAAGAGCAGATATGAGAGGCTCCTTGATGTCTTTCGCACCTGCATATACGTCACTAGGTAAGATATCTTATCATTATCAAACCCTAAACATAGAGTCATTCCTCAAACCACTCTACTTCATATCTCGAAATCAAATTATTGAGGTTGTCTCATAAAATCAGTGTAAAAAATTCTACAATCAGTCGAAGCAGTAAAAAACAAAGTACGTTCACTGATAATTACCTACTTTACTTATCTTATATATTTTTATCTTTTGCTTTTCATAACATAAATTTGCTGACACGCCTCAATTTTTTTCTAGGGATAGTTCTTACGTACTTCCAGGGAAAACTCCTTCATTGGAGGATCGTGGCATGGCTGTGCGTTGCCTACGCAACGTTACCCTGCATTCTTTTGATGTTTATTCCCGAAAGTCCCGCATGGTTAATCCAAAAAGGACGAAACGAGGACGCCAAAAAATCCCTGCAATGGTTTCACAAATACCAACCCCAACCCCTAAATAAATCCAAAACTTTCGCCGAGCTGCAGTACGATTTACTAGTCCACGAGCATGACGAGAAAGAAAAACAGCAAAAAAAACACGGGGTTGTCGAAAAGGCCAAAGAGTTTTTAAAACCGACTGGTTATAAACCCCTTTTAATCTTGTTGGGGTTGTTCGTTTTCCAACAATACTCAGGAATCTACGTCACGATTTTTTATTCGGTGACATTCTTCGAAGTAAGTAATGATCGTTCGCCATTTTGGAGCCAATTTTTTTTTTGTAGGCGGTTGGTACGCACTTGGATCCGTACTTTGCTTCGATTTTAATAGGTGGCGTCCGTTTGGTTATGTCAATTGTCAACACTTATATGCTAAAGACTTTTTGTAGAAGGACGTTATTGGTTGGTGGAGCTGCAGGCATGGCCCTCTGCATGTTTGTTTCCGGTCTTTATACGTACTGGATCAAAGAAGGTAAGTTAATTGGCATCAGTAAACATTTATTTATATTTATTTACAATAAAACGCTATAAATCTGTAGAATTGTACAAACAAGGCCATGTAGTGAAAATGTCCGTGTAAATAAATCTTCTAGTAAATAGTTATATGTAGGTATGTGCCTTGACAGCCTTGAAAGATGTAGGTTTTTGTTAAATCAGTGGTGCCTTGAGTCCTTGACATCTCTGCGTTTTATGGCCGCGTTTTAATTGTTAATTAATATGGACATTGCTTATGACCTCGGCTATACATTCTGCTAATATTCCGAGAAAAATTTGAAATTAGTATCAATGCGATGTGTATCCCTGTAGATGTTTATTCACCATGAATGAATCATATATCGAGTTGGACTTGGTGGTTTTGGGTGCAGATGTAATCTGCACCTAGTAGTAGTGCCGAAGCATATGCTTCGTTAGGGTGTATTAATTGAAGAATTTTTTGCGTTCAATTGGTATTTTCCGGTCCAGCATCAAATTTCCACCAAGTCAATTTTTTGTGTTGGGGATTGGGGGGGGTGCAATTTTTTCCGTTCAATTATTATCCTCAGGGGTTGAAGGGGGTGGGTTTCGGGGGCGCTTACTTGGTACCTATCCTCCAATAACAGTGGTCCAAATCTTAAATTCATTTGCGCTCAATTAGTATCTTCCAATAACAAGTAGTTTAGGGTTAAATTTCCAGCGAGTCAATTATTTGTTTGTCAATTTTTCGTATTTAGGGGTTGAAGGGGGTGGTTTTCGGGGTTGCAACTTTTTGCGTTCAGTTAGTCTGTTTCTGTTGTAGATAGTCCAAGGGCCCAATTTCATCCAAGTCAATTATTTGTGTTCGAGGGTTGAAGAATGTGGGTTTTGGGGGTACAACTTTTTACGTTCAAAATAGTCTTCTGCGATAATAAGTGGTAAAAGGATTAAATTCCGTCCAAGTTATTTTTTTGTGTTTCGGGGTTGAAGGGGGTGAGTTTTAGGGGCGTAGCTTTTTTGTTCAATTCAACTCTTTCGGTTGTAGGCGGTGCAAGGGTTGAATTTCCTCCAAGTCAAGTTTTTTGTGGTTGGGGGTTGAAGGGGGCGAGTTTCAGGGCTGCAATTTTTTGTGTTCAATTAGTTTCCTCCGGTAATAGGTGGTCCAAAGGTTACATTTCCTCTAAGTGAAATATATGCTCAAAACTTTTTCTGGACCATTGATTAAAAGTTATCGAATTGCTTGAATTTCAAGCAACACTTATGTGAAATTTCGAGTTTCAACCCCTAATTTGCACCCCTCTGTTTCAACTTGCAGAAAAAAACCATTCCTTAACAAATAATGTCAAAATATATGTGGTTTCAGACCTCCATGTGCAAAATATTTGCGGTTTTCGTATTTTTGTGATTTTCAACCCCGAAATTTCATCCCCCAAAATTGACACCCCCTCACCTTCGACAAACTTGTACGTCAATAACGCATATCAAGTTTCAGTAAAATATCTCCACTGGTTCACGAGTTATTACAATTAATAGTTTTTCTTTCCCGAAAAAAACCTCGCATCCCGCGCTTTTACTGCGAACGCTGCCTAAACGCTTGAAGATGGATTAAAATCGGATAAGGGAGAAACGTCGGCAACGAATAGACCTACAAAAAAGTCCACAACAGCATCTAAATATCTGTTATGGATCGCCGACAATAAGCCTCTGAAGCTATTTTCGTCAAAAATTAAAACACAAACTATCTCGGTGGGCTACCCCTCGTAGATAGCTATATGCCGTCGCGGACTTTTTTGTAGATCTTTTCATTGCCAACAATTCCTCCTTACAAACTTTTGCTCTAGCTTCAAGCGTTGAGGCAGCGTTCGCGATCAAACGTCGAAAATCGTAATTTCTTTCAGTTTTTCACCCCTAACTCCCACCCCCCTGGTCCGATATGGCCCGAAAACAATCCCCGCCGAGATTTTCGGGGTATACACATGTGTACAAAATTTCAGCTCGATATCTGCTTTCGTTCTCAAGTTGTGCGATGGACGGTCGAGCGAGCGAGCGAGCGAATTCACTAAAACTACAGTGCCTGCGCATATGCTTCGGCTACTGCCCCCACAATGGGCCTTTCCAATAATTTTTAAAAATTATAAAATAACAAAGAATACACGTCGCAATCGCAAAACCTCCTCGGTAAATAAAATGTTTCAAAACTTCGTAGTTTTTTAATTTAAAAAATCTTCAAAATTCGAAGTCAGTATATATGACGTCATATATGCTGACAAATGGCCGACAAACTTCTCAGTGTTATTGGCTGAAGCTCTATCGTTACGTAGTTGGACAAATTGGAGAGCTATTACTGAAAATTAAGCTGTTTTTGCATCACTGTTACTTTAGTCGTATCCGTATCATAAAAGCGTGAAAATAAGGGAAAACTTATTTTTTCAAAAAATCAGTTAAAATTAATGCTTAATATGGGCCAAATTTCACTCGAATATTTTAAGAAATACGCAAAAAAGGGGGTGAGCCTGATGGTTTCGTCGACACCCAGAATATCATTTTCAGCCAGAAAAATCTTAATTATTCTTTAACGCAGCGCTAAGCACGTCTGCTTCGAGTGTTTTCAAGGATTGTCTGACCTAATAAACAAGTTGAAACAAAAGGCAGACGGGGCAAATGATATCTATAAATGGAAATTCATTTTTTAACGTTTTATTCTATTTTGGAACTTTAAATGACAGAAAACCTACTTTTCTCGAAGTGTGTAAGTCCTAGAAGTTTGAAATTTGCCCCAATCGATTCTCCTTCAAATTTGAAGAAATAAGATAGGTCACACTTGCGGTCGCAAAAAACTTTTACAAAATGTATGCTTTTTAGTGAATTTCGCGTTTTAAAGTTTTGATCATTAAAATTACTGGCAATTGGTTTCACTAGAGTCTTTAGTGAAACAAAATGTAATTTTTATTAGTTTTATTCCAGTTTGGAACTTTAAATGACAGAAAACCTACTTTTCTCGAAGTGTGTAAGACCTAGAAGTTTGAAATTTGCCCCAATCGATTCTCCTTCAAATTTGAGGAAATAAGATAGGTCACACTTGCGGTCGCAAAAAACTTTTACAAAATGTATGCTTTTTAGTGAATTTCGCGTTTTAAAATTTTTATCATTACAATCAATGGCAATTGATTTCACTAGAGTCTTTAATGAAACAAAATGTAATTTTTATTAGTTTTATTCCAGTTTGGAACTTTAAATGACAGAAAACCTACTTTTCTCGAAGTGTGTAAGTCCTAGAAGTTTGAAATTTGCCCCAATCGATTCTCCTTCAAATTTGAGGAAATAAGATAGGTCACACTTGCGGTCGCAAAAAACTTTTACAAAATGTATGCTTTTTAGTGAATTTCGCGTTTTAAAGTTTTTATCATTACAATCAATGGCAATTGATTTCACTAGAGTCTTTAATGAAACAAAATGTAATTTTTATTAGTTTTATTCCAGTTTGGAACTTTAAATGACAGAAAACCTACTTTTCTCGAAGTGTGTAAGTCCTAGAAGTTTGAAATTTGCCCCAATCGATTCTCCTTCAAATTTGAGGAAATAAGATAGGTCACACTTGCGGTCGCAAAAAACTTTTACAAAATATATGCTTTTTAGTGAATTTCGCGTTTTAAAGTTTTTATCATTACAATCAATGGCAATTGATTTCACTAGAGTCTTTAATGAAACAAAATGTAATTTTTATTAGTTTTATTCCAGTTTGGAACTTTAAATGACAGAAAACCTACTTTTCTCGAAGTGTGTAAGACCTAGAAGTTTGAAATTTGCCCCAATCGATTCTCCTTCAAATTTGAGGAAATAAGATAGGTCACACTTGCGGTCGCAAAAAACTTTTACAAAATATATGCTTTTTAGTGAATTTCGCGTTTTAAAGTTTTTATCATTACAATCAATGGCAATTGATTTCACTAGAGTCTTTAATGAAACAAAATGTAATTTTTATTAGTTTTATTCCAGTTTGGAACTTTAAATGACAGAAAACCTACTTTTCTCGAAGTGTGTAAGTCCTAGAAGTTTGAAATTTGCCCCAATCGATTCTCCTTCAAATTTGAGGAAATAAGATAAGTCACACTTGCGGTCGCAAAAAACTTTTACAAAATATATGCTTTTTAGTGAATTTCGCGTTTTAAAGTTTTTATCATTACAATCAATGGCAATTGATTTCACTAGAGTCTTTAATGAAACAAAATGTAATTTTTATTAGTTTTATTCCAGTTTGGAACTTTAAATGACAGAAAACCTACTTTTCTCGAAGTGTGTAAGTCCTAGAAGTTTGAAATTTGCCCCAATCGATTCTCCTTCAAATTTGAAGAAATAAGATAGGTCACACTTGCGGTCGCAAAAAACTTTTACAAAATGTATGCTTTTTAGTGAATTTCGCGTTTTAAAGTTTTGATCATTAAAATTACTGGCAATTGGTTTCACTAGAGTCTTTAGTGAAACAAAATGTAATTTTTATTAGTTTTATTCCAGTTTGGAACTTTAAATGACAGAAAACCTACTTTTCTCGAAGTGTGTAAGACCTAGAAGTTTGAAATTTGCCCCAATCGATTCTCCTTCAAATTTGAGGAAATAAGATAGGTCACACTTGCGGTCGCAAAAAACTTTTACAAAATGTATGCTTTTTAGTGAATTTCGCGTTTTAAAATTTTTATCATTACAATCAATGGCAATTGATTTCACTAGAGTCTTTAATGAAACAAAATGTAATTTTTATTAGTTTTATTCCAGTTTGGAACTTTAAATGACAGAAAACCTACTTTTCTCGAAGTGTGTAAGTCCTAGAAGTTTGAAATTTGCCCCAATCGATTCTCCTTCAAATTTGAGGAAATAAGATAGGTCACACTTGCGGTCGCAAAAAACTTTTACAAAATGTATGCTTTTTAGTGAATTTCGCGTTTTAAAGTTTTTATCATTACAATCAATGGCAATTGATTTCACTAGAGTCTTTAATGAAACAAAATGTAATTTTTATTAGTTTTATTCCAGTTTGGAACTTTAAATGACAGAAAACCTACTTTTCTCGAAGTGTGTAAGTCCTAGAAGTTTGAAATTTGCCCCAATCGATTCTCCTTCAAATTTGAGGAAATAAGATAGGTCACACTTGCGGTCGCAAAAAACTTTTACAAAATATATGCTTTTTAGTGAATTTCGCGTTTTAAAGTTTTTATCATTACAATCAATGGCAATTGATTTCACTAGAGTCTTTAATGAAACAAAATGTAATTTTTATTAGTTTTATTCCAGTTTGGAACTTTAAATGACAGAAAACCTACTTTTCTCGAAGTGTGTAAGACCTAGAAGTTTGAAATTTGCCCCAATCGATTCTCCTTCAAATTTGAGGAAATAAGATAGGTCACACTTGCGGTCGCAAAAAACTTTTACAAAATATATGCTTTTTAGTGAATTTCGCGTTTTAAAGTTTTTATCATTACAATCAATGGCAATTGATTTCACTAGAGTCTTTAATGAAACAAAATGTAATTTTTATTAGTTTTATTCCAGTTTGGAACTTTAAATGACAGAAAACCTACTTTTCTCGAAGTGTGTAAGTCCTAGAAGTTTGAAATTTGCCCCAATCGATTCTCCTTCAAATTTGAGGAAATAAGATAAGTCACACTTGCGGTCGCAAAAAACTTTTACAAAATATATGCTTTTTAGTGAATTTCGCGTTTTAAAGTTTTTATCATTACAATCAATGGCAATTGATTTCACTAGAGTCTTTAATGAAACAAAATGTAATTTTTATTAGTTTTATTCCAGTTTGGAACTTTAAATGACAGAAAACCTACTTTTCTCGAAGTGTGTAAGTCCTAGAAGTTTGAAATTTGCCCCAATCGATTCTCCTTCAAATTTGAAGAAATAAGATAGGTCACACTTGCGGTCGCAAAAAACTTTTACAAAATGTATGCTTTTTAGTGAATTTCGCGTTTTAAAGTTTTGATCATTAAAATTACTGGCAATTGGTTTCACTAGAGTCTTTAGTGAAACAAAATGTAATTTTTATTAGTTTTATTCCAGTTTGGAACTTTAAATGACAGAAAACCTACTTTTCTCGAAGTGTGTAAGACCTAGAAGTTTGAAATTTGCCCCAATCGATTCTCCTTCAAATTTGAGGAAATAAGATAGGTCACACTTGCGGTCGCAAAAAACTTTTACAAAATGTATGCTTTTTAGTGAATTTCGCGTTTTAAAATTTTTATCATTACAATCAATGGCAATTGATTTCACTAGAGTCTTTAATGAAACAAAATGTAATTTTTATTAGTTTTATTCCAGTTTGGAACTTTAAATGACAGAAAACCTACTTTTCTCGAAGTGTGTAAGTCCTAGAAGTTTGAAATTTGCCCCAATCGATTCTCCTTCAAATTTGAGGAAATAAGATAGGTCACACTTGCGGTCGCAAAAAACTTTTACAAAATGTATGCTTTTTAGTGAATTTCGCGTTTTAAAGTTTTTATCATTAAAATTACTGGCAATTGGTTTCACTAGAGTCTTTAATAAAACAAAATGTAATTTTTATTAGTTTTATTCCAGTTTGGAACTTTAAATGACAGAAAACCTACTTTTCTCGAAGTGTGTAAGTCCTAGAAGTTTGAAATTTGCCCCAATCGATTTTCCTTCAAATTTGAGGAAATAAGATATGTAGGTCACACTTGCGGTCGCAAAAAAGTTTGAAGGGCTGTCAATTGAAAACGCAGCCATAAAGGTATCACAATTATTAAGGTTTAGGTTTAGACTCGCGAGATGGCGCCAATTTGTTGTATCGTGGGTTGCGGGGTCTACGGCGAAGTGACATTTAAAAAACGTCTCACTTACCGAGCATTCCAAATCCATGAAGTGTTGCTACTCGCCGCTAGGGGCTTTGCGCGGTTTACCGTTATCGGCAGAGCACCTGCGTAGCTTTGAACTTACACTGTTGCCACTTCGACTATACAAGCATTCATGGTAAATTTTCATTAATTAAACATTCGTACGGTACTTATGCGCGTCAGGTAAAGATTTAAAAAAATTTGTCACTATTCCGCAGACTAATTACGTAAATATTTATTTCAGGGGTGACCACCCTTAATTGGATCCCAGTAGTAGCCATTCTATTGTACGTGGTAACCTCGATGGTGGGTCTCCTATCAATCCCATGGAGCATGACAGCTGAAGTTTTCCCCATCGAAATCCGAGGGGTTGCCCACAGCATCGTGTACAGTGCTGCATATTTAATAATGTTTGCTTCGATCCAAAGCTACAACAGTCTCGTCGATATTTTTAACGGGGTTGCAGGGCTGCAATGGTTTTTTGCTATAACTTCCCTCGCCGGTTTAGTTTTCGGATATATATTACTTCCGGAAACTCACGGGGTTAAATTAACGGACATTCAGGAATATTTCATTTACAATAATGTGTATATAGGGGGGATTAAGTCACGAAAAACGCAGGAAAGGAGAAACGGAGAACAAACGGAACAACTTATGAACAATAATGCTTGATATTTTAGAATTTTGAACGAAATGACAATAATTCATGTTAAAAGACTGTATTTTATTTTAGTAAATAAATTTTATTATTAACCGTTTATTTAGGAAAACTTGAAATTACTGATGAAATTAGCACAATTGTTTCTCCAACCTCACTTTACCAGAAAAATGCCGCCCCTTTCAACCCCTTTGAACGAAAAAACAATTTGCTTATTTTCTGTGTTTCTTTTGGGAATTGTACTTAACTGTACGTAAACACTTTCGATGTTCGCCCTTGGCTATTATTTCCTCTTTATAAATAATTAGTCTAAATTTTCTACAAAACATTCAAAAAATCATAATTTACACTGAAATATTCAACTATTAACATAAATTAGTTTATTTAGATAGCTGGAACTAAACAATATTTCGTACCACATAACATTATTGTTTGACAGAGCAGTGAAGTTTTAACAACTGGTTACACTTGATTAGCACAACAGACCTTTTTTTGAATTTTTAACCCCTAAATCTTCACTTCGCGCTTTCGTGAATTTTGGTGTATTTTTTAATATAAATAATGCTAGATTTTCTGTCTTTTGCCAATTTGCGTACTGAAAAAATTCAATGACAGTTAATCAATTTTATTTCATGCATATTTTTCGATATTCATGCAGGGATCTGGGCTCGTAAAAATAGCGCATGCACTGATAGTTCAAAACCAAAAACTTCATGCAAATGTGGGACTAGTTTGGGCCAATGCAGAAATTGTTGCTTTGTCAAAAAACCGTTCTATTTGTTTTATTTTACAACCCCCTTACATTTCCAATATGAACCCTCGTTTTGTAATTTTTGCGTGTGATAGATATTCACAAAAATGTTAGATGGGGTAGACTGGGGCAATAATTGCAATATAGTTTGCGTAATTCAATTTCAAACATCCCTTTGGGCTCCAAAAATTTATAAAAAATCGTATAAGATTCTTCACCCAAGCCAAGCATTATCTACGAAAGCGTAGAACTGCCATGATATTTGTGTTTTTTTATTTTGTAATTTACAGAAAAAGTGTAAATTTACAGAAAAAGTGTAAATTTACAAAAAAGTGTAAATTTACAGAAAAACTGTAAATTTACAGTAAAAGTGTAAATTTACAGAAAAAGTGCAAATTTACAGAAAAAGTGTAAATTTGCAAAATTAATGTAAATTTACAGAAAAAGTGTAAATTTACAAAAAAGTGTAAATTTACAGAAAAAGTGTAAATTTACAGAAAATGTGTAAATCTACAAAAAAGTGCAAATTTACAGAAAAAGTGTAAATTTACAGAAAAAGTGTAAATTTGCAAAATGAATGTAAATTTACAGAAAAAGTGTAAATTTACAAAAAAGTGTGAATTTACAGAAAAAGTGTACATTTGCAAAATTAATGTAAATTTACAGAAAAAGTGTAAATTTACAAAAAAGTGTGAATTTACAGAAAAAGTGTAAATTTACAGAAAATGTGTAAATCTACAAAAAAGTGTGAATTTACAGAAAAAGTGTAAATTTACAGAAAAAGTGCAAATTTACAGAAAAAGTGTAAATTTACAGAAAAAGTGTAAATTTACAGAAAAAGTGTAAAACAGAAAAAGTGTAAATTTACAAAAAAGTGTAAATTTACAGAAAAAGTGTAAATTTACAGAAAATGTGTAAATCTACAAAAAAGTGCAAATTTACAGAAAAAGTGTAAATTTACAGAAAAAGTGTAAATTTACAGAAAATGTGTAAATCTACAAAAAAGTGCAAATTTACAGGAAAAGTGTAAATTTACAGAAAAAGTGTAAATTTGCAAAATTAATGTAAATTTACAGAAAAAGTGTAAATTTACAAAAAAGTGTAAATTTACAGAAAAAGTGTAAATTTACAGAAAAAGTAAGTTTACAGAAAAAGTGTAAATTTACAAAATAAATGTAAATTTACAGAAAGTGTAAATTTACAAAAAGGTGTAAATTTACAGAAAAAGTGTAAATTTACAGAAAATGTGTAAATTTACAAAAAAGTGTAAATTTACAGAAAAAGTGCAAATTTACAGGAAGAGTGTAAATTTACAGAAAAAGTGTACATTTACAGAAAAAGCGTAAATTTACACTTTTTTCTGTAAATTACAATATAAAAAAGTCATCAGAAATCACGGCAGCTCTACGCTTTCGCAATTATCAGACTAAAGGCATATGTAAAATTGGTGTAATTAAAATTTGAGGATTTCCGCCTCTAGCGAGTTGCGGGGGTTTCCGGCTTTGGTGCAACAACCCCCGTCCCAGGCTGTACATTGACGGCAGGCTGCTGGATGAAGGTCTGAGCAGGCTGTTCCTTATCCGGCATGAATTTCACTAAAATTTAAACTTTTGTGAAAATCGCTAGTTTTTAAAATCGTAACGAACATGTAGGGAATATTTCGATCAAATTGTGTAAAATCTGTCTGTCTTTCAACTGTATGAATGTCAAAATGATTGATTGTATGATGCAGAAAATGTGTCAACCCATGCAATAATCCGTTAGAAAAGTGTGAAACATTACCTTAATGTCCTTGAAAATGTGTATTAAGGGGTACCTATGGAAGAAATTCCACCTAGTGCCACAGAATTTTATTTTACGAATGTTTTGCTGGTTTTACAAATAAAAAATCACTACATTTTCCTTTGGTTTCAACCAATCAGTACAAGCAAAACTGCTATTTACATCGACTTATTTTATGCTAAACCGGAAAAAGGGGTTTCAGAGGGTGAATATCGAAATTTTAAAACTGTAAAACACTTTCGATGTTCGCCCTTGGCTATTATTTCCTCTTTATAAATAATTAGTCTAAATTTTCTACAAAACATTCAAAAAATCATAATTTACACTGAAATATTCAACTATTAACATAAATTAGTTTATTTAGATAGCTGGAACTAAACAATATTTCGTACCACATAACATTATTGTTTGACAGAGCAGTGAAGTTTTAACAACTGGTTACACTTGATTAGCACAACAGACCTTTTTTTGAATTTTTAACCCCTAAATCTTCACTTCGCGCTTTCGTGAATTTTGGTGTATTTTTTAATATAAATAATGCTAGATTTTCTGTCTTTTGCCAATTTGCGTACTGAAAAAATTCAATGACAGTTAATCAATTTTATTTCATGCATATTTTTCGATATTCATGCAGGGATCTGGGCTCGTAAAAATAGCGCATGCACTGATAGTTCAAAACCAAAAACTTCATGCAAATGTGGGACTAGTTTGGGCCAATGCAGAAATTGTTGCTTTGTCAAAAAACCGTTCTATTTGTTTTATTTTACAACCCCCTTACATTTCCAATATGAACCCTCGTTTTGTAATTTTTGCGTGTGATAGATATTCACAAAAATGTTAGATGGGGTAGACTGGGGCAATAATTGCAATATAGTTTGCGTAATTCAATTTCAAACATCCCTTTGGGCTCCAAAAATTTATAAAAAATCGTATAAGATTCTTCACCCAAGCCAAGCATTATCTACGAAAGCGTAGAACTGCCATGATATTTGTGTTTTTTTATTTTGTAATTTACAGAAAAACTGTAAATTTACAGAAAAAGTGTAAATTTACAAAAAAGTGTAAATTTACAGAAAAAGTGTAAATTTACAGTAAAAGTGTAAATTTACAGAAAAAGTGCAAATTTACAGAAAAAGTGTAAATTTGCAAAATTAATGTAAATTTACAGAAAAAGTGTAAATTTACAAAAAAGTGTAAATTTACAGAAAAAGTGTAAATTTACAGAAAATGTGTAAATCTACAAAAAAGTGCAAATTTACAGAAAAAGTGTAAATTTACAGAAAAAGTGTAAATTTGCAAAATTAATGTAAATTTACAGAAAAAGTGTAAATTTACAAAAAAGTGTGAATTTACAGTAAAAGTGTAAATTTACAGAAAATGTGTAAATCTACAAAAAAGTGTAAATTTACAGAAAAAGTGTAAATTTACAGAAAAAGTGTAAATTTACAGAAAAAGTGTAAATTTACAGAAAAAGTGTAAATTTACAGAAAAAGTGTAAATTTACAGAAAAAGTGCAAATTTACAGAAAAAGTGTAAATTTACAGAAAAAGTGCAAAACAGAACAAGTGTAAATTTACAGAAAAAGTGTAAATTTGCAAAATTAATGTAAATTTACAGAAAAAGTGTAAATTTACAAAAAAGTGTAAATTTACAGAAAAAGTGTAAATTTACAGAAAATGTGTAAATCTACAAAAAAGTGCAAATTTACAGAAAAAGTGTAAATTTACAGAAAAAGTGTAAATTTGCAAAATTAATGTAAATTTACAGAAAAAGTGTAAATTTACAAAAAAGTGTGAATTTACAGAAAAAGTGTAAATTTACAGAAAATGTGTAAATCTACAAAAAAGTGTAAATTTACAGAAAAAGTGTAAATTTACAGAAAAAGTGTAAATTTACAGAAAAGTGTAAATTTACAGAAAAAGTGTAAATTTACAGAAAAAGTGTAAATTTACAGAAAAAGTGCAAATTTACAGAAAAAGTGTAAATTTACAGAAAAAGTGCAAAACAGAACAAGTGTAAATTTACAGAAAAAGTGTAAATTTGCAAAATTAATGTAAATTTACAGAAAAAGTGTAAATTTACAAAAAAGTGTAAATTTACAGAAAAAGTGTAAATTTACAGAAAATGTGTAAATCTACAGAAAAAGTGTAAATTTACAGAAAAGTGTAAATTTACAGAAAAAAATGTGAGTTTACAGAAAAAGTGTAAATAACTCCCTTACATTTCCAATATGAACCCTCGTTTTGTAATTTTTGCATGTGATAGATATTCACAAAAATGTTAGATGGGGTAGACTGGGGCAATAATTGCAATATAGTTTGCGTAATTCAATTTCGAACATCCCTTTGGACTCCAAAAATTTATAAAAAAATCGTATAAGATGCTTTAAATATGTACTTTATGCTATAGTATTAAAAATATACCGGGTGTCAACGAACCCATGTAACATCTCTTCATTTCTTTATTTTTTAAAATATCTACTTGAAATTTTTAGGGGATCATATTTTACCTATAAAAACGCTAATTTTGACATATTTACAAAGTTTTTGTTACTTCCGGTTTCACCGGAAGTGGGGCTAACTTTAATAATAATAATAATAATAATTTATTACAGCCTTTTGTATAAAATACATAGGTGAAAGTCAGGGGGTGTATATAAGTCAAAATAAAAACAAATAACAGAAAATATGATCACAACTAGGAACAATAGAGACACTAACATAAGTTCACATAAAATACTCTTCGCATGTGTAACAATTCTTTGACAACAAAAACTTTTTAACTCGCCTTTTATACAGCTGAAAATTTTCAGCATCTTTTATTTCCGTGGGAAGCGCGTTAAAAAATTTACATGAGTTGAAGTTGAGGCTTTTCTGATATTTGGCTGTGACATGCTGCTTGGGAATCAATTTATTTTGATTCCGGGTATTGTAGTTGTGATTGTCACCACAAGTCTGAAAATTCTCTTTAAATTTATAAGCAAAGCACAGAACTTCATGTATATATATACTAGGAAGTGTTAATATACCCAAATTTCGAAATGCTAACCTACAAGAGTCCCCGCGCCCAAGGCCGGACAGAATGCGTACGGCCCATTTCTGCAATCGAAAAATTCGAATAACGTCAGTGGAGTGATACCAATGCACAATAGCATACTTCAGCACGCTGTGAAAGCATCCGAAGTACAGAGACCTCAACACCTCCAGGCCGCAGCGTCCCGACACGCTCCGCAACTGAAAGCATAAGCGGCTTAGTTTGGAACAGAGACCATTAACATGCTCAGTCCAACCCAACAATGGATCCACGGTCAAGCCCAAGAGCTTTATGGTATCAGAAGGATACAATGCTTCACCGTTCATTGAGAGAGCAACGCCGTCGCAGGATTCGAGAGACCTGCTGCTGCGTGAGAAAAGGATATAAGATGTTTTCTCAATATTTATGCAAATCTTATTTTTCGTAGCCCATGTACAAACCAAACCCAGCAACGAAACCGCATTGGTTGATACTTCTTGAGGCGTTTTGCCAGTGATTAAAAAGTTTATGTCATCTGCATAGAAAACCTTAATCATATCGAAAATGGCCAATCTAGTCAAAAACTTGTCAATGTCGCTCAAAAAAATTACGAAGAAAGTAGGTCCAAGAATGGATCCCTGTGGGACCCCAACCGCAGCGTCCGCCTCATCAGATGCTGCGCTGCCATTTACAACAACCTTTTGCGATCTGTTGCATAGATAAGATCGAAACCATTGTAGTGGAATACCTCTTACCCCGTACTCTTCTAGCTTATGTAACAATATCTGATGACTCACACAATCGAAAGCTTTGCTAAAATCGATATACAACCCGAGGACAGAGAGTCCTTTATCTAGTGCTAACAGGATACTGTCGACATGTGTCGCTAAGGCTGAGTCAACATCCCTGTTCTTCGTGAAACCATGCTGACATGGAGTTAGCAAGTTGTTTTGAGTCATGAATTCTCTTATCCTATCATTCACGATGCTTTCGAATATTTTAGATATGCTTGGTAACAGACTTATAGGCCTGTAGTTAAATATAGAGTCAGTGGCTCCTTTCTTATGTATGGGGACTACTTGCGCCCTCTTCAGTTTATTTGGGAAAGTTCCCTGTTCAAAAGAAAGATTAATCAGATGAACCAATGGTTCGGAAATGAATTCACTAATCTGCTTTAAAATATAATTCGGGATTCCATCCTCGCCAGCTGCTTTAGAGGGTTTTAAGTTTTTAATGGTATTATCGACTTCCAAAAGAGTTACAGGCAGCATAAAGAAAGATTTGTCGGACCTACTTATGTTGCTTCGCAAAAATACCTCATCAATATCACCGCCCATACATTTAGTAAGTTCTAGGCCGACATTAGCAAAGTATTCATTAAATTTATTCGCGGCTTCGTGATCAGTGAGTACAGTATTATTTTCAGAGATAGAGACGACATTGGGCTTCTGACCCTTACCAATACTTTGATTTATAATTTTCCACACAGTTTTGCTTTTGTTGCTAGAGTTTTTGATTAAGTTGTCATTATAATTTTTTTTCGCATCAACCAAAGCGACCTGATACCTTTTGTTGGCAAGGACATAGGCTTCTTTAAACTGTGGATAGTGTTCACTCAAATTCCCATACAGTGCAACCCTCTCTTTTAGCGCTCTAACATCAGGCGTTATCCACCGTGCGTCGGCATCACTATTTGAGCATCCAAATTTTTTTAACGGGAAGCAATCGTTAAAACTGTCAAGGAGAAGTTCCATGAATGAGTCAAAAGCCTCATCCACCGACCCCACGAGGTAAACCGGTAGCCAAGATACCAAGCTCAGCGATTGGCGAAAACTGTCAATGTTACTCTCAGAAAAGACACGGTGATATGTCACCCCGCTGCGGCCCTGCAAATAGTTATCGCATAATTCAAAAGTCATCCACTGTGCATAGTGGTCAGAGAAGTGAAGGTCCCTCACTTCAGCCTCACATGCTGAAACATCTGCCAATTTAACAATAATATTATCCAAGCAAGAGGACGACGCTGGTGTCACTCTTGTAGGTTGCATTATTAGGGGGGTCATTTGGAATGAATCTAACAAATCACAAAGTTGCTTTTTGAGATTACAATTACTCATAAAGTTTATATTGAAGTCACCCGCTATTATTACAGACCACTGTGGCTTCACGGTGCAAAGACTTAGAATATCATGGAAAATATCTAAGAAAACAGAGGGATCACTATTTGGTACCCTATAGATTACTACTACTATGATCCTGGTAGCAACCAGTTCTACAGCACAACATTCTAAGGTATTTTCAAAGGAATAATCCCCAAAAACGGGCAAACCTTTCACATTTATATCACATTTGGAAAAAATTGCCACACCCCCGTGGATACTATTTGTCCTACAATAAGAGGCACTCAGTTTATATCCTCCCAAATTGATAGTCTCCATCTGATCACCGGTTAACCAGTGCTCACTAACTAAGAGTAAATCAGGACATATCTCATTTAAAATAACTTCAAGTTTTAATATTTTGTTTGACAAACATTGTGAATTTTGGTGTATTAAAGATAGATAATGTGTTTCTTGCCTCGTTTTGATGCTAGTGCCTATTTGCTTGGGCTTGCCACCAGTGATTGATTCGGCGCTTGAGTCGGTACACTTTTGTCTAAAAAAGCTTTCTTAGGCTCTTTGGGAAAGTTGAAACGTCTGTTGAAAATTCCAGCGGGCCAGAAATTTGGGTCCGACAAGGATTCCCGTAGTTCAAATGGGACACCTACTTTAAAGGCGCCATAGGGGGCTTTTGAAACGAGCTTCTCAACATCAGCCTCCACTTCGCTATGTACTTCTTGGATGTAACTCTGAAGCATTTCTGGAGTGGCGTCTTTGTTTGAAAACCCACCCACATATAACCAGGCCATCTGCGGCTTGATAGTCCCCAAGAGCTTCCCCCCGGAACGATCGACTTTTGAGGTACTTACATTCTTCTGTAATTTCTTCCCATTTCCTGAAGTTTTCTGCTTATTTGCCGCTGAAGGTGGCAGCGATGAAGCCTGGGAGGTCGCCAAGTTCTTTCCCTTTCTTTTTTTATTCTCCACTAATTGGAAATCATTATTCTCTACTTCAGTATTTTTCACCGTCGACGCATAGGTAGTAGCGGTGGACTGACTTACAGATTCGATGTGTTGTGATTGTGAATTGTCCACAACAGTCTGTTTACCTATTTCATTCACCTCCACGCTATCAGCAGGGGCGGGTTTTTGCAGTACATCCATTTTATTATTTCTTATCTGCTTTCCCTTGATTTCCTTTTTTGGATTAGACGGGATCCTAGGATCCTGCAACCGCAGGGATACCTCTCTCTTAACCTCCTCCCTGATAATAGTATTTTAAATAGCAATATGACGGTTTTTTTACACGATTCGAAAGACATTTTAGTTACATTTATAATTATATCAAAAAATGTTACCACAAAGTTTTAAAGATGGCAGCCAGAGGACCAAATGTTTTTAGTCAAGTTGGCTCTGATTTCTGTAATTTTAAGTTAGTGACTATTCAAGATTACAGGAGTTCTCTAAAATGTGCAAATTGTCTAAAATAATAAACATTTTCATAAATTTTCGACTGCGAAGATGTTAATTTCTTAACTTTGTCATCTCTTTATTTTCGCGAAAATGTTGATTTTCTAAGCCAAATTTTTAGTTAATTTTAAATGAAAAGGTACATGTTTTTTGAGCTAAAACAAAAATTTGGTTCTTCCTTTCACTAATGGACGTCAATAAACAAGATATATCAAGCCGCAAGCATTCGTAATTAACAATTTTTATAATCTCTATAAATCCGATATTTTCACACTTTTTCCAAAATACGAACAACTTAGCACTAGAAAATTTATAAAAATGTTTATTATTTAGACAATATGCGCATTTTAGAGGACTCCCATACCAATTTGAATAGTTACTTTAACTTAAAACGGCAGAAATTACAGCCAACTTGCCTAAAAATATTTCGGCCTTCTGGCGAACATCTTTGAAACTTTTGGTAATTTTTTTTGTATGATTGTAAAGAGAATTAAAATTTCTTTCGAATCACGTAAAAAAACCATATAACATATTTAAAATAACAAACTTCCGGTGAAACCGGAAGCAACAAAAACTTTGTAAACATGTCAAAATTAGCGTTTTTATAGGTGTGTGAGCCTAAAAAAATTTCAAATTAATATTCCAAAAAATAAAGAAATGATGAGATGTTACATGGATTCGTTGACACCCGGTATACTCAAATAATATTGGAAAAAACGGATGTACAAAAAAGTCCGCGGCATATAGCTATCTACGATGTGATCGTTGAAAGTGTTGAAAGTGAGGGGGTGTCAATTTTGGGGATGAAATTTTGGGGTTGAAAATCACAAAGATATGAAAACTTCGGAAATATGCTCGTGCTGCACGTGGAGGCCCGAAACCCGACACACGTATTTCGCTATCTGATGGGGGATGATTTTCCTGCAAGATGGGACAGATGGGGTGAAAATTAGGGGTTGAAGTTCGAAATTTCACCTAAGTGTTGCTTGAAATTCAAGCCATTCGATAACGTTTCATGAATGGCCCAAAAAAAGAGCCCCCTTTCAACCCCCAACACAAAATTTAACTCTTAAACTGCCTACATTTTGAAAAGAATAAGTTAGCTTAAAAAATTTCACCCTTCCAACCCTCCCCAAACACAAGAAATCGCCTTGGAAGAAATTTAAGCTTAAGACCACCCCCCACAAATTGTACATCTAAAACTTAACCCCCTCAACCTTGAAGCAAAAAAAATGTACTTGGAGGAAATGTAATCAACGCAAAAAAGTGCATCCCCGTTCAACCCACGAACGCAAAAAAGTGACATGGGGAAAATTAAACCTTTGGACCACCTTTTATCGGAGGATACTAATTAAACGGAAAAATTGCACCCCCAAAACTCACCCCCTTCAACCCCTGGACGTAGAATAAATCTGTGTTGTGATTCATTTGTATTTGTTATACTACGTCGCATTATTTTAGTACGCACAGACAGCAATTTTGCTGAAATTTTGAGTTCCAATAAGGCCCATCGTCGTATTTACAATTACCAAAAGTAACTATTTTACGCAACATTTTCTACAAAATGTAGTTAATTCCATGATAAATTCGCATTTTAAACCAGTTAGACCAAAGCTCTGAAAAAAATCTTCGCGGTTCACGAAATATTAAAAAAACCTGCCTTTTTATCATTATTGTCGAAAATTCGTGCTTTCTTATCGAGCCAAAATCGAGGCAAAATAGGAAAAATAGAGGAATGAAAATATGTAGTTCCAAAAGTCTCGGGAATGTGTAGGGGTAGGTCTCCTGAACAACGTAAAATCAAGCCCCAAGGTCCGTTTTTTCAGTTTTTCGCTGATAACTCGAAAACGGTGCGTCGTACAGAAAATTTATGCGAAAGCAAAATGAAAGATGGTTAAATTCCCTACAAAATCGTATATGTAAGTTTGTCCCTATCTAGATTAGTTTTCGAGATATCCGCCGGCAAAAAATTTTGAAAAAAGTTGTTTAACGAGACGTATTTTTATATGAATGAGTGTATGTACAGTGGACATCGCTTATTCGGGACATATCAGGCGGTACCCCTTCATTTCCATATTACCCACTTTATAACGGGTGTCCCACAAAAAACCGAACGATTTATTTTTGGTTATAACTTTATTATTATTTTACCGATTTTCCCAAATTTTGCATAGGATATAGCCAAAAAATGAGGCTTTTAGAATCGACAACCATTTTCCAGATGGCGCCACTAATAAGATTTTTTTACGGTTTTTCACAAAGCCATTTTTTGATTGGCTGGAGGTCAATCATTTGTGTACCGATCTAGAAAATGATGGCTGATTCTAAAAGCCTCATCTTTTGACTACGCCCGGTAGAAAATTGGGCAAAATCGGTTCGATAATAACAAAGCTATAGTCAAAAATAAATCGTTCGGTTTAACCGCTGAACCGAACAAAAATTATATATTTTTGCCGGTGGATATCTCGGAAACTAAACCAAATAGGGACAAACTTATATATACCGTTTTGTAGGGAATTTAACCCTCTTTCATTTTCTTTTCATATAAATTTTCTGTGCGACGCAACGTTTTCGAGTTATCAGCGAAAGACTGAAAAAACGGAACTTTTGGAACTACATGTTTTAATTCCTCTATTTCGACTTTTTTGGTCCATTTTGCCTGAACTAAAACAACCCTGGTAGGTATTTTCTTAAAAACCGCGTTCACAATGAACTAGCGCCGCCTACTTCGATGAGAGCAGAAAACATTAAAAAAACCGGCTAATTTTTCGGCTATTATCATTATTGTCGAAAATTCGTGCTTTCTTATCGAGTCAAAATTTCAACCTCCTACATTTTTCATTCCCTTGCACAGTTTTTCAACGCCCTAAAAGTAAATTTTGCAAAATACACGCATTTTTGTGTTCTTTTCAATAATTCTACTCATTTGGGTTACGCGAAGTGTTATGTTTCACCCCCTTAAATTTTTAAACCCCCTCCACGAATTTCCACCCCCCAAAGCACAAACTTTTCAAAATTTGCGCGTTTTTGCGTCTTTTGGAAAACTCTGATTTGGATTTTATTTTGAGCCTATCAAATTTTTCGACACAACATTTCAAAAACCTGAATTTGTGCAATTTTTCGTGTTAGTTTCTGTTAGTAATTCTACTCATTTTCACCCCAAATCGCCAATTTTGCAAAATTTTCGCGCTTTTGTCTCGCAGAAGTTCTGCGAATTTGAATTTTATTTTCAGCGTCTTAAATTTTTCAACCCTCTGAAGAAAGTTTTGACTCCCAGATTCTTGAATTTGTGCAATTTGCTCATTTTTCGTTTAGAGAGTTGCACGGGGTGGGGGGTGAGTTTTGGGGGTGAAATTTTTTGACGGTCAATTAGTCTTGGTTCAAGGATTCGATTTCATTTATTCCCATTTTTAGTGTTTTTTTAATTACATTTAACCCACCCGCAAGCATATAAAAAGCCACCCTTAACTTGAAGAAATTTCCAGTTTCAACCCTTAAATTTCATCCCCCTGGTACAGTGGACGCTTCTAGTGATAGTTATAATAATAATTACGCTTCGTTTTTACACACACAGAATTTATATCAGGTCCTGTTGATAGCCCAAAAACAATTGTGCAAATTATGAAACGCAACCTTAAATATGGATTGTCCTTAAATATTACTATTACTAGGTTATTGTGATGCTGACTGTGGTAATGAGCTCAACCAGCGCCATTCGATATCTGGATAAACAAATAAATAAATAATAAAAATAAATAAATTATAGGATATTGATATACCTATAGGATTACCTCAGGGATGTGTACTGGGCCTATTAATATTTTTAACTTTTATAAACTCAAATCTTCTGCGATAATATCCCCAGCAACAGCTTTCACATCTTTATTGTACCTCACCCTTTAATTAAGGGATGCATTCTGATTTTGAACAAAATGACAATAATTCATGTTTAAAAACTGATTTTATTTTCGAAATAAATTTTATAATTAACCAAAATTTGTTTATTAAAACTTGAAATTACTGTAACTGCTGACTTTAACAAGGGTTCTTTCAGTTTTTGAAACGAACATCCAAGACGATTTTGGCAGTTTTCCGCACTTTGGCTTGCGCGTTCTATACCGGTCCGGTCCTGGATGAATCTTCCAATTTGTAGGAGGCCTCGCGTGCTTGTTTGAACTATTAAAAGGGCGTAAAGCCTCCCCTGCAATTTTTATTCTGAAAAAAAAACTTATCGCAAAAATATTCCAAACAAGTTTTTTACTACCCTTCTAGCTTCGAGAGGTCGTAATGGGCAGGACTGGGAAAATTTGGGTCCTTTTCGTACATCGTGAAACCGTTTTTCGTGGCTTTTACAGTCATTTTTTTGGGAAAGCGTTGGGCCAAGAGGAGTTTTCCACATCTGAAGGGTTGAAAAACTAGGGGATGCTTCATCGATCTAATATTACTATGGATGGGCTATCGCACAAAAATTCCAATAATTCCAAAAAATTCTAATAATTCCAAGAAAATTCCAATAATTCCAAAAATAATCCAATAATTTAAAAAATTCCAATAATTCCAAAAAAATTCCAATAATTTCAAAAAATTTCAATAATTACAAAAAAATTCCAATAAATCCAAAAAAATTCCAATAATTTCAAAAAAATTCTAAATAATGCACAAAAATTCCAATAATTCCAAAAAATTCCAATAATTCCAAAAAAATTCAATAATTACAAAAAAATTCCAATAATTACAAAAAAATCCAATAACGCCAAGAAAATTTCAATAATTCCAAAAAAATTCCAATAATTCCAAAAATTCAAGCAATAATGCCAAATATTCCAATAATTCCATGAAAATTTCAATAATTCCGTGAAAATTCCCATAATTCCATAAAAAATCCACAAATTCCAAATTATGGCACAAAAATTCCAATAATTCCAAAAAAGGAAAGAAAATTCCAATAATTCCAAAAAAAATACAATAATTCCAAAAAATTCCACATTTTTGTACAATTAATTCCAAGTGCACAGCCCCTCGATCTACGTCTTTTGTCCGCTAAACAGAGATCGGTTAACTCGCTCTAAGCTTTTCACTTTTTTTTCACTAGCGCCTGGCACAGAATTTAGAAAAAGACGGAGATACTGCAGGGTGTTTGATTTGAGAGAGACAGCAATATATACAGGGTGTCTCTCTTAAAGTGTCAGTTAGCGATATTTAGAGAAAACGAAAACACATACACGGGGGTTTCAATTCATTGTCCAGCGACGGAAAATATTTTCAGCTCTGACGCACTTCCGGTTATACCGGAAGTAGCTGCCATCTTTGTTGTTTTAAATGAAAAACCTATGTTTTGACTGTAGATTCGGATTGGCCTTTTAATTGTGAGCTTATTGCACCCCATTTTGAATACCGAACTGTCATAGTTTTTGACATAAATTGATTTTTATCTGGCAATAGAAAAATTTGTATCTTCCAGAGGGTTGAAGATTAAGAAACCAAACTTGGGGGGTTGAAAGTGCAAGATTTGAGCTTTCTTTTGATGTCTCGATTGATCATGTCGATTTAACAATATGGCGGAAAATAATTTTTAAAAATGGCGTAACAAAATTTTTTTTTCAAAATATAACTCTTTATTTTCAATATTTTTTGAAAATATTAACTGACACTTTAAAAGAGACACCCTGTACTTTGTCTGACATATCTTATAGCGCTTTCGTCTGAGAGTATCTCTATCTCACTTTTCATATTATCTTGCCGTAAGCGAAACAAAGGATGCAAATACCCAAGACCACTCTGGAACTAGGAGTATTTGCATCCTTTTCCCGCTCACGGTGGGTTAATCCAAAAAATGAAACAGAGATACTCTCAGAGCTGACTCAGACAGAAACGCGCATGTGGACTGTCAATTGTCAGTTGGTATCTGTCAAATTGTGCGCAACGCTTCCAAGTGTCACTTGTCATTTTCGCGCCATGCCTAAATGTAGCGTCTGAACCAGCGCTTGCGCACTGTATACGGCCACACCCCATAAAATGACGTCACGACCAATCAGAGCCAAGCCTAATTTGAACCACCCCCATCCATAGTTATATTAGATCTAGCTTAGGCAACCCACTTTACCTATTCTTGCTTGGATGGTGCAATAACTTATCCATTTCACTCGGTACTGTAAAGAACTTATCAGGAGGCTTGAAAGATGGGGGCGCAAAATGATTCTTTATCGTCGTTCCATCTCTGGGGCCTGTAAAACAATCATAAGGCCCCCTTTGTGAAACCACTTTATCCACGATCGATTTTTCTGGCAAAAAATATCGATTCGGGGCTTTTTTGTAAGCAGGTTCGAAACTTTTAAACCGTGGAGCAAAACCATCCCATTCAAAATACGGAGTATTCGTGAATTTCCTGCGTATTTCTTTTACATTATGACTGCCTAAAATCGCAATTCGAACGTTTAATTACTAAGGGATGTTAGGGGAAATACCGGGGGGTGGTTGATCATATTTTATGAAAGTGGTGAACCTCTCCTGTTTTCCAAAACCTACGTTATCCTTAACGCCAGGACCTCTGTTTACCTTCCAATCAAGGACAAGGTCATAAGTGCCAGGACCTCCCAAAGATGCTTGAAATATCCTCTCCTGCAGTAGACACGGATTCCAAAAGCCCAAATATTTCGAAAATTCTTCGCAGTCTTCTTTAATTTTCCAGATGGATTCTTTTGGTTTTTGACAACATTCCAGTTTTTTGAGGTCGTATTGTCCGGGGCCCAAGGGATTTTTGGTGTTGGTCGTTATGAGGGTGGGATGCACCCCTAAATTGTTGAATCTCTGCAAGGAATTACCGAAAGCGGGTTTGTTTCCAGCTTTTGCGACTGCCATTTTGCAGGAATTTGGGTTTAAAAAAAGCGACAATGACAAAATTTTGACATTTTATTTAAACTTCAGCGTGTTTTTTAAATGTACGATGAAATTATGTATGTAGAAATGTATAAAAGCTATCTTTGAGGTGTAAGACAGGGGTGCCCACTGAGTCCAACGCTGTTTACAATTTTTATTAATGATATAGCGAATGAGGAGAGAGGGATGAGAGAAATGATAAGAATGGCAGAGAAGTATATGAAGAGAATAAAGTTGGAAGTAAATGTGGAAAAAAGCAAGATAATGGTTTTCAGGAAAGGAAGAAAGTGAATGAAAGTGGAATGGGAGGATAATTGAGCAAGAAAGAGAATTCAAATATTTAGGGGATGTATTTAATGAAAGAAACAGAACGAGAGTGCATGCAGAACTGGTTAAAAAGCCAACGGAAGATTTTTTTGTGTTGGAGGTTGAAAGGGGTGCAATTTTTTCCGTTCAATTATCATCCTCAGGGGTTGAAGGGGGTGAGTTTTAGGGACGTAGTTTTTTGTTCAATTCAACTCTTGCAGTTGTAGGGTTAAATTTCCTCCAAGTCAAGTTTTTGTGGTTGGGGTTGAAGGGGGCGAGTTTCAGGGGTGCAATTTTTGTGTTCAATTAGTTTACATTTCCTCTAAGTGAATTTTTGTTTCAAGGTTGAAGGGGTTGAGTTTTAGGGGTGCAATTTTTTTCTCTTCCTGTCGTAGGTGATCTAAGGGTCTAAGGACTAAATATATACTCAAAACTTTTTCTGGGCCATTGATTAAAAGTTATCGAATTGCTTGAATTTCAAGCAACACTTATGTGAAATTTCGAGTTTCAACCCCTAATTTGCACCCCTTGCTGTTTCATCTTGCAGAAAAAAACCATCCCTTATCAAATAATGTCAAAATATATGTGGTTTCAGACCTCATGTGCAAAATATTTGAGGTTTTCGTATTTTTGTGATTTTCAACCCCTAAATTTCATCCCCCAAAATTGACACCCCCTCACCTTCAACAGACTTGTACGTCAAAAACGCATATCAAGTTTCAGTAAAATATCTCCACTGGTTCTCGAGTTATTACAATTAATAGTTTTTCGGTCCCGAAAAAACTTCGCATTCTCGCGCTTTTACTGCGAAGCTGCCTAAACGCTTGAAGATGGATTAAAATCGTCTAAGGGAGAAACGTCGGCAACGAAAAGACCTACAAAAAAGTCCTCGACAGCATATAAATATCTCTTACGGATAGCTGACAATAAGCCACTGAAGCTATTTTTGTCAAAAATTAAAACACAAAAACGATCTCGGTGGACTACCCCTCGTAGATAGCTATATGTCGTCGCGGACTTTTTTGTAGATCTTTTCATTGCCGACAATTCCTCCGTACAAACTTTTGCTCTAGCTTCAAGCGTTGAGGCAGCGTTCGCGATCAAACGTCGAAAATTGTAATTTCTTTCAGTTTTTCACCCCTAAATCCCACCCCCCTGGTCCGATATGGCCCAAAAACACTCCCCGCCGAGATTTTCGGGGTATACACATGTGTACAAAATTTCAGCTCTATATCTGCTTTCGTTCTCAAGTTATGCGATGGACAGAGTAGACGGACGACCGGTCGAGCGAGCGAGCGAACGAACGAATTCACTAAAACTACAGTGCACCCCTTTCTGTTTCATCTTGCAGAAAAAAAAGCATCCCTTATCAAATAATGTCAAAATATATGTGGTTTCAGACCTCCATGTGCAAAATATCTGAGAAGGTTCGTATTTTTGTGATTTTCAACCCCTAAATTTCATCCCCCAAATTGACACCCCCTCACCTTCAACAGACTTGTACGTCAAAAACGCATATCAAGTTTCAGTGAAATATCTTCACTGGTTCTCGAGTTATTACAATTAATAGTTTTTCGGTCCCGAAAAAACTTCGCATTCTCGCGCTTTTACTGCGAAGCTGCCTAAACGCTTGAAGATGGATTAAAATCGTCTAAGGGAGAAACGTCGGCAACGAAAAGACCTACAAAAAAGTCCTCGACAGCATATAAATATCTCTTACGGATAGCTGACAATAAGCCACTGAAGCTATTTTTGTCAAAAATTAAAACACAAAAACGATCTCGGTGGACTACCCCTCGTAGATAGCTATATGTCGTCGCGGACTTTTTTGTAGATCTTTTCATTGCCGACAATTCCTCCGTACAAACTTTTGCTCTAGCTTCAAGCGTTGAGGCAGCGTTCGCGATCAAACGTCGAAAATTGTAATTTCTTTCAGTTTTTCACCCCTAACTCCCACCCCCCTGGTCCGATATGGCCCAAAAACAATCCTCGCCGAGATTTTCGGGGTATACACATGTGTACAAAATTTCAGCTCTATATCTGCTTTCGTTCTCAAGTTATGCGATGGACAGAGTAGACGGACGACCGGTCGAGCGAGCGAGCGAACGAACGAATTCACTAAAACTACAGTGCACCCCTTGCTGTTTCATCTTGCAGAAAAAACCATCCCTTATCAAATAATGTCAAAATATATGTGGTTTCAGACCTCATGTGCAAAATATTTGAGGTTTTCGTATTTTTGTGATTTTCAACCCCTAAATTTCATCCCCCAAAATTGACACCCCCTCACCTTCAACAGACTTGTACGTCAAAAACGCATATCAAGTTTCAGTAAAATATCTCCACTGGTTCTCGAGTTATTACAATTAATAGTTTTTCGGTCCCGAAAAAACTTCGCATTCTCGCGCTTTTACTGCGAAGCTGCCTAAACGCTTGAAGATGGATTAAAATCGTCTAAGGGAGAAACGTCGGCAACGAAAAGACCTACAAAAAAGTCCTCGACAGCATATAAATATCTCTTACGGATAGCTGACAATAAGCCACTGAAGCTATTTTTGTCAAAAATTAAAACACAAAAACGATCTCGGTGGACTACCCCTCGTAGATAGCTATATGTCGTCGCGGACTTTTTTGTAGATCTTTTCATTGCCGACAATTCCTCCGTACAAACTTTTGCTCTAGCTTCAAGCGTTGAGGCAGCGTTCGCGATCAATCGTCGAAAATTGTAATTTCTTTCAGTTTTTCACCCCTAACTCCCACCCCCCTGGTCCGATATGGCCCAAAAACAATCCTCGCCGAGATTTTCGGGGTATACACATGTGTACAAAATTTCAGCTCTATATCTGCTTTCGTTCTCAAGTTATGCGATGGACAGAGTAGACGGACGACCGGTCGAGCGAGCGAGCGAACGAACGAATTCACTAAAACTACAGTGCACCCCTTGCTGTTTCATCTTGCAGAAAAAACCATCCCTTATCAAATAATGTCAAAATATATGTGGTTTCAGACCTCATGTGCAAAATATTTGAGGTTTTCGTATTTTTGTGATTTTCAACCCCTAAATTTCATCCCCCAAAATTGACACCCCCTCACCTTCAACAGACTTGTACGTCAAAAACGCATATCAAGTTTCAGTAAAATATCTCCACTGGTTCTCGAGTTATTACAATTAATAGTTTTTCGGTCCCGAAAAAACCTCGCATTCTCGCGCTTTTACTGCGAAGCTGCCTAAACGCTTGAAGATGGATTAAAATCGTCTAAGGGAGAAACGTCGGCAACGAAAAGACCTACAAAAAAGTCCTCGACAGCATATAAATATCTCTTACGGATAGCTGACAATAAGCCACTGAAGCTATTTTTGTCAAAAATTAAAACACAAAAACGATCTCGGTGGACTACCCCTCGTAGATAGCTATATGTCGTCGCGGACTTTTTTGTAGATCTTTTCATTGCCGACAATTCCTCCGTACAAACTTTTGCTCTAGCTTCAAGCGTTGAGGCAGCGTTCGCGATCAAACGTCGAAAATTGTAATTTCTTGGTTTTTCACCCCTAACTCCCACCCCCCTGGTCCGATATATATCCCCGCCGAGATTTTCAGGGTGTACACATGTGTACAAAATTTCAGCTCGATACCTGCTTTCGTTCTCAAGTTATGCGATGGGACTAAAAGAATGATAGCGAGATTTAGATGCGGGAACCGATTCTGGTTGGAAGAGAAAGGGAGAGCATACAGAGTATGTGGAGCGGCAAGAGAGATAGAACATATCTTGAGAGAGTGCGAGAGAGAGAGAAGAGGCAGAGGGAAATAAGACAAAAGTGGAAGATAGGCGAGAGAAGAAGGATATTAATTTCAATTAAACAATTTATTAAGGGTGGGTTGCACCCCTAAATTATTAAACCTCTGCAATGAGATTTAGGTTTAAAAAAAGCGACAATGACAAAATTTTCACATTTTATTTAAACATCAGCATATTCTTTAAATGTACGCAGGAACTCAAACCAGAATTCGCCGAGATGAAATCACGTAACAGAGACAAGTCCAAATCTGGCAAGTAAAAACATATAAAAGCTATCTTCATTTTTGCCCCATCTTGATTTGCAGTACCCAAAATTTCCATTTTTGATAAATTACCTAAGAAATCGCCGTTATTAGAACCACAGTTCAAAAAAAATAAGCATACCTAAAATTTCTTGCAGATGTAACATGACTCCAGTTTGCACAAGTGCAACGTTTTGCTTGCACAAATTTAATATAACATCTATAAGGGTTGAAGAAACTTTTGGGCGACAGAGTAAAATCGGAAGGTGTTTAAGCCAATCTTCATGGATTCCTGATCTAGACACATAAATAAAAAAATAAAACGTAATTTTCTTCAATTCAACGATTCAACCCCTAAATCTTCCTAGGAACAACGAAAAATTGTCCATCACTTTAATATGTTGACTAGTTCTTGAATTTTTGTAAATTTCGTGTTTCTGCATGTTGAGGGTGCATAATAGTTTTTCGCAAATTATGAACAGGACAACTTTAGATCATTGCGTAGGTAGGAATTCGAGTTTCAACCCCTAAATTTCACCCCCTTCTATGATTCCGTCCAAAAATAGATTACAAAATTTTAACCCCCGAAGATCCACTATTTCATCACCCCCACATAGTCAAAACAATAAAGTGACTGACAATAAAGAACTGTAAAATAGCTATTTATGTACCAAGTGAACAAAGTGCAACTTTTTTTCACAAGAAGGAATGTTTGCCGCAAATCTAACGAGTGAAAAAAAGTACAATTTTAATTTTTTTTCATAATCCCTTGTGAAAACTCGTCTAACCTGAATTTTGTGTGCGTGGTCAAGATTTCCAATAATTCGCCTTTCCACTCTTCCTCAATTCCGTCATTATAAAAGCGAATCAGATTTCCCATAATCGAAAAAGTGTCCACACCCCTTTTTTGCCACATTTTCTCATTTTCCAATAGAACTTCCTTCAAAATCACCACCAAATATCGCACATTTTCCGAATTTATATAATCCTCACTAGTCAAACATTCTAAAACGTTTTCTCAAATCACGATTTAATAAATAAATAAATCACTTACTATTTAAATACGAAGATACCAATTTTGATTTATCCCTAGTCAGTTCGGGGTTGGAAAAATTAACCCTCAACAAGCAAAATAAATAACAAATCAGCAAATTTTCTTCGACGCATTTCAAATCGTCAATTTTCCTGAGCAATTTGTACAAATCTGTTTCCGTGCTTTTCTTCGACTGACTGTAAGGGAAATTTGACAACAGATACTCGAGGAATTTTCCAGTCTCCTTCGAATTAAATATATCGTCCTAAACACGTGAAAATTTTACAAGTGAAATAAATTAAAAGAAAAAACTTACAAGCTCGGGGTTGTCCTTTGAATAACTTAGCAATAATGTGAGGATATTTACAATGCAGCTCAAAATACCTGCAGTTTCTTCATCCAAAATCGTGTTTTGAGACGATTTTTTCAATTGTTTTTCAGGCAAAACTTCCAACCATGTTTCATACAGTAGTGGAATTAAAGTTGCAATGTGCACATTCAAGCCATTTTTTGATTTGGTCGCATCGTTAAAGAAGTTTTCGTACACTTCAAAATTCTTATTTAACGCAATGTAAGAAACATTATTTGCTTGAATAGTGTTCGATTTTTTTTGGAATTCAAATTTGGCGCGATCTGGAACTATTAGTTAGGTTAAATTGGGGTTTTAGAGAACGAAAGCAGATATCGAGCTGAAATTTTGTACACAAGTGAAAATCTCGGCGGGGTTGTTTTTGGGCCATATCGGGCCAGGGGGGTGGGAGTTAGGGGTGAAAAACTGAAAGAACAATTTTCGACGTTTGATCGCGAATGCTGCCTCAACGCTTGAAGCTACAGCAAAATATTGTGAGAAGGAATTGTCGGCTATGAAAAGATCTACAAAAAAGTCCGCGACGGCATATAGCTATCTACGAGGGGTAGCCCACCGAGATCGTTTGTGTTTTAATTTTTAACGAAAATAGCTTCAGTGATTGTCGGCTATCAGTAACAGATATTTATATGCTGTCGCGGACTTTTTTGTAGGTCTTTTCGTTGCCGACGTTTCTTCCTTATATGATTTTAATCCATCTTCAAGCGTTTAGGCAGCGTTCGCAGTAAAAGCGCGAGATGCGAGGTATTAGTAAACGTATTAGTAAACGAAGAAGCGTGGGAAGAGGTGGAAAAGTTCAGAATAGGGGAAAGGGTAGAATCAGACCACATGCCGTTGGAGGGGGAAATTAAAAGGGAGAAGAGAAAACGAAATACTGGAGACATAACGAAAAAGGTAATAAAGAAAGAAAGGTGGGATGAAGAGACTATCAACGAATACAGGCAAAAATTGGGAAAAGCAAAATTCGAAGAGGGGCAGTAAGAAGTGAGGAAATAATACTAAGGGGAAATAGTCCGGGAAATGGAAGGAGATGGTTCGACACAGAATGCAAGAAGGCAAAAAGAGAGACGAGAAGAGTACTAAGAAAATGGAAAAAAGGGAAAACGAAAAGGGAAGAATACTTAAAAGCCAAAGATAAATATAAGAAGAAATGCAGCGAAAGAAAGAAACAAATGAAGGAAGAAGAAGAACAAAAGATAAGAAGTATAAAAACAGAAAAAGAAGCGTGGAAATACATAAACCAAGAGAGGAGAGAAAGTGGAGAAGATGAAATGGGAAAGATAGAGATAGAAGAATGGAGAAGGCATTTCGTAGAGTTGTTAGAGGGAGAAGAAGAAAAAGGAGGGGTAGAAGAAGACAGAGAGAAGGAACATGACATAGAAAGTACCGAGATAACAAAAGAAGAAGTGAAGAGGCAGATAGAAAAACTGAAAAAAGAGAAAGCACCGGGAAGGGATGGGATAAGAAATGAAGCGTGGATTTACAGTACGGAAGAGGTGATAGACAGAGTAGTAGAGATTTTGAATGGAGTGTGGAAGGGAGGGGGATTTCCCCGGCAATGGAAAGAGGGCGTAATCTGTCCTATATACAAGAAAGGAGATGCAAAAGAAGTAAAGAATTACCGGGGAATAACCCTCCTGAATACATTATACAAATTGTATGCAATGATACTAGGGGACAGAATGAAAGGGGAATTAGAACGGATGAAGAGCTTGCCAGATGGCCAGGCAGGTTTCAGAATGGGGAGGGGTACCATGGACAACGTGTACATATTAAACCATATAGCAAGAAGAGAAATAAAAAAGAAGAACGGGAAGATGTACGCGTTGTTCGTGGACCTCAAAGCAGCGTTTGATAGTGTAGACAGGGGAAGATTGTGGGAGCACTTGAGAGAAATAGGATTGAATGGGAACCTGGTAAGAAGTATAAAAGAAATATATAAGGAAACAAAGAGTGAATGGAATAGAGAGCGAATGTTTTTGGACGAGAAAAGGTGTAAGACAGGGGTGCCCACTCAGCCCAACGCTGTTTACCATTTTTATAAATGATATTGATGATGTGTTCCAAAAGGGGCAGGCAGGAGGGATTGTGGTGGGCAAAGAGAAAGTGTGGTGTTTGGCGTATGCGGATGACCTGGTGATTGTAGCGAATGACGAGAGAGGGATGAGAGAAATGATAAGAATTGCAGAGAAGTATATGAAGAGAAAAAAGTTGGAAGTAAATGTGGAAAAAACCAAGATAATGGTTTTCAGGAAAAGAAAAGGGAAGGCAAAAGAAAGTGAATGGAAGTGGAACGGGAGCATAATAGAGCAAGAAAGAGAATTCAAATATTTAGGGTATGTATTTAATGAAAGAAACACAACGAGAGCGCATGTAACAGAACTGGTTAAAAAAGCAAATAAGGTGGTACGAATGGTCTGGGGAATAGGAGAGCGAAAGTTTGGGCATGATTTTAAGAGGAGGGGAATGATGTTTGATAGTTTAGTGAAGAGTATGTTGATGAATGGGGCAGAAATATGGGGGTGGGAAGAACAAGAGGAAGTGGAGAGAGTACAGGAAAAGTATTTCAAGTGGGTGCTGGGCGTGGATAGAGAGACACCGGGGTATATAATAAGAAAAGAAACGAAAAGGAGCAAGTTGAGAGTGGAGACTGGTAAAAGGGCGGTGAAATTTGAGGACAGAATGGGAGAAAGATTGGACTGCATGATATTACAGGAGTGTTGGAAGGAGAAAAGGAGAGAAAAAGAAGAATGGAAAGAAAGACAAAAATACTATGAGAGAAATGGGTACGCATGGGAAGACATAGAACGATGCAGAGAACAAGGGAAATGGATGAATGGAGCGATGTGCGAGAGAGATAGAGATATAGATATACAAGAGAGAAGAGCACGGATAAAAGAATCAAGGTATAATGCAAAGTATAAGGATATCATATGTGCGGGGCTACCAAGTTATTTGAACAGAGTGAGTGCGAAAGAAAAAAGAATGATAGCGAGATTTAGATGCGGGAATGAGGAGAGAAAACAGATTCTGGTTGGAAGAGGAAGGGAGAGTATGCAGAGTATGTGGAGAGGCAAGAGAGACGATAGAACATATGTTGAGAGAGTGCGAGGGGATGAGAGAAGAGGAACGGGAAAGAAAATAGATATTGATTAATTGTAATAACTCGAGAACCAGTGGAGATGTTTTACTGAAACTTGATGTGCGTTTTTGACGTACAAGTCTGTTGAAGGTGAGGGGGTGTCAATTATGGGGGATGAAATTTAGGGGTTGAAAATCACAAAAATACGAAAACTTCTAATATTTTGCACATGGAGGTCTGAAACCACGTATATTTTGACATTATTTGATAAGGGATGGTTTTTTCTGCAAGATAAAACAGAAAGAGGTGTAAATTAGGGGTTGAAACTCGAAATTTCACATAAGTGTTGCTTGAAATTCAAGCAACTTTTAATCAATGGCCCAGAAAAAGTTTTGAGCATATATTTAGTTTAGACCCTTAGATCACCTACGACAGGAAGAGAAAAAAATTGCACCTCTAAAACTCAACCCCTTCAACCTTGAAACAAAAAATTCACTTAGAGGAAATATAACCCTTGGACCATCTATTACCGGAGGAAACTAATTGAGCGGAAAAATTGCACCCCTGAAACTCGCCCCCTTCAACCCCTAACCACAAAAACCTGACTTGGAGGGAATTTAACCCTTGCACCGCCTACAACCGAAAGAGTTGAATTGAAGAAAAAACTACGCCCCTAAACTCACCCCCTTCAACCCCGAAACACAAAAAAATGACTTGGATGAAATTGAGCCCTTGGACTATCTACAACAGAAACAGACTAACTGAACGCAAAAAGTTGCAACCACGAAAACCACCCCCCTCAACCCCCAAATACGAAGAATTGACAAACATAAATAATTGACTCGGTGGAAATTTAACCCTTAGACTACTTGTTACTGGAAAATACTAATTGAGCGCAAATGAATTTAAGATTTGGACCACTGTTTTTGGAGGATAGCTACCAAGTAAGCGCCCCCGAAACCCACCCCCTTCAACCCTTCCATTGGCTTTTTACCTTACCTTAACCTTCTGGTAAACTAAGGTTTTCGATTATAATACATAATTAATAAAGAACACTCGTCAATTAAATGAAAATTTTTCTAAATCACATCATAAACTTTATTTTTTTGGTAACTAGAAGATGAACAGAAAGTCGAGCTTTATGGTACTAGTACTGTAAAGTAACTGTTGTACGGTACCATAGTACCATCGTTACTATAATGGGCGAAAAGTTAACCTTACTACAACCGGTTTAGTTTCCATAGAAACAAAAACTACCAGTGCCGTTATGAACCATTACGGTACTAGTACTGTAAAGTTGGCAAGCTTATTTTTCAATTTTAGCCCAATTTCAAATAACTATACAGGGTGATCCACGAACACCATTCATTAGAAACTTTTAGGGGTCCACTTGTAGTAGAATTTTGTACGGGGGGTGAGTTTTAGGGGCGTAGTTTTTTTGTTCAATTCAACTCTTCGATTGTAGGCGGTGCAAGGGTTAAATTTCCTCCAAGTCAAGTTTTTGTGGTCTTAGGGGTGCTATTTTTGTGTTCAATTAGTTTCCTTCGGTAATAGATCGGTAATACATCTTACATAGTTACATTATATTATCACACCAAGGAAGTAAAGGGCTGCCCAGTGTTGCCAATCTCTCCCCCACATAGAAAAAAAAATATGTGTACAACACAAGAAAGTAACTTTTTTTCACTCAAACTCACGAAAAAAAGTATTACTTTCATTACTAGTTGTACAAGTAACTATTGTGTGACAAGCACGAGATTTTTTCGTTAATGGCGCTTCAATAAAATAAATCGGCTTATTTTTCGCTAGAAAGTCCATATAAACTTCGGAAAAATTATCAAAAGGCTGAAATTTTGTACATTTTGTTCATAATCCTAAGCGAAAGGCCAAAAGTCCACTAAAATTCGAGTACCGCTTCCGATGATACACCACCAAGAACTGTTAAAAACGAATGACAGGGATACACATCGCATTGATAGACATATCAATGCGAAGTGTATCCCTATAAATGTTTTTATCACGTTAATGTGTATTTAAGGACGGCTGGTCTTACTGGTGCAATCGCGTGCAGATTTTATCAATCTGCACCTAGTAGTAGTGCCTCCGCAAACGCACAGATGTGTCAAAAAGGCGAAATGTTAAAAATTTGTTGTTCAAAATCACCCTGTTATGCAATTAAAACTTTTGTGGGGGTTTATGTCTATCTATTGCGAGAAAAACTGGAAAATTGTAGAAGGTAAACTGAATCCCAAATGAGTTCCAACTTATTGCCGACGAAAAACGAAATGAATTTTGCGAAATTAGCATTTAGGGGGTTGAAAAATCAAAGGGTATGAGAATTGTTGAGTAAAATGACAGAAAATAACACCAAGTTAACTCAAATTTTGCTTTTGGAGAGTTGAAATATTGTGAAAGGGGTTGAAAAAAGTGAAAAAAGTAAACATCATCCAAATGAGTTCAATTTATTACCGAAGAAAAACGAAATTACGCGAATTTTGCAAAATTAACACTTAGTGGGTTGAAAAATCGTTATGGGGGATAAAAAATCATATTGCGAAGGGGGTTGAAAAAGTGAAAAAGGCAAAACATAATCTAAAGGACAAAATTGGGCGAATTTTACAAAATTAAGGCTCGAGGGGTTGAAAAATTATGAAGGGGAATGAAAAGTCAAGGGAGGTGAAAATTAACTGTATAGTTAAGCAGAACTAGCGAACATTACATGAAAAAGAAGCGGTCTGCGTAAAGTTAGCTTTTTGAGGGTTTCGAGTGGGGTTGAAAATTATGGATAGGTTAAAAGTTATCAAAACGAATCTGAATTACAGAAGAAGCACAAAAAAGCCCGAAAAAATAAATAAAAAATAAATTTACTCAGCTTAAGGGTTGACTTTTTTGATGTGTTAGGGGCTGTAGCGCCTTTAAGGGTGTTTTTTCGCGAATTATGGTTAAGACCTTTTTTGCACCATCAATAGAAATCTATCGAATGGTATTAATTTCAACCCTGAATTATTCAGTGAAAAGTCGAGTTTCCACCCCTTCGATAAATCTGTCCCAAAATCCACTCCCCCTTTCTCGAGGATACAGTGTGTAAGACCTCACAATTTCACAGCAGATATTGTTTCTCTGTGTAAAATTATAAAGCTTCATGAACGTTTCAACCCCTAAACTCCAACGCCCTATTTCACATGCTCCAAAGAAAGCCATGTTTAAATTTTACCACTCTAATCCAATTCGTTGAAAAATTGCGGCAATTCGTAAATTCATGTTTTCACACCCTCATGAATGTACCCCTTAATGATCTACAGGGGTGAGTTTATTTCTATGGTGTTACATAATAAATCAATAGGGTTTCAGAAAAAATACATAAACTGTAAAGCATTAGGGGTTGTTAGTGACTTAGGGGTTGGTTTTCGAAAGTATTAGGTTTTCGACAAAATAGGTGATGGTATACAGGATTTTAAAGTCCTTTTCATTCTCCATTCGTGGAACAAAAAGCAGGGTTTCCAACGCCAACTTTGCAAAAATAAATGATAAAAATGACTGACTAGTCCCAGAAAAATGACCTCGGTAAATAAGAAACACTTTATGCATTCCACCCAATAAAGTGTTACAAGATGCTCATACTTGCATTAATAAAGGATGCAAATATAAGATTTTCGTGCACGAGAAAAGGATAGAACTAAAGGCTTTGTTACCGTTTATTCATACCGGCCATTAAATGAAAGAAGACTGACATAAATGGCCGGTATGAATAAATGGTAACAAAGCTTTTGCTTATAGTTCTATCCTTTTCTCGCGCACGAAGAGCTTATATTTGCATCCTTTGTTAATGGGAGTGTGAGCACCTTGTAACACTTGGCTGGTATGAATACAGTGTTACAGGATGCTCATACTTGTATTAATAAAGGACGCAAATACAGCTTTCTAGTGCACGAGAGAAGGATAGAACTATAAGCAAAAGCTTTGTTACCGCTTATTCATATAGGTCATTAAATGAAAGAAAACTGACATAAATTTCTGGTATATAGTTCTATCCTTTTCTCGCGCAGGAAGAGCTTATATTTGCATCCTTTGTTAATGGGAGTGTGAGCATCTTGTAACACTTGGCTGGTATGAATACAGTGTTACAGGATGCTCATACTTGTATTAATAAAGGACGCAAATACAGCTTTCTAGTGCACGAGAGAAGGATAGAACTATAAGCAAAAGCTTTGTTACCGCTTATTCATGCCGGCCATTAAATGAAAGAAAACTGACATAAATTTCTGGTATGAATAAACGGTAACAGAGTTTTTTCTTATAGTTCTATCCTTTTCTCGCGCAGGAAGAGCTTATATTTGCATCCTTTGTTAATGGGAGTGTGAGCATCTTGTAACGGTTCAGGGTTAAGGGGTTGGGTTTTAGAGGTGCAATTTTTTTCTCTTCCTGTCGTAGGTGGTCTAAGGGACTAAATATATGCTCAAAACCTTTTCTGGGCCATTGATGAAAAGTTATCGAATTGCTTGAATTTCAAGCAACACGTGAAATTTCGAGTTTCAACCCCTAATTTGCACCCCTTTCTGTTTCATCTTGCAGAAAAAACCATCCCTTATCAAATAATGTCAAAATATATGTGGTTTCAGACCTCCATGTGCAAAATATTTGACGTTTTCGTATTTTTGTGATTTTCAACCCCTAAATTTCATCCCCCAAAATTGACACCCCCTCACCTTCAACAGGCTTGTACGTCAAAAACGCAAATCAAGTTTCAGTAAAATATCTCCACTGGTTCTCGAGTTATTACAATTAATAGTTTTTCGGTACCGAAAAAACCTCGCATCTCGCGCTTTTACTGCGAACGCTGCCTAAGCCACCAAAGCTATTTTCGTCAAATTAAAGCACAAAAACGATCTCGGTGGGCTACCCCTCATAGATAGCTATACGCCGTCGCGGACTTTTTTGTAGATCTTTTCGTTGCCGACAATTCCTCCTTACAAACTTTTGCTCTAGCTTCAAGCGTTGACGCAGCGTTCGACAAACGTCGAAAATTGTAATTTCTCTCAGTTTTTCACCCCTAACTCCCACCCCCCTGGCCCGATATGGCCCAAAAACAACCCCCGCCGAGATTTTCGTGGTACACACTTGTGTACAAAATTTCAGCTCGATATCTGTTTTCGTTCTCAAGTTATGCCATTATCTGTCTGAATAAAAACTTACCACAATATTTTATCATCGCATCTAAAATGCCATAAAGACGACTCAGTACTTTTATTCGCCATTTCACACTAGTCAATTTACTTCCAAGATTTACAGTAATTGTTCGCCCCAATCTCGAATCACCCCTTAACTTTGAAATAAGGGTGAGAAAATCAGGGAAAATTTTTTCTGAATTTTCTGCAACTAATTTGGGGTAGTGTTCAAGCAACGAATCTAACAATAACAACGAATCTTCTTGTACATTTCTATCAATATTAGTCATGGCACATCGCAAATTAGTCGAAATGTAACTGAAAAATGGTCTCAATTTATCCAAATCAATCTGCAATCAGTTTTTTAATTAGAAAAAAAAAAAAAAAGTTTGCTTAAAACTTACATTTAACAGGATTTCATTCACTAATTTCACACATGCCTTACGTACTTTTCTTTCTCGATCTTGAATTAAAACACTCGAGTGTTGAATTATTACTGAAAGATGATTTTGTAAGGCATTTAATGAATATTTTTTCACCATTTCTGATAAATCTTCGCATGCTTCCATCTTAATTGTTTCATTATAATGCTTTAACTTAGTAATTAATTCCTGAAAATAAACATTAAAATAAATGGCCGACGTTTCGGAGCATGTTACTCCTTCTTCTGGGCCCTATATGAACAACAAAACTTGAGATCAAGAGTGCCGTGAAGTTACACCTCACTAAAAGTAGTGTGCGCATCGTAGCTTATATTGTACGCTGTTGAAACTATCAGTAGTGAGATGTAACAATGTGAGAATCAGGAGTGCGTTCATAAACTGAAATTGAGTGCAGAGTGTTTGACGTCAGAGCGGAGTGAATTTTAAGCAGGAGTGCGCACAGAGTGTTGAAGAGTTTTTGAACGACATCGATGGGTATCTGTCAAATCTGTCACTTCACATGTCACTATCACTTGTCCGGGTATAAGGGATGAAATGTAATAAACAATAACAAATCAAAACATAACCCCTCGACGTTCATGATCACCATAAAGTTTTCCGGCGATACTGTTTTTCCGCTTTTGTACTGATTCTTGCACAAACAATAGTCATGGTACACAATGCGCATGCGGAGTGTTTTTCGCCGGGGTCCTGAATCCGGCGTTTTTCGGGCGCTCCGAGCGTCTCATTGCGGTCTCATGAGTGTGCTTTATGAACGGACTCTCTGGAGAGTGGTAACGCGCAAGTGGAATTTATGAACGGTCTTGCGCGTCTCATAGCGCACAGTGCGCGCTCGAGTGTCATTTATGAACGCACCCCAGTACAGTGTCGACGTGACGTCAAAATTTCACGGCACTCTTGATCTCACATTGAAATGTTTTAGGTTAAAATAAAAACGTACTTACGGGAACACTTTGTTTTCGTTTGCTTAAAGCAATATTCTTTTCCTTTTCTTTTAATTGTTCCTGAATTACAATGGGGCGGACTTTAAAACTGGTATTTGTAACATTTTGGCCCTTGGGCAAAAACTTTGTTTTAGATGTGATGCGGATTTTGCTTTTTTCCGATTTTAGCTTCTTTTTGTGTTTTTGGTTCTTTCCCATTATTTTGATTAAAAGTTTTCGAGAAAATTGAAAGAAAACGTAGCGTTAATATTTGAGGTTAACCCCCACGCCGATTATAATGACAACTGACAGATATCTGACAGATAACCAATGCATTATCTGTCACTTGATTTTGAGAGTTTTTTCGCGACAAACGGTTGAAGCAACGCGGTAGTGCGGTAACTGGCGATTGCGTAATAAAGGTTAAAGGTCCTTTAAAGTTAGGGGTGGTTGTACCAAACGTTTTAATCCTGCGTTAAAATTAATCCTTCAAAAATTCAATATATTCTATGGTAAAGTAAAGTGGGGTCGAATTGGTCACTTTTCAAGTTTAAAAGGCTGTAACTTTTGACACAGTTGGCCGATTTATTCCAAATTTTGTGTATATAGGGGTCTCGATGCGTACTTTGGGACTTTGCTATGCATATTTTAATTTATTCCATTTAAACAAAAATATTCCAAAAAAATAGGGTGCAATTTTGTAGGGTATAAAACCCTTGTAACGCATATTTTCCGTGTGATAAATGCATTATATTCTATTGAACGTCAAAAAGATACTTTATTTATAAAAATAGACAATATTCATATAAAAACAATTAATATTTTGGCTGATACCACAATATATTTTGCATGAAAAATACTCAAATACGCGCCATAACTGCTAATGTTTAGTATTTTTGGGCGTATTTAAGAATATTTTTAACGCAAGACATATTTTGAAAATCAGAATTTCGAGATGCGAACTTAGAATAACGTTTTGATAGTTAGAATTTCGAGTTGCGAACTTAGAATTCCGTCTTGAAATTCAGAATTTCGACTTGCAACTCAGAATTTCGACTTGAAAGTTAGAATTTCGAGTTGAGAACTTAGAAGGTCGTCTTGAAAGTTAGAATTTCGACTTGAAACTTAGAATTTTTGACTTGCAACTCAGAATTTCGACTTGAAACTCAGAATTTCGACTTGCAACTCAGAATTTCGACTTGAACTCAGAATTTCGACTTGAAAGTTAGAATTTCGAGGTGCGAACTTAGAATTCCGTCTTGAAAGTTAGAATTTCGAGTTGAGAACTTAGAAGTCCGTCTTGAAAGTTAGAATTTCGACTTGAAAGTTAGAATTTCGAGTTGAGAACTTAGAATTTCGTCTTGAAAGTTAGAATTTCGACTTGAAACTTAGAATTTCGACTTGCAACTCAGAATTTCGACTTGAACTCAGAATTTCGACTTGAAAGTTAGAATTTCGAGTTGCGAACTTAGAATTCCGTCTTGAAAGTTAGAATTTCGACTTGAAACTTAGAATTTCGACTTGCTACTCAGAATTTCGACTTGCAACTCAGAATTTCGACTGGAAAGTTGGAATTTCGAGTTGCAAACTTCGAATTCCGTCTTGAAAGTTAGAATTTCGAGTTGCGAACTTAGAATAACGTCTTGATAGTCAGAATTTCGACTTGCAACTCAGAATTTCGACTTGAAAGTTAGAATTTCGACTTGAAAGTTGGAATTTCGAGTTGCGAACTTAGAATTCCGCCTTGAAAGTTAGAATTTCGAGTTGCAAACTTAGAATTCCGTCTTGAAATTCAGAATTTCGACTTGCAACTCAGAATTTCGACTTGAAAGTTAGAATTTCGAGTTGAGAACTTAGAATTCCGTCTTGAAAGTTAGAATTTCGACTTGAAAGTTAGAATCTCGACTTGCAATTCAGAATTTCGGCTTGAAAGTTAGAATTTCGAGTTGAGAACTTAGAAGGTCGTCTTGAAAGTTAGAATTTCGACTTGAAACTTAGAATTTTCGACTTCCAACTCAGAATTTCGACTTGAAAGTTAGAATTTCGACTTGTAACTCAGAATTTCGACTTGAATATTTGAGGTCAACCCCCACGCCGATTATAATGACAACTGACAGATATCTGACAGATAACCAATGCATTATCTGTCACTTGATTTTGAGCGTTTTTTCGCGACAAACGGTTGAAGCAACGCGGTAGTGCGGTAACTGGCACTTAGTGACGATTGCGTAATAAAGGTTAAAGGCCCTTTAAAGTTAGGGGTGGTTGTACCAAACGTTTTAATCCTGCGTTAAAATTAATCCTTCAAAAATTCAATATATTCTATGGTAAAGTAAAGTGGGGTCGAATTGGTCACTTTTCAAGTTTAAAAGGCTGTAACTTTTGACACAGTTGGCCGATTTATTCCAAATTTTGTGTATATAGGGGTCTCGATGCGTACTTTGGGACTGTGCTATGCATATTTTAATTTATTCCATTTAAACAAAAATATTCCAAAAAAATAGGGTGCAATTTTGTAGGGTATAAAACCCTTGTAACGCATATTTTCCGTGTGATAAATGCATTATATTCTATTGAACGTCAAAAAGATACTTTATTTATAAAAATAGACAATATTCATATAAAAACAATTAATATTTTGGCTGATACCACAATATATTTTGCATGAAAAATACTCAAATAACTGCTAATGTTTAGTATTTTTGGGCGTATTTAAGAATATTTTTAACGCAAGACATATTTTGGGGGCTTTTTTGTGGTTGTTTGGTAAATTCAAAAGTCATTTCAATTATTTTTTAACACATCCACAGTTTTTCAACCCCTTTTCGATAGTTGTACTTAACTACAGCCACTTTTCATCCCCCTTCATTTTGCAACCCCCCAAGCGCTAATTTGGCCTTTGCCCAATTTCGTTTTTCTTCAATAACAAATTTTGCTCACTTTTTCAACCCGCGATCCCACCGCAATATTTCAACCCTCCAAAGGCTAATAAATTAGCAAAATTTTGACTTTTCATCCCCCTTTCCAATTGTTCAACCCCCTATAAGCACCTGTTTTACTAAATTTGCCTAATTTCGTTTCTCTTCGTAAGTAAGTAAGTAAGTAATATTTCAACCCCCCAACCGCAAAAGCTTTAGTTTTGGCATAATTGGCATATTTTTTTGTGTTATTTTCTGTAATTTTACTTAACTTCGGTTGATTTTCACACCCCTTGACTTTTGATCCCCCTTTATACAATTGTTCAACCCCATAAGCACCTATTTTACTAAATTCGCCTAATTTCGTTTTTCTTCGGCAATAAGTTGAACTCATCATATGTTTACCTTTTTCACTTTTTACAACCCCCTTCGCAATATTTCAACTTCCCAAAAGCTAAATTTGCAGAATTAGCTTATTTTTGTGTTATTTTCTGTAATTCGACCATGCACGGTTAATTTTTACCCCTCTTCTTTTTCAACACTGAGCGATAATTTTGCAAAATTGCCTTATTTTCCACTTTATACTTTTGGTACTTCTTGTAACTGTAGTAAATTTTCATTGTCTTGGACTTCTCATCTTAGAATTTCGACTTGAAAGTTAGAATTTCGATTCGCACCTCAGAATTTCGACTTGAAAGTTAGAATTTCGACTTTCAACTCAGAATTTCGACTTGAAAGTTAGAATTTCGAGTTGAGAACTTAGAAGATCGTCTTGAAAGTTAGAATTTCGACTTGAAACGTAGAATTTTCGACTTGCAACTCAGAATTTCGACTTGAAAGTTAGAATTTCGACTTGCACCTCAGAATTTCGACTTGAAAGTTAGAATTTCGACTTACAACTCAGAATTCTGTCTTGAAAGTTAGAATTTCGACTTGAAAGTTAGAATCTCGACTTGCAATTCAGAATTTCGGCTTGAAAGTTAGAATTTCGAGTTGAGAACTTAGAAGGTCGTCTTGAAAGTTAGAATTTCGACTTGAAACTTAGAATTTTCGACTTCCAACTCAGAATTTCGACTTGAAAGTTAGAATTTCGACTTGTAACTCAGAATTTCGACTTGAAAGTTAGAATTTCGACTTGCAACTCAGAATTTCGACTTGAAAGTTGGAATTTCGAGTTGCAAATTTCTAATTCCGTCTTGAAAATCAGAATTTCGAGATGCGAAGTTAGAATAACGTCTTGATAGTTAGAATTTCGAGTTGCGAACTTAGAATTCCGTCTTGAAATTCAGAATTTCGACTTGCAACTCAGAATTTCGACTTGAAAGTTAGAATTTCGAGTTGAGAACTTAGAAGGTCGTCTTGAAAGTTAGAATTTCGACTTGAAACTTAGAATTTTCGACTTGCAACTCAGAATTTCGACTTGAAAGTTGGAATTTCGAGTTGCAAATTTCGAATTCCGTCTTGAAAGTCAGAATTTCGAGGTGCGAACTTAGAATTCCGTCTTGAAAGTTAGAATTTCGAGTTGAGAACTTAGAATTCCGTCTTGAAAGTTAGAATTTCTACTTGAAAGTTAGAATTTCGAGTTGAGAACTTAGAATTTCGTCTTGAAAGTTAGAATTTCGACTTGAAACTTAGAATTTCGACTTGCAGCTCAGAATTTCGACTTGAACTCAGAATTTCGACTTGAAAGTTAGAATTTCGAGTTGAGAACTTAGAAGATCGTCTTGAAAGTTAGAATTTCGAGTTGAGAACTTAGAATTCCGTCTTGAAAGTTAGAATTTCGACTCGAAAGTTAGAATTTCGAGTTGCGAACTTAGAATTTCGTCTTGAAAGTTAGAATTTCGACTTGAAAGTTAGAATTTCGAGTTGCAACTCAGAATTTCGACTTGAACTCAGAATTTCGACTTGAAAGTTAGAATTTCGAGTTGCGAAGTTAGAATTCCGTCTTGAAAGTTACAATTTCGACTTGAAACTTAGAATTTTCGACTTGCAACTCAGAATTTCGACTTGAACTCAGAATTCCGTCTTCAAACTTAGAATTTTCGACTTGCAACTCTCTCCGCCATCGTAACCCATTATCTGACGAAGAACATACGAAAAAAAATACAGTAAAAGAATTGTTTATTACTATGTATAAGGACATTTTATTATTAATTCCATGCTAGAACTAGAACTTGTTCCAATTATGATGTTTCATTTTCTTAATAAATGATCTTTTTTCAATTCGACGCTGGCGTACTTTTCAAGAACTCAGAAATCCACCTTGAGATGAGGGATCTGCTTACCCCTTCCTTCCATTAAAGGAATAAACTACCCTTACCTTCACATAGAGGACAGGATCGACCCTTTCACACGTTCCCATGCAATAAATGAAGGCATCAAGTAAATTTATTTCAACAATTTCCAGTTTTCTCGGAATAAGCGTATCAATATCGCAAAATGGATGAACGCTCAGAGAACAGTACGAATCGCGCCGCTGCACATCCATGAAATTCAAATTTGGCGCGCACAAACCTAAACACCATTGGATCTGCATTTTCAATCCAGGATTTTTCTCTTTTCAGATAATTCTCGTATCGGCATTTACCCTAGAATAACACAAAATGTGTAATTTTTGTAATAAAAATGGTCAATAGTTATTACCTTGTTCTAGATGATTTAGTAACTTGAGTCTTGGAAGTTTTTTGGCGTACACACATTTCGTTAAGGGCCATAAACGGCTTTGGTTTAAAGCTTCTAATAAATTTTTCATTTTCTGTTTCGATTGAATGTCGAAATAAAACTGACGACTTTATACAAAACCGAAGTAGGTAGAACTCAATATATAGGTATCTGGACTCTGTTATATACAATATTATTGCGCCAAAAAACGAGTGTTTGTGTTAAATTATTGCGCAAAATCCAGCAAATTTAAACAAAAAATCGTGCCATTGCATAAAACGTTCACTGCCGTTTGCGTAAGAAAAAAATTAGATAAATTAAATTAAAACTGGAGCGCTCAAATTATGTAGGTATTTTGCTTATTTAGAGTGGGTAATCGAAAATACTCACCTCACGATAGCCATATCCTTATCTTTTATTTACCTATTGTGTATATTGTTAGCATCAGTACCTCTCGAATCACCAAAGATGGTCAAACATCAATTTTAATACATGTAACCGAGTGGAATTATTAATTGTGTATAATATTTTTAAATTTTATTATAATTCGTGACGTTTTTAGTGACCTTTTAGGAATAATAAAAGGTGGAATAATATCTTGCGTATGCGACAAAATGTAAAAAATTTGCGCAATAACAGATCCTTGGATGATGTTTTAATAAATATGATGCAATATATCTCTTCGGGAATGTGTTGGGGGTAGTTACAGGTAAACATACTAAAAGTCGCCTCTACACTGTCCGCTTCAAGGGGGAGGGGGTGGAAAAGTCCATTTTTTTGATTTTTCGCTTGTAACTCGAAAATGGTGCGTCGTAGCGAAAAAATCCTTGCATGAAAATGAAACCCTATAAAATTTTCTACAACTCTGCTAATATACATTATTAAGCAAAAATGCACCGTTTTCGAGATATCCGCTCTCAAAAGACGGCAATTGTCAAAACAAACTTTTGCTTCTAATTCCTCAGTCTTTGGTTTTGCAGAAAAGTCGTTAGGAAGAAAGTTTTAGAGCGTTCAATTTCCTTCAAGAATATATATCTACAGGGTGGTTTCTTTTTCACTGCTCACCACTGGCACCTTCTAAACGGTAAGAGGTACGAAGTCGATTAAAAAAGAGAAATATTGCACCATTTAGATTTCACTTGTTAGAGAGGTCTTGAAATTCTACTTCCAAAGATGTACTTATTCACTCCGAGTGCCTTTTTGGTAAAAAAGCTAAAAAAATTTGAATTTTTAATGCACTTTAAAAAACAACCCCTGGACCGATTTGACAAGAAATTTGGTAAATGTGTTACTCGTCGAAGTGCCAAAAATGTTTGGAAATAATCGGCCCACGACAAGTGCCGTTTTTGAACATCAATTTTCAAATTTTAAAAACCATAAACCGTCATTTAATCCCTCAAAACGAGCTTTTTGAAAAATGTAATGTCGCCCTTAAAAATCTGACTAAAGAAAATATGTATTCACAATTAGTGCCCTTCACTCAAAAAAACAATGGCAAAAGATGTAAATGTTGCCACTGGATTCAAAGTAAGAGTCGTCGTGAGTGTTTATTTAGGATGAAAAAAAGTTTTTCACCCCCAAAAATTACATATTTCGAAAAAATGGCACTAAAATTCAATCCAAGTCATTTTTTTGTGTTTCAGGGGTGAGTTTTAGGTGCGTAGCTTTTTTGTTCAATTCAACTCTTTCGATTGTAAGCGGTGCAAGGGTTAAATTTCCTCCAAGTCAAGTTTTTGTGGTTGGGGGTTGAAGGGGGCGAGTTTCAGGGGTGCAATTTTTTGTGTTCAATTAGTTTCCTTCGGTAATGGTGGTCCAAGGGTTAAATTTCCTCTAAGTGAATTTTTTGTTTGAAGGTTGAAGGGGTTGAGTTTTAGAGGTGCAATTTTTTTCTCTTCCTGTCGCGGGTGATCTAAGGGTTGGACTAAATATATGCTCAAAACATTTTCTGGGCCATTGATTAAAAGTTATCGAATTGCTTGAATTTCAAGCAACATTTATGTGAAATTTCGAGTTTCAACCCCTAATTTGCACCCCTTTCTGTTTCATCCTGCAGAAAAAAACCATCCCTTATCAAATAATGTCAAAATATATGTGGTTTCAGACCTCCATGTGCAAAATATTTGAGGTTTTCGTATTTTTGTGATTTTCAACCACTAAATTTCATCCCCCAAAATTGACACCCCCTCACCTTCAACAGACTTGTACGCTAAAAACACATATCAAGTTTCAGTAAAATATCTCCACTGGTTCTCGAGTTATTACAATAGTTTTTCGGTACTGAAAAAAACCTCGCATTCTAGCGCTTTTACTGCGAACGCTGCCTAAACGCTTGAAGATGGATTAAAATCGTATAAAGAAGAAACGTCGGCAACGAAAAGACCTACAAAAAAGTCCGCGACAGCATATAAATATCTGTTACGGATAGCCGACAATAAGCCACTGAAGCTATTTTCGTCAAAAATTAAAACACAAAAACGATCTCGGTGGGCTACCCCTCGTAGATAGCTATATGCCGTCGGGGACTTTTTTGTAGATCTTTTCATTGCCGACAATTCCTCCTTACAAACTTTTGCTCTAGCTTCAAGCGTTGAGGCAGCGTTCGCGATCAAACGTCGAAAATTGTAATTTCTTTCAGTTTTTCACCCCTAACTTCCACCCCCCTAGTCCGATATGGCCCAAAAACAATCCCCGCCGAGATTTTCGGGGTATACACATAGTGACAATAAAATCGATATTTGAAATAAAGGTGGTTATTAACTCCAGACGGATTAAGCTAATAAACCCAAAAATTTTAAGTAACTTACAAAGGATGCCATTTAAGTATAGGGAGTTGTTAAGAAAGTTGACCTAGAATTTAATTCTCTATTAAAAGGTGAAAAAATTTCAAGGTCATTCCATTTGAAATTCTTGAGATTTTGTCTTTACAATTTCTGTCAATTTGAAATTTTACAGGGTACACTCTGTGCATGAAATTTGACACCCAAATGTGTCATCAGGTAACCCTGACCTTTCTTCAGGACGTGCCATAAATTCGGAAGAGAAAAACTTCAAGGCTTCGAAAATATTAATTTTTAACCGAAGTCTTGTTTTTGCCAAATTCTACACATTTTAGTAAATAACTCAAAAACGATTGAATTTAAGTATGGGGCACATCTGACAAAAAATGCACAGAATGGCACGTAGAAACCAAAAATGCATTGATATATGGGGTGTTCCATTTCAGTAAATGTAATTTTGCGCTGCCCCCCCTATACGAGCCGCCCATGTGAATTCATACTAATTTGTTGCCTAACGACAATAGGCGCTTTCCTTTTACACATTTATCTGAGGCGCCTCAGTTAATCTCAGCAATTTGATTGGTTCATTTGAATATTGACCAATCAAATTGCTGGGATTAACTGAGGCTCCTCAGATAAATGTGCAAAAGGAAAGCGCCTAAAGTCACAGCGCTATCTGAAGGACGCTTTAAAGCTGACAGGAGGTTGACGCTTTTATTAAACAAATTTCGAGGAAATTCACAAAATGGACCAATCACAGCTGAGCATTTGTGTTTCAAACCGCAAAATCGCGAAAAAACGGCTAAATTCTGCAGTGTGGCACCACTGTCTGTCAGTTGTCTGTTGTATCTTGCCATTCGTTTGTCACTCACAGATTCGATTTGTGCACAAGATTCGTGGTCTTTTAATTAATTTGCTAATTTTCACTCAATTTCGTAAATAATTGGTAATCCAAATAATTAAATCCAATTCGATAAAAACGTTGTCCGATCTCCGATCTAATCTAGACAAAATACAGTTTTTCTGTTTTACAGTTTTTCTGTAAATTTACAGTCTTTTCTTCCGAAAGAGAAAAATGTGGCACTTCTACGCTTCCGTAGAAAATGAACCAATCACAACTGAGTATTTGTGTTTCAAACCGCAAAATCGCGAAAAAACGGCTAAATTGTGCAGTGTGGCACCACTGTCTGGTTGTGTTTTGTGTTGTCTTGTCACTTGTCACCCGCTTTGTCAGTGCACAAGATTCGTGGTCTTTTAATTAATTCGCTAATTTTCACTCAATTTCATAAATAATTGGTAATTCAAATAATTACATCCAATTCGATAACAGCGTTGTCCCATCTCCGATCTAATCTAGGTAAAATACAGTTTTTCTGTTTTACAGTTTTTGTGTAAATTGACAGTTTTTCTTGTAAATTTACAGTTTTTCTGTAAATTGACAGTTTTTTGTAAATTTACAGTCTTTTCTTCCGAAAGAGAAAAATGTGGCACTTCTACGCTTCCGTAGAAAATGAACCAATCACAACTGAGTATTTGTGTTTCAAACCGCAAAATCGCGAAAAAACGGCTAAATTGTGCAGTGTGGCACCACTGTCTGGTTGTGTTTTGTGTTGTCTTGTCACTTGTCACCCGCTTTGTCAGTGCACAAGATTCGTGGTCTTTTAATTAATTTGCTAATTTTCACTCAATTTCATAAATAATTGGTAATTCAAATAATTACATCCAATTCGATAACAGCGTTGTCCCATCTCCGATCTAATCTAGGTAAAATACAGTTTTTCTGTTTTACAGTTTTTGTGTAAATTGACAGTTTTTCTTGTAAATTTACAGTTTTTCTGTAAATTGACAGTTTTTTGTAAATTTACAGTCTTTTCTTCCGAAAGAGAAAAATGTGGCACTTCTACGCTTCCGTAGAAAATGAACCAATCACAAATGAGTATTTGTGTTTCAAACCGCAAAATCGCGAAAAAACGGCTAAATTGTGCAGTGTGGCACCACTGTCTGGTTGTGTTTTGTGTTGTCTCGTCACTTGTCACCCGCTTTGTCAGTGCACAAGATTCGTGGTATTTTAATTAATTTGCTAATTTTCACTCAATTTCATAAATAATTGGTAATCCAAATAATTAAATCCAATTCGATAAAAACGTTGTCCGATCTCCGATCTAATCTAGACAAAATACAGTTTTTCTGTTTTACAGTTTTTCTGTAAATTTACAGTCTTTTCTTCCGAAAGAGAAAAATGTGGCACTTCTACGCTTCCGTAGAAAATGAACCAATCACAACTGAGTATTTGTGTTTCAAACCGCAAAATCGCGAAAAAACGGCTAAATTGTGCAGTGTGGCACCACTGTCTGGTTGTGTTTTGTGTTGTCTTGTCACTTGTCACCCGCTTTGTCAGTGCACAAGATTCGTGGTTTTTTAATTAATTTGCTAATTTTCACTCAATTTCATAAATAATTGGTAATTCAAATAATTACATCGAATTCGATAACAGCGTTGTCCCATCTCCAATCTAATCTAGGTAAAATACAGTTTTTCTGTTTTACAGTTTTTGTGTAAATTGACAGTTTTTCTTGTAAATTTACAGTTTTTCTGTAAATTGACAGTTTTTTGTAAATTTACAGTCTTTTCTTCCGAAAGAGAAAAATGTGGCACTTCTACGCTTCCGTAGAAAATGAACCAATCACAACTGAGTATTTGTGTTTCAAACCGCAAAATCGCGAAAAAACGGCTAAATTGTGCAGTGTGGCACCACTGTCTGGTTGTGTTTTGTGTTGTCTTGTCACTTGTCACCCGCTTTGTCAGTGCACAAGATTCGTGGTCTTTTAATTAATTTGCTAATTTTCACTCAATTTCATAAATAATTGGTAATTCAAATAATTAAATCCAATTCGATAACAACGTTGTCCGATCTCTGATCTAATCTAGGTAAAATACAGTTTTTCTGTTTTACAGTTTTTGTGTAAATTGACAGTTTTTCTGTAAATTTACAGTCCTTTCTTCCGAAAGAGAAAAATGTGGCACTTCTACGCTTCCGTAGAAAATGGACCAATCACAATTGAGTATTTGTGTTTCAAACCGCAAAATCGCGAAAAAACGGCTAAATTGTGCAGTGTGGCACCACTGTCTGGTTGTGTTTTGTGTTGTCTTGTCACTTGTCACCCGCTTTGTCAGTGCACAAGATTCGTGGTCTTTTAATTAATTTGCTAATTTTCACTCAATTTCATAAATAATTGGTAATTCAAATAATTACATCCAATTCGATAACAGCGTTGTCCCATCTCCGATCTAATCTAGGTAAAATACAGTTTTTCTGTTTTACAGTTTTTGTGTAAATTGACAGTTTTTCTTGTAAATTTACAGTTTTTCTGTAAATTGACAGTTTTTTGTAAATTTACAGTCTTTTCTTCCGAAAGAGAAAAATGTGGCACTTCTACGCTTCCGTAGAAAATGAACCAATCACAACTGAGTATTTGTGTTTCAAACCGCAAAATCGCGAAAAAACGGCTAAATTGTGCAGTGTGGCACCACTGTCTGGTTGTGTTTTGTGTTGTCTTGTCACTTGTCACCCGCTTTGTCAGTGCACAAGATTCGTGGTCTTTTAATTAATTTGCTAATTTTCACTCAATTTCATAAATAATTGGTAATTCAAATAATTACATCCAATTCGATAACAGCGTTGTCCCATCTCCAATCTAATCTAGGTAAAATACAGTTTTTCTGTTTTACAGTTTTTGTGTAAATTGACAGTTTTTCTTGTAAATTTACAGTTTTTCTGTAAATTGACAGTTTTTTGTAAATTTACAGTCTTTTCTTCCGAAAGAGAAAAATGTGGCACTTCTACGCTTCCGTAGAAAATGAACCAATCACAACTGAGTATTTGTGTTTCAAACCGCAAAATCGCGAAAAAACGGCTCAATTGTGCAGTGTGGCACCACTGTCTGGTTGTGTTTTGTGTTGTCTTGTCACTTGTCACCCGCTTTGTCAGTGCACAAGATTCGTGGTCTTTTAATTAATTTGCTAATTTTCACTCAATTTCATAAATAATTGGTAATTCAAATAATTACATCCAATTCGATAACAGCGTTGTCCCATCTCCGATCTGATCTAGGTAAAATACAGTTTTTCTGTTTTACAGTTTTTGTGTAAATTGACAGTTTTTCTTGTAAATTTACAGTTTTTCTGTAAATTGACAGTTTTTTGTAAATTTACAGTCTTTTCTTCCGAAAGAGAAAAATGTGGCACTTCTACGCTTCCGTAGAAAATGAACCAATCACAACTGAGTATTTGTGTTTCAAACCGCAAAATCGCGAAAAAACGGCTAAATTGTGCAGTGTGGCACCACTGTCTGGTTGTGTTTTGTGTTGTCTTGTCACTTGTCACCCGCTTTGTCAGTGCACAAGATTCGTGGTCTTTTAATTAATTTGCTAATTTTCACTCAATTTCATAAATAATTGGTAATTCAAATAATTACATCCAATTCGATAACAGCGTTGTCCCATCTCCGATCTAATCTAGGTAAAATACAGTTTTTCTGTTTTACAGTTTTTGTGTAAATTGACAGTTTTTCTGTAAATTTACAGTCCTTTCTTCCGGAAGAGAAAAATGTGGCACTTCTACGCTTCCGTAGAAAATGGACCAATCACAACTGAGTATTTGTGTTTCAAACCGTAAAATCGCGAAAAAACGGCTAAATTGTGCAGTGTGGCACCACTGTCTGGTTGTGTTTTGTGTTGTCTTGTCACTTGTCACTCGCTTGTCACTTCAACGAACGTCACTCACAGATTCGATTTGTGCACAAGATTCGTGGTCTTTTAATTAATTTGCTAATTTTCACTCAATTTCATAATTAATTGGTAATCCAAATAATTAAATCCAATTCGATAAAAACGTTGTTCGATTTTCGATCCAATCTAGGTTACGTTGTTTGATCCACGTCACTAACAACAATCTCAAGAAAAAATAATAATTTACATCGACAAAAATGAATTTTCTTCAGTCAATTCCCACGCATATGGTAGGTAATTTTTTTATTTAATTACTCAATTTCACTTTTTGGTGCATTTTTAGGATTTTGAGGGCCAGTCAAGGGCTGAAAAATTATCTCGAATCATCATTACCCTGTTTGGGGCTGTGGGGTTGGTTTGGGGGTACATTATCCAACAATTCTCGCAGACTGTTTACATTCTTGGAGCCGGCTTTGTTTTAGCAGCTTTGGTAATGATTTTCAAGTTTTTTTAATTTAATGCAAATTATGGTATATATGGAAAATTTTTTAGCTGACGATACCACCATGGCCTATCTACAGGCGAAAACCTTTGAATTGGCAGCCCGTTAGAGAAGGTGACAGCAGTGCTGCAGGAAAAGAGAGTGCAAAGAGGGGAAAGAAAAACAAATAAGTTTTTTATTTTTCTTTGTATTGTCTAAAAAATAACATAACTTACCCAAATTGTCATTTTATTTCGATTTTTTTTATAATTATACGTAACAATTACACAGGTACTATACTATTACACTTACTTGCAAAAAAATCGGGACAACCGAAAAAAATTTCAACCCCAAAACTCACCCCTTTCAGCCCCCAAACTCAAAAAATGGACATAGAGGAAATTGAGTGTCCCGATTTTTTTGCGAGTAAGTGTACCATCAGGGGGTTAGGATTTTGCGAAGAGGTCCTAAGTTTGACCTTTCGTGTGCTGATTGCTCTGCTAAAAAAAACGGATGTTGCTTCCCAATTTAAAAAAGTAAATAGTGAAATAATGTGTAACAAAATACTTGTTCTCAAAATTCGATTTTTATTTAGCCAATTATAAAATTTTTGCATACTATTCTGACATCAAAGTTACTAATTTTAACCTCCCCACTCCAGCACTTAAAAAATTTGGCAGTCTCGGAGACGGTAGAAACTTCTACTTTTTCACAGAATTTGTAAATGTAGCAATTAATTTTAACCGAGTCAGAATCGGAGAGTCGAGTGCGTCGGCTGGGTAAACCGAGCGTCGATCGCTGATGCTGTGTTGCGCATTATTACTAAAATTTAAAATACAAGTATTTTCTTTTTCCATGCCCGTTTGAATTAATACACTCGGCTTCGCCTATTGTACCATTTTTTCGAAAATTGACATTTTAGGGACAATAATTCCCATTTTTGAAGAAATAAAATAGCATATATTATTATTATCGAATTCGATAGGTGTTGCATTGCATCGAAAATGTCATTTTGGGGTGAAAAACATTCGTATTTTAAATTGCGCAACACAGCATCAGCCCATCACGGTTCACCCAGCCGACGCTCTCGACTCACCGATTCTGACTTAGTTAAAGTTAATTGCTACATTTACAAATTCTGTGAAAACGTAGAAATTTCAACCGTCTCTGATGCCAAGTTTTACAATTTGACCACCTTAGTCCAATTCTTTGAAAAATTACTGGTAATTTAGAGGTTCATGCATGTTTTCAACCTCTCATAATTTCACCCCTTTAAGATTTACAGGGATGATTTTTGTTTATGTGATAGTGAACATAATTTCTTGCGTAGAGGTATCGCGTATTTATAGTTGTCCGTAAATAAGTGAACAAGAATTCAGAAAAATGTTATTTAATTCGCTTATATAAGACTTTAGGAGCCGTTAGTACATAGCCTAGGGATCGGTTTTAGGTTGAAAACTCATAAATTCGTATTTTCGTGTTAGGTGTTGAAGCGCCCTTAAGGGGGGTGGTTTCTCGCAAATGATTAAGACCTTTTTTGAATCATTGAGGGAAAAGATATTACCTACCAATAATATTATGCTATTATAAATCAGAATTTCGAGTTATGCAGAACCCATCTGTACATTTTATCCGAAAAAACATCCCCCGCAAGACCTCATCGAAATATGTGCCTTCTGTGTCTATGTCGAGTTTCGAATCGTTACGTGCAACCTCTTGCAACCCTTATTGCTGTGTTTAAGTATATTTTTTGTGGTTTTCATCGTCTAAATTTTATCCCCCGAACGTTTTGCAACGGGCTTGAAAGTTGAACGTGTATACCAAACAGTAAGATACCTTCACTGGTTCTCGAGTTATTGTTATTAATTTTTTTGGTTTTTCACCCCTTTCTCCCACCCCCATGGTCCGATATGGAGATATGAAGACAAATTAAGCTGCATACCAAGTTTCAGCTTGATATCTCAATCGTTTCTCAAGTTATGCGAGCGAACAATCACAGACAAGAGTAACGACCTCCCACCACACATTCTGCATCGAGTCTGCTGAAGTGAGGTTATGTCGTGTTCTATCTGTCACTTGTCACGGTTTTTACCACAGGGTGTATTTACTAGAGAATTTAAAAAAAACCAAAAGGATCATAATCATAATCTAGTATAATAAAGAACCAATGTGAGTCATGGGCCAAAAGTTATTAATGTCAAGCAATGGTTTGATAATAATCGTGTTATATCAATTTTTTGAAAATGTAAGTACTATTAAATAAAACCTACCCCTTTTTATGAACTGTTTTCAGGTTCTCTGCGAGTTTTGTGAATTTGGGCTGTGCGATAATTCTCAATCTTGTTGTGGTAACAATTTGTGCTGCGAAAAGTCTGTAAATTTGCAGTACTTTTGGTAATAATTTTCTGATAAAATAGTACGATGTTGGTTGTTAATTCTCTTTTTTTGTAGGATTGCGTTGCTTGTTGCTGTAATTATTATTGTCGTAATCTTAATTTATCGCCTTTATCACAAGAAGAGAAAACACCCTTATTTCCAAAGAGAATCTACTTATATCAAACTGTCAAATAGTCAAGAACCTTAATTCAGCAGGTGCAATTATCAGTTTTCCATTACCGACCAAAATATTATTATTCAGTATTATTGGAGTTGTGTTGAAATGCGAATAAAATAGAAAATTCAGTACAAATAGTAACAATTATTTATTCTAACTTTATTTAAAGACAAAACCACAAACCATTGTAATAAAAATTAGTTTACGTAGTCTGCTTGGCAACTTACAACCCCTTAAAACTTCACCACAATAAGCTAAAATTTCAATTATTATTATTTATTATAAAGCAAAAGTAGAGCAACGTACCTAGATAATGCAATTTCGGGCATCCCTGGATCAGCCCCTTTAGTAAACCCTATAATCACAGTGACAGTAAACCTAACCTATAATTTTTCAACTCGTGATCTTACCTAAATATAAAACAGTAGGAATAAAAGTATAATGAAAAACTGTTTTAGATATCTCGAAAACGATGGAAATTCTTTGTTTAACGCCTTCTGATAAAGCCATTTTTGAAATTTTAATTTCTATTTTTCCTTCTGTCAAACGTCAACCCAGAAAGTGTCAACTGTCAGTTGCTTTGTTTTGCTGTCAATACTGTCAACCTCACGTGATCCGCGATATGTCTTCATACGATTTTTGGCGTCCGGAAAACGTCGATCTCGCGACCTGTACTGATGACGTCACAAATTTTCCTGATAAAGCCATTTTTGAAATTTTCAAATCGATTTTAATTTCCACCTTTCCTTCCGTCAAACGTCAACCCAGAAAGTGTCAACTGTCAAGTAGTTGCTTTGTTTTGCTGTCAATACTGTCAACCCCACGTGATCCGTGATGTTATCATACGATTTTTGGCGTCTGGAAAACGTCGATCTCGCCACCTGTACTGATGACTCACAAATTTTCCTGATAAAGCCATTTTTGAAATTTTCAAATCGATTTTAATTTCTACCTTTCCTTCCGTCAAAAGTCAACCCAGAAAGTGTCAACTGTCAAGTAGTTGCTTTGTTTTGCTGTCAATACTGTCAACCCCACGTGATCCGTGATGTTTTCATACGATTTTTGGCGTCTGGAAAACGTCGTTCTCGCGACCAGTACTGATGACGTCACAAATTTTCCTGATAAAGCCATTTTTGAAATTTTCAAATCGATTTTAATTTCTACCTTTCCTTCCGTCAAACGTCAACCCAGAAAGTGTCAACTGTCAAGTAGTTGCTTTGTTTTGCTGTCAATACTGTCAACCCCACGTGATCCGTGATGTTATCATACGATTTTTGGCGTCTGGAAAACGTCGATCTCGCCACCTGTACTGATGACTCACAAATTTTCCTGATAAAGCCATTTTTGAAATTTTCAAATCGATTTTAATTTCTACCTTTCCTTCCGTCAAACGTCAACCCAGAAAGTGTCAACTGTCAAGTAGTTGCTTTGTTTTGCTGTCAATACTGTCAACCCCACGTGATCCGTGATGTTATCATACGATTTTTGGCGTCTGGAAAACGTCGATCTCACGACCTGTACTGATGACGTCACAAATTTTCCTGATAAAGCCATTTTTGAAATTTTCAAATCGATTTTAATTGCCACCTTTCCTTCCGTCAAACGTCAACCCAGAAAGTGTCAACTGTCAAGTAGTTCCTTTGCTTTGCTGTCAATACTGTCAACCCCACGTGATCCGTGATATGTCTTCATACGATTTTTGGCGTCCGGAAAACGTCGATCTCGCGACCTGTACTGATGACGTCACAAATTTTCCTGATAAAGCCATTTTTGAAATTTTCAAATCGATTTTAATTTCTACCTTTCCTTCCGTCAAACGTCAACCCAGAAAGTGTCAACTGTCAAGTAGTTGCTTTGTTTTGCTGTCAATACTGTCAACCTCACGTGATCCGTGATGTTATCATACGATTTTTGGCGTCTGGAAAACGTCGATCTCGCGACCTGTACTGATGACGTCACAAATTTTCCTGATAAAGCCATTTTTGAAATTTTCAAATCGATTTTAATTTCTACCTTTCCTTCCGTCAAACGTCAACCCAGAAAGTGTCAACTGTCAAGTAGTTGCTTTGTTTTGCTGTCAATACTGTCAACCTCACGTGATCCGTGATGTCTTCATACGATTTTTGGCGTCTGGAAAACGTCGATCTCGCGACCTGTACTGATGACGTCACAAATTTTCCTGATAAAGCCATTTTTGAAATTTTCAAATCGATTTTAATTTCTACCTTTCCTTCCGTCAAACGTCAACCCAGAAAGTGTCAACTGTCAAGTAGTTGCTTTGTTTTGCTGTCAATACTGTCAACCTCACGTGATCCGTGATGTTATCATACGATTTTTGGCGTCTGGAAAACGTCGATCTCGCGACCTGTACTGATGACGTCACAAATTTTCCTGATGAAGCCATTTTTGAAATTTTCAAATCGATTTTAATTTCCACCTTTCCTTCCGTCAAACGTCAACCCAGAAAGTGTCAACTGTCAAGTAGTTGCTTTGTTTTGCTGTCAATACTGTCAACCTCACGTGATCCGTGATGTTATCATACGATTTTTGGCGTCTGGAAAACGTCGACCTCGCGACCTGTACTGATGACGTCACAAATTTTCCTGATAAAGCCATTTTTGAAATTTTCAAATCGATTTTAATTTCTACCTTTCCTTCCGTCAAACGTCAACCCAGAAAGTGTCAACTGTCAAGTAGTTGCTTTGTTTTGCTGTCAATACTGTCAACCCCACGTGATCCGTGATGTTATCATACGATTTTTGGCGTCTGGAAAACGTCGATCTCGCGACCTGTACTGATGACGTCACAAATTTTCCTGATAAAGCCATTTTTGAAATTTTCAAATCGATTTTAATTTCTACCTTTCCTTCCGTCAAACGTCAACCCAGAAAGTGTCAACTGTCAAGTAGTTGCTTTGTTTTGCTGTCAATACTGTCAACCTCACGTGATCCGTGATGTCTTCATACGATTTTTGGCGTCTGGAAAACGTCGTTCTCGCGACCAGTACTGATGACGTCACAAATTTTCCTGATAAAGCCATTTTTGAAATTTTCAAATCGATTTTAATTTCTACCTTTCCTTCCGTCAAACGTCAACCCAGAAAGTGTCAACTGTCAAGTAGTTGCTTTGTTTTGCTGTCAATACTGTCAACCCCACGTGATCCGTGATGTTATCATACGATTTTTGGCGTCTGGAAAACGTCGATCCCGCGACCTGTACTGATGACGTCACAAATTTTCCTGATAAAGCCATTTTTGAAATTTTCAAATCGATTTTAATTTCCACCTTTCCTTCCGTCAAACGTCAACCCAGAAAGTGTCAACTGTCAAGTAGTTGCTTTGTTTTGCTGTCAATACTGTCAACCCCACGTGATCCGTGATGTTATCATACGATTTTTGGCGTCTGGAAAACGTCGATCTCGCCACCTGTACTGATGACTCACAAATTTTCCTGATAAAGCCATTTTTGAAATTTTCAAATCGATTTTAATTTCCACCTTTCCTTCCGTCAAACGTCAACCCAGAAAGTGTCAACTGTCAAGTAGTTGCTTTGTTTTGCTGTCAATACTGTCAACCCCACGTGATCCGTGATGTTATCATACGATTTTTGGCGTCTGGAAAACGTCGATCCCGCGACCTGTACTGATGACGTCACAAATTTTCCTGATAAAGCCATTTTTGAAATTTTCAAATCGATTTTAATTTCCACCTTTCCTTCCGTCAAACGTCAACCCAGAAAGTGTCAACTGTCAAGTAGTTGCTTTGTTTTGCTGTCAATACTGTCAACCTCACGTGATCCGTGATATGTCTTCATACGATTTTTGGCGTCCGGAAAACGTCGATCTCGCCACCTGTACTGATGACTCACAAATTTTCCTGATAAAGCCATTTTTGAAATTTTCAAATCGATTTTAATTTCCACCTTTCCTTCCGTCAAACGTCAACCCAGAAAGTGTCAACTGTCAAGTAGTTGCTTTGTTTTGCTGTCAATACTGTCAACCCCACGTGATCCGTGATGTTATCATACGATTTTTGGCGTCTGGAAAACGTCGATCTCGCGACCTGTACTGATGACGTCACAAATTTTCCTGATAAAGCCATTTTTGAAATTTTCAAATCGATTTTAATTTCCACCTTTCCTTCCGTCAAACGTCAACCCAGAAAGTGTCAACTGTCAAGTAGTTGCTTTGTTTTGCTGTCAATACTGTCAACCCCACGTGATCCGTGATGTTATCATACGATTTTTGGCGTCTGGAAAACGTCGATCTCGCGACCTGTACTGATGACGTCACAAATTTTCCTGATAAAGCCATTTTTGAAATTTTCAAATCGATTTTAATTTCTACCTTTCCTTCCGTCAAACGTCAACCCAGAAAGTGTCAACTGTCAAGTAGTTGCTTTGTTTTGCTGTCAATACTGTCAATCCCACGTGATCCGTGATGTTATCATACGATTTTTGGCGTCTGGAAAACGTCGATCTCGCGACCTGTACTGATGACGTCACAAATTTTCCTGATAAAGCCATTTTTGAAATTTTCGAATCGATTTTAATTTCCACCTTTCCTTCCGTCAAACGTCAACCCAGAAAGTGTCAACTGTCAAGTAGTTGCTTTGTTTTGCTGTCAATACTGTCAACCCCACGTGATCCGTGATGTCTTCATACGATTTTTGGCGTCTGGAAAACGTCGTTCTCGCGACCAGTACTGATGACGTCACAAATTTTCCTGATAAAGCCATTTTTGAAATTTTCAAATCGATTTTAATTTCCACCTTTCCTTCCGTCAAACGTCAACCCAGAAAGTGTCAACTGTCAAGTAGTTGCTTTGTTTTGCTGTCAATACTGTCAACCCCACGTGATCCGTGATGTTATCATACGATTTTTGGCGTCTGGAAAACGTCGATCTCGCGACCTGTACTGATGACGTCACAAATTTTCCTGATAAAGCCATTTTTGAAATTTTCGAATCGATTTTAATTTCCACCTTTCCTTCCGTCAAACGTCAACCCAGAAAGTGTCAACTGTCAAGTAGTTGCTTTGTTTTGCTGTCAATACTGTCAACCCCACGTGATCCGTGATGTTATCATACGATTTTTGGCGTCTGGAAAACGTCGATCTCGCGACCTGTACTGATGACGTCACAAATTTTCCTGATAAAGCCATCTTTGAAATTTTCAAATCTTTCCTTCCGTCACACGTCAACCCAGAAAGTGTCAACTGTCAAGTAGTTGCGTTGTCTTGCTGTCTATACTGTCAACCTCACGTGATGCGTGATGTTTTCATACGATTTTTGGCGTCGTTCTCACGACCTGTACTAATGACGTCACAAATTTTCCAATATTTTTGAATGAGTGGAAACCATTGATGTAATAATACTATGGATGGAGTGCAGGCAATACCGATACGTTGTGCGCACTGTTATCAACATCGAAGAGAGATAGTGTTATGTGAGCGCTCCGAGTAGAAGGAGGACAACAGAACTGTACCACGTGGCGAGTGGCGAAGTGGTGAAATTTAGGCCATAGAGCCCTTTGCCATTTCCAAATTTTAGGTATATTTACCGATGGTGTTGTAAAAATTTCATGAAACTTATTTATATGAAATATTTCATAAAATGTTTTTACGCGTTTTTTAAAATAAGTTTGATGAAATATTTCAATGAAACGAAGTTTATTTGAAATATTTCAGCTTTACAACAGTATTTACCGTCGTACAGACACCTGGGTTGTAATAATCGTAAAAATCAATTCTTCATTCAGTTTGCGATAAGGATTCGCGGTTGTAGATACATATGAGACTGCAAAAAAAAACTTTTGAAATTTACCATACGATAAGGGATGAGATCTACCCTTATACCTTAATTTCGTTCAATTTGCTTTAGTAATATTTTCAGTACTGCATTCAGTCCAGAGAAAGATGCTGCGTTAGTTTCTGTAGAATATTGGTATCACGCATATTTACTAAACTTCTTATAATTACAATTTACCTACCAGTTTAAACAAAAAGTGAACCAATAATCAATCGTCGAGATATAGAAAGAAAAGTGTTGAATTCTCTTGCTGCCTTACTGAAGGAACACATCAAAAAATTGCTGAAACAGGAGCGAATTATTGAAAGCTTGTGAAAAATTAAGCTAATTCGCTAATTAGGGTTAAATCGTGCTTTTCAGCTCAGAATACTGCAAAAACGCGTTTTTGACGGTTTAAGCTCAAATCGTGATTTTCAGCTCAGAACAGTGCAAAAACGCGTTTTTTACGGTTAGCCTCAAATCGTGATTTTATAGTGCAAAAACGATTCCAAACCAAAATCGCTTGCCCACTCTTTCAAAAATGACCCTTATGTACATAGTCAATAAAGGCGAGAATCGAATTCTTTTTGATGTAAAAATCAACCTTACGTTCATTGCCAATAAAGGCGAAAATCCCTTTCCCACTCTTTCGAAAATCACCCTTAAGTACATAGTCAATAAAGGCGAGAATCGAATTCTTTTTGATGCAAAAATGAGCCTTACGTTTTCGCCAATAAAGGCAAAAACCGCATTCTTAATTATTTTGCTACAAAATGAAACTGTCATGAATCTTACGGTTTGAAGCGTCCTCTGTGCGTTTTGACAAATTTGCGATTCCTCCTACGTCAGATTTACATTACGTCGAAATCACGATTTGAGCCTAAACCGTCAAGCTCGGATTCGCTGTTTGTTTAATAATTGTTTATTGATCGGTTTAAGGCTATTAAGGCCAAAATGAATAGAAAGATTTTACTCGCCTAAAACTAGTAAATTTTTAAACAAAACTTTTACCTCTTAATATGCATGGCAGAGTTTGCCCGAAGCCTCCAGGCCTGCTCAAATCCAACACTCATCGCACAATTTCGAACACTTTTAACAGTTTTTGTAAAATTCTACGAAATCACACGCGAACCAACACATCACTTCACTTGGACACTCGCCTATCAGGAAAGATATACTTAAAGACTTCATTATGTAATTCATGTAGTACTTACATTTAGTATTTTCGATCTCACTAAAACACTAAACACATAAATGCTCTGCATAGGACTCCAACACCAAAAACAACCCTTACGTACCGTCCAGTTCGTTCATCCTGGAAATAGTTAAAATGATATTTTAAAATTGAATTATAATAACAATATCTTACAAGTGAACTGGCAAATCTCTGGAATCGTCAATGTGGAATTATTAGTTACAGGCTGGAGAGTGGACAATGACTGTGAAAGAAATGAGAAACTGTGAAGTTTCCAATACGGTAATATATAGGTAAAATTTGCCCTTACTTGCTTCCAGGTAACATCGTTCTTGTAGTTTCGACAAGAGTTGAGTTGTCGAGGGAAAAAACATAAAAAGGTGATAACCTGAAATAACAACAAGATATAACGACTGATTGGGGGTGAAAAATTGCCTTTACCACAATCTTTGGAAAACCATTCAGAAGATATCGTCAATCCAACCCACGAAATGCAAAATTTTCGCAACATATCCTGGAATTTGGATGAAGAGGGTGACATGGGGGTAGTCTAAGTTCTTTAAGTGAAAGTCATCCAGGGTCTGAAAAAAAACATTCTTATGCAGTCGTTAATTCAATATTACGATTGTATGTGATTGCATCTACTTATGTCCTACAGACATTTTTTAAAAAACATTTTTTCGTGATTCTGGGTCCTCCAAACGTAAAGATCTGGTGTTATCTCAATTTCGAATTTTGGACTGAATTTTATATTGGTTCGGGGAGGTCAAAAAAGTGACATAAGTAGACATAAATGGAGTTCGACGCACCATTGGGACATCCTGTACATAGGTATATCAGATTGAAAACTGCACAGATTTTCGTGAAAAATTCTTGTCCCTGTTGCAGCAAAATAATACTCATACTTACCAGGGGTTAAATACTTAGCAATTTTCTAGCGATTTTGGCAATTTTCCAGCGATTTTGGCGATTTTCTAGCGATTTTGGCGATTTTCTAGCGATTTTGGCGATTTTCTAGCGATTTTGGCGATTTTCTAGCGATTTTGGCAATTTTCAAGCAAGTTTCCGGCGATTTTCAAGCAAATTTCCAGCGATTTTGTAGCAGTTTTGGCGATTTTCGAACGAATTTCGCGTATTTTCTTGGCGACTTGAAAATTTTCTAGCAATTTCGGCGATTTTTAAGCTCCTTCTGTGGTCTTTAATGTTTCATTTTTTAGATTCGAAAACTCTATACTGATTTTGGACAAATTTTACAAATACAATTTTAGCGATTTTGGCGATTTTCTAGCGATTTTGGCAATTTTCAAGCAAGTTTCCGGCGATTTTCAAGCAAATTTCCAGCGATTTTGTAGCAGTTTTGGCGATTTTCGAACGAATTTCGCGTATTTTCTTGGCGACTTGAAAAATTTCTAGCAATTTCGGCGATTTTTAAGCTCCTTCTGTGGTCTTTAATGTTTCATTTTTATAGCTATTTTGGCGATTTTTTAGCGATTTCTAGCGATTTTCGCGATTTTCTTACAATTTGCGATTTTGTGTACACAAATTTACCATGTGGTAAATACTTATACACAAAGCTGGAGCATTTTTGCGGCACTCTTCACAAAATTCGAGTTATAAACTTGTAGACGAGATTTTTATTAAAAAAAACAGAAAATTATTCCCAAAATCGGGTCTAACTTGTAATGGTTCATGTATCATCTTGTACCATTCTTGAAGATGGTTCTTTTGTCTTCAGATAACTTTTTTCAGAAGTTGATTTGGTTTAAGCATTCATTTTCAGTGATTTTTTGAAAAAATGTGTTTTCCCTTATTTTTACGCTTTTATGATATGACGCAAAAACAGCTTAATTTTCAGTAATAGCTCTCCAATTTGTCCCTCATTGGCAGTCACCTCTCTTTTCATCAAATGCGATAATTTATGACCAAAAATTATGCTATTTGTGCGTCACTAACTTTACTCATCAGTTATTATGGAGTAAAAAGACATATTTTTTAAAAGCCGCAGAAAATGAACGCGTAAACCAAATCGACTTTTGAAAAAAGATTTTTGCAGAAAAAAGAACGATCTTCAAGGCCTTTTGAGTTACATAACGATCGGTTCTTGTCTGACCAACCCCCAAGCACTTAAAAGGCCTTAAAAATAAGTATAAACAGGGTCATTAAGGCATAGTCTTGCACGATTCGAAAGCTTGGTTCTTTAGCTTTCATTTAAGACGAGGTTCAACCAAATCGGTTGAGAAAGCTTGGTTCTTTAGCTTTCATTTAAGACGAGGTTCAACCAAATCGGTTGAGAAATGGCTGACTTATTCCTAGAAATATTTCGTCCGGTTTTTTTGGGACACCCGATAGGTACATGGTGGTCATCTTTCAAATTTCATAACTGAAATGCCAAAAAAGCACTTGTTGGCCTATTGCCACCAAAATTAAGTAAATTTTAATACTGGCTATACCTATAGGGGGATGATTTTACCCACCTTTATTTGAAAAATAAAATCCGCACCAACCTCGAACCTCGCATTGAAGTCACTGAAGAGATTTTTTATTTATTTTGTGTCCGTCATATGTCATCTGTGAGTTGTGAGTTCAGTTTCGACTTGAAAACTTCACCAACAAAACGCAATAGGCTTTTTTTCGCGATTTCGCCCTGTTTACCGTAAATTTATAACTGTGATTGGTGCATGCATTTAGCCATTTTGCGGATTGTTGCCTAGCGACAATGTCATAGCGCTCACCGTTTAAAATCTTCTCACGTTTGTGTCAGAAACTGACGTTAGTTTGACAGTTTTACGAAGCAAATTTCTAGGAAATGTGGTAAATGCACCAATCACAGTTATGAATTTGCGGTCAACCGGACGAAATCGCGAAAAAAGGCCTAATGAAAATGAGATAATTTCATAAAGATTCGCAAGAAAACGATGATTTTTCTACAAAATTGCACCAACACAAGCACGAAAATTTCTGCACCTATGTATAACTAAAGTATCGTCGCATATTAATTAACGAACGTCTTTCGAGAGCGGATATCTCAAAAACGGTGCATTTTTCCTTAATAATGTATAATAGCAGAGTTGTAGAAAATTTTATAGGTTTTCATTTTCATATAAGGATTTTTTCGCTACGACGCACCATTTTCGAGTTATAAGCGAAAAACCAAGAAAAGTGACATTTCCACCCCCTCCCCCTGAAGCGGACGGGGTAGGGGCGGGGACTTTTAGTATGTTTACCTCGTAACTACCCCCAACACATTCCCGAAGAGAAAAATTCTCCCCCCTTTCCATGCTCTCTACAACCCTTTCATTGCCTGGACTAAAACCGACTTCGTACCTCTTACCGTTTAGAAGATGCCAGTGGTGAGCAGTGAAAAAGAAACCACCCTGTAGATATATATTCTTGAAGGAAATTTAACGCTCTAAAACTTTCTTCCTGGCGACTTTTCTGCAGAACCAAAGACTGAGGAATTAGAAGCAAAAGTTTATTTTGACAATTGCCGTCTTTTGAGAGCGGATATCTCAAAAACGGTGCATTTTTCCTTAATAATGTATAATAGCAGAGTTGTGGAAAATTTTATAGGCTTTCATTTTCATACAAAGGTTTTTTTGCTACGACGCACCATTTTCGAGTTATAAGCGAAAAACCAAAAAAAGCTACATTTCCACCCCTTCTCCCCTGAAGCGAACGGGGTAGGGGCCTTACGAAGACAAATTAACAGATGGAAGAGCAGTCATTAAGTTATTTAATGGCTATTCCAAATTTGTTATTTTGGTGATATAAATTTAGGAAAAAAATTAACAACCCCCATATATCAGGGTTTCTTAATTTTTTTCTTTAATTTAATCCAACAAAATAACAAATCTGGAATTGTCAATAAACAATGTAACGACTGCTCTTCCGATTGTAAATTTTTTCCGAAGTTAATTTGTCTTCGTAAGGCATATTTTTGTGAAATTAAAAATACACAGGACTAAACGAAAGAAGAATGTATAATTGGTTGCATATCCAGAAGCGTTGTGTCTCTTGTTAACTGAAAGCAGTCAGCATAAGTATATCCTTGTCACACAAATTGCATAAATAAAGTCCCGTCGCATATTAACGAACGCGGGGGTTGTGTGTCTCAGGCTTTTTTCTGTTGGTTTGTAAACGGGATTTCAGTTCTGTCAAAATTCCTGTCATGGACAATAATTAACAACATACCTCCATTGTTACTGTTTTTTGGCACTGACAGTGAGTGACGCGAATTTTGACAGATGTCAAACCCCGTTTACAAACCAACAGAAAAAAGCCTGAGACACACAACCCCGCTTTCGTTAATACGCGACGGGACTTTACATACTTACCCCCGGAATAAAAAACTCACCCCTTGCCGTAACAATTTGATAATTTCTTCCGAATCTAAAATAATAATTCGAATTTAAAATCGACGATGACGTTTCGCACCGGAAACAACCGACAACGCCCGATAAGTAATCAATGAAGGCTCAGACGAAGGTGTGTTTCTAAACATTTGTGATTTTCTCGGAAAAGTGCGGAATAATTATGCACAGACTTTCCCGTGCGATATATTAACGATTTCTCGTTATTCCGTTAATAAAATAATTCCGCAATGTCAATGGCAACTACGCACGGTTTGTCCAAACTGAAGAAGAAGCATTTCAGGGTGAAACACCAAAAAGTCAAATTGTTTAGGGCTAATGAACCGTTTTTGTCCGTTTTTATGTGGGGCATCAATCACACGGTATAAAAACCACCCCTCACAAGTCTAAAAATCAATATTTATGTTTTTAGATCAACGAATTGATGCATGTCACCATCCCTGTGATGCTCCTCCCGGATGATTTCAGGGCTTATTCCAAGATTAAAATTGACAACCATCTGTTCAACAAGTAAGGGTTGTTTTCATTTAGATGAAATTTACTTTGGGGTTGATTTTAGGGAAAATATTTCATCACATTTCAAGGTTAAGGAATATTGCCCCCTTGTCTTCAGGAACATTCGTGAGAGGTTTGGGGTGGATGATCTTGACTATAAGGAGTCTTGGACTCGGTAAGAAAATTTTGTGATTTTGAAATTATAAGGGATGGTTTTAGTTCGCAACCTCTACCCGATGATTCTTGTGGAAAAAGTGGGGCTAAGTTCTACCAGAGTTCTGATAAAATATTTATTATTAAAACGTTGACTTCTGAGGAGGTGGAGAGGATGCATTCTTTCCTCAAACATTATCACCCGGTATGTAACATCTAATTTTAAGGGTTGTAATGACTCATTTGAGGGGTTGGCAACTTGGAAATTTTTGAAATTTTTTTAGAAATTTTTGATATTTTTACATGATTTTGCACATTTTCTGGAAATTTTTGGATATTTTTACATGATTTTGCATATTTTTTAGAAATTATGGAAATTTTTTTGGAAATTTTGGATATTTTTACATGATTTTGCATATTTTTTAGAAATTATGGAAATTTTGGTGTACAGATTTTTACCCAGTTGTCAACCCCGGTATGTGACATCAAATTCTTATTGTGGGGTTGTAGTGACTCATTCAATTTGTACAATTTTTTTTAGGAATTTTGGAAATTTTTGAAATTTTTTTGGAAATATTGGACATTTTTACATGATTTTACACATTTTTTTAGAAATTATGGAAATTTTGATGTACAGATTTTTACCCAGTTGTCAACCCCTCGAACTCATGGGGCCTGTTGAATAAAGTTAATCAAATGCTTTAGCTATACGTTCATCCTTTTTCTTTGCAAGAGAAGTTTGTATTTCTATCACTTACTAATTCAAGCAAAAGCTTTTGCTAAAACTTTATTCATTAGATGCATTGTAGCTGAAGTCTACAGGGTGTTCCCTAAGTACACCGACAAACTTTAGGGGATGATTCCTCACATTATTCTAAAACGAAAACTTCCTATGGATGCATCCCCTAAGGTGCTTAGTTTCCAAAATACAGGATGTGCAAATTTTTAAGTGTTTATACTTTTTGATTTTCTTCTTTTTTTAGTTTTTCATGAAAGTTTGCTCGGTTGGATCAGTGAAAAAAAGACACTCGTGAATTGGAGAAGAAAATTTAAAAAAACGAGTACCTTAATTGACAATTTTCTGGTCAAGAAACAAAAAATTTCTTGGTTTTTAGTTTTAGAAGTTGTTTGCCTCAGAACGGGAATCAAAATTCTTGTTTTTTTTTTGACTTTCTAACTGCAGACTGGAGGATTATGTTCCACATAAAACGTGTTCAAAATTTTATTCGGCTACATTATCTTCTTCGAACATGAAGGATTTACAGTTTTTCACTAAATAATTGCACAAAAACTTAAATGAAAGAAAACCTACTTTTCTCGAAGTGTGTAAGTCCTAGAAGTTTGAAATTTGCCCCAATCGATTCTCCTTCAAATTGGAGGAAATAAGATAGGTCACACTTGCGGTCGCAAAAAACTTTTACAAAATGTATGCTTTTTAGTGAATATCGCGTTTTAAAGTTTTTATCATTAAAATTACTGGCAATTGGTTTCACTAGAGTCTTTAATGAAACAAAATGTAATTTTTATTGGTTTTATTCTATTTTGGAACTTTAAACGCAAGAAAACCTACTTTTCTCGAAGTGTGTGAGTCCTAGAAGTTTGAAATTTGCCCCAATCGATTCTCCTTCAAATTTGAGGAAATAAGATAGGTCACACTTGCGGTCGCAAAAAACTTTTACAAAATGTATGCTTTTTAGAGAATTTCGCGTTTTAAAGTTTTTATCATTAAAATTACTGGCAATTGGTTTCACTCGAGTCTTTAATGAAAAAAATTTAGTTTTTATTAGTTTTATTCTATTTTGGAACTTTAAACGCAAGAAAACCTACTTTTCTCGAAGTGTGTGAGTTCTAGAAATTTGAAATTTGCCCCAATCGATTCTCCTTCAAATTGGAGGAAATAAGATAGGTCACACTTGCGGTCGCAAAAAACTTTTACAAAATGTATGCTTTTTAGTGAATATCGCGTTTTAAAGTTTTTATCATTAAAATTACTGGCAATTGGTTTCACTAGAGTCTTTAATGAAACAAAATGTAATTTTTATTGGTTTTATTCTATTTTGGAACTTTAAACGCAAGAAAACCTACTTTTCTCGAAGTGTGTGAGTCCTAGAAGTTTGAAATTTGCCCCAATCGATTCTCCTTCAAATTTGAGGAAATAAGATAGGTCACACTTGCGGTCGCAAAAAACTTTTACAAAATGTATGCTTTTTAGAGAATTTCGCGTTTTAAAGTTTTTATCATTAAAATTACTGGCAATTGGTTTCACTCGAGTCTTTAATGAAAAAAATTTAGTTTTTATTAGTTTTATTCTATTTTGGAACTTTAAACGCAAGAAAACCTACTTTTCTCGAAGTGTGTGAGTTCTAGAAATTTGAAATTTGCCCCAATCGATTCTCCTTCAAATTGGAGGAAATAAGATAGGTCACACTTGCGGTCGCAAAAAACTTTTACAAAATGTATGCTTTTTAGTGAATATCGCGTTTTAAAGTTTTTATCATTAAAATTACTGGCAATTGGTTTCACTAGAGTCTTTAATGAAACAAAATGTAATTTTTATTGGTTTTATTCTATTTTGGAACTTTAAACGCAAGAAAACCTACTTTTCTCGAAGTGTGTGAGTCCTAGAAGTTTGAAATTTGCCCCAATCGATTCTCCTTCAAATTTGAGGAAATAAGATAGGTCACACTTGCGGTCGCAAAAAACTTTTACAAAATGTATGCTTTTTAGAGAATTTCGCGTTTTAAAGTTTTTATCATTAAAATTACTGGCAATTGGTTTCACTCGAGTCTTTAATGAAAAAAATTTAGTTTTTATTAGTTTTATTCTATTTTGGAACTTTAAACGCAAGAAAACCTACTTTTCTCGAAGTGTGTGAGTTCTAGAAATTTGAAATTTGCCCCAATCGATTCTCCTTCAAATTGGAGGAAATAAGATAGGTCACACTTGCGGTCGCAAAAAACTTTTACAAAATGTATGCTTTTTAGTGAATATCGCGTTTTAAAGTTTTTATCATTAAAATTACTGGCAATTGGTTTCACTAGAGTCTTTAATGAAACAAAATGTAATTTTTATTGGTTTTATTCTATTTTGGAACTTTAAACGCAAGAAAACCTACTTTTCTCGAAGTGTGTGAGTTCTAGAAGTTTGAAATTTGCCCCAATCGATTCTCCTTCAAATTGGAGGAAATAAGATAGGTCACACTTGCGGTCGCAAAAAACTTTTACAAAATGTATGCTTTTTAGTGAATTTCGCGTTTTAAAGTTTCTATCATTAAAATTACTGGCAATTGGTTTCACTAGAGCCTTTAATAAAACAAAATGTAATTTTTATTAGTTTTATTCTATTTTGAAACTTTAAACCCAAGAAAACCTACTTTTCTCGAAGTGTGTAAGTTCTAGAAGTTTGAAATTCGCCGCAATCGATTCTCCTTCAAATTTGAGGAAATAAGATAAGTCACACTTGCGGTCGCAAAAACTTTTACAAAATGTATGCTTTTTAGTGAATTTCGCGTTTTAAAGTTTTTATCATTAAAATTACTGGCAATTGGTTTCACTCGAGTCTTTAATGAAAAAAATTTAATTTTTATTAGTTTTATTCTATTTTGGAACTTTAAACGCAAGAAAACCTACTTTTCTCGAAGTGTGTAAGTCCTAGAAGTTTGAAAATTGCCCCAATCGATTCTCCTTCAAATTTGAGGAAATAAGATAGGTCACACTTGCGGTCGCAAAAAACTTTTACAAAATGTATGCTTTTTAGTGAATTTCGCGTTTTAAAGTTTCTATCATTAAAATTACTGGCAATTGGTTTCACTAGAGTCTTTAATAAAACAAAATGTAATTTTTATTAGTTTTATTCTATTTTGGAACTTTAAACCCAAGAAAACCTACTTTTCTCGAAGTGTGTAAGTTCTAGAAGTTTGAAATTTGCCGCAATCGATTCTCCTTCAAATTTGAGGAAATAAGATAGGTCACACTTGCGGTCGCAAAAACTTTTACAAAATGTATGCTTTTTAGTGAATTTCGCGTTTTAAAGTTTTCATCATTAAAATTACTGGCAATTGGTTTCACTCGAGTCTTTAATGAAAAAAATTTAATTTTTATTAGTTTTATTCGATTCTCCTTCAAATTTGAGGAAATAAGATAGGTCACACTTGCGGTCGCAAAAAACTTTTACAAAATGTATGCTTTTTAGTGAATTTCGCGTTTTAAAGTTTTTATCATTAAAATTACTGGCAATTGGTTTCACTAGAGTCTTTAATGAAACAAAATGTAATTTTTATTGGTTTTATTCTATTTTGGAACTTTAAACGCAAGAAAACCTACTTTTCTCGAAGTGTGTGAGTTCTAGAAATTTGAAATTTGCCCCAATCGATTCTCCTTCAAATTGGAGGAAATAAGATAGGTCACACTTGCGGTCGCAAAAAACTTTTACAAAATGTATGCTTTTTAGTGAATATCGCGTTTTAAAGTTTTTATCATTAAAATTACTGGCAATTGGTTTCACTAGAGTCTTTAATGAAACAAAATGTAGTTTTTATTAGTTTTATTCTATTTTGGAACTTTAAACGCAAGAAAACCTACTTTTCTCGAAGTGTGTGAGTCCTAGAAGTTTGAAATTTGCCCCAATTCAAATTTGAGGAAATAAGATAGGTCACACTTGCGGTCGCAAAAAACTTTTACAAAATGTATGCTTTTTAGTGAATTTCGCGTTTTAAAGTTTCTATCATTAAAATTACTGGCAATTGGTTTCACTAGAGTCTCTAATGAAACAAAACGTAATTTTTATTAGTTTTATTCTATTTTGGAACTTTAAACGCAAGAAAACCTACTTTTCTCGAAGTGTGTGAGTCCTAGAAGTTTGAAATTTGCCCCAATCGATGCTCCTTCAAATTGGAGGAAATAAGATAGGTCACACTTGCGGTCGCAAAAAACTTTTACAAAATGTATGCTTTTTAGTGAATTTCGCGTTTTAAAGTTTCTATCATTAAAATTACTGGCAATTGGTTTCACTAGAGTCTTTAATAAAACAAAATGTAATTTTTATTAGTTTTATTCTATTTTGGAACTTTAAACCCAAGAAAACCTACTTTTCTCGAAGTGTGTAAGTTCTAGAAGTTTGAAATTTGCCGCAATCGATTCTCCTTCAAATTTGAGGAAATAAGATAGGTCACACTTGCGGTCGCAAAAACTTTCACAAAATGTATGCTTTTTAGTGAATTTCGCGTTTTAAAGTTTCTATCATTAAAATTACTGGCAATTGGTTTCACTAGAGTCTTTAATAAAACAAAATGTATTTTTTATTAGTTTTATTCTATTTTGGAACTTTAAACCCAAGAAAACCTACTTTTCTCGAAGTGTGTAAGTTCTAGAAGTTTGAAATTTGCCGCAATCGATTCTCCTTCAAATTTGAGGAAATAAGATAGGTCACACTTGCGGTCGCAAAAACTTTTACAAAATGTATGCTTTTTAGTGAATTTCGCATTTTAAAGTTTTTATCATTAAAATTACTGGCAATTGGTTTCACTCGAGTCTTTAATGAAAAAAATTTAATTTTTATTAGTTTTATTCTATTTTGGAACTTTAAACCCAAGAAAACCTACTTTTCTCGAAGTGTGTAAGTTCTAGAAGTTTAAAATTTGCCGCAATCGATTCTCCTTCAAATTTGAGGAAATAAGATAGGTCACACTTGCGGTCGCAAAAACTTTTACAAAATGTATGCTTTTTAGTGAATTTCGCGTTTTAAAGTTTTTATCATTAAAATTACTGGCAATTGGTTTCACTCGAGTCTTTAATGAAAAAAATTTAATTTTTATTAGTTTTATTCTATTTTGGAACTTTAAACGCAAGAAAACCTACTTTTCTCGAAGTGTGTAAGTCCTAGAAGTTTGAAAATTGCCCCAATCGATTCTCCTTCAAATTTGAGGAAATAAGATAGGTCACACTTGCGGTCGCAAAAAACTTTTACAAAATGTATGCTTTTTAGTGAATTTCGCGTTTTAAAGTTTCTATCATTAAAATTACTGGCAATTGGTTTCACTAGAGTCTTTAATAAAACAAAATGTTATTTTTATTAGTATTATTCTATTTTGGAACTTTAAACCCAAGAAAACCTACTTTTCTCGAAGTGTGTATGTTCTAGAAGTTTGAAATTTGCCGCAATCGATTCTCCTTCAAATTTGAGGAAATAAGATAGGTCACACTTGCGGTCGCAAAAACTTTTACAAAATGTATGCTTTTTAGTGAATTTCGCGTTTTAAAGTTTTTATCATTAAAATTACTGGCAATTGGTTTCACTCGAGTCTTTAATGAAAAAAATTTAATTTTTATTAGTTTTATTCTATTTTGGAACTTTAAACCCAAGAAAACCTACTTTTCTCGAAGTGTGTAAGTTCTAGAAGTTTGAAATTTGCCGCAATCGATTCTCCTTCAAATTTGAGGAAATAAGATAGGTCACACTTGCGGTCGCAAAAACTTTTACAAAATGTATGCTTTTTAGTGAATTTTGCGTTTTAAAGTTTTTATCATTAAAATTACTGGCAATTGGTTTCACTCGAGTCTTTAATGAAAAAAATTTAATTTTTATTAGTTTTATTCTATTTTGGAACTTTAAACCCAAGAAAACCTACTTTTCTCGAAGTGTGTAAGTTCTAGAAGTTTGAAATTTGCCGCAATCGATTCTCCTTCAAATTTGAGGAAATAAGATAGGTCACACTTGCGGTCGCAAAAAACTTTTACAAAATGTATGCTTTTTAGTGAATTTCGCGTTTTAAAGTTTTTATCATTAAAATTACTGGCAATTGGTTTCACTAGAGTCTTTAATGAAACAAAATGTAATTTTTATTGGTTTTATTCTATTTTGGAACTTTAAACGCAAGAAAACCTACTTTTCTCGAAGTGTGTGAGTTCTAGAAATTTGAAATTTGCCCCAATCGATTCTCCTTCAAATTGGAGGAAATAAGATAGGTCACACTTGCGGTCGCAAAAAACTTTTACAAAATGTATGCTTTTTAGTGAATATCGCGTTTTAAAGTTTTTATCATTAGAATTACTGGCAATTGGTTTCACTAGAGTCTTTAATAAAACAAAATGTAATTTTTATTAGTTTTATTCTATTTTGGAACTTTAAACCCAAGAAAACCTACTTTTCTCGAAGTGTGTAAGTTCTAGAAGTTTGAAATTTGCCGCAATCGATTCTCCTTCAAATTTGAGGAAATAAGATAGGTCACACTTGCGGTCGCAAAAACTTTTACAAAATGTATGCTTTTTAGTGAATTTCGCGTTTTAAAGTTTTTATCATTAAAATTACTGGCAATTGGTTTCACTCGAGTCTTTAATGAAAAAAATTTAATTTTTATTAGTTTTATTCTATTTTGGAACTTTAAACCCAAGAAAACCTACTTTTCTCGAAGTGTGTAAGTTCTAGAAGTTTGAAATTTGCCGCAATCGATTCTCCTTCAAATTTGAGGAAATAAGATAAGTCACACTTGCGGTCGCAAAAACTTTTACAAAATGTATGCTTTTTAGTGAATTTCGCGTTTTAAAGTTTTTATCATTAAAATTACTGGCAATTGGTTTCACTAGAGTCTTTAATGAAACAAAATGTAATTTTTATTGGTTTTATTCTATTTTGGAACTTTAAACGCAAGAAAACCTACTTTTCTCGAAGTGTGTGAGTTCTAGAAATTTGAAATTTGCCCCAATCGATTCTCCTTCAAATTGGAGGAAATAAGATAGGTCACACTTGCGGTCGCAAAAAACTTTTACAAAATGTATGCTTTTTAGTGAATATCGCGTTTTAAAGTTTTTATCATTAGAATTACTGGCAATTGGTTTCACTAGAGTCTTTAATAAAACAAAATGTAATTTTTATTAGTTTTATTCTATTTTGGAACTTTAAACCCAAGAAAACCTACTTTTCTCGAAGTGTGTAAGTTCTAGAAGTTTGAAATTTGCCGCAATCGATTCTCCTTCAAATTTGAGGAAATAAGATAGGTCACACTTGCGGTCGCAAAAACTTTTACAAAATGTATGCTTTTTAGTGAATTTCGCGTTTTAAAGTTTTTATCATTAAAATTACTGGCAATTGGTTTCACTCGAGTCTTTAATGAAAAAAATTTAATTTTTATTAGTTTTATTCTATTTTGGAACTTTAAACCCAAGAAAACCTACTTTTCTCGAAGTGTGTAAGTTCTAGAAGTTTGAAATTTGCCGCAATCGTTCTCCTTCAAATTTGAGGAAATAAGATAGGTCACACTTGCGGTCGCAAAAACTTTTACAAAATGTATGCTTTTTAGTGAATTTCGCGTTTTAAAGTTTTTATCATTAAAATTACTGGCAATTGGTTTCACTCGAGTCTTTAATGAAAAAAATTTAATTTTTATTAGTTTTATTCTATTTTGGAACTTTAAACCCAAGAAAACCTACTTTTCTCGAAGTGTGTAAGTTCTAGAAGTTTGAAATTTGCCGCAATCGATTCTCCTTCAAATTTGAGGAAATAAGATAGGTCACACTTGCGGTCGCAAAAACTTTTACAAAATGTATGCTTTTTAGTGAATTTCGCGTTTTAAAGTTTTTATCATTAAAATTACTGGCAATTGGTTTCACTCGAGTCTTTAATGAAAAAAATTTAATTTTTATTAGTTTTATTCTATTTTGGAACTTTAAACGCAAGAAAACCTACTTTTCTCGAAGTGTGTAAGTCCTAGAAGTTTGAAAATTGCCCCAATCGATTCTCCTTCAAATTTGAGGAAATAAGATAGGTCACACTTGCGGTCGCAAAAAACTTTTACAAAATGTATGCTTTTTAGTGAATTTCGCGTTTTAAAGTTTCTATCATTAAAATTACTGGCAATTGGTTTCACTAGAGTCTTTAATAAAACAAAATGTAATTTTTATTAGTTTTATTCTATTTTGGAACTTTAAACCCAAGAAAACCTACTTTTCTCGAAGTGTGTAAGTTCTAGAAGTTTGAAATTTGCCGCAATCGATTCTCCTTCAAATTTGAGGAAATAAGATAGGTCACACTTGCGGTCGCAAAAACTTTTACAAAATGTATGCTTTTTAGTGAATTTCGCGTTTTAAAGTTTTTATCATTAAAATTACTGGCAATTGGTTTCACTCGAGTCTTTAATGAAAAAAATTTAATTTTTATTAGTTTTATTCTATTTTGGAACTTTAAACCCAAGAAAACCTACTTTTCTCGAAGTGTGTAAGTTCTAGAAGTTTGAAATTTGCCGCAATCGATTCTCCTTCAAATTTGAGGAAATAAGATAGGTCACACTTGCGGTCGCAAAAACTTTTACAAAATGTATGCTTTTTAGTGAATTTCGCGTTTTAAAGTTTTTATCATTAAAATTACTGGCAATTGGTTTCACTCGAGTCTTTAATGAAAAAAATTTAATTTTTATTAGTTTTATTCTATTTTGGAACTTTAAACCCAAGAAAACCTACTTTTCTCGAAGTGTGTAAGTTCTAGAAGTTTGAAATTTGCCGCAATCGATTCTCCTTCAAATTTGAGGAAATAAGATAGGTCACACTTGCGGTCGCAAAAACTTTTACAAAATGTATGCTTTTTAGTGAATTTCGCGTTTTAAAGTTTTTATCATTAAAATTACTGGCAATTGGTTTCACTCGAGTCTTTAATGAAAAAAATTTAATTTTTATTAGTTTTATTCTATTTTGGAACTTTAAACCCAAGAAAACCTACTTTTCTCGAAGTGTGTAAGTTCTAGAAGTTTGAAATTTGCCGCAATCGTTCTCCTTCAAATTTGAGGAAATAAGATAGGTCACACTTGCGGTCGCAAAAACTTTTACAAAATGTATGCTTTTTAGTGAATTTCGCGTTTTAAAGTTTTTATCATTAAAATTACTGGCAATTGGTTTCACTCGAGTCTTTAATGAAAAAAATTTAATTTTTATTAGTTTTATTCTATTTTGGAACTTTAAACCCTAGAAAACCTACTTTTCTCGAAGTGTGTAAGTTCTAGAAGTTTGAAATTTGCCGCAATCGATTCTCCTTCAAATTTGAGGAAATAAGATAGGTCACACTTGCGGTCGCAAAAACTTTTACAAAATGTATGCTTTTTAGTGAATTTCGCGTTTTAAAGTTTTTATCATTAAAATTACTGGCAATTGGTTTCACTCGAGTCTTTAATGAAAAAAATTTAATTTTTATTAGTTTTATTCTATTTTGGAACTTTAAACGCAAGAAAACCTACTTTTCTCGAAGTGTGTAAGTCCTAGAAGTTTGAAAATTGCCCCAATCGATTCTCCTTCAAATTTGAGGAAATAAGATAGGTCACACTTGCGGTCGCAAAAAACTTTTACAAAATGTATGCTTTTTAGTGAATTTCGCGTTTTAAAGTTTCTATCATTAAAATTACTGGCAATTGGTTTCACTAGAGTCTTTAATAAAACAAAATGTAATTTTTATTAGTTTTATTCTATTTTGGAACTTTAAACCCAAGAAAACCTACTTTTCTCGAAGTGTGTAAGTTCTAGAAGTTTGAAATTTGCCGCAATCGATTCTCCTTCAAATTTGAGGAAATAAGATAGGTCACACTTGCGGTCGCAAAAACTTTTACAAAATGTATGCTTTTTAGTGAATTTCGCGTTTTAAAGTTTTTATCATTAAAATTACTGGCAATTGGTTTCACTCGAGTCTTTAATGAAAAAAATTTAATTTTTATTAGTTTTATTCTATTTTGGAACTTTAAACCCAAGAAAACCTACTTTTCTCGAAGTGTGTAAGTTCTAGAAGTTTGAAATTTGCCGCAATCGTTCTCCTTCAAATTTGAGGAAATAAGATAGGTCACACTTGCGGTCGCAAAAACTTTTACAAAATGTATGCTTTTTAGTGAATTTCGCGTTTTAAAGTTTTTATCATTAAAATTACTGGCAATTGGTTTCACTCGAGTCTTTAATGAAAAAAATTTAATTTTTATTAGTTTTATTCTATTTTGGAACTTTAAACCCAAGAAAACCTACTTTTCTCGAAGTGTGTAAGTTCTAGAAGTTTGAAATTTGCCGCAATCGATTCTCCTTCAAATTTGAGGAAATAAGATAGGTCACACTTGCGGTCGCAAAAACTTTTACAAAATGTATGCTTTTTAGTGAATTTCGCGTTTTAAAGTTTTTATCATTAAAATTACTGGCAATTGGTTTCACTCGAGTCTTTAATGAAAAAAATTTAATTTTTATTAGTTTTATTCTATTTTGGAACTTTAAACGCAAGAAAACCTACTTTTCTCGAAGTGTGTAAGTCCTAGAAGTTTGAAAATTGCCCCAATCGATTCTCCTTCAAATTTGAGGAAATAAGATAGGTCACACTTGCGGTCGCAAAAAACTTTTACAAAATGTATGCTTTTTAGTGAATTTCGCGTTTTAAAGTTTCTATCATTAAAATTACTGGCAATTGGTTTCACTAGAGTCTTTAATAAAACAAAATGTAATTTTTATTAGTTTTATTCTATTTTGGAACTTTAAACCCAAGAAAACCTACTTTTCTCGAAGTGTGTGAGTCCTAGAAGTTTGAAATTTGCCCCAATCGATTCTCCTTCAAATTTGAGGAAATAAGATAGGTCACACTTGCGGTCGCAAAAAACTTTTACAAAATGTATGCTTTTTAGTGAATTTCGCGTTTTAAAGTTTTTATCATTAAAATTACTGGCAATTGGTTTCACTAGAGTCTTTAATGAAACAAAATGTAATTTTTATTGGTTTTATTCTATTTTGGAACTTTAAACGCAAGAAAACCTACTTTTCTCGAAGTGTGTGAGTTCTAGAAATTTGAAATTTGCCCCAATCGATTCTCCTTCAAATTGGAGGAAATAAGATAGGTCACACTTGCGGTCGCAAAAAACTTTTACAAAATGTATGCTTTTTAGTGAATATCGCGTTTTAAAGTTTTTATCATTAGAATTACTGGCAATTGGTTTCACTAGAGTCTTTAATAAAACAAAATGTAATTTTTATTAGTTTTATTCTATTTTGGAACTTTAAACCCAAGAAAACCTACTTTTCTCGAAGTGTGTAAGTTCTAGAAGTTTGAAATTTGCCGCAATCGATTCTCCTTCAAATTTGAGGAAATAAGATAGGTCACACTTGCGGTCGCAAAAACTTTTACAAAATGTATGCTTTTTAGTGAATTTCGCGTTTTAAAGTTTTTATCATTAAAATTACTGGCAATTGGTTTCACTCGAGTCTTTAATGAAAAAAATTTAATTTTTATTAGTTTTATTCTATTTTGGAACTTTAAACCCAAGAAAACCTACTTTTCTCGAAGTGTGTAAGTTCTAGAAGTTTGAAATTTGCCGCAATCGATTCTCCTTCAAATTTGAGGAAATAAGATAGGTCACACTTGCGGTCGCAAAAACTTTTACAAAATGTATGCTTTTTAGTGAATTTCGCGTTTTAAAGTTTTTATCATTAAAATTACTGGCAATTGGTTTCACTCGAGTCTTTAATGAAAAAAATTTAATTTTTATTAGTTTTATTCTATTTTGGAACTTTAAACCCAAGAAAACCTACTTTTCTCGAAGTGTGTAAGTTCTAGAAGTTTGAAATTTGCCGCAATCGTTCTCCTTCAAATTTGAGGAAATAAGATAGGTCACACTTGCGGTCGCAAAAACTTTTACAAAATGTATGCTTTTTAGTGAATTTCGCGTTTTAAAGTTTTTATCATTAAAATTACTGGCAATTGGTTTCACTCGAGTCTTTAATGAAAAAAATTTAATTTTTATTAGTTTTATTCTATTTTGGAACTTTAAACCCTAGAAAACCTACTTTTCTCGAAGTGTGTAAGTTCTAGAAGTTTGAAATTTGCCGCAATCGATTCTCCTTCAAATTTGAGGAAATAAGATAGGTCACACTTGCGGTCGCAAAAACTTTTACAAAATGTATGCTTTTTAGTGAATTTCGCGTTTTAAAGTTTTTATCATTAAAATTACTGGCAATTGGTTTCACTCGAGTCTTTAATGAAAAAAATTTAATTTTTATTAGTTTTATTCTATTTTGGAACTTTAAACGCAAGAAAACCTACTTTTCTCGAAGTGTGTAAGTCCTAGAAGTTTGAAAATTGCCCCAATCGATTCTCCTTCAAATTTGAGGAAATAAGATAGGTCACACTTGCGGTCGCAAAAAACTTTTACAAAATGTATGCTTTTTAGTGAATTTCGCGTTTTAAAGTTTCTATCATTAAAATTACTGGCAATTGGTTTCACTAGAGTCTTTAATAAAACAAAATGTAATTTTTATTAGTTTTATTCTATTTTGGAACTTTAAACCCAAGAAAACCTACTTTTCTCGAAGTGTGTAAGTTCTAGAAGTTTGAAATTTGCCGCAATCGATTCTCCTTCAAATTTGAGGAAATAAGATAGGTCACACTTGCGGTCGCAAAAACTTTTACAAAATGTATGCTTTTTAGTGAATTTCGCGTTTTAAAGTTTTTATCATTAAAATTACTGGCAATTGGTTTCACTCGAGTCTTTAATGAAAAAAATTTAATTTTTATTAGTTTTATTCTATTTTGGAACTTTAAACCCAAGAAAACCTACTTTTCTCGAAGTGTGTAAGTTCTAGAAGTTTGAAATTTGCCGCAATCGTTCTCCTTCAAATTTGAGGAAATAAGATAGGTCACACTTGCGGTCGCAAAAACTTTTACAAAATGTATGCTTTTTAGTGAATTTCGCGTTTTAAAGTTTTTATCATTAAAATTACTGGCAATTGGTTTCACTCGAGTCTTTAATGAAAAAAATTTAATTTTTATTAGTTTTATTCTATTTTGGAACTTTAAACCCAAGAAAACCTACTTTTCTCGAAGTGTGTAAGTTCTAGAAGTTTGAAATTTGCCGCAATCGATTCTCCTTCAAATTTGAGGAAATAAGATAGGTCACACTTGCGGTCGCAAAAACTTTTACAAAATGTATGCTTTTTAGTGAATTTCGCGTTTTAAAGTTTTTATCATTAAAATTACTGGCAATTGGTTTCACTCGAGTCTTTAATGAAAAAAATTTAATTTTTATTAGTTTTATTCTATTTTGGAACTTTAAACGCAAGAAAACCTACTTTTCTCGAAGTGTGTAAGTCCTAGAAGTTTGAAAATTGCCCCAATCGATTCTCCTTCAAATTTGAGGAAATAAGATAGGTCACACTTGCGGTCGCAAAAAACTTTTACAAAATGTATGCTTTTTAGTGAATTTCGCGTTTTAAAGTTTCTATCATTAAAATTACTGGCAATTGGTTTCACTAGAGTCTTTAATAAAACAAAATGTAATTTTTATTAGTTTTATTCTATTTTGGAACTTTAAACCCAAGAAAACCTACTTTTCTCGAAGTGTGTGAGTCCTAGAAGTTTGAAATTTGCCCCAATCGATTCTCCTTCAAATTTGAGGAAATAAGATAGGTCACACTTGCGGTCGCAAAAAACTTTTACAAAATGTATGCTTTTTAGTGAATTTCGCGTTTTAAAGTTTCTATCATTAAAATTACTGGCAATTGGTTTCACTAGAGTCTTTAATAAAACAAAATGTAATTTTTATTAGTTTTATTCTATTTTGGAACTTTAAACCCAAGAAAACCTACTTTTCTCGAAGTGTGTGAGTCCTAGAAGTTTGAAATTTGCCCCAATCGATTCTCCTTCAAATTTGAGGAAATAAGATAGGTCACACTTGCGGTCGCAAAAAACTTTTACAAAATGTATGCTTTTTAGTGAATTTCGCGTTTTAAAGTTTTTATCATTAAAATTACTGGCAATTGGTTTCACTCGAGTCTTTAATGAAAAAAATTTAATTTTTATTAGTTTTATTCTATTTTGGAACTTTAAACGCAAGAAAACCTACTTTTCTCGAAGTGTGTAAGTCCTAGAAGTTTGAAAATTGCCCCAATCGATTCTCCTTCAAATTTGAGGAAATAAGATAGGTCACACTTGCGGTCGCAAAAAACTTTTACAAAATGTATGCTTTTTAGTGAATTTCGCGTTTTAAAGTTTCTATCATTAAAATTACTGGCAATTGGTTTCACTAGAGTCTTTAATAAAACAAAATGTAATTTTTATTAGTTTTATTCTATTTTGGAACTTTAAACCCAAGAAAACCTACTTTTCTCGAAGTGTGTGAGTCCTAGAAGTTTGAAATTTGCCCCAATCGATTCTCCTTCAAATTTGAGGAAATAAGATAGGTCACACTTGCGGTCGCAAAAAACTTTTACAAAATGTATGCTTTTTAGTGAATTTCGCGTTTTAAAGTTTTTATCATTAAAATTACTGGCAATTGGTTTCACTCGAGTCTTTAATGAAAAAAATTTAATTTTTATTAGTTTTATTCTATTTTGGAACTTTAAACGCAAGAAAACCTACTTTTCTCGAAGTGTGTGAGTCCTAGAAGTTTGAAATTTGCTCCAATTGATTCTCCTTCAAATTTGAGGAAATAGGATTTCTTGCAAAATTTCCTCATACCAACATAAAATTCAATATTTGACGTTCTGTCACTTCAATGGAAAATATTATGATGTGACTTAGAAAAAAAAACAGATTTTAATTTTTGCTTTTGTAATTTTACCCTTAATTTATTTTTCTCCAGTACATAGTTGAGAGACATGGCAAGACTTTACTACCCCAATACCTAGGAATGTACCGCTTAACCGTCGATAACGTCGAACACTACATCGTGGTCATGCGCAACGTCTTCTCCAACCACCTCAACATCCATCGAAAATTCGACCTGAAAGGCTCCACCGTCGACAGGGAGGCCTCCGAAAAAGAACGAGAAAAAGATTTACCCACCCTTAAAGATAACGATTTCGTCAACGAACAAATGAAGGTGTACATAGGGGATGAAGCGAAATCCAAACTGATGGACACCCTAACGGCGGACGTGGAGTTTTTGACCAAGTTACATCTGATGGACTATTCGCTGTTGCTTGGTAATTTCGCTGCGACTAATGTTTTCACGCGTTTTCAAGGGTGTTTTTTTTAGGGATTCACGAAGTTGAAAGGGGTGAACAGGAGTTGGCCCGAGAAAGAGAGTTGGAGACTGAAAATGCGGGGCAGGATTCGGACGAGAGCGAGTCCGGTTCTGGATTGGAAAACCGAGGTTTTGGGTTTAATACACCCCCGGATTCGCCGAATGCCATCGCTCAGTTTATACGAGAGCACAGTTTGCAGTACGAGGGTGAGTTATTTTTCGAACGAGGGGTGGTTTTTGCACCCCAATAACGAGAATTCACGATATTCAGGAGTTTTATTACATAACACCCCAAGTGACACTATTGACATTTCTATAAAACAAATCGCAACCACGTTTTTTTACACAAGTTCGATAATAATTGTCAATCTCTATCGTCTGGAATCTTGTCATTTCCTAAACAAAGTCAAAATACCGCACGACACTCAGATGACAGCTGTCAAGACTGACAGACGCTTCGATGTTACTCTATCTCCGTCCCCCTCCATGTGTTAGTAAGAGATAGAAGGTGAAACATTTGGCGTCTCTATTATTACATACTCTGTTCATACATACCGGAAATAGGTACTAACTTCCTTATTTTAAATGGAACACCCTGTATATTATGATATTTTTGGATTCGACCTTCATTCTAGGTAAACTTTTACTAAGACTTGCTATGCCAAAAATCAACAATTTTTGAGAAAATCAAGAATTTCGCTTTTTATGTCAAGTGCAGGCCTAACTTCAAAAAGCTGTCACACAAATACATACAGGGTGTTTTTGTGATATTTCTAAGTATTTGAAAAATTGCCGTTGGCAAGATTGAAACGAATTTCTTGAAGTCCCCAAAATTGCAAAAAAATAACCTCAAAAATTGGTTAAAAAATTGCTAGAATTTCTAAAAATTGACAACACTAACAAAAATTAGTAAAACTCTGTGCATCAAAAGCGTTAAGTGGTTAACCTAGAGGGGTGAAGCACATGCCATAAAAAAGCGAAATTCTCGATTTTCTCAAAAACGGTTGATTTTTGACACAGCAATTCTGAGTAAAAGTTCACCTAGAATTAAACGTAGAATCCAAAAATATCATAATATACAGGGTGTTCCATTTAAAATAAGGAAATTAGTACCCATTTCCGGTATAACCGGACGTGCGCCATTGATGAAACTGTTTGACGTCGATTCAAAATTAATTGAAACCCCTGTGTACAAATTTTCAAGACGATGCTAGAAACAGTTCTCCAGATACGGCTAACTGACGCTCGTCGAGGGATACCCTGTAGAGGGATCGAAAACTTTAGTGCCATTTTTTGAAAAATCTCATTTTAGGGGTGAAAAACATTCGCATTTTAAATTTTAATAAATGAACGCCGGGCACAATGCGCAACGCAGCATCAGCGGTCGACAGCCGGCCCACCCGCCGACGCCGACTCACCGATTCTGACTCGGTTGAAGTTAATTGCCACATTTACAAATTCTGTGAAAAAGTGGAAGTTTCTACCGTTTCCGAGACTAGTAAAATGTGAATATCTTACTATACAGGGTGTACCATTTAAAACGAAACACCCTGAATAACTCCTGGAACAGTGATTTGAGGGAAGAACGCTGAAACTGGTCGATTTTTGTTTGGGGGGGGGGTAAGTATCCGTGCTTGGCGAAATTTTCCAACGCACCCCCTACCCCCACCAACCCCGACTTCAAAATTTTAAATGGCAATACCCCACTTGCGATACATCATTTGAAAGCAAATTTCGATGCGAATTCAGTTTTGTAGAAATTTTTAACTTTCGTTGAACTCCAGCGCCCTCTACGGTCGAATTTTGAACTACGCTAGGGCGTTTTGTGATACATCATTTGAAAGGGTTTGAAATTCTCTGTAAACTGATGCAAGAATTTTTGAAATCCATCCACTCGTTCAAAAGTTACATTGAAAAAGAAAGTTGAGACTGGGCACTAAAAATACATTGTAGTCCAAAGTACTGGATCGATTTGGCTGAAATTTGGCCATTTAGGCATATCAACTTTAAAATTTACAATATCTCGTTTCTGTGTCATTAGAAAGATGATTAAATTCTGGTTCTAAAAATCTATTCACAGTTCTCATCTTCATTTAGAATTATGGAAACAAGATAATTTGTGAGATGGTGAAAATTCCCATTAAGAAACCGAGTAAAATGGAAATTTCCATTAGAATTAGAATTCTCCAATAGTCCCAACTTGGTAAAAATTCCCATTAAGAAACCGTGTAAAATGGAAATTTCCATTACAATTAGAATTCTAAAATGAAAATTTCCATTAGAATCAGAATTCTCCAATAGTCCCAACTTGGTGAAAATTCCCATTAAGAAACCGAGTAAAATGGAAATTACCATTACAATTAGAATTCTAAAATGAAAATTTCCATTAGAATTTAGTCCCAACTTACTGGTTTTAGGGAAAAACGGAAATTTACGTTAAAATTTGGGATGTAATTTCCATGCGAATCTTATGGAAACAAGATAATTTGTAAGATGGTGAAAATTCCCATTAAGAAACCGAGTAAAATGAAAATTTCCATTAGAATTAGAATTCTCCAATAGTCCCAACTTGGTGAAAATTCTCATTAAGAAACCGAGTAAAATGGAAATTACCATTATAATTAGAATTCTAAAATGAAAATTTCCATTAGAATTGGAAATCTCCATTAGTCCCAACTAACTGGTTTTAGGGAAAAAGGAAACTTACGTTAAAATTTGGGATGTAATTTCCATGCGAATCTTATGGAAACAAGATAATTTGTGAGATGGCGGAAATTCCCATTAAGAAGCCGAGTAAAATGGAAATTTCCATTAGAATTAGAATTCTCCAATAGTCCCAACTTGGTGAAAATTCTCATTAAGAAACCGAGTAAAATGGAAATTTCCATTACAATTAGAATTCTAAAATGAAAATTTCCATTAGAATTGGAATTCTCCAATAGTCCCAACTTACTGGTTTTAGTAAAAAACGGAAATTTACGTTAAAATTTGGGATGTAATTTCCATGCGAATCTTATGGAAACAAGATAATTTGTGAGATGGCGGAAATTCCCATTAAGAAGGCGAGTAAAATGGAAATTTCCATTACAATTCGAATTCTCCAATAGTCCCAACTTGGTGAAAATTCTCATTAAGAAACCGAGTGAAATGGAAATTACCATTACAATTAGAATTCTAAAATGAAAATTTCCATTAGAATTGGAAATCTCCATTAGTCCCAACTTGGTGAAAATTCTCATTAAGAAACCGAGTAAAATGGAAATTTCCATTAGAATTAGAATTCTCCAATAGTCCCAACTTGGTGAAAATTCTCATTAAGAAACCGAGTAAAATGGAAATTTCCATTACAATTAGAATTCTAAATTGAAAATTTCCACTAGAATTGGAATTCTCCAATAGTCCCAACTTACTGGTTTTAGTAAAAAACGAAAATTTCGTTAAAATTTGGGATGTAATTTCCATGCGAATCTTATGGAAACAAGATAATTTGTGAGATGGTGAAAATTCCCATTAAGAAACCGAGCAAAATGGAAATTTCCATTAGAATTAGAATTCTCCAATAGTCCCAACTTGGTGAAAATTCTCATTAAGAAACCGAGTAAAATGGAAATTACCATTACAATTAGAATTCTAAAATGAAAATTTCCATTAGAATTGGAAATCTCCATTAGTCCCAACTAACTGGTTTTAGGGAAAGACGGAAATTTACGTTAAGATTTGGGATGTAATTTCCATGCGAATCTTATGGAAACAAGATAATTTGTGAGATGGCGGAAATTCCCATTAAGAAGCCGAGTAAAATGGAAATTTCCATTAGAATTAGAATTCTCCAATAGTCCCAACTTGGTGAAAATTCTCATTAAGAAACCGAGTAAAATGGAAATTTCCATTACAATTAGAATTCTAAAATGAAAATTTCCATTAGAATTAAAATTCTCCAATAGTCCTAACTTGGTGAAAATTCCCATTAAGAAACCGAGTAAAATGGAAATTACCATTACAATTAGAATTCTAAAATGAAAATTTCCATTAGAATTGGAAATCTCCATTAGTCCCAACTAACTGGTTTTAGGGAAAGACGGAAATTTACGTTAAGATTTGGGATGTAATTTCCATGCTAATCTTATAAGATAATTTGTGAAATTGTGAAAATTCCCATTAAGAAACCGAGTAAAATGGAAATTACCATTAAATTATTACAAATTGCCAGTTTTAAAGAAATAGTTCAATAAAAATTTATTGGAGTTTCGAAGTCGATCCACAAAAGTTTGTTCATGTTAAGAGTGATACATGTTTCGACGGTTAAGCTCCATCTTCAGTCTTCTCCGGAGTTACATGAAAAAAGTGAACTTGCAAAGAGTTGTAAAAATGTTAAAATTTAAAAATTTGGTTGCATTATTTGAAAAATAAAGACGAAATTTCGAGTTCAAAGTCGAAATTTCGTGTTTGAAGTCGAAATTTCGTGTTCGAAGTCGAAATTTTCGAGTTCAAACTCGAAAATATGTAAATTTTTTACCCGTGTCCGTTCTACGCCTTCGTACTTTCCTGATGCTGGCAATTTTTTTATCTCAAGATATTGACTTTTATCTCAAGATCTGGACTTTTTTCTCAAGATCTTGACTTTTTTCTAAAGATCTTGACTTTTTTCTCAAGATCTTGACTTTTTTCTCAAGGTCTTGACTTTTTTTCTCAAGATCTTGACTTTTTTTCTCAAGATCTTTACTTTTTCCTCAAGATCTCGACTTTTTCCTCAAGATCTTGACTTTTATCTCAAGAATTTCGATTTTGCGCATGCGTGCCTCATTGAAATCATTGCATCATTGATTATTTACAGTTTATTTTTCATTGTGCTTTGTACCAATAAGTATTCTTGTCTTGAAAATGTATATCAATGAGATGTGCATCCCTGTAAATGTTAATTCGCCGTGCACGATGTGTACATTGATTGTCAGTTTCAGGTGATTACATTTTTTGCGTTGATTTAATACTCATCTTCCGGTTGTAGATAGATCAAGGGTTAAATTCCTCCAAGTCGTTTTTTTTTTGTACCATTGAGGGAAAGTTATCGAACGGCTTGAACTTCAAGCAACACTTGGTTGAAATTTCGAAGTTTCAACCCCTAATTTCGAAGCGGTTGGCTGTTGCCCCAAAGCCCTAGCGGCGAGTAGTGACACTTGCTGAATCTAGAATCAAATTAATTTGCTATAAACTTGCGCACCTTAAGGGGTGGTTGTACAGTGACTGAACAACCGACCCTAAAAGCATTGCTACTTGTGAAATCTTGCAAGAATGGTTTTGGTGTTGTTTTAATAAAAAATAAGTTGAAACTTTTGCACACCAGTGCCAGATGCGAATCAAACACCCCTCGTTTTTGCACTTTAGCTCACTAAAAATTGTTTTATGTTAACGATTAACCCTTTTTTCAGGTGGAATAATTCCAGAATTGGACATTTACGCTATACCAAGTTGTGAAACCGCCCCCGTAAAAGAGATCTATTTCGTTGCCATAATCGACGTCCTCACCCACTACGGAGTCAAAAAACAAGCGGCAAAAGCTGCCAAAACGGTTAAATACGGCTCGAACGTAGACGGCATCAGCACTTGTGATCCAGAGCAATACGCTCGACGATTCATTGATTTCATGTCGAAAGCAATCGAATAAATCAGCACTAGTTTTCCTCCCTGTTAATTTTTTGTGTAAATAAGGATTTGATAAAAAATGTAAATAATAATGTGATCGATATTTAGGTTTGGTTAGGAGGTTTAGCTGTCAATTCCAAGTTCTAGCGGAAATACAGGATTCAACTAAAATTCAGTATTATTTGTTTTTCGAACTAGAAAGAAATTAATGTTATAATCGTGGTTAAATGGAACTTTTATCAATTTTTTCAACTCTTCTGCGTTTCTGTTTGTTTTTCGAGGGACAATAATTCTTGTCTAAAAATTTGTAATTTTACACTTTTTATAAAGTTTTTAAGGTGGTGTACGATTCTTGCAATTGATTTTGCCAAACGAGCTTTAAGATTGTCTTTATCATTGTTATTTTGTATTTATATTTTATATCTAGTCTATAACATTATCGATTTATTGCTAAGGTAATTTTTTTGTATTAATTTTCACTATCGACATGTTTTGTCTTCATAAAATCAGTGTATCAGCTGTGGTTTCTTTTTTAATAAAATCATGAATTGTGAAAGGGCTACAAAATGTTGACGCACAGTGCCGAAATAAGGGGATTATTATCAGCAAAGCAGCACCGGATGATTTCTACTCTGTCCATCGCATAACTTGAAAACGAAAGCAGATTTCGAGCTGAAATTTTCTACACACGTGTATACCCCGAAAATCTCGGCGGGGATAGTTTTTGGGCCATATCGGACCAGGGGGGTGGGAGTTAGGGGTGAAAAACCAAGAAATTACAATTTTCGACGTTTGATCGCGAACGCTGCCTCAACGCTTGAAGCTAGAGCAAAAGTTTCTAAGGAGGAATTGTCGGCAATGAAAAGATCTACAAAAAAGTCCACGACGGCATACAGCTATCTACGAGGGGTAGCCCACCGACATCGTTTTTGTGTTTTAATTTTTGACGAAAATAGCTTCAGTGGCTTATTGTCGGCTATCCGTAACAGATATTTATATGCTGTCGCGGACTTTTTTGTAGGTCTTTTCGTTGCCGACGTTTCTCCCTTATACGATTTTAATCCATCTTCAAGCGTTTAGGCAGCGTTCGCAGTAAAAGCGCGAGAATGCGAGGTTTTTTCGGGACCGAAAAACTATTAATTGTAATAACTCGAGAACCAGTGGAGACGTTTTACTGAAACTTGATGTGCGTTTTTGACGTACAAGTCTGTTGAAGGTGAGGGGGTGTCAATTTTGGGGGATGAAATTTAGGGGTTGAAAATCACAAAAATACGAATTCTCAGATATTTTGCACATGGAGATCTGAAACCACATATATTTTGACATTATTTGCTAAGGGATGGTTTTTTTTCTGCAAGATGAAACAGAAAGGGGTGCACTGTAGATTTAGTGAATTCGCTCGCTCGCTCGGCCGGCCATCTACCCTGTCCAACGCATAACTTGAGAACGAAAGCAGATATCGAGCTGAAATTTTCTACACATGTATATTCCCCGAAAATCTCGGCGGGGATAGTTTTTGAGCCATATCGTACCAGGGGGGTGAGAACTAGGGGTGGAAAACTGAAAGAAATTACAATTTTCAACGTTTGATCGCGAACGCTGCCTCAACGCTTGAAGCTAGAGCAAAAGTTTCTAAAGAGGAATTGTCGGCAATGAAAAGATCTACAAAAAAGTCCGCGACGGCATATAGCTATCTACGAGGGGTAGCCCACCGAGATCGTTTTTGTGTTTTAATTTTTGACGAAAATAGCTTCAGTGGCTTATTGTCGGCTATCCGTAACAGATATTTAGATGCTGTCGCGGACTTTTTTGTAGGTCTTTTCGTTGCCGACGTTTCTTCCTTATACGATTTTAATCCATCTTCAAGCGTTTAGGCAGCGTTCGCAGTAAAAGCGCGAGAATGCGAGGTTTTTTCGGGACCGAAAAACTATTAATTGTAATAACTCGACAACCAGTGGAGATGTTTTACTGAAACTTGATGTGCGTTTTTGACGTACAAGTCTGTTGAGGGTGAGGGGGTGTCAATTTTGGGGGATGAAATTTAGGGGTTGAAAATCACAAAAATACGAATTCTCAGATATTTTGCCCATGGAGATCTGAAACTACATATATTTTGACATTATTTGATAAGGGATGGTTTTTTTCTGCAAGATGAAACAGAAAGGGGTGCACTGTAGATTTAGTGAATTCGCTCGCTCGCTCGGCCGGCCATCTACCCTGTCCAACGCATAACTTGAGAACGAAAGCAGATATCGAGCTGAAATTTTCTACACACGTGTATACCCCGAAAATCTCGGCGGGGATAGTTTTTGGGCCATATCGGACCAGGGGGGTGGGAGTTAGGGGTGAAAAACCAAGAAATTACAATTTTCGACGTTTGATCGCGAACGCTGCCTCAACGCTTGAAGCTAGAGCAAAAGTTTCTAAAGAGGAATTGTCGGCAATGAAAAGATCTACAAAAAAGTCCGCGACGGCATATAGCTATCTACGAGGGGTAGCCCACCGAGATCGTTTTTGTGGTTTAATTTTTGACGAAAATAGCTTCAGTGGCTTATTGTCGGCTATCCGTAACAGATATTTAGATGCTGTCGCGGACTTTTTTGTAGGTCTTTTCGTTGCCGACGTTTCTTCCTTATACGATTTTAATCCATCTTCAAGCGTTTAGGCAGCGTTCGCAGTAAAAGCGCGAGAATGCGAGGTTTTTTCGGGACCGAAAAACTATTAATTGTAATAACTCGAGAACCAGTGGAGATGTTTTACTGAAACTTGATGTGCGTTTTTGACGTACAAGTCTGTTGAAGGTGAGGGGGTGTCAATTTTGGGGGATGAAATTTAGGGGTTGAAAATCACAAAAATACGAATTCTCAGATATTTTGCACATGGAGATCTGAAACCACATATATTTTGACATTATTTGCTAAGGGATGGTTTTTTTTCTGCAAGATGAAACAGAAAGGGGTGCACTGTAGATTTAGTGAATTCGCTCGCTCGCTCGGCCGGCCATCTACCCTGTCCAACGCATAACTTGAGAACGAAAGCAGATATCGAGCTGAAATTTTCTACACATGTGTATTCCCCGAAAATCTCGGCGGGGATAGTTTTTGAGCCGTATCGTACCAGGGGGGTGAGAACTAGGGGTGGAAAACTGAAAGAAATTACAATTTTCAGCGTTTGATCGCGAAAGCTGCCTCAACGCTTGAAGCTAGAGCAAAAGTTTCTAAAGAGGAATTGTCGGCAATGAAAAGATCTACAAAAAAGTCCGCGACGGCATATAGCTATCTACGAGGGGTAGCCCACCGAGATCGTTTTTGTGTTTTAATTTTTGACGAAAATAGCTTCAGTGGCTTATTGTCGGCTATCCGTAACAGATATTTAGATGCTGTCGCGGACTTTTTTGTAGGTCTTTTCGTTGCCGACGTTTCTTCCTTATACGATTTTAATCCATCTTCAAGCGTTTAGGCAGCGTTCGCAGTAAAAGCGCGAGAATGCGAGGTTTTTTCGGGACCGAAAAACTATTAATTGTAATAACTCGAGAACCAGTGGAGATGTTTTACTGAAACTTGATGTGCGTTTTTGACGTACAAGTCTGTTGAAGGTGAGGGGGTGTCAATTTTGGGGGATGAAATTTAGGGGTTGAAAATCACAAAAATACGAATTCTCAGATATTTTGCACATGGAGATCTGAAACCACATATATTTTGACATTATTTGATAAGGGATGGTTTTTTTCTGCAAGATGAAACAGAAAGGGGTGCACTGTAGATTTAGTGAATTCGCTCGCTCGCTCGGCCGGCCATCTACCCTGTCCAACGCATAACTTGAGAACGAAAGCAGATATCGAGCTGAAATTTTCTACACATGTGTATTCCCCGAAAATCTCGGCGGGGATAGTTTTTGGGCCATATCGGACCAGGGGGGTGGGAGTTAGGGGTGAAAAACCAAGAAATTACAATTTTCGACGTTTGATCGCGAACGCTGCCTCAACGCTTGAAGCTAGAGCAAAAGTTTCTAAGGAGGAATTGTCGGCAATGAAAAGATCTACAAAAAAGTCCTCGGCGACATTTAGCTATCTACGAGGGGTAGCCCACCGAGATCGTTTTTGTGTTTTAATTTTTGACGAAAATAGCTTCAGTGGCTTATTGTCGGCTATCCGTAACAGATATTTATATGCTGTCGCGGACTTTTTTGTAGGTCTTTTCGTTGCCGACGTTTCTCCCTTATACGATTTTAATCCATCTTCAAGCGTTTAGGCAGCGTTCGCAGTAAAAGCGCGAGAATGCGAGGTTTTTTCGGGACCGAAAAACTATTAATTGTAATAACTCGAGAACCAGTGGAGATGTTTTACTGAAACTTGATGTGCGTTTTTGACGTACAAGTCTGTTGAAGGTGAGGGGGTGTCAATTTTGGGGGATGAAATTTAGGGGTTGAAAATCACAAAAATACGAATTCTCAGATATTTTGCACATGGAGATCTGAAACCACATATATTTTGACATTATTTGCTAAGGGATGATTTTTTTTCTGCAAGATGAAACAGAAAGGGGTGCAAATTGGCAAAAACAAGACTTCACTTAAAAATTAATATTTTCGAAGCCTTGGAAGTTTTTCTTTTCCGAAATTATGGCACTTCCTAAAGAAAGGTCAGGGCTAGCTAATGACACTTTAATGTCGAATTTCATACACAGCGTGTCCCCGATCAATTTTCAAATTAACAAATTAAAAAGACAAAATTTCTAAAATTTCAAACGGAATGACCTTGAATTTTTTTTTCCCACTAATAGAGAAGTAAATTCTAGGTCGACTTTCTTAACAAATACCTATACCTAAATAGCGTGTTTTTCAAATTATCACTAGTTTTAAGTCTGGGTTGTGGTTTTATTCGTTTCCGAGTTATGTACTAACAAGTGAATGTCGTTAAAACGATAAACTCTACGGTGCATAACAACGATTCGTTATAGAAATTCATAGGAAAAAATAAATTTGATTTATTGTGTTGACTAATATGTATATCGCATAATCAGAAAAAAAATCACTCGGAAAAAAACAATTTGGCAATTTTGTTGCCAATATACGTAGTTAGTTAGCGATGGAAAAAAATTAATTATTTGCCATTTATGCGTTAATAACAACAAAATTGCTGAATTGTTTCACTAAATTAATTTTTTTACGGATTTTTATGATAACAGTACAAACTTTCTATACGTATTTACAAATTATGTCTACAAGAATCCGTTAAATATAAGTACAGCATATGTCATTTGAAGAGAAAATTACTTGTAATTTTGACATATGTCATCATATATGTAGATGATTTAATGACGTCATCTTATCATTACAGAGATTGTCAAATTTACATAAGTACAAGCTGTCCGGAAATAACATTGAAATACTTAGGGGGGTGATTCTACATCGGAAAATATGAAAAAAAGTTCTTATAAATATGTATTCGGAAAACTTTAAACTTTGAGTTAAAGAAAACTACTCTCCTCGAAGTGCCTAAGCCACTAGAAGTTTGAAATTTGCACCAATCGATTCTCCTTCAAATTTGAGGAAATAAGATAGGTCACACTTGCGGTCGCAAAAAAGTTTTACAAAATGTATGCTTTTTAGTGAATTTCGCGTTTTAAAGTTTTTATCATTAAAATTACTGGCAATTGGTTTCACTAGACTCTTTAATAAAACAAAATGTAATTTTTATTAGTTTTATTCTATTTTGGAACTTTAAATGAAAGAAAACCTACTTTTCTCGAAGTGTGTAAGTCCTAGAAGTTTGAAATTTGCCCCAATCGATTCTCCTTCAAATTTGAGGAAATAAGATAGGTCACACTTGCGGTCGCAAAGAACTTTTACAAAATATATGCTTTTTAGTGAATTTCGCGTTTTAAAGTTTTTATCATTAAAATTACTGGCAATTGGTTTCACTAGAGTCCTTAATGAAACAAAATGTAATTTTTCTTAGTTTTATTCTATTTTGGAACTTTAAACGCAAGAAAACCTACTTTTCTCGAAGTGTGTAAGTCCTAAAAGTTTGAAATTTGCCCCAATCGATTCTCCTTCAAATTGGAGGAAATAAGATAGGTCACACTTGCGGTCGCAAAAAACTTTTACAAAATATATGCTTTTTAGTAAATTTCGCGTTTTAAAGTTTTTATCATTAAAATTGCTGGCAATTGGTTTCACTAGAGTCCTTAATTAAACAAAATGTAATTTTTCTTAGTTTTATTCTATTTTGGAACTTTAATAATAATAATAATAATAATAATATAGTTTATTTGCCCAACAGTAGAGACCAATTACAGGACAAAGAATTGATATACATAATATAAATATACAAAGTACAGAGTAAGATAAACAGAAGCGAACAAAGAAGTAGGTAAATCAAACCGAGTTCAGTTTAGCCGAGAAAAGGCTGAAAATTGATTTCTTAAAACTATATAAACTCAGCCTGAAGATATCAACATCACTATGGCAAATTACATTGTATCTTGAACACATCAGTGAAATCGGACAGCGTAACAGAATGTTGGTACGTGGTATTGAGGCTCGAAAAGTAACAGGAGATCTTGACCCAAGTCGAGGAACCAAAAAATTTAAATGAAAGAAAACCTACTTTTCTCGAAGTGTATAAGTCCTAGAAGTTTGAAATTTGCCCCAATCGACTCTCCTTCAAATTTGAGGAAATAAGATAGTTCACACTTGCGGTCGCAAAAAACTTCTACAAAATATATGTTTTTTAGTGAATTTCGCGTTTTAAAGTTTTTATCATTAAAATTACTGGCAATTGGTTTCACTAGAGTCTTTAATAAAACAAAATGTAATTTTTATTAGTTTTATTCTATTTTGGAACTTTAAACGCAAGAAAACCTACTTTTCTCGAAGTGTGTAAGTCCTAGAAGTTTGAAATTTGCCCCAATCGATTCTCCTTCAAATTTGAGGAAATAAGATAGGTCACAGTTGCGGTCGCAAAAAACTTTTACAAAATGTATGCTTCTTAGTGAATTTCGCGTTTTAAAGTTTTTATCATTAAAATTACTGGCAATTGGTTTCACTAGAGTCTTTAATGAAACAAAATGTAATTTTTATAAGTTTTATTCTATTTTCGAACTTTAAATGAAAGAAAACCTACTTTTCTCGAAGTGTGTAAGTCCTAGAAGTTTGAAATTTGCCCCAATCGATTCTCCTTCAAATTGGAGGAAATAAGATAGGTCACACTTGCGGTCGCAAAAAATTTTTACAAAAAGGTTTTTTCTTGGAAAAACTAGTGGCAATGGTTTCACTAGCATCTCTCATAATACAAAATCCAGTTTTAATTAAAACTTGCCATAATTTATTGATATTATCGAATTTTGCAGTTTTAAACCAATGAAAATCTGCTTTTCTCGGAGTGAGTGGCTCTTAGAAGTTCGAAGCTTGTGCCAATTGATTCTCCCTCAAAATTGAGGAAGCGAGATGGGTCACACTTCAGGTCGCTAACCGTTTTGAAAAAATCACCTTCCAGTGTATCCCTACTGAAAATGTTGGTTAGAATCTGGTAGAAACTGTTAAACATCTGTAACAGTTTGAAGCAGGGTTGTGATTTAGGAATTAAAAGTCAATGATATTAGACAGGTCGAATAAGGGTTTTAAGATACAATGTTACCTGGTATAAAGTTTATACCATCTTCTAGCAGGAATATAAATTGTTTTATCACCGGGCGAAAATGGAGTACCAGGTTGAGTCAGGAAAATATTTTATTTTGCGCCTGATACAATTTTATAAAAGATATAAGTAAGACTGAAGCAGGACTATAAGTTGTTTTATTGCCGGGTGAAAACGGAGTACCAGGTTGAGTCAGGAAAATATTTTATTTTGCGCCTGATACATAATTTTATAAAAGATGTAAGTAAGGCTGAAACAGGAATATAAGTTGTTTTATTACCGGATGAAAACGGAGTAGCAGGTTGAGTCAGGAAAATATTTTAGTTTGCGCCTGATACAATTTTATAAAAGATATAAGTAAGACTGAAGCCGATCACTAATTTTATCCAACATCCTATTAGGGCCACGCAAGCAGTTTTCATCCGGTTTTATAAGGCTTTAAGGAGAAGGTCTGAAAAGAGGATATAAGGTCCAACCGAGTTTCCATTTATATAGGCATCATAAAGTAGGATTAGTGAATAATTCAGTTCTTGACAGAAAATATTAATATAATATTTTATTGTATTTCTACATTATTTGGCAAGGTACAGAAATATGAGTTGGTCTCAGATATTTTAATTTTGATACATTTTCCTTCAGTCATTAGATTTGGATTAATTTGAAATACGTTTTCGATAAGACCATCGTCTACTTTATAAATATTTTGTGAGGTAGTGGTGCCGATGCTTAATAATGAAACAAGAAGTTCTTGTACGATAAAAACGCAGCTTCCATCGTTTTTAAGAACAATTTTTTTAATTTGTACAATTTTTCCGTTTTTTAAAATTATATAAGAATTATCATTGCGGTTATTTTTATATGCTTCATAGCTTGCACTTGTGAATTTGGTTCCATTTACAATACATCTTGAGTATTCCCTTATTTCCTCGTTTTCAACTTTACTCTCTGATGGCAAACCTAAAAATACGACACCATTTTTATCGGTAGCACCGTACTTTAACTTCTTATAAATAATAAACAGTGATTCACAATAATCTTTACATAATTCAGATTTTCCCTGTGTCATGTTATTGATTTTATTAAGTTTAAGAGTTTTATCTATAATTTGTTTGTGAACATCTTTAGAGCCATGTATTTTATTTTTTAAATAAAAAATAGCAGATTCAAACGGGAAAGTGCTATTTGCCCAGAGTGGACCACTAATTTTCACATGTTCAACAAGGTGGGTTAACAAATGTACGTTGAACGTCATGCTACTTGCACCATACAATATTTGATACTCACAAACAAATTTTGTTAAATTATATGCTGCAGAGACTAAATTGTCCTTAGATATATTGTCTTTGAGTAGATAAAAAATGCTACTTTGGAATAATAACCAGTGTTCTAAATATTTTTCATTTAAGATCCCCTGTAAACAAGGAACAGAATAAAATAACAGCCAAGATCTCCATTCAGAGGCTTTCCATTTTGCTCTGAAAAAAACACTTCTTGGCAGCCTATGTATTTCATCTGGAGGGCAGATTTTAGTTAATCGACTATTAATAATTTCCATTTTTCCTGGAGAGCCTATGTAATGGGTAGTCTCGGCGGATGTTGAAGGTCCATGATATGTAGTCCACAATTCGAATGTTTTTTTAGTGACTCCAAGAAGAACTGAATGTAAATAATCTGGTGGAGAACCAGACACAAGCGAAAATTGTGGCAAATTAATCAAAGCAGAGGGTCCTTTTATACCGTTAACTTTTCTCTGTGTTTCTAATGACTCTCTCATATCATTAAGAAATTCCTCATCTATTCTACATCCATATGGTTCAACATCAATAGGATATTTTACTTGTTTGCTTGTTTTATTCGCGATGCTTTCAGTTTTACCTGGATGGTAACAATAATTGCATCCCATAAAACCATTAAATTGTGTGCAATTAAGCAACATTGGTCTCGCGATAGAGTCAACACACATACATAAAGGAATGAATTTAGAATTTACTAATGTTCCATTGTAATTCCATGTAACCCCCGTAGTGGCAATTTTCTCAGCTTGTGCAACAAAAGACGACATGAATGTATTCATACAGGGTTCCTTTTCACCGACGAATAAACCCGCAAGTATGGTGTTTTTAAAACGAATTCGAGGCGGCAATTCGTTAATTACGAGTTGTAGTGGCCACATAGAGATTTTTGATGAATCAAAAATAGGCGCTCCATCAGTATTGAAATTATACGTGAAGTCGCAGGCGGTTTTATTAAGGGACTTATAAAGATTTGCATCATACACATCAGCAATGTGACCATCATCATCCTTATTTTTTCGGTCGCACGAAAAATTTATGTGACTTTTAATCTTTTCGTTTTCAAAGAAGCTTTTAATTTGGTACTGAAGGTCCAAAATGAAGAAGTAGTTTGAAGTTGAGAGGCCAATTTTATATTCGTTATTGCAATTTTCTGCAGAACATTCAAGTTTTCTTTCCCCTGCTGTAAGATCTGATTTAAAAAAGGTTCTTTTTGATGGATAATTACAATTTGGACAAAAAAATTGGTATAGCACAGCACTTTCAGGAATATCAAATAGTTTGTTAATATGATAATTGGTTGAACCGAATCCATCTGATCTTCCAGAAAAGATTTCAATCATTTTCAACAAATCAGTAACAGCGTTTTTTGAAAGACTGTGTCGGAGTCCAAATGTTGCAATCATCAATAATGCTTCGTCTACTGTTATTTTGCTAAGTTGAAACAATAAATCATTCTCTTCTGGTTCTGATGGTGAAGAACATTTCTCATCATCACCGTCAATATCTTCGTTAAAGCAGGTGTTTTCTTCTGATGATACCGAGTTGGCACTTTCTGAGCAGTTTGTTCTATCTTCATGCCCATCAGTAGCTGCATCATCATTATTAACTTCTGAACTTACGAATTCGTTACAGCTACTAGCAAAAATATTTTGTGGATTTTCTAATTCATACTGAACTAAACTGGCTACGCCGAGCAGCTCATTGTCGTCCGCTTCCTCTATAATTCGGATACCAGTTCTCTGATCTGCTATAAATTTGTTTTTCGGGGTCGAATAGAAATCATCATCAGTTATTGTTGAGTTAGCTGTTAATGAGGTAGCTTCATCAAATAGACACTTTCGAACGCTAGACTCATCCGTTCGTTTATTCCACCGCCACATGCTTGTCCTACTAGCCGGTAATGCATCTTTATTATCTTTATCGAAAATTTGTTTGCGCCTTTTTCTTGCTCTTTCACAGTGTGAAGAAGTATAGTCCATATCTCACGACTTATTTCGGTCTAAAATTGAAGGAAAATTTAGTGTTATTACAATAGTACAATAATATAAACTATTGAATAAACTTCTGAGAAAAATAATTGTGATTTACGGAACAATTAAGAGTCCCTCGGTCTTTCCCTATTGCACAACACCATATTCAAATTAAATTACGCGCTCCGCCAAAGTTTAAGCTTCACCGACATGCGGTGTTGTCACACGTCCTTGTTAGATGTTGCCGTTGGGAAGTCGATGCATGTTGGGTTGTTCAACTTGCGAATGAATAGCGTAATAAAGAGATAGTTTTCAAATTAAAAACAGTTTCAAAGAATCAAAGTCAAAGATGCATTTTTTCTTTAGATTTGCATTTGATATTGGGATTGGGATAAAGGTGCTGACAACGCCGCATCACGTGTCCTCTTCCAGCCAACCACAGCACACCAACTGAGTGAGACGACACCTACTTACCGCGTTCACGTTCACACGCGAGGTTAAAATGTTAAATGGCCGTTAATTTTATTCGGTTTACTGTTTTGAGGTCTCTGGTTTTGACTTTTGGGTGTTTTGTTCGGAGAAGTGCGTTTAGTGATATGGTTTTACAGAAAGTTGATTCTTTAATTACCAAAGTTGTCAGAAGGCCTGCTTCCAGACTGAATAACTCAAACTCTCAATTTTAAAACACGGATCTATGAAAACACGACTGTGGTTTTGGTGAGTGTTTACTAGAAAAGAAATGTGTAGTTTAGTTTTTTTTACAGGTTAGGGTGAACCATGTGGAATTCTATTACCAACGCGGGGCCCGCCGAATTTGCTTATGTTCGATATCTAGAAGACAATAAAAAGGAAATTGTCCCAATATCATACGTAAAGAATTTTGAACCGTTTGATACGATTAAAAAAAACAAAAAATATCAGGTGTTGTGGAAAAATGCCAAAGGAACCCTCACAGATGATGAAAGCTGCGCTGACTGCTATTATGAAGCAGAATTAATATATGTAGCAGGTGAGTTTATATTATAATAGGTATTTACTATTTTATGCATAATGTTAATATTGTAATGATGCAGGTGTCACTATGGCCCGTAAGCCATTTTTTTACCTTAAATTACTAAGTTAGAAATTTGGTAGATATATCTCGTTCCACGAGACCTTGCAGTGTTTTCCCATATAAATTAAATGGGAAAACCACCGCAAGGTCTGGTGGAATGAGATATAGATATGTCATAACCTGCCAAAGAGCTGCTGACTTGATTTTAGTGGCAATCGGTCAACGACAAACGACAAGTGCTGTTTGGCATGTCAACTTATGATTTGTTTTTATTAGCATGAAAGCACATGAAAGGTCTTTAAATTCTGTTTCCAAAAATGCATTCAAACTTAATGCCATTTTGGCAGTAATTTGAAATTTTTTTAAAAACTCCAGAAAACACATTTAAGGCTTTATCTGCAAATGCATCTGAAATAGTTTCGATTATAAATTCTAGCTTTAAATTTAAGGCAAAAAGTGGGGTGGCTGAGAGTTTTGGCCCACTCTGTATAGGTATACCCACTTGCTACTCAATTATTTACTAATTAATAAACGGATAGAGAATATGAATATGCCGGAAACCCACACTTTGCTGACATTTCTTACATATTTTTACAGGAACAAGGAAACAAATCGAAGAGCAGTTAGAGAAAAAGAGAACTATTTTTGGAAAGAAAGATATGATCGAGACTGAGGAAGGTTCGTCAACGGAGGAGACTCCATCCCACAATTCTTCAAAGGTAAAGTGATGAGGGCATCATTATGTTATTATGTAATCTAACGTTATTGTTTGCAGTCATCCAAAAGAAAAAAAAAGTCTAAACAATCGAATAAGTCCAGTAATGTATCACATTTGAAAGACATTATGAAGGCCAAGTTGGCGAAATTAAATAGCGGGCATGGTGTCCAAAAGGTATTAGGCATCTTACAATTTATCAGGTTTTTTCGCAGAGATGTCATTCGGTTTTATGCGAGTTTTATGTATATCAAATTCCATATTGTAATATTAAACACGAGGGGTTAGCCACGGCCCGATTTAAAGGACAAAAAATTCCACAATTTCCTCAAAAAGTCAGCAAATTCCTCTATAAATTCCTCTTTCGAGGGACAAAAAATTCCTCGTGTGGCCAACCCCTCGATTAAATATTGACAAACATTGGGATACCACTTAAAAATTGGTTCCTAAAGCATGAGTTCTAGCCCTATTGATTTAAAAGATTGATGTGTGTGGACTTATTGACTCAAAATTTTAGCTTGAACTCATTGGCAACCAATATTGAAGTGATAGAAATCAGATATCTCCTCCTTAGCTTTGGCCCTTAGCCTGGTATTTGTAAATTGTAAATTCAATTAATTATATTGGGATAGTATATTGTTTTTGAATCACTACATTAACATTCTCTGCTTTAAGGGGAACGTTGTTACTAAAGGAAGTGAATTGTCTGACATAAGAAACAATACTGATATTCATAAACAGAAGTTTGATGAAAAGAAGAAGACCAAATCAACTCACCTAAACAACAAGCAAAATGGAGAAATACAAGTAAAAGCACTTGAGAATTGATTTTACATTCACAACTGTAAAATGTAATTATGTATATTTAACAGGAAATGGACACCAGTGACTTAGAAAGTGAAACGGGAAAACTATATCAGCCAACGAATGATATACATCAAGGAGTAATCGAAGAAACACAGGTAAACTGGGGCTAAATTGGTTTTGGGTTCAGACATTTAAATGTGATTTTATATTTTGCAGGATCAAGACATCATCAGTGACATTGAAATTGATAAAACGATTGATGATAAGAAACCTGGTAAGGCAGCTGATCCAAAGTGCATTGAAACTAGAGAAATACAAGTAAAATAATATAAAAATGTCTGTGAATTTGAATGTTTAAGTGTATGTTACAGGATGTAGAAAGTACCATCAACATTGATAAGAAAAAAAAATGTGATGAAATTAGAAAACACAAAGCAGTAAATGGAGGGTCACAAGTTAAGGTCGGTGTATAAATGCTTGTGAGATCACAGGTTTAAATGTATTTTGTAGAATGTGGAAGTCATTCAAATTGTTAATAAGAAAAATGATGGGATGTTACAGGATGTAGAGAGTGCCATCAAAATTGATAAGAAAAGAAAATGTGATGAAATTAGAAAACACAAAGCAGTAAATGGAGGGTCACAAGTTAAGGTCGCCGTATAAATGCTTGTAAGATCACAGGTTTAAATGTATTTTGTAGAATGTGGACGCCATTCAAATTGTTAATAAGAAAAATGATGGGAATAAAAACACAGCTGATATAAAGCAGAAAGGAAATAGAGAAATACACGTAAACAGGTTTTAATTTGTTACATATTAACTGGTTGAATTATTTATTTTACAGGGCGAAAATCACTCTGTACAAGATTTATTAAAGATGAACAACAAATTAAAAAAGGAAAACAAAGGGTTAAAGCAACAGAATCATGATCTTACTGAAAAGCTTCGAACTTCTTCTGTCACAGGACGTAAGTGCAATTCGAAAAAGGACAGCGTAGCAAAGCCCGCCTTGGATCCGAGGGGACTTACCGCGATTAGAGGTAATTTAGGGTAGCTTTATTAATATTCTTTCAACTGTTTCTGAATAAATTGCAGAGTTTTTTGTAAAATGGCTCAAAGAAAAAAAATTGACGCAAGTTGAAATTGATGCCAGAGCTTCGAAAATCCCGGGATACATAAATTCTAAAATCTACGAGCTCAATAGAACCGCGAAGGAACCAAAACGATCGTTGGCAGTTGTCATTGAAGATGAAGATGAAATAAGTAGTGAAGGGGGTGACGCCACCGTTGATTCGGAAGAATCTTCTGAATCAGACTTATCATCTTCACCAGAGGATTAAGAATTACACTTACGCATTACGGAATATTTTTTTTTGCCAGTTTTTCATAATAAAACATTCATCTATCTATACTTACCGAATTTTTATATAAAATTAAACGTTTGCAAAATGCATACTCATTGAAACGATATTGCTTACATAATAACTATATTTTGTCCGGACTGCACGTATGCATATTTCCGTGGCGAAACATTGTTACACAGCAATGTTTCGCCATGGAAATAAGGTTACGTGCAGTACAAATTATAAGTATCATCAAAACCTGGCACAAGGTAATTATCTAAAGTACAAAATCATGTGGTATCATCATCATGTGCATCATCAAGAGACAAGGTACCATGGAAACAACTATTATTTTTCCAGCAGCTAAGGACATCAAGTTAGCTAACATTAATTGTGGAAGATGAAAACAGCAGCTCGTTCTAAATTACCAGTAGAACGTTGTCTCACTCGGCTCAAACTGTTAAATATAAGCTAGAAGGTTTTGTATGGAATTTTCAATGTCTAAAACTGGTGTAAAGAATTTAAGGCAGCTTCTGGCGGTGTTTTAACTGCTATAACCTGGTACATTTTTTTAGACAGCCTCTGGCAGGGTTTTAACTGCCTTATAACCTGGTAAATTTTTTTAAGCGGTTTTGCTCGTATTTTCCCGTTACATTAAACACTGGTAAAGAATTTAAGGCAGCCTCTGGCGGTGTTTTAACTGCTATGACCTGGTACATTTTTCTAGGCAGCCTCTGGCGGGGTTTCAACTGCATTATAACCTGGTAAATTTTTTTAAGCGGTTTTGCTCGGATTTTCCTGTTACATTAAACGGGTTCAACCTGATTGGATGTTCCTGGTTGAACCTGTTTGTTTTTTTTTATAGGTTTTTAGTTCAGCATTTTCAGTAGGGATACCTCTTGCTGAAATTGAATTTTCGATTATTCACGTGAAAAATTAGTGGCAGTTAAGTATTTTTAGTCTCCTGACAGTACGAAATACGCACCCCCCCTCCACACCTTAGCTGGCCCACAATCAAGAGGCTCCTTCATATTGATCAGCCCCCGGGCCCCACTATTGCATAATCCGGCCCTGTCTATAACAGAATATCTGATATCAATAAAGCATCATCAGAGCTGCTTTTTTATGTAATTTTAGTCAGGGGACCAAGTTTCGGTGCCTTTAAACTCAGATTTAATAAATGTTTAAAGGTCGTATTCTATTCCATTTGTGATGATATATGGCAACTTTTTTGCGATATATCGCGACTTCTGGGGACTTTTTTTTGTGGAATCCGTCAATTCGTCAGTAAGTACAGAATTTTTGCGATATAAGCTGCTTTCCATTTACACTTTTATCTGATAAGGCTCACTTAACTCGGCAATTTGATTGGTCAATATCTAAATGAACCAATCAAATTGTTGAGATTAACTGAGGCTGCTTAGATAAATGTGCAAAAGGAAAGCACCTAAGTATCGCGATTTAAATATTGACGGATTCTACAATAAAAATCCTAAGAAATCGCTATATAAGAACACAACAGGTTTGTCTTTGTCTCTGTCTGTGACATAACATAAGAAAGAGCGCGGTAACAACATTTAACAGTATTCCTGGTCAACCATGGTCGACGCGAAAAATCAACTAATCTGGTACCGTTGTCATGGCGGCAAAACGTCAACTGTCTAATTTAATCTGTCAACGTCAAAATTTTAAGGTTATGTGACCACGAACTTTCATAAATTCCCTTTGTGGCTAAATGGCAAGGTATTTAGTACAATTAATTGTAGCAGGGTCTCAAGTGATCGGAAGAGCCTTTGCCAGAGCCCTAAAACAAGAAATCGAAGCGTCACAACAAGCGGCCCAAAGGTTAGGTAATACAAAAACACGAACAGAACGAATCGCAAATCAAAAACTTGGATTAAGCTTAGAGGAAGCAAAACAAATCTTAAACGTTTCTAAATTAGAGCCTGAAGAAGTCGATAAGAAATATGAAAGCTTATTTAAAGCTAATGATAAGGCACGGGGTGGATCTTTCTACATACAGTCAAAGATAGTGCGAGCCAAGGAAAGAATCGATATGGAATTCCAAAACGTTGAAGATAGTGCAACTAGTAAAGATAATGTTGGAGAGAAAACTTAACATTTGTGACTACTTAGAAATTAAGCTAACTATTTAGTTAATAAAATAGTAAAACTTTTCCTACTGTTTTTATTTACTACCCTTAACATGATTACTAATTTTTGACTAATGAATTGGCATCTTGGACTTTAGCTTCTTTGTGTGTTCCATCACAAAACGGTCTGTTATTAGTTTGTTTGCAATTACACAACCAATATTCTTTTGTGTCTTCAACCATGAATGCAACCGGTCTTGAAAAAAAATAAAAAATTAGTAATTTTAAAACAATTCTAATTATACTTTTGTGTTATTCTAAGCTGTTGGTTGCGGTGAGTTCCATCACAAAAGGGTTGTGTATGACTTTGACCACAAAGACACCAAACATATCTTTTACCTTAAAATTAGCTTAAAATCATAGAATAACATTATTACAAGGTACCTGCTTCCAGGGTTAATCGGAAAGGTTTCTTATCATATACTAAACCATTTGTGTCTTGTTTCTGAGCTGAAATCTTACCCTCTAGCACATTTTTAGGAATTCCGGTAGGTTTTGTAGAAAATGAAGCCTTCAAAATATAGGTTATGTTCGTACTAATGGTAACTAAATAATTAACTTACCGCCTTAAACTTACCTGTTATGTGGTATTTAATCAGTTTATTTCCGTTATTTATTAATTGTGAGGGAGTCATGATGATTTCTAATTAATTAATCAAATTAAACAAATTAGACCATAAGATCACCCATCCATAGACCACAGAGCACCTAAAAACAGTACTATAGAGAAGGCGAGAGAGAGAGAGAGAGATCTATGGTTCTAAAGTCTTCAAACCTTAGCCTCCAAAATTCCCTGGTGCGGGAGCTCCAGCGTTGGTAACCTCGTCATTTTTCGTTGCTGCTGCTGCAATTTGAAATAATTAATAATTGTTGATGCAAATTATTAAATAAATTCTTTTCCAAACTTTTAGTTGGGAAAATCAAATTTTTACTGTCACTGTCATCTGTCAAGTTTGCTGTCAACTGTCATTCATCTGTCGAATTTCATGTCTCATGTCAACCGCAAAAGAACATACTCCGAGCACCAACTCGGGGCGTCAGGTGCATATTTTAAAAATGTGAAATAATTACCCATCTAAATATCTAATCTAGTATTTCTGCTATAAAAAAAATAGCAAACTATTAAGCACCTGTGGTAGTTTGGCTTTTCTCCACTAGATGGCGCCCTCGTTTGACAACGTAGCAAACCACAGGCAGGAATCTTTGTTTTAAGCGATCGAATAGTTCCTGCCTCTTCCACCAGGTGGCCCCAGCTAATTGTGCAAAAAATTGACATAAAGGCGAAAATTGTTTCCTTTTTGCTAAAAAAATGCTCCTTGCGCACATGGTCGATAAAGGCGAAAATCATTCTTTTTGACGCAAAAACTACCCTTATGTACATGGTCGATAAAGGTGAAAATTGCTAATATTTTGTTACAAAAATGACCCTTACGTACATGGTCGATAAAGGCAAAAATCGCATTCTTTTTGACGCAAAATTGAACCTTAAGGGAAAAATTGCTTGCTTTTTGTTCCAAAAATGATCCTTATGCGTATGGTCGATAAAAGGGAAAATCGCTTGGTTTCTCTGCTGCAAAATTAATGGCAAACTACTAAGCGACTGACATAGTTTGGCGCTTCTCCACTAGATGGCGCCAAATAATATCGATAAGGCGACGTCTTTTGACAATGAGACAAACTACAGGCAGGAATCTTTTAAGCAATTTAACAGTTCCTACCTTCTCCACCAGATGGCGCCAGTTAATCGTGCGAGGAACTAAAAAATTAAAATCCTAACGTAAGGGCGAAAATTGCTTGCTTCTCGTTCCAAAAGTGATCCTTATGCACATGGTCGATAAAGGCGAAAATCACTTTATTTTTGATGGAAAATTGAACCTTATGTACCTGCAGCATAGAGGCAAAAATGGCTTGTTTTTTATTCCAAAAATGACCCTTACGAATGTGGTCGATAAAGGAGAAAATCGCTTGGTTTCTCTGCTACAAAATTAGCGGCAAACTACTAAGCGACTCACATAGTTTGGCGCTTCTCCACTAGATGGTGCCAAATAATATCGATGAGGCGCCCTCTTTCGGCAACGAGGCAAACTACGGGTAGGAATCCTTTAAGCAATCGGACAGTTCCTTGCTTCTCCACCAGATGGCGCCAGCTAATCGTGCGAGGAACTGGAAAATTAAAAATCTAACGTAAAGGCGAAAATAGCTGGCGCTTTGTTCCAAAAATTATCCTTGTGCTCGTAGTCGATAAAGGCGAAAGTCGCATTCTTTTTGATGCAAAAATGACCCTTACGTACATGGTCGATAAAGGCGAAAATTTCAATTCTTTTGATGCAAAAATGAGCCTTACGTACATGTTCGGTAAAGGAAAAAATCGTATCTTTTTGATGCAAAATTGAACCTTATGTGCATGTAACATAAAGACGACAATTGCTTGCTTTTTGTGCCAAAAATGATCCTTATGTGGTCGATAAAGGCGAAAATTGCATGATTCTTCTGCTGCAAAATTAATGGCAAACGAAGAAACTGTCATAGTTTGACGCTTCTCCAATAGATGGCGCCAGGTAGGAATCTTTTATGCTGTTTTGTGCGCAAGACTGTTGCAAAAATCAACATTCCTCAGTCGGTATTACAGAATTCTGTAATCGCTAGATTCCAGGAGTGCGTTCGTAAAGTGTTCTATGTGTCTATGGTGTTACATAGTAAGTAGACAGCTTTCTATTTTTTGCCGTGTATAATTGAATGCATAGGTATTGCATCTGTGCAATTATAAAAAATAGGCGGCTACGGAAGCGGCTAGAACCTCCAAAATATATGATATGCCATTTTCGTTGCAAAAGCTACTCATTTATTTGTTTCGCAAATTTTATCGGAAAAAATCAGCACCACTCGTAATATTATATACGAAAATAAACTACGCTCGATTCGCAACGGTTACCGAACTGCAGAATTTGAATGATTTTTGGTTTGAAATATATTAAATGCAAAAAAGTAGAAGAGTGTACATACTAATTAATGAAGGTACGGACGACATCGTATTGTAATAATTCGAGTTGTAGATAATCCATCCCTTACAAATGCTAATTCTTAAATAATCAAATAAGTAATTGCTTAATTTACTTTCAAAATTATTTCGATTCGAATCACCGAGTTGACTTAACACTTGACAGAACAGAATTAGATGTCTAGTTACAAACTTGTGATTTTTCTGTTACGTTGGCAGTTCTGCAAAATCATACTGCAGGCGCCATCTGATGAGTTATGCATCTAATCATACTTGTGACGTCATGACAAATCAACTTTAAGTCAGTCCCTCTGTGATTATCTGTCGTGTCAACAACACTACTTTAACGATCTTCTATGTAGGACACAAAAAAAAACGAAATTATTTAAAAACTTGTTTATTTAGGCAACAATTATTCTTAATGGCAAAACTTAAAACAAACATAAAACATATTATGTACCATATTTATTTTAAGTTTCGCCATTAATAATAATTATTGTCCATCTTAGAATTAACTGCGGCGGCACCCCTCTTGGGCCTTGCTGCGCCATTTCTTGGTTTTTCAGTCTTTGCCTCTCCTTCAAAATCCTTAGAACTGCCCGCTTCGTTTTTATTTCTGTTCTTGACGTTCTTATTTCTCTTCGCCAACACCTCCTTCATGGCATCAGTCAATATTTCTTCACTATTTTCTCCTGCTTCTTTTGTTTCGCCTTTTGTTTTCTTCCCTCTTTTGGTCACCACATTCTTAACCCTCTCCTCCGCTTCTCCGATCTTCCTCCTCTTCTTGTCCTTTTTATCCTTCAATGCCATAACTTCCTTCATGGCGTCTGTTAAGATCTCCCCGTTTTCTTCCGGATTATCCTTCGCCCCATCTTCGTTCGCCGGCACTGCGTTTTCCTTCATCTTCTTGACTTTCTTGCTTTCGATTTTCTTCTTTATCACCCCCCCACCAATCTCTTTCGCCTTATCCTCCATCAATTTCCTCTGTTTACCTCTTCTCGGCTCGGAAGATGGCGTTGCAGCTTCGACTTTCCGAGGCGGCGTCGCAGGAGCCACAGAATTCGAACGTCGTTTGTTTCCTCGTTTTGGCGCAGGCGCAAGTTCGGCGTTCAACCATTTTTTGATCTCGCTGTATCGAGGAGTTTCGTTGAACTTCAACTCGTTTACGTGTTTGAGCAATTTCACTAAAGCGTCTGGGAAAAAAAATCAACTTGAGATCAACAAAATTTCAAGGCCGTGAAAGTTGAACGACATGTCGACATTTTACTGACACTGAGAGCGAAGTAGAACAAGATGATTATTTTTACGTTCATCTATTTCAATATTGATGATAGTTAGTCGAAGCGATGTGCTTGGAGGAAAAATAACGGTCGTCAGTCTAAGTGTTGCCAACCTGGTGCTTAAATGCACTAAATCTAGTGCTTTGGAGCGTTTTTATCTGACGTTTGTGACGTGTTTTGTTAATTTTAACCTGTCACTCGTGTGACAGCAATGTTAAAACTGACAGCTGATAATACAGTCAGACTGACGATGCACTGTTGTTTGAATTGTTGCCTAGCAACCAGGTTGTGTAGACTCCGATTACTGAGGTGCGTTCAGAAACGTAGCTGTGGGTAACCGTTGAGTAAATTAGAAAATGACAGAAGATATCCTCTCTAAAGGTAAAACGAAGACAGAAAATGCTCAAGATGACTTTCTGAACGGACTCCACTAAAAGAGGGACAGTTGGCCGTCAGATTCAGATGACACATTGTCCCTCTTTTACAGTAATCGTAGACTACATAGTCATTTAACGAATATTTTACAAAAAAATCAGTGCCACCAACTGCGAAGTCAAGGCAAAATGAAATTTGATTAAATTTTTGGTTGGCAACAATGATTGAATTCGTAAAGACTAAAAGCACGAGAAATAGGTGCTGCCAACTTTCCAAACAACAACAATCATCACTAACTTCAGAATAGTTGTCAGATGTGATGCCTAGCAACCAGGCCTCTCATTGATTGTATCCTTGGCAACTGTTAAATGACAAACATTTCAGTACTACTGCCAACTTTGTAAAAACGAAAACGATAATTTGGCAACAGTGAAAATGGATGACAAAAGGCAAATTTTCGCGATTTTGCGATTCAAACCACAAATGCTCAGCTGCTATTGGTTCATTTACCAAATTTCCTAGAAAGTCGTTTGATAAAATACTCAAACTACTGTCAGTTTCAAACAGGAACAGGCAGAATTATGACGTTGTCGCTAGGCAACAGACTCGTTAATGGACGAAAACACCAATCAGTCAAGTATTCGTGGTTCAAACTATAAAACGGCGAGAATTTACCTAAAACGTAAGAACATGAAAAATAAGTGCTGCCAACTTCCTAAAAGACAACAACCTACGTCATAACTTAAAAATAACTACTGAAATTTGAACATTGGAACTGTCAATTAACCAATATTTTACTAAAAATTATTAGTGCGACGTAATTATGTGTGTATTAGTCAAGTATCGACGTGCCGTTCAACTTTCAACTTTTATTAATCATTCTGTTTTGCAGCAGCATTTAAATGTAGAAGTATTTCAAATGAGTTGCATAATAGAAGAATAAGAGTAAATTAAAAGAATATAAAGAAGAAAGAATATAGATTAACAACGATTTAACAGTAAAAGAAAGACAGATACAGAAAATAGCAGAAGAGAGAAAGGAAGGAAAAAACGTAAAAATTAGCTACCGAAAACTAGCAATCGATGGAAGGGAATGAAAATGTAATAGAGAAAGAGACATTCTAGAAGTGCAACCAACAAAAAACTAAAAAAAAAGTGTAGGACAGAACATAGCAAGCAGACGAAGGCAATGAAAAAGAATATGAAACCGGAGAAAATAAATAAACGCAATTTTATAGATAGAGAAAGGGAAACAGATATATACAACAGTACAACAGAAGGACAAGAGAAAGAAGAAACATTCAGAGGATCAGAAGCAGGGAAAGAAAAGGAAACAAGAGAAGAAAAAGGGAAGAGAAGATGTAAATTCCTGTTCTGGAACGTAGCCGGGATAAGAAACAAGCATAAAGAAGCATGGAATTATATAAAAGAATTTGACATAGTAGAAAAAAGAAGGGAGGAAGAAGGTATAATGGATAAAAAAGTGATAATACAATAAGAAGTGGAGGATAATGACAGTGTACAGCAGGAACATGAAAACAATGAAAAAGAAAATAGAAAAGAGGGTAGAAGAAGGAAAAGGAGAACGCATACTTATAGGGGGGGATTTCAACGCAAGACTGGGCGAAATGGGAGCAAGAACATGGACAGAAAACAGAGGAACCGCAAGAAGACAAAGCAAAGAATAAAGAAGGAAAAATCCTAGAACTTGTAGAAGAAAGGGGGTGGGAAGTATTGAATGGAAATAAAGAAGGGGATGAAAAGGGGTAGTTTACATATGTAGGAGCAAATGGAGAATCTGTAATAGATTACGTAATAGTGAGTGAAGAAGCATGGGAAGAAGAAGAGAAATTCAGAATAGGGGAGATGGTAGAATCAGACCACATGCCGTTAGAGGAGGCAATAAGAAGAGAGGAGGAAGAAAAAAGAAACAAAGGCAGAGGAACAAGGAGGGTAATAAAGAAAGAAAAGTGGGATGGAGAGACAATCAAAGAATACAGGCAAAACCTGGGAAAAGCAAAGGGAGTAGAAGAAAAAATTACAAAGCTGGAGAGAATTATAGGAGGAGCAGTAACAAGAGAGGAAATAACACTAAAGGGAGGGAGTCAAGGAAGTGGTAGGGGATGGTTTGATATAGAATGTAAGAGGGCAAAAAGAGAGACGAAGAGAGAATTAAGGAAATGGAAGAATACATAAAGGCCAAAGGAAAATACAAGAACAAATGCAAGGAAAGGAAGAGACAAATGAAGGAAGAAGAGGAACAAAAAATAGGACGTATAACGACCGAAAAAGAAGCATGGAAATACATAAATCAAGAGAGGGGGAAAAAGGCGAGAAGGTGGAGAGGGGAAGAGAGAAAGTGCAGAGTATGTGGAGAGGAGAGAGATACTAGATCACCTGCTGAAAGAGTACGTGGGAATGAGAGAGAAAGAGTATTCTGCACGAATGGGGAGAGGGAATAGAATGGATGAAGGAAGTCGAGAGAGCGAGAGAGAAGACAACCGAGGGAGAAAGAAATAGCTGAAGAAGAAAAAAAAGAAAACTAGACCAAAACATGTAAATATGTAAATGTATAAACTTATCTAATCTAATCTATTTCAAAATATACTGCAGAGGGTTTGCACCCCATTATTTTATCTACCCTTGCGGTTAAAATTAGCTACATATTTGAAGGAAAAAAAGTAAAATCTGCTACAAAACAACAAAAAAACAGGATATTCTTACCTGGCACTGATTTGGAGCCAAAAGCTTGCTTAAGGAACCCTGGAACATCCCCCATGGCAGCTTCCTTAAGTCCCTGAACCACTTTTGGATCCCCGAGTTGCTGCTGCCATGGCAACCGCCCCCCCAACCAATGAATAATGTTGTAGCATAAAATTTCAAAGTCCCCTCGTCTTGTTGGAACCCCCTTGTGAGCGTCTCGGCTTAAATATTCAATGGTACCATCGTGAGCCCTCTTTGGATTGGCTTTAAACTGCTCTTGCGTGGAAAATTTTGCGGCCAATCCAAAATCAACGAGGTAGGCTTGGTCTTTGGTGTCTGCAGTGGTTCCCATTAAAATATTGGAACCCTTAATATCGGCGTGAACATAACCAAACTTATGAATATACTCGAGAACATAAGTCTAAAATAAATTGTTGAAATTTCATTATTTACCAAAAAAACTCACCAATTGAAGGGCAATGGTAAATACTGTTTGTAGGGGTAGAATTTTCTTTGAATTGTTCCACAATTTATCGACGTCATCCCCAAATTTCTCGGTAACAACAAAACGGTACTTAACATCTTTAACAACACAGGAACCAGAGCCGAGATATGAGGGGATGCCCAAAATTTTCAATTTATTGCTTTCCCTAAATGCTTCAACTGAAAACAACCCTTGTAATTACGTAAAAAAAACGAGACTTACTGTCTTCAGCCTTGCAGTGTTTTATATAAAAATGCATTTCTACAAAAAGGGGGCCGTTGTCGTGAGGTTCCTAGATAAAATCGTGAATCTCCAAACAACTAAAGGGGTGACTTACTATTTTGACGACGTAAGGGTAGTTTTTGGACTTGGAAGCCGCTTCTTGGGCTGAATATATCTCCCCGAAGCCCCCTTTTCCAATCGAAGGCCCCAAACGCCATTCCTTTTTCGAGACATCGGTCAGAATTTGCCCTGCTGGTATTGGGTCGGGGGGTTGATAAGCGTTGGCTTTTTTTCGGGGGGCTCTAACGGCTTTTGCCATTTTTTAGGTTAAAAATATGAAAAGTTTGGTTTTCACACGATCACTAATTACAAAACACGAAATAATTGGTTAAACATAATATAAAACGGTAATCACGATGTGGAACAATTTTTCTTGCGATTTCTTCGATAAAAAGCTTAACGTTCTTTTTCCGTTTCTTCTTCACGTAAAAATGGCGGGAAAGATGAAAAGATGACAGTTGTCACTTGTCACACTGGCTGGACGATTTTTCGCGCGCGACCGAAGTGATTGCGCGCGTTTAGCAACCAAAATTGACGTAAGTATACCGATTTCGTGCTGCAACTGCGGAAATCGTACGCTCTGATTGGTCATTTGCAAGTTGGGTAGGGGACCAGCGCAGAACAGATCGAAATCGGCAATAAGTATTGTAACCAAACATAATGCTGTAATCTAAGCCGTTTTCGTTTTACTGCTGTTACCAAAGGACAAATAAACGTTCTTTTAATCGTTTTGTGGACGAAAATGGACCAAGCCTTCAATAAACTTTAAGAAATGACGTACGCTAAAATAAGAAGTTTTTACTTAATTCCTGAGTGAAAGAATGACTGCATGCAAAAAAAATATTATTATTCTTAAAAATGTATTATGTGTGCTGAGACAATTTATTCAAATATTCAATGTCCAAAAAGTCAAGAGCAAGCTATCTTGTTGCCAATACATCACCAGATTTCCATAACGTACTTGCATGTAGAATAAAATTTTAATTCAGTATGTCTAAAATCCATATAGCTTATGAACAATTATTATTTTACGAAAAACTGTGAGGTTTTATACGAGCTATTAGCGTGACGTATGCCCGCCATCTTTGTTGGGCTCGGTTAAGGTTGTTACCATGGCAATGAAGCTAAACAAAGCGAGAATTTCCTTGTGTAGATTCAATTATTTCAGAACAAAGCTCATTGTGGACGTGGTTTAACGATTTAATCGATAGCAATTCTTCAATTTGTCAATATTAAAATCTTAAAACGCAACTCAGTAACTGTAAATGAAGAATTAGACGAAAAATGCAGTTTTCTGGAATTTGCACATCGAAATCTCGCTTTGTTTGGCTTCAGTGGGAGGCCTTGACTATGCCCATACAAAACAAAGATGGCGGTTATACGTCATCGCTAATATCGCGTATTGAGTGCTGTGTTGCATACGTTCCCAGTCTACACTCAATTATTCACCAAGTGTTGAACGGTCAATCGCGAAAAATGGGTTGTTGGCTTTGGAGGGAGGATGGAGGAACCAGGCAACCAACAATACACTGCAGTGTCAGGGTTACCTCATAAGGGTACTATTTGGTTAGTATTGAATATTTTATTTGCTTATACAGGGCATATTTGCAACCCCCTTAGGAGCCTTTATTCATCCCTAAAATATTACGGCTTTAGAATCTCTGGTTTGGGAGTAAAAAGATATTTAAAAATGGGAGTTTACATCATTCTGCTTAAAAAATCCCCATTTACGCAGGTACCTACAATTTTTATAAGAAAATAAGATGAGGACCTTATTGCAGAGGCTTGAAAACAGCTCTGATTCAATTTTAGTTGTTGCGCTATGTACAGGGTGTTCAAAATTAATTTTCAAATTTTGAGACCTTTGAAGTTGTTTTTCTCAACTTTTTCAAATGGAACACCCAGTATATTTTTAGCTAGCGTAATGTAGAATTAATAAAGAAACGTTCTTTGTCCTACACACATATTAGTTATTTTCATCCGTTCTCGAGTTATTCGGAAAATTTACAAGTTTATTCGTTATTAGTTTTTTTGAAACCTGCGTCAGAGCACAAGTAGACCAATAAAGACCTGTAAAACATTAATTATACCCCAAGGGATAGAAGCATTTGCTTCAACCAAAGGGTAAAATGTGACGTTTTAGAAACTGTCAGAGGGTATAGCTAATAGAAAAAATAATTTAATAAAAGTAATGTATAGAATATATGCTCGAAAATACGTTATTAAACCAGTAAATCTTTCAATTCCTCGCTGGGGCTTGTGTGATTTATCATAATCTGTGTGTCTTCATCTTCAGGGCCATTTTCTTGCAGAACTGTCAAAATCTAAAAAAATCGACGATTGTTACTGTTAAATAATTACTGATGATAGGTATTTCAATCTTTTTATAGGTTTCAAGACGTTAGGCATTACTACCATGAGATCATAAAGATTTATAATTAGAGTAGGCCAGTTTTATGTCAACTTCAATGCGTTACTAACCAAACAACTCTGATTATAAAAATATACAAAAATATATAAATTTTGATGATCGCATGGTACTTACGTACTTTCGCGGGCAAAAGAAACGGGCCATCACTTATCATTTCATTGACATAATCTGTGAACGGGCCTTTACGTAAAATTATAACCATTCTTTCTAATTTTGACTTGGGAGGTACCGTCTTGAGCGATTTGACAATGAAGGGGCAGTCATAATGACACTAAAGCTTGGACTACATTGCGTTTTTTGAAGTGACAGACAATTTAATGCCCCGTTTTTTTGCCCGCGACAGTAACATAACATAACAATTTTAACAACCGTCAATAATAATTGCCACAAACGTCAGAAGTTGTCATGAATATTAATAACTTCATTCACAACCACTTTACGTATGTAACGTAACAAAGTTTAACAATCGTCAACAATTACTAGAAAAGTCAGAAGCTGTCATGAACAATTGTTGACCATTGTTAAAGTTTATTACGTTAAGTACGTAAAGTGGTTGTGATTGTGAATAAGCTTTAATTGTACCATCGTGATTAGAAAACACGAGTACATACAGCGACGCGACTTTAGACACAAACATTTTCGATTAAAATTCTGGAAAATGCTTGTGTCTAAAGTTGCACTTTGTTATTATGATAATTAAAAATTCATAAAGAGTTCTCCGATATCTTGATTCCTTCCTGATTTATTCTAAAAAAATGGTAAACAACATCTAAATATCTGTTACGGATAGCCGACAATAAGCCACTGAAACTATTTTCGTCAAAAATTAAAACACAAAAACGATCTCGGTGGGCTACCCCTCGTAGATAGCTATATGCCGTTGCGGACTTTTTTGTAGATCTTTTCATTGCCCACAATTCCTTCGTACAAACTATTGCTGTAGCTTCAAGCGTTGAGGCAGCGTTCGCGATCAAACGTCGAAAATTGTTCTTTCAGTTTTTCACCCCTAACTCCCACCCCCCTGGTCCGATATGGCCCAAAAACAATCCCCGCCGAGATTTTCAGGGTGTACACATGTGTACAAAATTTCAGCTCGATACCTGCTTTCGTTCTCAAGTTATGCGATGGGACTAAAAGAATGAAACATAAAAGTTTCAAGTTTCATTTAAATAGCATCCATCGCTTATCCATCGTAAGACAGACATTATTTTTTTCAAAAAACGCCATTTTTAGTTTTTTCGGGATAAATAAGGAAGGAATGAAGATATCGGAAAAATAGGGGTACACCATCATATCCAAAGTTTCGTCTAAAAGCAAGTTTATCGAAAGTCTAACCTCTTATACAGGATGTCCTAGAATTCGGCCACGAAAATGTATGGGCATATTCTCTGGTCAAAAATAAAATTAAAAACACCTATAAATCTTTTTCGATTTCCATTTTCTATAAGGGATCTGCAGCCCCTTAAAGTAGGGGCTATGTTTGAGTTATTTGCGGATAACTTTTAAACGGTTCAAGCTACGACAACCAAATTTGGGTCATTTATTTAGCTTATTGGGCTATATAATTCCCTGTAATTCTCTCAAAATCGAACCTTGGGAAAAGCAGATATCGAGCTGAAGTTTTGTACACATGTGTATACCCCGAGAATCTCGGCGGGGAGTGTTTTTAGGCCATATCAGACCGGGGGGGTGGAAGTTAGGGGTGAAAAACTGAAAGAAATTACAATTTTCGACGTTTGATCGCGAACGCTGCCTCAACGCTTGAAGCTAGCGCAAAAGTTTGTAAGGAGGAATTGTCGGCAATGAAAAGATCTACAAAAAAGTCCGCGACGACATATAGCTATCTACGAGGGGTAGCCCACCGAGATCGTTTCTGTGTTTTAATTTTTGACGAAAATAGCTACAGTGGCTTATTGTCGGCTATCCGTAACAGATATTTATATGCTGTCGCGGACTTTTTTGTAGGTCTATTCGTTGCCGACGTTTCTTCCTTATACGATTTTAATCCATCTTCAAGCGTTTAGGCAGCGTTCGCAGTAAAAGCGCGAGATGCGAGGTTTTTGGGGACCGAAAAATTATTAATTGTAATAACTCGAGAACCAGTGGAGATATTTTACCGAAACTTGATATGCGTTTTTGACGTACAAGTCTGTTGAAGGTGAGGGGGTGTCAATTTTGGGGGATGAAATTTACGGGTTGAAATTCACAAAAATACGCACGGCTAATCTTACACTCCTATCTTACTATTATTCTTCGTGAATGAGGTATAAATGAAACTTGAGAATGAAGCGGTTGTAAGGTTTGGCAACACTGTTTCCGCATACCTCTGTAGCACGTGTTGTATCCCCTTGTTTACATCGCAGAAGAGAAGTCCATTTGAGAACAAAAGCAGATATCGAGCTGAAATTTTGTACAAGGGTGTATACCCCGAAAATCTCGGCGGGGATTGTTTTTGGGCCATATCGAACCAGGGGGGTGGGAGTTAGGGGTGAAAAACTGAAAGAAATTACAATTTTCGACGTTTGATCGCGAACGCTGCCTCAACGCTTGAAGCTAGAGCAAAAGTTTTGTGAGGAGGAATTGTCGGCAATGAAAAGATCTACAAAAAAGTCCGCGACAGCATATAGCTATCTACGAGGGGTAACCCACCGAGATCGTTTTTGTGTTTTAATTTTTGACGAAAATAGTTTCAGTGGCTTATTGTCGGCTATCCGTAACAGATATTTATATGCTGTCGCGGACTTTTTTGTAGGTTTTTTCTTTGCCGACGTTTCTCTCTTATGCGATTTTAATCCATCTTCAAGCGTTTAGGCAGCTTTCGCAGTAAAAGTGCGAGAATGCGAGGTTTCTTCGCGACCGAAAAACTATTAATTGTAATAACTCGAGAACCAGTGGAGATATTTTACTGAAACTTGATATGCGTTTTTGACGTACAATTCTGTTGAAGGTGAGGGGGTGTCAATTTTGGGGGATGATGCAAACCGCACGTTTTCCTTCGTCAAACTCACAGGCAATCAGGCGTACAGGCGCCTTTAATTTCTTTATAAACACCACAAAACACGTACTTTATGACAACCACGAACCAGGCTTTCGTACTTTCGTATATTTTTGACGTCAATTTTTTGTGTATCTATCATATGAAAAAGACAAGTTTATTGTCGTTGCTCAAAATCTAGAACGCATAGAAAAATTTCTGTCAAGGCCTTTCAATTGCCAGCTATCAAAAATATAAAAGTTTAAAGTTTCTTCTAAATAGCATCCATTCGCAGAAAAATATTATTTTTTTTCAAAACACGTAATTTTGAGTTTTTTCAGGATAAATAAGGAACGAATGAAGATATCGGAAAATCCTTATCGAAAGTCTAACCTCTTATACAGGGTGTCCTCGAATTCGGCCACGTCAAAAATAAAATTAGAAACATAAATCTTTTTCGATTTCCGCTTCCTAAGGGAGGTGCAGCCCCCTAAAGTAGGGGCTATGTTTGAGTTATTTGCGGATTGACGGAAACGTGATTTTGAAGGAAAAAATGCAAGTGATTGTTGCAGAAGTTGGGTTATGTTGCGTTTATGACTTCTGTCACTGTCAGTTAACTGTCAGCTGTCAGTTTAGAGGTGGGAAACTATCGGAAAAGAGTAATAAAACTGGATATTTAGTTCGATTGTTCCTCATATATCGATAGTAGGTACTTTCGGAAAATATTTCATGGAACATGGAATGCACAATTGACAGTCTTGACACTTAAACGCATTGATCTAGTATTACTACGGATGGGCCCTGCCGTGCGCTCCTGGACGTCTTTTGTCCGCTAAACAGAGATCGGTTAGCTCACTCTAATCTGTGTGTCATGCGCGACTTGTCAGCTGTTATTTTTAATATTTACCTTTCCGCAGCCAACTGGGCCTATCACAAGCTGAGCGAAACGCATTATTTCATAAAATAATGAATGTGAATGACGGAAGTGTGATTTTGAAGGCAAAAGTGCAAGTAACTGTTGCAGAAGTTGGGTTATGTTGCGTTTATGACTTCTGTCACTGTCAGTGAGCTGTCAGCTGTCAGTCTAGAGGTGGGAAATTATCGGAAAAGAGTAATAAAACTGGATATTTAGTTCGATAGTTCATCATATATCGATAGTACTATCGGAAAATATTTCATGGATCATGGAATGTACAGTTGACAGTTTTGACACTTAAACGCATTGATCTAGTATTACTATGGATGGGCCCTGCCGTGCGCTCCTGGACGTCTCTTGTCCGCTAAACAGAGATCGGTTAGCTCACTCTAATCTGTGTGTCATGCGCGACTTGTCAGCTGTTATTTTTCATAATATTTACCTTTCCGCAGCCAGCTGGACCCATCACAAGCTAGCGAAACGCATTATTTCATAAAATAATGAATGTGAATGACGGAAGTGTGATTTTGAAGGCAAAAGTGCAAGTGATTGTTGCAGAAGTTGGGTTATGTTGCGTTTATGACTTCTGTCACTGTCAGTGAGCTGTCAGCTGTCAGTTTAGAGGTGGGAAATTATCGGAAAAGAGTAATAAAACTGGATATTTAGTTCGATAGTTCATCATATATCGATAGTACTTTCGGAAAATATTTCATGGAACATGGAATGTACAGTTGACAGTTTTGACACTTAAACGCATTGATCTAGTATTACTATGGATGGGCCCTGCCGTGCGCTCCTGGACGTCTCTTGTCCGCTAAACAGAGATCGGTTAGCTCACTCTAATCTGTGTGTCATGCGCGACTTGTCAGCTGTTATTTTTAATATTTACCTTTCCGCAGCCAACTGGGCCTATCACAAGCTGAGCGAAACGCATTATTTCATAAAATAATGAATGTGAATGACGGAAGTGTGATTTTGAAGGCAAAAGTGCAAGTGATTGTTGCAGAAGTTGGGTTATGTTGCGTTTATGCCTTCTGTCACTGTCAGTGTGTTGTCAGCTGTCAGTTTATAGTTTATATATATAGCTTATAGTTCTATCCTTTTCTAGTGCACGAAAAACTTATATTTGCATCCTTTTTATTATTGCAAGTATGAGCATCTTGTAACACTTTATTCATTCCACCCAATGGCCGGTATGAATAAACGGTAACAAAGCTTTTACTTTTAGTTCTATCCTTTTCTTGTGCACGAAAAACCTGTATTTGCATCCTTTGTTAATGTGAGTAGGTATATGAACATCGTGTAACACTTTATTCATACCTGCCAATAACTGACTGTATACAGTTGACAGTCTTGACACTTAAACGACAGAAAAGAGCTGCGTTCGGAAGTGGGAGGTAAACCGCTGACCGTATTTTGTACACCAGACGTCCTCTGAGATCCTCGGGACTTTTCCCTGAATTGTACACCTGACATCCCCAGTGGTTTGCCCCTCATTCACTGACAGTACAGATTTTTACATCTCACTCTAACGAGAGTATTTTTCACGTTAGTGCTCTCTTTCTATCACCTCGCATCGGATATACGCTTGCATGCGTTATTTTTTTTTACATCAAATATTTTCAGAATTTGTTTTTTTTTCAAACATCGATAGTATGACCTTCTTACGCAAACTATCGATATATGGATAGTTCTATTCGATAGTTTCCCACCCCTATGCACATATCTCTAGTTTTGAACAATTTAAGCTACGACAACCAAAGGGTCATTTATTTAGCTTATTGGGCTACATAATTCCCTGTAATTTTATCAAAATCGAACTACGTGAACCCGGATATTCTAGCCTACCACTTTTTGTTAGTTCATTGGAAAAATTACTTACGATTTTCAATAACTTGTTCAAAAAGCAAAGTTTTTTGTCTCTCATTTCTTTCATGCGGAGCTTAGTTTTTGAGACATAGCCCCTACTTCAGGGGGTTGCAGCTTTTTCGTGGTCGAATTCACCCCCGAAAACAAACGTCGAACGAAATTTCCCAAATCCTTTTTTTATTTACCTGCGGAGAATACTGCTCAACCCTATCCAAAAGCGTTTCGGGGTATCCCGGCGAATAATAACGGACGATTTCCTCCGGGAAACACGAATTGATTATAGATTTATATTCCATTAAAGTGGTTCCTGGTTGGGCCTCGATTTGCTGGATACGTTTCAATGCTCCTGTCATGACGAACAATCTGCGTTCTTTGGGGTCGTGCGGTAGAATCTGGAAAAACATATTGCGTCATTTGCTGATTGACCGAACAATTTTTTTTAATTAACCCTTTTCTCAGGATAGCTATTTATTTATTATTGAGTTTAATTGGAAAATAATAGATGGGTCAAACTTGTGACTATGTCCAATCAATTTGTTGTTTTTTATTCCGTTTTGATTACGTCGTTGGTTTGTTAAATGGAAGGGGTAGTTGTAGAGGAAATCGAACTATTAAAAGCGCACCTTGTATCTATTCTATTGATCTTTATTGCCTTGAACAAGTGGATGGCAGAAGTGAGAGGCAGGGCCAGACTCGCCAAATCTCGAATAACAATACGTTATTGATGCAATGAAGGCGAATAGAAAAAATAATCTTAAATAACTTTTAAAATATTTTTTGTGGTTTTCATCCCCTAAATTTCATCCCCCGAAATTGACACCCCCTGACATTCAACAGACTTGAAGGTCGAATGTGCACACCAAGTTTCAGTAAGATAAATAAAGTTAAATGCTACTTTTACAAATTCTGTGAAAAAGTAGAAGTTTCTAGCCTCCGAGACGGCCAACTTTTTTGGAACCAATTTTTTCTTAGTTAAGTAAGACTTAAGACGAAAGAAGTTGAATGGAAAGTGGTTTTCTGCAACTTAAGAAATGATTAGCCTCGGCTACGCCTCAAGCTGTTCGTCGTAGATTACATTCATTTTAGTCCAATTAAGTTAGGTTTTTTAGAAGAAATAATTGATATATTTTTGAAATTTTGGCAAATGAAATGAAATGCCGAAAAGTTCCCACCCCCCAAGTGTGCGCTTCATCCCTTATTTGGCGAAAACCACCCCCAAACGTGACATGGCGCTAGTTTTTACCATTTTTCGACGAAAAATTTGTTCAAATCAAAAACATTCCTTACGAAATTCTGTATTAAAAAGTTCTTTTGATTATTTTGCTTATCCCCACCTAATTCTCGCAAACGACGTCCGAAATTGTAGAACAGTTAAAATAGATTTCTGAGTAGAACTTATGGCGCAAAAAAAACAATTGTGGTGCATAACAGCGCATTATTAGCGCATTTCATTGACAATTCAACTTTTAGTTTATAATAAACCAATACGAATTAACCGCTTCAGCCAATCACAGCGTGATTAATTTGGCAATTTCTACATGTGGTGATTGCCAGGCAGTTGTCAAAAACGAGAAATGTCAAGTCATTAAGGGTTTGGAGGAGTTTTTCAAGAAATGGGGGGGAAGGGGCGCAAACGAGACTTTTTGTGGAGCAAAGCAGCGCATTTGACTACTGAAAGAAAAATCGAGTTTTGTCAACTTGGGGGTGGGGGGTTGAGAGTAAAGGTTTGGAGGAGTTTTTCAAGAAATGGGGGGGAAGGGGAGCAAGCGAGACTTTTTGTGGAGCAAAACAGCGCATTAAGAGCGCAATTGATTGCTGAAAGAAAAATCGAGATCTGTCAACTGGGGGGTTGAGAGTAAAGGTTTGGAGTTTTCGAGTTTTCAAGAAATCGGGAGGGCGCAAGCGAGACTTTTTGGAGCACTGGAGCGCATTTGATTTCTCAAAAAAAAACGAATTTTGTCAACTGGGGGGGCTGAGAGTAACGATTTGGAGGAATTTTTCAAGAAATAGGGGGGGGGGCGCAAGCGAGACTTTTTGTGGAGCAATGGAGCGCATTTGATTTCTCAAAAGAAAAAACGAATTTTGTTAACTAGGGGGGTTGAGAGTAACGATTTGGAGGAGTTTTTCAAGAAATAGAAGGGGGGCGCAAGCGTGACTTTTTGTGGAGCAAAGTAGTGCATTAAGAGCGCATTCGATTACTGAAAGAAAAATCGAATTTTATCAACTTAGGGGGGGCTGAAAGTAAAGATTTGGAGGAGTTTCTCAAGAAATAGGGGGGGGGGGGGCGCAAGCGTGACTTTTTGTGGAGCAAAGTAGTGCATTAACAACGCAATTATTGGATTGGTGGGGGCTGAGAGTAGAGATTTGGAGGAGTTTCTCAAGAAATGGGGGCGCAAACGAGACTTTTTGTGGAGCAAAGCAGCGCATTAAGAGCGCATTTGATTACTGAAAGAAAAATCGAATTTTGTTAACTGGGGGGCTGAGAGTAACGATTTGGAGGACTTTTTCAAGAAATAGGGGGGGGAAGGCGCAAGCGAGACTTTTTGTGGAGCAATGGAGCGCATTTGATTTCTCAAAAAAAAAAACGAATTTTGTCAACTGGGGGGGCTGAGAGTAACGATTTAGAGGACTTTTTCAAGAAATAGGGGGGGCGCAAACGAGACTTTGTGGAGCAAAGCAGCGCATTAAGAGCGCATTCGATTACTGAAAGAAAAATCGAATTTTATCAACTTAGGGGGGGCTGAGAGTAAAGATTTGGAGGAGTTTTTCAAGAAATGGGGGGAGGGCGCAAGCGAAACTTTTTGTGGAACAAACCAGCGCATTAAGAGCGCATTTGATTACTGAAAGAAAAATCGAATTTTGTTAACTGGGGGGCTGAGAGTAACGATTTGGAGGAGTTTTTCAAGAAATAGGGGGGGGGGCGCAAGCGAGACTTTTTGTGGAGCAATGGAGCGCATTTGATTTCTCAAAAAAAAAACGAATTTTGTTAACTGGGGGGGCTGAGAGTAACGATTTAGAGGACTTTTTCAAGAAATAGGGGGGGCGCAAGCGTGACTTTTTGTGGAGCAATGGAGCGCTTTTAATTTCTCAAAAAAAAACGAATTTTGTCAACTGGGGGGGCTGAGAGTAACGATTTGTAGTTTTTCAAGAAATAGAAGGGGGGCGCAAGCGTGACTTTTTGTGGAGCAAAGTAGTGCATTAAGAGCGCATTCGATTACTGAAAGAAAAATCGAATTTTATCAACTTAGGGGGGGCTGAAAGTAAAGATTTGGAGGAGTTTCTCAAGAAATGGGGGGAGGGCGCAAGCGAGACTTTTTGTGGAGCAAAGCAGCGCAATAAGAGCGCATTCGATTACTGAAAGAAAAATCGAATTTTGTTAACTGGGGGGCTGAGAGTAACGATTTAGAGGACTTTTTCAAGAAATAGGGGGGGGCGCAAGCGTGACTTTTTGTGGAGCAGAGTATTGCATTAACAACGCAATTAATGGATTGGTGGGGGCTGAGAGTAAAGATTTGGAGGATTTTTTCAAGACATGGGGAGGGCGCAAGCGAGATTTTTTGTGGAGCAAAGCAGCGCATTAAGAGCGCATTTGACTACTGAAAGAAAAATCGAACTTTGTCAACTGGGGGGGGAGGCTGAGAGTAAAGATTTGGAGGAGTTTTTCAAGAAATAGGGGGGGAAGGGGCGCAAGCGTGACTTTTTGTGGAGCAAAGTAGTGCATTAACAACGCAATTAATGGATTGGTGGGGGCTGAGAGTAAAGATTTAGAGGATTTTTTCAAGACATGGGGGGGGCGCAAACGAGACTTTTTGTGGAGCAAAGCAGCGCACTAAGAGCGCATTTGACTACTGAAAGAAAAATCAAATTTTATCAACTTAGGGGGGGCTGAGAGTAAAGATTTGGAGGAGTTTTTCAAGAAATGGGGGGAGGGCGCAAGCGAAACTTTTTGTGGAACAAACCAGCGCATTAAGAGCGCATTTGATTACTGAAAGAAAAATCGAATTTTGTTAACTGGGGGGCTGAGAGTAACGATTTAGAGGACTTTTTCAAGAAATAGGGGGGGCGCAAGCGTGACTTTTTGTGGAGCAATGGAGCGCTTTTAATTTCTCAAAGAAAAAACGAATTTTGTCAACTGGGGGGCTGAGAGTAACGATTTGGAGGAATTTTTCAAGAGATAGGGGGGGGCGCAAGCGAGACTTTTTGTGGACCATTAAGAGCGCATTTGATTTCTCGAAAAAATCGAATTTTGTCAACTGGGGGGGGGCTGAGAGTAAAGATTTGGGGGAGTTTTTCAAGAAATGGGGGGGGGGGCGCAAACGAGACTTTTTGGGGAGCAAAGCAGCGCATTAAGAGCGCATTCGATTACTGAAAGAAAAATCGAATTTTGTTAACTGGGGGGCTGAGAGTAACGATTTAGAGGACTTTTTCAAGAAATAGGGGGGCGCAAGCGTGACTTTGTGGAGCAATGGAGCGCTTTAAATTTCTCAAAAAAAAACGAATTTTGTTAACTGGGGGGGCTGAGAGTAACGATTTGGAGTTTTTCAAGAAATAGAAGGGGGGCGCAAGCGTGACTTTTTGTGGAGCAAAGTAGTGCATTAAGAGCGCATTCGATTACTGAAAGAAAAATCGAATTTTATCAACTTAGGGGGGGCTGAGAGTAAAGATTTGGAGGAGTTTTTCAAGAAATGGGGGGAGGGCGCAAGCGAAACTTTTTGTGGAACAAACCAGCGCATTAAGAGCGCATTTGATTACTGAAAGAAAAATCGAATTTTGTTAACTGGGGGGCTGAGAGTAACGATTTAGAGGACTTTTTCAAGAAATAGGGGGGGCGCAAGCGTGACTTTTTGTGGAGCAATGGAGCGCTTTTAATTTCTCAAAGAAAAAATGAATTTTGTCAACTGGGGGGCTGAGAGTAACGATTTGGAGGAATTTTTCAAGAGATAGGGGGGGGCGCAAGCGAGACTTTTTGTGGAGCATTAAGAGCGCATTTGATTTCTCGAAAAAATCGAATTTTGTCAACTGGGGGGGGGCTGAGAGTAAAGATTTGGGGGAGTTTTTCAAGAAATGGGGGGGGGGCGCAAACGAGACTTTTTGTGGAGCAAAGCAGCGCATTAAGAGCGCATTCGATTACTGAAAGAAAAATCGAGTTTTGTTAACTGGGGGGCTGAGAGTAACGATTTAGAGGACTTTTTCAAGAAATAGGGGGGGCGCAAGCGTGACTTTTTGTGGAGCAATGGAGCGCTTTTAATTTCTCAAAAAAAACGAATTTTGTCAACTGGGGGGACTGAGAGTAACGATTTGGAGTTTTTCAAGAAATAGAAGGGGGGCGCAAGCGTGACTTTTTGTGGAGCAAAGTAGTGCATTAAGAGCGCATTCGATTACTGAAAGAAAAATCGAATTTTATCAACTTAGGGGGGGCTGAAAGTAAAGATTTGGAGGAGTTTCTCAAGAAATGGGGGGGGGGGGCGCAAGCGAGACTTTTTGTGGAGCAATGGAGCGCTTTTGATTTCTCAAAAAAAACGAATTTTGTCAACTGGGGGGGCTGAGAGTAACGATTTGGAGTTTTTCAAAAAATGGGGGGGAAGGGGCGCAAGCGAGACTTTTTGTGGAGCAAAACAGCGCATTAAGAGCGCAATTGATTGCTGAAAGAAAAATCGAGATCTGTCAACTGGGGGGGTTGAGAGTAAAGGTTTGGAGTTTTCGAGTTTTCAAGAAATCGGGAGGGCGCAAGCGAGACTTTTTGGAGCACTGGAGCGCAGTTGATTTCTCAAAAAAAAAAACAATTTTGTCAACTGGGGGGGCTGAGGGTAACGATTTGTAGGAATTTTTCAAGAGATAGGGGGGGGCGCAAGCGAGACTTTCTGTGGAGCATTAAGAGCGCATTTGATTTCTCGAAAAAATCGAATTTTGTCAACTGGGGGGGGGGGGCTGAGAGTAAAGATTTGGGGGAGTTTTTCAAGAAATGGGGGGGGGGGCGCAAAAGAGACTTTTTGTGGAGCAAAGCAGCGCATTAAGAGCGCATTCGATTACTGAAAGAAAAATCGAATTTTATCAACTTAGGGGGGGCTGAGAGTAAAGATTTGGAGGAGTTTTTCAAGAAATGGGGGGAGGGCGCAAGCGAAACTTTTTGTGGAACAAACCAGCGCATTAAGAGCGCATTTGATTACTGAAAGAAAAATCGAATTTTGTTAACTGGGGGGCTGAGAGTAACGATTTAGAGGACTTTTTCAAGAAATAGGGGGGGCGCAAGCGTGACTTTTTGTGGAGCAATGGAGCGCTTTTAATTTCACAAAGAAAAAACGAATTTTGTCAACTGGGGGGCTGAGAGTAACGATTTGGAGGAATTTTTCAAGAGATAGGGGGGGGCGCAAGCGAGACTTTTTGTGGAGCATTAAGAGCGCATTTGATTTCTCGAAAAAATCGAATTTTGTCAACTGGGGGGGGGCTGAGAGTAAAGATTTGGGGGAGTTTTTCAAGAAATGGGGGGGGGGCGCAAACGAGACTTTTTGGGGAGCAAAGCAGCGCATTAAGAGCGCATTCGATTACTGAAAGAAAAATCGAATTTTGTTAACTGGGGGGCTGAGAGTAACGATTTAGAGGACTTTTTCAAGAAATAGGGGGGGCGCAAGCGTGACTTTGTGGAGCAATGGAGCGCTTTTAATTTCTCAAAAAAAAACGAATTTTGTCAACTGGGGGGGCTGAGAGTAACGATTTGGAGTTTTTCAAGAAATAGAAGGGGGGCGCAAGCGTGACTTTTTGTGGAGCAAAGTAGTGCATTAAGAGCGCATTCGATTACTGAAAGAAAAATCGAATTTTATCAACTTAGGGGGGGCTGAGAGTAAAGATTTGGAGGAGTTTTTCAAGAAATGGGGGGAGGGCGCAAGCGAAACTTTTTGTGGAACAAACCAGCGCATTAAGAGCGCATTTGATTACTGAAAGAAAAATCGAATTTTGTTAACTGGGGGGCTGAGAGTAACGATTTAGAGGACTTTTTCAAGAAATAGGGGGGGCGCAAGCGTGACTTTTTGTGGAGCAATGGAGCGCTTTTAATTTCTCAAAGAAAAAACGAATTTTGTCAACTGGGGGGCTGAGAGTAACGATTTGGAGGAATTTTTCAAGAGATAGGGGGGGGCGCAAGCGAGACTTTTTGTGGAGCATTAAGAGCGCATTTGATTTCTCGAAAAAATCCAATTTTGTCAACTGGGGGGGGGCTGAGAGTAAAGATTTGGGGGAGTTTTTCAAGAAATGGGGGGGGGGGGCGCAAACGAGACTTTTTGTGGAGCAAAGCAGCGCATTAAGAGCGCATTCGATTACTGAAAGAATAATCGAATTTTGTTAACTGGGGGGCTGAGAGTAACGATTTAGAGGACTTTTTCAAGAAATAGGGGGGGCGCAAGCGTGACTTTTTGTGGAGCAATGGAGCGCTTTTAATTTCTCAAAAAAAAACGAATTTTGTCAACTGGGGGGGCTGAGAGTAACGATTTGGAGTTTTTCAAGAAATAGAAGGGGGGCGCAAGCGTGACTTTTTGTGGAGCAAAGTAGTGCATTAAGAGCGCATTCGATTACTGAAAGAAAAATCGAATTTTATCAACTTAGGGGGGGCTGAAAGTAAAGATTTGGAGGAGTTTCTCAAGAAATGGGGGGAGGGCGCAAGCGAGACTTTTTGTGGAGCAAAGCAGCGCATTAAGAGCGCATTTGATTACTGAAAGAAAAATCGAATTTTGTTAACTGGGGGGCTGAGAGTAACGATTTGGAGGACTTTTTCAAGAAATAGGGGGGGGGGGGCGCAAGCGAGACTTTTTGTGGAGCAATGGAGCGCGTTTGATTTCTCAAAAAAAAAAACGAATTTTGTCAACTGGGGGGGCTGAGAGTAACGATTTAGAGGACTTTTTCAAGAAATAGGGGGGGCGCAAACGAGACTTTGTGGAGCAAAGCAGCGCATTAAGAGCGCATTCGATTACTGAAAGAAAAATCGAATTTTATCAACTTAGGGGGGGCTGAGAGTAAAGATTTGGAGGAGTTTTTCAAGAAATTGGGGGAGGGCGCAAGCGAAACTTTTTGTGGAACAAACCAGCGCATTAAGAGCGCATTTGATTACTGAAAGAAAAATCGAATTTTGTTAACTGGGGGGCTGAGAGTAACGATTTGGAGGAGTTTTTCAAGAAATAGGGGGGGGGGGCGCAAGCGAGACTTTTTGTGGAGCAATGGAGCGCATTTGATTTCTCAAAAAAAAAACGAATTTTGTTAACTGGGGGGGCTGAGAGTAACGATTTAGAGGACTTTTTCAAGAAATGGGGGGGCGCAAGCGTGACTTTTTGTGGAGCAAAGTAGGGCATTAACAACGCAATTAAGGGATTGGTGTGGGCTGAGAGTAAAGATTTGGAGGAGTTTTTCAAGAAATGGGGGGGGCCGCAAACGAGACTTTTTTTGGAGCAAAGCAGCGCATTAAGAGCGCGTTTGACTACTGAAAGAAAAATCGAACTTTGTCAACTGGGGGGAGGAGGCTGAGAGTAAAGATTTGTAGGAGTTCTTCAAGAATGGGGGAGGGCGCAAGCGTGACTTTTTGTAGACCAATGGAGCGCATTTGATTTCTCAAAAAAAAAAACCAATTTAGTCAACTGGGGGGCTGAGAGTAACGATGTGGAGGAGTTTTTCAAGAAATAGGGGGGGGGCGCAAGCGTGACTTTTTGTGGAGCAGAGTATTGCATTAACAACGCAATTAATGGATTGGTGGGGGCTGAGAGTAAAGATTTGGAGGATTTTTTCAAGACATGGGGAGGGCGCAAGCGAGATTTTTTGTGGAGCAAAGCAGCGCATTAAGAGCGCATTTGACTACTGAAAGAAAAATCGAACTTTGTCAACTGGGGGGGGAGGCTGAGAGTAAAGATTTGGAGGAGTTTTTCAAGAAATAGGGGGGGGGCGCAAGCGTGACTTTTTGTGGAGCAAAGTAGTGCATTAACAACGCAATTAATGGATTGGTGGGGGCTGAGAGTAGAGATTTGGAGGAGTTTCTCAAGAAATGGGGGCGCAAACGAGACTTTTTGTGGAGCAAAGCAGCGCATTAAGAGCGCATTTGACTACTGAAAGAAAAATCGAACTTTGTCAACTGGGGGGGGGGAGGCTGAGAGTAAAGATTTGGAGGAGTTTTTCAAGAAATAGGGGGGGGGCGCAAGCGTGACTTTTTGTGGAGCAAAGTAGTGCATTAACAACGCAATTAATGGATTGGTGGGGGCTGAGAGTAAAGATTTGGAGGATTTTTTCAAGACATGGGGGGGGCGCAAACGAGACTTTTTGTGGAGCAAAGCAGCGCATTAAGAGCGCATTTGACTACTGAAAGAAAAATCGAACTTTGTCAACTGGGGGGGGGAGGCTGAGAGTAAAGATTTGGAGGAGTTTTTCAAGAAATAGGGGGGGGGGCGCAAGCGTGACTTTTTGTGGAGCAAAGTAGTGCATTAACAACGCAATTAATGGATTGGTGGGGGCTGAGAGTAGAGATTTGGAGGAGTTTCTCAAGAAATGGGGGCGCAAACGTGACTTTTTGTGGAGCAAAGCAGCGCATTAAGAGCGCATTTGACCTGAAAGAAAAATCGAACTTTGTCAACTGGGGGGAGGAGGCTGACAGTAAAGGTTTGGAGGAGTTTTTCAAGAAATGGGGGGGAAGGGGCGCAAGCGAGACTTTTTGGGGAGCAAGCGTGACTTTTTGTGGAGCAAAGGAGCGCATTAAGAGCGTATTTGATTTCCCAAAAAAAATCGAATTTTGTCAACTGTGGGGGGGCTGACTCAGAAAACATAAAAATTCAATTATTTTTGTAAATACCTACTTGAAAAAAATTAATTTATAAAAATCCCATAAATACCCCGCGGGGCTTCTATTTTGCGACAATCCGCCTCTGACCTCTCATATGATTCTAAGGGAAAGAGACGCACTAACTATATATTGATTCCATAGTAGCTCGTCCACGCCGCCTCAAAACATCCCCCACCTCCAGCCAACGTTTCGTTTAGAACAAAACAAACATCCACGAGTCGAATATGTCCGTCGAATAATGCGAGCCGCATCGCGTGTTCCCTCGGAAAAATTTTTCATAAACACAAACACTTTGTGCGTGGTCGGTGAGAAAATCGCAGTAAACCGGGAAACGCCTCCCGCCCCTTCGAGGAAGCATCGCGAAATCGAATTTTTCGCCGGGGGTGCCCAAAAAACCATCCCCCAAGACAACAAGAAGAACCATCGACGAGCGATCAACCCCAATTTCTGCACCCCCAACCCCTGTGACGTCAGCAATCGTCAACTGAGGAAAATCCGGGAAATCGTACAAGCATCAGACTTCGAGAGGCTTCTGCACCCTGTAAAAAGTCATCATGTTGACGAACCGCCAGGATTCGATATAATTTACCAGGAATTTTTCGGCAATTATTACGACATTTTGCGCGAATTGATAAAAAGTCAAAAAATGCCGCCGACAACCTAATCCGTGTAAATTCGCACCCCCACAGTTACGTATCGCAAAATTGCCTTTTTTTCGTTCGTGTAAAATCGCTGTGATATATCTATACAGGGTGTTCGGAATAAATGGATTGCAAGGTGCCCCCAGCCTCGGCCAATCGCCTCGACAGGAAAGTGCTTCGAGAGACTTTATACTCCGAAATTTTTCAGAGGCACAGAAGGTCGATTTTCGCCCTCGGCTCGTTCTTGCGAATGTTGAAAACGAAAAAATCGAACTACAATGTGATAAAGCAGGACGGAGAATCGGAATAACACAGTGTAGCGTTTAGTTACGTAGATTTTTAGCGCCCTAGGGCCCATATTCGCACACCCCTAAACTGCCCGCGAACCTGGCCTTAACGCTTGATTGTACGTACAGGGTGGCCGCTCAAAATTTCAACCGACTGATTTTTGCCTTATCAAAATTTGTAACTGAGGCGAATTCACGTGCACCCTGTATATCGCATTTTTGATTTTCCCGACGTTGGATGTTTAGAATTTTATACTGCCAAATTGAAATATTTACACCTTTTGCTATTGTGGGTCACCGAGTATTAGGAATTATTACTGTTGAAATATGTAAAAATGTAAATGTTGATCAAGTGAGATTTTTTAAATAAAATTATGGTTTATAAAATTTCGTTTTTTTTGTCTTGCCAGATCACCGCGTGAACTTATTTTTGGATTGTTGACGGGATTTGAGATGTAAACAGGGTCAATCATATTTTGCGCGTAATACATTTGTGAGATCAATAATTATTATGTATCGAGATTACTTCTATGAAAATCAGATATAATATACATGTTATAGTTAATTGACGTAAATTAATGACGCCCGATTTTAAATTTTTTTGTTTTTGCGTCGCATCAAAATATGCGAATTGATTTGAATCGTCATGTTTTGCAAGTCGACTATATTTAGACCGCATGTTTTCGACAAAATATAAAATAAAAATCGTCATTCAAGACTCTTGCAACGGAATAAATATAATTCTAATCTGCAGCACCGAAACATAATGCTCGCAACTTTTTTATTTTACTAGAAAAATACAGTATGTCCGGAAATAACGACACAATATTTCGGGGGGTGATTCAACCCCTAACAATATGAAGAAAAGTTTATATGAACATATGTCCGAAAGTGCCCCCAGGGGGCGCTACAGACCTTAGTCTCTCAAAAACAGGTATTTAATTAACTTTTTTTGCGTGCGAAGAGAAGTAATCGACATCACGCTCTGCTCGGCTTTCTGGGCGGAGCACATCAAGGAATGGCGAGTATCGAGTGATCCGTCCTTATCGGACCACCGGTATATCGAGTTCAAAATCGCTGTGGGCAGCCAAAGCGGAACCAGATCCTATAGGAACCCGAGGGCAACGGATTGGGACTCTTATCGAAGGGACCTTTCCGCAAAGTTATCGGGGAACAGGACCAGACCCAGGGATAGAAGGCAGCTGGACCTTGAAGTTGAAAGGCTTCAACGGAACGTGCTCTCTTCATTCGAAGACCATTGCCCTCTAAGAACTGTCAAAGAGGGCCACAAGACACCTTGGTGGAATGGGGAACTTGAGTCACTGCGGCGGGAAACACGAAAGAGGTTAAACCGAGCAATGCGGCTGAATCAGCACTCCGACTGGGACGCCTATAAAGACGCCCAGAGGAGATTCAAAAGCCTCACCAAGAGGAGGAAGAGAGAGTGCTGGAGGAACTTTTGTGGCAACATAGAAGGTCTACCAGAAGCGGCTCGACTGAAGAAACTGTTGGGCCGGGGTGCGGTCTGTCTGGGAGCTCTTCGGCTACCGGACGGCTCTTTAACGGAGACGTCCGGGCAGGCCCTTGAGTGCCTGATGCGGACGCACTTCCCGGGCGCGACAATAGGAGGGGACTTACCCGAGGACAGCCGGACCATCAAGGACTGGAATATGGCCTCGGAAATAGTCAGCTATAAGAAGATTCGTTGGGCAATTTCAACCTTCGAACCATTTAAAGCGGCGGGACCTGATGGAATCTTTCCAGCCCTCCTCCAGGAGGCTGGCGAGTCCATCACAGAACCACTGTTCCATATAGTGCGATGCTCAATCGCGCTGGGGTACATTCCTAAATCCTGGCAGCAAGTGAGAGTCGTCTTCATACCTAAAGCCGGCCGAATAACCCACGACCAGCCAAAGGATTTCCGTCCAATCAGTCTGACATCGTTTCTTCTGAAACTGAGTGAAAGGCTGGTAGAACGACACCTGAAGGAGGGGGTACTAGTCCAACGATCCCTCCATCCGAACCAGCACGCATATAGAGCGTGCAAATCAACGGAGACAGCTCTCCATCAGCTTGTTTCAAGAGCTGAGGACGCTCTCCGGGTGAAAGAATGGGCGCTCGCTGCCTTTCTAGATGTCGATGGGGCTTTCAATAATCCCACCTTCGAAGCGCTGTGCGCCGCTGCGACAGAATACGGCATTGACCGGACCATCGTAAGATGGATACGGGAGATGATTAGTAAGCGTCGTATAACGGTCTCTCTACAGGATACCAAACTGGAGGCAACAGTGTCGAGGGGCTGTCCGCAGGGCGGAGTCTTATCTCCGCTACTGTGGTCGCTACTCGTGGACGGCCTCCTAAGGGACCTGAACGGAGAAGGGTGCTACGCTCAGGCGTACGCTGATGATGTGTGCATTGTAATTAGGGGCAAGTTCCTGGGGACAGTCACAGCCATCATGCAACAGGCTCTGAACAGAGTTAGCAACTGGTGCGAGGGGCGATCCTTGTCGGTAAACCCGAACAAGATGGAGTTGCTCCTCTTCACTAGGAAAAGAAAGTTGGACACCGTAAGATGGCCAAAGCTGCAAGGGGTGACCTTGGGTCTGGCCGAGAGAGTGAAGTATCTGGGAGTAATCCTGGATCCGAAGCTTTCTTGGACAGACCATGTAGAGTCACAAACAAAGAAGGCCTGCGCGTCCTTATGGATGTGTAGGCGTTTCGCCGGCTCCACTTGGGGACTAAAACCGCAGGTGCCGTACTGGTTATACACAACCGTCGTGAGGCCTCTGGTCACGTATGGCGCCCTGGTCTGGTGGCGCTCCACGGAACGCGCTAGTACCAGGAGTGCCCTCGGGCGAGTGCAAAGGCTGGGATGCCTAATGGTGACCGGTGCTATAAGAACAACTCCCTCAGCAGCCTTGGAGGCGATCCTGGCCCTGGAGCCGCTGCACCTCAGAGTGCAGCATTCGGCCCGGGCCTCAGCCTTCAGGTTGCAGGGGATAGGAGAATGGCGAGCGGGAAGTGAGGGACATCGAAGTGCACTCGCTCTACCGGGCGCGGATGAGGCTGTCTTGCAAATGCGCAAAGACAGGATAGAGCGTCGGTTGCGCTTTAATGACCCATATACAACCAGGATCCCCTCTAGGGAAGACTGGGGCGAGAAGGGAGAAAAATTGCTCACACCGCGTGGCTTAGTCTGGTACACAGACGGGGCCAAAAACGATCTGAGCACCGGCGCAGGATTCACTGGGGGGATGCCAGAGGGACGAGTGAGCGTACCTCTTGGCAAGTACCCCAGTGTATTCCAGGCGCAATTCTGGTGTGCGCTGAGGAGAACCTACGTAGGGGCTACTCTGGCAAGTACATCTACATCTGCAGCGACAGTCGGGCGGCGCTCGGGGCTCTGAGCTCCGTGGAGGTGAGATCCAGCCTCGTTAACGACTGTCGAGACGCATTAACGAAGTTGGCTGGAAATAACAATTCGGTCAACCTGGTTTGGGTTCCTGGGCACTCAGGAATCGCTGGCAATGAGGTAGCTGACGAACTGGCAAGGGAGGCATCGAACATGCCATACCTGGGACCACAACCAGCACTCGCTGTGACGGAGAGTGCGTTGCGGAAGGAGCTAGGAAACTGGCTCAACAAGCAATTTCACTCACACTGGGAAAATGCACCGGGGATGAGGCAAGCGAGGGCCTTCATTTCTCGGCCATCCTCGCCAACAGCCCAACGGTGGTTTCTCCAGTTAAGCCGAGAGCGGCTAAGGAAAGTCGTGGGCGTCCTGACTGGGCACTGCGCACTCAAACGACACCTTCATCTAATGGGACGTTCTGAGGAAAGCACTTGTAGAGTGTGCGGAGAAGAGGAAGAAACGCCTCTTCATTTGCTAACCGAATGTGGCCCGCTCGGTCACAAAAGGCTTAGGGAACTGGGGGCTGCATACCCAGCCCCTGCGGAAATATACTCACTCTCTGCAGCGGATGTACTGGCCTTCATGGAAGGGACGGGGCTTCTGTAGAGAAGAGGTTGCAGTGCGGGCATAATGGATCTTAAGGTCTGAATGCAGCGGACCCGTAAGGGAACGCACCGCAGAATCGAAATACGAACTTTTTTTTTTAAGCTGTAGCTAGAATAACAAATTGTAGTCATTAGTGACAGACTAAAGACATTTGTGAAGCAAGCCAACTTATTTTTTACATTTATAAATTTTTACTGTGGGCACATGACGTGTTTTAATCGCGTTTTTCTTTAAAACGGTTGATCCTACGGCCTAGCACCAAGAGTACCTTTTTTATGTAGAATTGTTTGGAGAATTGTTATCTGATGTCAAAAATTCAAAAAAGCTAGTGAAAAAAAAGTTGCGAGGCATTTTTTCCTAGACCCCCCGTTTCGCACGCCTATGGTCGTCACTCACGTGTTTTGTTCCTACCAGATGATTTGTCACCCCAAAACTACCCCATTACCAAAATTTCGATATTCTATCTCCAACCGTTTCAAAAATAATTAATAAATATCAATTTTTGAGAAATATTTTCTAAGGCCTGTAGCGCCCCCAAGAGGCACTTTCGGCCATTTGTTCATATGAACTTTTCTTCCTATTTTTAGGCGTAGAATTACCCCCCGAAATATTGTGACACTATTTCCGGACACCCTGTATGTATAGAACCGTATATATTTTTGACTAAAATTTAAAATACGAATGTTTTTCACCCCTAAAATGGATTTTTCGCAAAAATGGTACTGAGGTTTTCGATTCGGCAATGCAACAGCTACCGAATTCAATAATAATAATATGCGTTTTTCCTAAGAAAAATTCAAAAACATCAACTTTTACGGCTAAAATGTCAATTTTCGAAAAAATGGCACTAAGGTTTTTGATCAATGCAACAGCTATCGAATCTAATATTGTAAGAAAAAGCTTTTAGCTAAGAAAAATTCAAAAAATGGCCCTTTTGCCACTAACATTATATTTTTCGAAAAAACGGCACCAAGGTTTTCGGCTTGAAAAAAAATCAGCTATCAAATCCGGTGATAAAAATATACAGTTTACACTTCGCCGATTTTTGGCCAAAATGGCACCAAATGTGAATATACATTTTTAGAAGCAAAATTCGAAAAGCTTTCACATGGGGACGTGAAAAATAGGGGTTTGCATTTAAATTTTTTAAGTTGTTTTGCCAAAATGGCACTTCCTGTTGGCTAATTTAGCCCAAAACCTTTTCAACGCTTCCAGAATTCATAAGATTTCCAAATTTCAGCTGAAATATGCACAGAAAGGTCCGTTTGGGGAGCCTCATAAATCCAAAAATTCAATTTTCGCAGAATTTTCTCAAAAATGCTGGTGCCATGGCCTTTTAATGGGGCAGGATAGTCACCAGTAGCTTTAATTGCAATGTCCTGCCTAAAGTAGCTTCAAATTTGCCATAGGGGCTCTAGTTTTAAACTATAAGACAGATGAAAGTTGTTAGGGCACAAAAAGGCACTAAAGTTAAGAAATTGTTTTCTTTTTAGAAAATTAAGTTCCCCAAAGGGACCGATACCTACACATTAATGTGTCATAGTGTATATGCAATGATCCCTTTGGGAAATCTTTCTTTAATATCGAGAAAAGCAAGTTTCATCACATAAATGCCTCATGATGGCCCCTAATTGAGTAAGGGACATAAATTTAATACCTTTCCGCAAGTAGGGGTGTTACAATCCTTGAAAAGACCGCCCCTTCCTTGTGGAGGAAAAATATTTTAAAGCCACAAATCTAATTTATTCCAAAATTTCGAGTTCCCGTACTTACTGATTAATCGGTAAGCTGAAATATGTACAGAAAGGTCCGTTTCGGGAGCTTCGTAAATACAAAACTTGTATTTTTGCAGATTTTTTTCCGAAATTCGGATGCCACAGCCTTTTAATGGGGCAGGATAGCTTTCAATTGCTGACTGGTCTATTTTTGCTGCGAGTGTGTTAAGTTAGCCACCCCCAAGTGGTTTTTTAAAAGATTTTCTTCCTAAGCGCAGTGGAGTTAAACTGAATACGGCGCATTTGAGCGCATAATGGGCGCAATAAGGATATACAAAAATTTTTGGTGTTAATTGAGTGCGGGGGTACGGAAGCGTAGAAGTGCCACATTTTTCTCTTTTTTATTTTCCAAATTATTACAAAAAATGTGTAAATTTCGGAAGAAAAAACTGTAAATTTACACAAAAACTGTCAATTTACACAAAAACTGTCAATTTACACAAAAACTGTCAATTTACACAAAAACTGTAAATTTACACTTTCTGTTTTACACTTTTTCTGTAAATTTACACTTTTTTGTGTAAATTTACACTTTCTGTTACAGTTTTTGTGTAAATTTACAGTTTTTTTGTAAATTGACAGTTTTTGTGTAAATTGACAGTTTTTGTGTAAATTGACAGTTTTTGTGTAAATTGACAGTTTCTGTATAAATTTACAGTTTTTGTGTAAATTTACACTTTTTTCTGTAAATTTACACAAAACTGTCAATTTACAAAAAACCTGTTTTACAGAATACTGTAAATTTACACTTTTTCTGTAAATTTACACTTTCTGTTACAGTTTTTTTGTAAATTGAGTAAATTGACAGTTTTTGTGTAAATTTACAGTTTTTGTGTAAATTGACAGTTTTTGTGTAAATTTACAGTTTTTGTGCAAATTTACAGTTTTTCTGTAAATTAACAGTTTTTGTGTAAATTTACAGTTTTTGTGTAAATTTACACTTTTTCTGTTTTACACTTTCTGTTTTACACTTTTTCTGTAAATTTACACTTTTTTGTGTAAATTTACACTTTCTGTTACAGTTTTTGTGTAAATTTACAGTTTTTTTGTAAATTGACAGTTTTTGTGTAAATTTACAGTTTTTGTGCAAATTTACAGTTTTTCTGTAAATTAACAGTTTTTGTGTAAATTTACAGTTTTTGTGTAAATTTACACTTTTTCTGTTTTACACTTTCTGTTTTACACTTTTTCTGTAAATTTACACTTTTTTGTGTAAATTTACACTTTCTGTTACAGTTTTTGTGTAAATTTACAGTTTTTTTGTAAATTGACAGTTTTTGTGTAAATTTACAGTTTTTGTGTAAATTGACAGTTTTTGTGTAAATTGACAGTTTCTGTATAAATTTACAGTTTTTGTGTAAATTTACACTTTTTTCTGTAAATTTACACAAAACTGTCAATTTACAAAAAACCTGTTTTACAGAATACTGTAAATTTACACTTTTTCTGTAAATTTACACTTTCTGTTACAGTTTTTTTGTAAATTGAGTAAATTGACAGTTTTTGTGTAAATTTACAGTTTTTGTGTAAATTGACAGTTTTTGTGTAAATTTACAGTTTTTGTGTAAATTTAGTTTTTGTATAAATTTACAGTTTTTGTGTAAATTTGCAGTTTTTGTATACATTTACAGTTTTTTTGTAAATTGACTGTTTTTGTGTAAATTTACAGTTTTTGTGCAAATTTACAGTTTTTCTGTAAATTAACAGTTTTTGTGTAAATTTACACTTTTTCTGTTTTACACTTTTTTCTGTAAATTTACACTTTCTGTAAATTTGCACTTTTTCTGTAAATTTACACTTTTTTATGTAAATTTACACTTTCTGTAAATTTACAGTTTTTGTGTAAATTTACAGTTTTTTTGTAAATTTACAGTTTTTGTGTAAATTTACCGTTTTTGTGCAAATTTACAGTTTTTCTGTAAATTAACAGTTTTTGTGTCAATTTACAGTTTCTGTGTAAATTTACACTTTTTCTGTAAATTTACACTTTTTTCTGTAAATTTACACTTTCTGTAAATTTATACTTTTTCTGTAAATTTACACTTTTTAATGTAAATTTACAGTTTTTGTGTAAATTTACAGTTTTTTTGTAAATTGACAGTTTTTGTGTAAATTTACAGTTTTTGTGTAAAACACATTTTCTGTAAATTTACACTTTTTCTGTAAATTTACACTTTTTTCTGTAAATTTACACTTTCTGTAAATTTACACTTTTTTGTACAAATTTACACTTTCTGTAAATTTACAGTTTTTGTGTAAATTTACAGTTTTTGTGTCAATTTACGGTTTTTGTGCAAATTTACAGTTTTCTGTAATATTCAGTTTTTGTGTAAATTTACAGTTTTTTCTTCCGAAATTTACACATTTTTTGTGATAATTTGGAAAATAAAAAAGAGAAAAGTGTGGCACTTCTACGCTTCCGTAGGGAGGGGGCTGCTGGGAAAACCTCTCGAGATCCTTAGGGGTAGTCGGAGGCTGGCGCAAAATAAAACAAACACGGGCGCAAATGGGCGCATAACTGAGAGTAACAATCAGCCTTAGGTTCTTTAAAAAAGCCATTCGAAAAATTAAACGTTAAGTCAGCCCCCCCACTATTTTTTTAAAGGCCTTTCGAACCAGAGCAGCGCAAAAAAATGTGTTGGGGCGCAAATAAGCGCAATATTTTGATATAATTTTAACATCGACATTTTGAACGGGGAGAGGGGGCAACTTTACCGACCCTGTTTCTGTTCTATTTGAGTGCAGTGCAGTGGCGTCCGGTCAGAGGAGGCTAAGGAGGCTGAGCCTCCTCAAAAATTTTTTTTGTTATATTCGAATGATTTTTTCTTTTTGTTACTTTTATGCTTCCGAATGCACTCAATAAAGGGTAGGGTAAGATAACTATTTACTGCAACATACCTTGCCATACTGTCCCAGCACGTATTTCAAAATATTCGCAGGAGCATCGTACAATAAGGGTTGAAGAGCCGACATCAACAAACATTTTTGCAGACACAACTTCAAAGCCGTCTTGCACTTGAATTTGAGATCCTCCGACGTTCTCTCGTCCGTATAAAGCTGCATCAGCCTCGGCAACAAATTAGCCGAGGCTATAGCCTTGGCGTGTTCTGGGCTGTGCTTCCCAATTTGCCCCAAAGTCCAAGCCGTCACTGCCAAAATATTTTCGTCTTCTGATTCGTTCAAGAGAATTCCTAAGCTAACAATTGCTTGGCAGCCCAAAACTGATAAAGCTAATTGATCCGAGTGCCCAGCTATATACCCCAAAGCTGTAATGCACGGAATTCTAGCTTCACCAGTATCTAAATTTAAGCATTCCATTATAGCCCCAATTCCACCAGTGTTCACAATTAATTGCGTGAGTTCCAGAGTGTGCTTTACGATGTCGCGCACTAGCGCAGCTGCGTTTTTGCGCACGTGCGGACAAGCATGCGCCATGTGCAAAAAAACCGAGGGAAAAACTTCAGCTTCAACCACGACTTCAGCTAATTCTGATGAATGCTTCGCACAGGCACCTAAAATTTTCGATTTATTTATTTATTGTGATTTAGGGGGAAAATTGTGCGCACTTAGGGCTGCCAGCACTTGTCGCTTTAATTTCTCGTCCAAGTTGCATAGATTTTTGGCCAAGTAGGGGATGGCGCCGGCATCCACTATGTTTTGGGCCAGTTCTATGTTGTGTTTGGCGATATCGCAGAGGGCGCTGGCCGCAATTTGTTTCAAGGCCAAGTGTTGGGTTTGCAGGCACATGATGAGAAGTGGAACGCAGCCCGGTTCGACGCATTTTTGGGCCAAGGTTTGGTTGTGACGTGCTGCGTATCCTATGACCCAAGCTGCTGATTCTTGCACCTGTCAATCAATAAAATTATTGTTTCAACCCTTAAATTTCATCCCCCTTGTTAGATCTTGGTGAAAATTTGTTCATCCGTGCTTTTAAGGGTGCTTTTTCGCAAAATATCTATGAGGGGCCAACACGGACAAAATGTAGATACATAATTTTTTGTGATTTGATAGAATTTTGAAGGAATATGTTAAAATTTGAGATAAATATGTTACTTCTGACAAGGTTTATAGTATTTACAAGACGGCTTAAGAAAACAAATCAACTTTTTCCGAAATATTCTTATTTTAAACCGATTTAAATACCTGAATCTTTCGAGCCACCATTCAAAAACTTCGGACCGGTTTCGGGTTACTTGACCCTCATCAGCGAAGTGCATTTGAATGGTGGCTCGAGAGATTCAGCTCCAAAGACTTTATTACAAGTCGGCGATGTTATGAGAAGTGATAGAGAGTTTTAACGCCCTCTACCGGAGCTGAATCTCTCGAGCCACCATTCAAATGCACTTCGCTGATGAGGGTCAAGTAACCCGAAACCGGTCCGAAGGTTTTGAATGGTGGCTCGAAAGATTCAGGTATTTAAATCGGTTGAAATACAATTCCTTTGCCGTAGCTGGCAATTTGAAGGTCCCGGGCTTGAAAGTGAGTCGGTCGCTGCAAAGTGCCCTCGCTTCTCTTGTGCTCATTTGACCATTCTTCCGGTAGAGGGCGTTAAAACTCTCTATCACTTCTCAAAACATCGCCGACTTGTAACAAAGTCTTTGGAGCTGAATCTCTCGAGCCACCATTCAAATGCACTTCGCTGATGAGGGTCAAGTAACCCGAAACCGGTCCGAAGTTTTTGAATGGTGGCTCGAAAGATTCAGGTATTTAAATCGGTTGAAATACAATTCCTTTGCCGTAGCTGGCAATTTGAAGGTCCCGGGCTTGAAAGTGAGTCGGTCGCTGCAAAGTGCCCTCGCTTATCTTGTGCTCATTTGACCATTCTTCCGGTAGAGGGCGTTAAAACTCTCTATCACTTCTCAAAACATCGCCGACTTGTAATAAAGTCACTTCTCTATTCTTATTAATCTTATTTTATATTACATTGTCCCTTTTAACTTTATATTTCCGCAAAACTTTATATTATTCAATCATCTTGGTTTGAGTCTTGGATTAGTGCAGAGACCTTTTATCCACGGCCTCCTGTTTTAAATTCTACTATCAGATAGATGGCGCCCGCATCGACAACAAAATAAATTGTAGAAATCGCCTTTTTGGCTCAAAATTTATCGAGCAATTACAAAGTGCCCACTGAATATAGGTACAAGGTGACCCAGAACGCTCGCACCACCGTTTAAATGAGTCGGTATTGGTATTCGGCATTAAATTCTGAGTCGATTCATGTTTTTGTCCAATTTTTGTCATAACTAGGCAACACACCAAACACTGTCAAGTTTGGTGTGTTGCCTGGTTATGACAATCATAGGGCTGCCATCTCTTGAGCAAAAGCGTAAATTTAGTCAGTCTGGACGAGTGTCGATGAGGCAGCCCTCTATTGGAGTGTTCAACACTTGCTAGGGTGAAAATAATATAAACTCTATTTGCGATGTAAAGTTATTTATATATTTTTTTTCACAAATTGTATAAACTGTTGGTAATTAACGCGAAAACTCATTTCATATTAATGTTTGTCAATGCCAAAAACTTATATTCTCAATTAAACATAAATTCAGTGAGACAAACATTATAAAAAGGATTTTTTTCCCCATATATTTGCCATTTACATTTTGTCCGCTTTGGCCCCTCATATTTTTGTCCCTAAAATGAAAATTTGGCTCAAAATTTATCGAGCAATTACAAAGTGCCCACTGAATATAGGTACAAGGTGACCCAGAACGCTCGCACCACCGTTTAAAGGAGTCGATATTGGTATTCGGCATTAAATTCTGAGTCGATTCATGTTTTTGAGAATTTCCAGGGTCCAATTATTGTCATGACTAGGCAACACACCAAACACTGTGAAGTTTGATGTGTTGCCTGGTTATCACAATCATAGGGCTGCCATCTCTTGACCAAAAGCGTAAATTTAACCAGTCCGGACGAGTGTCGATAAGGCAGCCCTCTATTGGAGTCATTTAGTCCGACTTAGTCCAATTTAGTCAAGAGCTTAGTGAATTTGTTGCAAATGCCCATTAAAATACATTAAAAAAATAATGTAATAAGTTGGTTCCCAGACTTCCCATTACAATTCATTAGAAACTATATCGCATTCTGGGAATTCCCAGATCAACCCATTACAAAAACAATAGCTGATTTCTAATGTAACGTAATGGAGAATATCCCAGAGATTTCTCATTAGATTTCATTAGAAACTGTATACTGGGTTTCCAATAGAACACATTACAATACATACAGTACAAATTTTAAAATTTTGTAATGGGAAAACACATTAGAAATAATCTGCACTGTGTTCTAAATGGGTTCTAATGCAGGACAGGGGTGACCATTACATTCCATTACAATACATTACATATATGGTCTGTTGGATCAATTAGGTGCCTACCCTTACAACGCACTACAAACCCCTAATGTTTTCTATAGAAATCCTAATGGCCACTTGCAACAGGGTAGTTTTAGGTACTTACAGAAGGTTCAAAATCTTCCAAACAGTTGATAATTAGCGTCATAGCCCCTGAATTGATAACATAGTTCGCCAATTCCGGATTATGTTTGCAAAGCGATCTCAGCACAAACAAAACAGCACATCTCTGATATTTCTGCAACAATAAACCATCAAAAAATTATTAAAACATCAAAAATACTCCCAAACATTTTCCTTGAGCATATTATTGAGTAGAATGGGCAGTAGCTCGGCGTTAATAAACTTCGCAGCCATATTTCCATCATATTGTAGGATTCGACCAAGAGCAATTGTGGCACAGTGACGGACCTGGTTGCAAATATCACTCAAAAGAGGTTTAAGCAGTTCTAGAAGAATTTGAGGTTCAATTTAAGGGAGAAAAGGGTTTTTATTTTAGAGTCAAATAAGTCAAATAAGTAGAGGCACGTACCTAGTACATTGGCATTGTCCAAAATCGGCACGTTACATTGTCTTAAGGCTAATTCAGCCACGGATTTAACAAAATTTAAACGAGATTTCTCGTACTGGTCGAAAATTTGCAGGATTGACTTTGTTGTCATTTTTGAAAATTCGTCTTTTTTGAATGCGTACGTCTACGTCATTGTGTACCTGCTTGAAACAAACCAAGCACCGGTGATGGTTAAGCGAACGAAGCGCCAAAAACAAAACGAATTGTTGGTTGCTGACTGTACAATGGACAGTGGACTTTGGACCGCATGACGTAGGTCGCTGCGTGGGTCCAAAGCCCCGAAAACCCTAGCTTTGTGAATAAATTAATTTGGTCCATCATACATAACCTTAAAAAACGTTTGATTGCCTTACTCTATTATGGCTTATTAGCTTCGTAACCCTGAACACTGCAGTGTATTGTTGGTTGCCTAGTTCCTCCTTCCTCCAAGGCCGGCAAACAATCGCGATTGACCGTTCAACACTGGGTGAATAATTGAGTGTGAACTGGGAACGTATGCAACACAGCACTCAATACGCGATATTAGCGATGACGTATAACCGCCATCTTTGTTTTCTATGGGCATGGTCAAGGCCTCCTACTGAAGCCAAATAAAGCGAGATTTCAATGTGCAAATTCCAGAAAAATGCATTTTTCGTCTAATTCTTTATTTACAGTTACTGAGTTGCGTTTTAAGACCTTAATATTGGCAAATTGAAGAATTGCTATCGATTAAATCGTTAAATCATGTCCACAATGAGCTTTGTTCTGAAATAATTGAATCTACACAAGGAAATTATCGCTTTGTTTAGCTTCACTGCCATGGTAACCATTTTAACCGAGCCAACAAAGATGGCGGACCTACGTCACGCTAATAGCCAGTATAAAACCTTACAGTTTTTCATAAAATAATAATAGATTTTAGACATACTGAATTCAAATTTTATTCTACATGCAAGTACGCCATGGAAATCTGGTGATATATTGGCAACAAGATAGCTTGCTCTTGACTTTTTGGACATTGAATATTTGAACAAATTGTGTCAGCACACATAATACATTTTTAAGAATAATAATATTTTTCTTGCATGCAGTCATTCTTTCACTCAGGAATTAAGTAAAAACTTCTTATTTTAGCGTACGTCATTTCTTAAAGTTTATTGAAGGCTTGGTCCGTTTTCGTCCACAAAACGATTAAAAGAACGTTTATTTGTCCTTTGGTAACAGCAGTAAAACGAAACCGGCTTAGATTACAGCATTATGTTTGGTTACAATACTTATTGCCGATTTCGATCTGTTCTGCACTGGTCCCCTACCCAACTTGCAAATGACCAATCAGAGCGTGCGATTTCCGCAGTTGCAGCACGAAATCGGTATACTTACGTCAATTTTGGTTGCTAAACGCGCGCAATCACTTCGGTCGCGCGCGAAAAATGGTCCAGCCAGTGTGACAAGTGACAACTGTCACCTTTTCATCTTTCCCGCCATTTTTACGTGAAGAAAAACTAGAAAAAGAACTTTAAGCTTTTTATTGAAGAAATCGCAAGAAAAATTGTTCCACATCGTGATTACCGTTTATTACCAATTATTTCGTGTTTTGTAATTAGTGATCGTGTGAAAACCAAACTTTTCATAGTTTTGACCTAATAAATGGCAAAAACCGTTAGAGCCCCCCGAAAAAAAGCCAACGCTTATCAACCCCCTGACCCAATACCAGCAGGGCAAATTCTGACCGATGTCTCGAAAAAGGAATGGCGTTTGGGGCCTTCGATAGGAAAAGGGGGCTTCGGGGAGATATATTCAGCCCAAGAAGCGGCTTCCAAGTCCAAAAACTACCCTTACGTCGTCAAAATAGTAAGTCACCCCTTTAGTTGTTTGGAGATTCACGATTTTATCTAGGAACCTCACGACAACGGCCCCCTTTTTGTAGAAATGCATTTTTATATAAAACACTGCAAGGCTGAAGACAGTAAGTCTCGTTTTTTTTACGTAATTACAAGGGTTGTTTTCAGTTGAAGCATTTAGGGAAAGCAATAAATTGAAAATTTTGGGCATCCCCTCATATCTCGGCTCTGGTTCCTGTGTTGTTAAAGATGTTAAGTACCGTTTTGTTGTTACCGAGAAATTTGGGGATGACGTCGATAAATTGTGGAACAATTCAAAGAAAATTCTACCCCTACAAACAGTATTTACCATTGCCCTTCAATTGGTGAGTTTTTTTGGTAAATAATGAAATTTCAACAATTTATTTTAGACTTATGCTCTCGAGTATATACATAAGTTTGGTTATGTTCACGCCGATATTAAGGGTTCCAATATTCTTATGGGAACCACTGCAGACACCAAAGACCAAGCCTACCTCGTCGATTTTGGATTGGCTGCAAAATTTTCCACGCAAGCGCAGTTTAAAGCCAATCCAAAGAAAGCTCACGATGGTACCATTGAATATTTAAGCAGAGATGGTCACAAGGGGGTTCCAACAAGACGAGGGGACTTTGAAATTTTATGCTACAACATTATTCATTGGTTGGGGGGGCGGTTACCATGGCAGCAGCAACTCGGGGATCCAAAAGTGGTTCAGGGACTTAAGGAAGCTGCCATGGGGGATGTTCCAGGGTTCCTTAAGCAAGCTTTTGGCTCCAAATCAGTGCCAGGTAAGGATATTCTGTTTTTTGTTGTTTTGTAGCAGATTTTATTTTTTTACCTTCAAAAATGTAGCTAATTTTAACCGCAGGGGTAGATAAAATAATGGGGTGCAAACCCTCTGCAGTATATTTTGAAATAAATGAGATTAGATAACTTTACATGTTTTGGTCTAGTTTTCTTTTTTTCTTCTTCAGCTACTTCTTTCTCTCTCGGTTGTCTTCTCTCTCCCTCTCTTGACTTCCTTCATCCATTCTATTCCCTCTCCCCATTCGTGCAGAATACTCTTTCTCTCTCATTCCCACACACTCTTTCAGCAGGTGATCTAGTGTCTCTCTCCTCTCCACATACTCTGCACTTTCTCTCTTCCCCTCTCCACCTTCTCGCCTTTTTCCCCCTCTCTTGATTTATGTATTTCCATGCTTCTTTTTCCGTCGTTATACTTCTTATTTCTTGTTCCTCTTCTTCCTTCATTTGTCTCTTCCTTTCCTTGCATTTGTTCTTGTATTTTTCTTTGGCATTTATGTATTCTTCCCTTGTCGTTTTTCCTTTTTTCCATTTTCTTAATTCTCTCCTCGTCTCTTTTTGCCCTTTTACATTCTATATCAAACCATCCCCTACCACTTCCTTTAGTGTTATTTCCTCTCTTGTTACTGCCCTTCCTATAATTCTCTTCAGCTCTGTAATTCTTTCTCCATCCCACCTTTCTTTCTTTATTACCCTCCTTGTTCCTCTGCCTTTGTTTCTTTCTCCTTCCTCCTCTCTTCTTATTGCCCCTTCTAACGACATGTGGTCTGATTCTACCATCTCCCCTATTCTGAATCTCTCTTCTTCCCATGCTTCTTCATTCACTATTACGTAATCTATTACAGATTCTCCATTTGCTCCTACATATGTAAACTACCCCTTTTCATCCCCTTCTTTATTTCCATTCAATACTTCCCACCCCCTTTCTTCTACAAGTTCTAGGATTTTTCCTTCTTTATTCTTTGCTTTGTCTTCTTGCGGTTCCTCTGTTTTCTGTCCATGTTCTTGCTCCCCTTTCGCCCAGTCTTGCGTTGAAATCCCACCCTTAAGTATGCGTTCTCCTTTCCCTTCTTCTACCCTCTCTTCTATTGTCTTTTTCATTGTTTTCATGTCCCTACTGTACACTATCGTTATTCTCCACTTCTTATTGTCTATTATCACTTTTTTTATCCATTATACCGTCTTCCTCCCTTCTTTTTTCTACTAAATCTAATTCTTTTATACAGGGTGGTCGTTTTATCTTGAGACTGGCAAATATCTCGAAAAGGAAGCATTTTAGAAAAAAATGTTTTGTATAAAAGTTGTATGACTTCGAGGGGGAAAATAGGTGGCATCATCGCCATTTTGAATGAAAGTCATTTTCAAGGTCAAATGAAGGTCAACTTGATTTTTTTTAACGGAAACCTATATTTTCCATTACAGATTCTTATTCCCCACAAAAGAACAAATAACTCTCATCTAAACTATTTTTGGATCCGATGGATGTAAATTTTAACCTTTTTCGAAATCCCTAGACATTCCCCCTAGTAACAGCGGCAAGACAAAACAAATGAACAGCCGTTGTATCTTAGCAACGATGAATTCTAGATAAATAAACCACAAAAATTGTTTTAGATTTTGTTTTTGCCATGCCGCTGTTGCTAGGAAATGCAATGGATTTCGAAGAAGATTAAAATATTTATTTAAATATCTGACAAACTATCCATCGGATCCAAAAATAGTTTAGATGAGAGTTGCTTGTTCTTTTACGGGGAATAAGAATCTGTAATAAAAAATATAGGTTTCCATTTAAAAAAATGAAGTTGACCTTCATTTGACCTTGAAAATGACCTTGAATCAAAATGGCGTCGATGCCATCTATTTTCCCCCTCGAAGTCATAAAACTTTTATACGAAACATTTTTTTCTAAAACGCTTCCTTTCCGAGATATTTGCCAGTCTCAAGATAAGACGATCACCCTGTATAATTTCATACTTCTTCATCCTTGTTTCTTATCCCAGCTACGTTCCAGAACAGGAATTTACATCTTCTTTTCCCTTTTTCTTCTCTTGTTAGCTTTTCTTTCCCTGCTTCTGATCCGTTCTTCCCTCTTCCTCTGAATGTTTCTTCTTTCTCTCGTCCTTCTGTTGTACTGTTGTATATATCTGTTTCCCTTTCTCTATCTATAGAATTGCGTTTATTTATTTTCTCCTCTCTCATATCCTTTTTCATTGCCTTCGTCTGCTTGCTATGTTTTGTCCTACACTTTTTTTTAGTTTTTTGTTGGTTCTACTTCTAGAATGTCTCTTTCTCTATTCCATTTCCATTCCTTTCCATCGATTGCTAGTTTTCGGTAGCTAATTTTTACGTTTTCTCCTTCCTTTCTCTCTTCTGCTATTTTCTGTATCTGTCTCTCTTTTACTGTTAAATCGTTGTTAATCTATATTCTTTCTTCTTTATATTCTTTTAATTTACTCTTATTCTTCTATTATGCAACTCATTTGAAATACTTCTACATTTAAATGCTGCTGCAAAACGGAATGATTAATAAAAGTTGAAAGCTGAACGGCACGTCGATACTTTACTAATACACACATAATTACGTCGCACTAATAATTTTCAGTAAAATATTGGTTAATTGACAGTTCCAATGTTCAAATTTCAGTAGTTATTTTTAAGTTGTGACGATGATTGTTGTCTTTTAGGAAGTTGGCAGCACTTATTTTTCACGTTCTTACATTTTGGGTAAATTTTCGCCGTTTTACAGTTTGAACCACGAATACTTGACTCTGATTGGTGTTTTCATCCATTAACGAGTCTGTTGCCTAGCGACAACGTCATAATTCTGCCTGTTCCTGTTTGAAACTGACAGTAGTTTGAGTATTTTATCAAACGACTTTCTAGGAAATTTGGTAAGCGAACCAATAGCAGCTGAGCATTTGCCTTTTGTCAGCCATTTTCATTGTTGCCAAATTATCGTTTTCGTTTTTACAAAGTTGACAGTAAGAGCTTATTAACAATCACTTTACGTACGTAACGTAACAAACTTTAACAATTGTCAACAATTATTCATGACAGATATTGACTTTTCTAGCTATTGTTGACGATTGTCAAACTTTGTTATGTGACGTACGTAAAGTGGTTGTGAACGAGGCTTAAGTACTGAAATGTTTGTCATTTAACGGTTGCCAAGGATACAATCAACGAGAGGCCTGGTTGTTAGGCAACAAATCTGACAACTATTCTGAAGTTAGTGATGATTGTTGTTGTTTGGAAAGTTGGCAACACCTATTTCTCGTGCTTTTAGTCTTTACGAATTCAATCATTGTTGCCAACCAAAAATCTGATCAAATTTCATTTTGCCTTGACTTCGCAGTTGGTAGCACTGATTTTTTTGTAAAATATTCGTTAAATGACTATGTAGTCTACGATTACTGTAAAAGAGGGACAATGTGTCATCTGAATCTGACGGCCAACTGCCCTTCTTTTAGTGGAGTCCGTTCAGAAAGTCATCTTGAGCATTTTCTGTCTTCGTTTTACCTTCAGAGAGGGTATCTTCTATCCTTTTCTAATTTATTCAACGATTACCCAGAGCTATGTTTCTGAACGCACCTCAGTAATCGGAGTCTACACAACCTGGTTGCTAGGCAACAATTCAAACAACAGTGCATCGTCAGTCTGACTGTATTATCAGCTGTCAGTTTTAACATTGCTGTCACACGAGTGACAGGTTAAAATTAACAAAACACGTCACAAACGTCAGATAAAAACGCTCCAAAGCACTAGATTTAGTGCATTTAAGCACCAGGTTGGCAACACTTAGACTGACGACCGTTATTTTTCCTTCAAGCATATCGCTTCGACTAACTATCATCAATATTGAAATAGATGAACGTAAAAATAATCATCTTGTTCTGCTTCGCTCTCAGTGTCAGTAAAATTTCGACATGTCGTTCAGCTTTCACGGCCTTGAAATTTTGTTGATCTCAAGTTGCTTTTTTTTCCCAGACGCTTCAGTGAAATTGCTCAAACACGTAAACGAGTTGAAGTTCAACGAAACTCCTCGATACAGCGAGATCAAAAAATGGTTGAACGCCGAACTTGCGCCTGCGCCAAAACGAGGAAACAAACGACGTTCGAATTCTGTGGCTCCTGCGACGCCGCCTCGGAAAGTCGAAGCTGCAACGCCATCTTCCGAGCCGAGAAGAGGTAAACAGAGGAAATTGATGGAGGATAAGGCGAAAGAGATTGGTGGGGGGGTGATAAAGAAGAAAATCGAAAGCAAGAAAGTCAAGAAGATGAAGGAAAACGCAGTGCCGGCGAACGAAGATGGGGCGAAGGATAATCCGGAAGAAAACGGGGAGATCTTAACAGACGCCATGAAGGAAGTTATGGCTTTGAAGGATAAAAAGGACAAGAAGAGGAGGAAGAACGGAGAAGTGGAGGAGAGGCTTAAGAATGTGGTGACCAAAAGAGGGAAGAAGACAAACGGCGACACAAAAGAAACAGGAGAAAATAGTGAAGAAATATTGACTGATGCCATGAAGGAAGTGTTGGCGAAGAGAAATAAAAACGTCAAGAACAGAAACAAAAACGAAGCGGGCAGTTCTAAGGATTTTGAAGGAGAGGCAAAGACTGTCAAGGTCGCAAAGACTGAAAAACCAAGAAATGGCGCAGCAAGGCCCAAGAGGGGTGTCGCGCAAATTAATTATAAGGAAGAATCTTTTTAATGAATTATAATTATAACAGGTTTTTAAAAAATTTCGTTTTTTTACGTCCTACATAGAAGATCGTTAAAGTAGTCTTGATGAAACAACATATAATCACAAAGGGATGATTTGTCATGACGTCACAAGTATGATTAAATGCATAACTCACCAGATGGCGCCTGCAGTATATTCTACACCGTTTAAACTGGTGTTAGTGAGATGTAATAATAGGTTGCGTTCAGAAATGTTACCCCTGGCTAGGAAAATGTCAATTTCAGCAAGAGGTATACACTGGTAGGCGATTTTTTTTTAAATCGTTGGCGACCTGAAGTGTGACCCATCTTGCTTCCTCAATTTTGAGGGAGAATCAATTGGCATAAACTTCGAACTTCTAAGAGCCACCCACTTCGAGAAAAGTACATTTTCGTTGGTTTAAAACTGCAAAATTCGATAAAATCGATAAATTATGGCAAGTTTTAATTAAAACTGGATTTTGTATTATAAGAGATGCTAGTGAAACCATTGCCACTAGTTTTTCCAAGAAAGAACTTTAAAAAAAAAAATTCAGTAGAAATTACACATTTTTACATTTTGTAAAAGTTTTTTGCGACCGCAAATGTGACCTATCTTATTTCCTCAAATTTGAAGGAGAGTCGATTGGGGCAAATTTCAAACTTCTAGGACTTATACACTTCGAGAAAAGTAGGTTTTCTTTCATTTAAAGTTCCAAAATAGAATAAAACTAAGAAAAATTACATTTTGTTTTATTAAAGACTCTAGTGAAACCAATTGCCAGTAATTTCAATGATAAAAACTTTAAAACGCGAAATTCACTAAAAAGCATACATTTTGTAAAAGTTTTTTGCGGCCGCAACTGTGACCTATCTTATTTCCTCAAATTTGAAGGAGAATCGATTGGGGCAAATTTCAAACTTGTAGGACTTACACACTTCGAGAAAAGTAGGTTTTCTTTCATTTAAAGTTCCAAAATAGAATAAAACTAATAAAAATTACATTTTGTTTAATTAAAGACTCTAGTGAAACCAATTGCCAGTAATTTTAATGATAAAAACTTTAAATCGCGAAATTCACTAAAAAGCATACATTTTGTAAAAGTTTTTTGCGACCGCAACTGTGACCTATCTTATTTCCTCAAATTTGAAGGAGAATCGATTGGGGCAAATTTCAAACTTCTAGGACTTACACACTTCGAGAAAAGTAGGTTTTCTTGCGTTTAAAGTTTCAAAATAGAATAAAACTGATAAAAATTACATTTTGTTTTATTAAAGACTCTAGTGAAACCAATTGCCAGTAATTTTAATGATAAAAACTTTAAAACGCGAAATTCACTAAAAAAAAAGACTGATAAGTTGCATAATATCCAAGAAAATATAAAATCTACATTTTCTTCAAAAAAAAAAAGCACTAAAAAAGGTTGGAGAAGCTGTATTTCAAAATTTTGGATAATTTTGAGATTTTGGAGTAAATTGCTTATGAAAGTAGTGTCAGTTGTCAAATCATAAAAAAGTCAGAAACTATGACACATTTGGACGGTTGCACTCGTTGCACTGTACTCAACAAAGATGGCGGTTATACGTCATCGCTAATATCGCGTTTTGGGACATTTACCTTATTACTTACTATTAAAAAATTTACCCGGTTTAATGGCCGGTCGCACGGACCAAATTTAGCATTTAAATTAGACTTAAAAATGAAGAATGACGTTTGTCTTATGGTATAAACGTCATTATTGTCATTTTAAGGCCCTCTTAAAGTTATTAGCCAATCAAGTTTCTTAAAAATCTCCTCTCGCCATGTTGCCAAATGTACGTCTGGCTGCGGTCTAGGAGGCCATGGCCCATCAGCTAAAGACGACCATGGTAAATTGGTAACCGGAAGCGCTCTCCTCTTCCTCTTGCACTCTTGCACTCATCTATGGTCATCTCTCTTTCTACTGC